>BMAU01018399.1:360000-1565759 GCA_019973935.1 Trichonephila clavipes
TATCATTAATTTTTAATCAAGTTAGTACATTATCGTTTCTGACAACTACACTGCTCGCCATTAAAATTGAAACACCAGGAAGGAATGATGTGGTGAGCGTCAGAATCACATGAAAGGAATAAGAGGCTGGGATATGCAAATGATTAATATTTCATCGCATTTATACGACACAGGAGGAAGAAACGACTTCTGATGTTCTGTATAAAATAAAAGTTGTGTAGAGGATTTCCCATTCCTGAAAGCGCTTTGTAAGGTCGGAGTTTGCTCAGAATATAGTGTTATACCTAGAATAATAAGAAACGCATCCCAGAAAGTGTCGGAATTCGATAAAGGAAAAATTGGTGCCTAGCGAGAGCGTGGATTATTGTTCCGTGATATCACCCTTTTCAGAATCAATGGGTTGCTGAGGATTATGCTGAACGCATGCGATCTCCCCGCCATTCCATGACTAACGCACGAGAGGACAGGCAAACTGTGAGGTCGGCCCTGCAAAGCAGTACAACCCCATCATATCCATTAGTCAAGAAGTGGGGATGTTTGCAGCACACCCAGTATTCCCTCGTATGTTGCGACGATGTTTGCAACAGCGTGGACTGTCAGCGCGACGGCTATTACTTCGGCTTCCTTTGACAATCCAGCATAGAGAGGGAGGACGATTCTGGTGCACTTAACGACAAAGCTGGATACAAGAGTGACACAATGTTCCGGTTCTACGCATAGTATTTTGTTGACAGAATACGTAGTCCCGGTTCTGCGTGCAGTTTTTTGATGACTGTATACGTGTCTGGAGGTTCCGAGGAACTCGATTGTCTCTTGCTTGCATTCGATATCAGATATTGGGTAAACGAAACACACATCTCTAGTTCGGATCGATGGTAATTTAAATGCAGAACGGTACATTTCTGACATCTTACTTTCAGTGGTTATGCCCAATCGTCGAGGCCTTCAAACACCCTATACCAAAAAGATAATGAAAGACCACATGTCATGTTCTGACCTTCCTCGATGTACAGGGTATTCGATTGTTACCCTGACCTGCAAAGTCTCCAGATCTGTCACCCATTGAAAATATCTGGCCTTTTGTTGCTTATAAACTGACCCGCCTTCCATCTCCAGCTAATATGATTGATGAAATGTTGTATAGACTTGAAGCAGCTGAAATGAGTTGCTCATTTCTGTCATCCAAGCCCAGCCAGTTCTAACAAGAGTCTTAGGTTTTAGGCAGTTTTAGCTGCCAGAAGTAGCCACTGTTTCTACTCATTTCGTACCTCTGTAAGCCCCCACTTTGTTTGCAAATTTATTCATTTTGTCTTCATACTATGCTATTTATGTACAATAAATATATTTTTAATGTTTGCTTTCCTTCATGGCGTTGCGATTTTAATGGCCAGCAGTGTAAATATTCATAACTACGTAATTAAAATTTTATGAGTGTTTATGAGTGTGTTTTTTCTAGCTATCAGTGTGACAGCTAAAAAGTTAATTGAAAAGCTAATAGCTCATTTTTAAAGCTAGTTATTTCTAATTTCACACGTTTGTTTTGCGTAATTTTTTGAAAACGGAGATAAATTTACTGAAGAAATATTATTCTGAAAAAAAAATGCTGTGAAAGCAAAAACGAAAAATATATTGAACCCTAATATTGTATTTCTGTATATTTTTATCTACTTGTTGTTACCCGATAATAACAGGGCAGAAGTATTTCACATGGTTGTAATTTTTCATTTCAAAATGAATAAGATGTTACAACACACAAATGGGACTTTTTTATTTAGCACAATAAATTAGAACGCTAGTTTCCTCGGGAAACCATTTCGTTCAAAGATAAAATTATTTGCTTTAACTTAAAATTTTATCGCACGACACCCAATAAAAATTAGGACTTACATATCGAAAAAATTTTGACGTTTCAAATGGTTATAACGTTTTTCAAGATTGTGGAGAGAGAAACATTTACAAAAAGCAAGCGTTTCCAGTAATAAAATATTCTTTTTCTCCTAAACAGAATTTCTCATTCAAGTCACGTTGCAAATAAATATTTTCCTGAAGTATATTTTGTTCTGATTTTTTAAAAATAATCTGAATTAAGTTAAATAAAAAACAGGCCAACTGAATGGAAATATTTGATATACCACCGACATATAATAAAACCTGCACTATTTTCTGTTTATTGGAAACTCTAAATTATACCTTTATTGGCCCTTTTAGGTCTGAATTAATTCGTGTTTGAAATTTTCATTACAGAGCATTTTAGTATTAACTTGACACAAACTCGAATAAATAAAAAGAAAAATGAGAAAACCTTTTAAAATTAAAAATGTATTTCTAGTAGCTCTTTGCATTATACGTATAAGTGAAAAATGAAGTTCTCGCATTCGTGAGGGAGACCACACACTCGGAGAAAAGAAAGCGAAAAAAAATAAATTAATAAAATTAATAAATAGTTTAAATCATTAAGCACTTTCACTTATACATGATATGATCTCATGATTTTTAAATTCCAACATTTGACAATTATAGCATTAAAATAACCAATAACTTATGATTTATCTTTCCAGTTATCCCATTGTAAGAAAATAGTAGTAATAATAATAATTAATATATATGTGTTCACGTATTATAATAATATCGTATATAAAATATATAATATAATATATTGTGAACCCTAATATTGTATTACTGTAATATATGTGTGTGAACACCTATTATCAATACTACTCAGCTGGTACTGAGTTATTTATTATAGATTCTATTTTTGACGCTACGTTCGCATTAAAACAAGTCTGCCTACTTTATTTTCGTTTGAATACTAGTAGAAAGGGCGTAAATGTTGAGTTTATTTAGCTTGCATTCGATATCTCCCATCAGGACCTTTTTAAAGACTTATCAGTAGATGGATATTTTTTTTTCCTAGAGCCTTAATGTTTCCTTTAGGGGAAAAACGGAATCGATTCTCCTCAGTTTCAGCAAAACGTGATCGATGTGCTTTCTATAGTCTAGCAAACAGTATCCGTGATACGGAAAGAGTGAAGTTCACCAATTACCCGAAATTCTTGACATCACAAAAAATCGTCTGAGATGACTCACGATACCGTAAATGAACTCCTCATTCACCCACCGCACTGTGACCAATCTCCCCCACCCTAGGGCTGATCGTGCCCTATCCCTGGGTGACACATATAAAGAAGCTTAAGCTCTAGAAATCTAGGAGGATGACCACTAACAAAAAGCTTCGTTTTGTGGTACGCGTTGAGGAATAAATAATCCAGGATCACACAGGCGGTAGACAGCAAGCGGCTTTTGCAAATTCAGGACAAACTCTTCTTTGTGAAGATGACACTGGGCACCTGATATAATGGGACGCATTAGGGTCCTGACAGATTGCTGCATCTCGTTCGAGAGATTTTTTTTGTGTGTGGAAAACTTGCTTACGTCAAATACGTATCTCATTCAGGATTTTGTACGGTGCAGAAAAGATGAATGGAATTTACTGATTTATACGCGATGTTGCAAGGAACGATTCATTTTACATTTCGGACAGTCACTTGACAATAAAGCTCTTTTTATTAGAGGAATCTTCTTCGGATAGGGAAAGGCAACATAAAAGTGTTGTCATTTAATTGAAGAAATATATTGAGATCGATGGGAAGTTCCGTTTGTAGAGCAAATTTAAAGGTAGTTATGCATTGCAACACGCTAAACCAGAGGTTCCCAAACTTTTTTGTCTCATAGACCCCTTGCCCTGTTTTTCGGTTTCAGGAAGACCCCTCGTTACTTATACTGAATTTTTGCATATTTATCAACTTAAATGTCTTTTTGACAGCTGGTACTACTACTTACTTTAAAAGAATTAAATTTCTAACCGTAGTGAAGTATAGTGTTTAAAACTTAAGAAGCACATGTTAATGAATTAAATAAAAATAAATCAATTTAATACATAAAACAACTGTTACATAAAATAACTGAACAACAAACGTTTTTAATGAGAGGGATGAATCTGGTGCTTCAATAAAAAAATTTCAATATTTAATATCTATCTAGTTGGGTTAAACACTAAATCTCCTTTGTTAGTAAGTGTCCTGTCCTCCCCCCCCCATTCTATTTTTGTTTTTGAGATGGGCGAACTCACTGAAACTCCCTCTCACTAGGAAAAGCAATTAAAAACTTTCTTACAATATTCCATAATTCACGATAAATAACAGGAATGTCTTTTTTAAAGCCAAAATTGCTGACATCTATTTCTAAACATTCATTAAGAATGGCCGGAACCTATTCTGATTAGTTACTGTCGTAATATGCCTTTTTTTCCTAATGTGAATATATGAATTCATTGTCAACTGCAGTATTACTATAAAAAAAAGCCATCTCAAACCTAATTTCAAAATCTAAGTAAAGGGCATTTAAAAACTGAACGTAGGTTAAAATATCCTGACAGATTGTCTGTGCAAATTGAGAAAATTCATCACGTCCTTAATTTAATTCTGAAAAGAAATGCTCAAATAGTCCTTGTATTAATAAAATTTATGCTGCCATCCAGTAACCACAAATGAACCTTACTAAATTTAGTAAATAAATCAGTTAAATGGTAAATATGGTTTCCACTAGATTAAATATTTTTTTTAAAGATTATAAAAAGCCACGATCTGGTTTAATGAGAGCCACTATTATAGACCCCATTTACACCTCATGGACCCCTAAATTATTTTTCGCTGCCATGGACCCCTTGCAAGTCATCATAGATCCCTGGGGGGTCTATATAGACCACTTTGGGAATCACTGCGCTAGACCATGCTAATTTATCTCCATAAGAATAGAAGATTAAATAATGATCACAAAAGAGCTTATCGCAATTTGCTGACAAGTAACACAGCATTATCTATCGTTTTATATGGAAGAATATTTATAAACATATATATATATAAATACTTATTTATAGATAAAAGCTGCTGACCAAATAGAAGCTTTTCTTTTTGTTTAAGAGTAAATGTGAAAAGTAACACATTATGCTAAATGAGGCGTTAAAGACTATTACAATTGACTGATTATTTTTTTTATTGATGTAACCCTTAGAAGCAATATAAAAACTACTATAGGTAAACTGGGTAATTTTGAACCATGGTGATTTAATGAGAATGATAGCTTACCTGGCATCCTACTGTCCTGAATTCCATGCCATGCCAATGCGAGATCTTTCAGCCCTTACATATTTTATTACATCAACTTCTTTTTGTGACAGTTTATAAGTATAATCTCAACTCAAATAAAAAAATGACGGAAACAAACTGGCGACATTAGCCCCTCGGTTATCTCATCCACCTGTTATTATGCAAATAAAATAATATTCGAATTTAGCCTAACCAATGACTATGCATTATCAGAAACTAAGTTCTCATGATTAAAAATAATCATTTTTAAGAAACAGTTCGAAGTAGAAGGAGGAAAAATACCTCGGGATAATCCGCTAGAATTCATTTACTTATAGCTGTGCAAATTAAAAACAGGCTGATTCCCCATTTTTGATGAGAAAAAAAAAAAAAATAGTTACAAAAATTACTGATGCATCTTTACAGCCTAAAACCATTTTTACTATGTTGCTTATCTTCAAATTTTTTTTCTTTATGCTTAGTTATAAGCAATTAATCGGCAGACCAAAAAAAAAAAAAAATGGAAAAAATAGCGATCTATCACACTAAAATTTCCTAAGATTTCTCGTATATAACAACAGTGGGACCTCTATTTAACGAAGTCACTAAATCCCGAAAAATAGGTTCGTCATTTAAAAAATTCGCTAAACAGAGGTTCATTTTCAATATGTACTACGTTCTCGGTTCCAGGAAAAAGGTCATAAAATAGAGATATTCGCAAAATAGAAGTTCGTGAAATGGAGGTTCGACTGTATATATAAACCTTTAAATTTAAACTCTTTATACAAGAAACACGCTGAAACAATTTAGGCTACTTGCAGAAGTAAACAAGTCTGCATATCGATATTGCTACCTACTGTATTTGATGCGGATGTTCTAGAAACATTACTTTACGCTTATTTTATCGATAATTTTATCTTTATGCCAATTCTATTTTCCGTGGCTATAATCGTCCAAACTTATCACGAGAAGAATAAAGTCTCATAATCCGCAATTCTTCGCTGTTCTTATCATCATTTAACGATTCCTCTCCGTCAATAAAAGCAAGTTTCCATCTCAGAAGCATCATCTTGCCCATTTTATATGAAATCCCTCCAGTGAGCCAATTCTGGTTAACAAGGCCTATAGATAACGGAGAGCATCGCTCTTTCGGTGTAGCCGATGACGGACGTATCCTCACAGTAAATAAACATCTGATGTGACAGCACTACAGCTGAGGGCAAAAGGCCTTTAGTAGACTCGAGGGAATAACAGCCATCCATCTTGTCCCCTTTTTATATCCTCTTACGTCCCATTTTCATATTTTTTCATCACACAACTATTGAGTCCAGAGGACTCGATTCTCATGATTACGTCGCGAAAGAATTGTTATATTAACGCTATTTGTAATTTCCTTGTTTATTTTTCGGTACCGAATTTTTTTTAGAACTTTCTTATTATTTACTGACATTTAAACTGTGTGTATTTTTAAAGGTAATTGCTGTAAAAACTGATAGGAATTTAACCAATTCTGGTGGGAATTTAATATTTTCCAAATTTTTGAAAAATATAGCCAAACGTACTGATAGGGAAAGCTTAAAGTTTGTTTGGTGTTTTAGTACTTCGATGTTAAAAATACATCGCTCTAGCAAACTGTAAAAGAATTTTGAACATTGAAATAAAAAAAAAATGTGGTAGAATAAAATATCTATGACCGGAGAACGGATTTCTAAGCAAAAAATAATTCATCTACACAGTGACGTAACGGAGAATATTAGCCCACCTCCTCCCCCTCTGCAAAATCAGGTTGTGTGCCCCAAGCTATATCTTACAAAGGGTACTTCAAGTCAGTCAGGCTTTGAGCCCTCCAGAATCCGCCCCGCCCCCCGTGATGTGGTGGTTGCGAGGGGGGTACGTTACACCACTGCATCTAAGTGTATAAATTCAGTAACATTGTTACAGCAAACTTTTAGAATTACTAAAGGAATATCTTTTTTAGAACAGCTTCATTACTATGAACATAATTCACACGCGTCATTAAGTTAAATACTTATGGAAAAAAGTAATATAGACTTCAGAATTTGTGATAAGTATGCATCACATTTTACATATAATTAAAATATGCGCTAGGCTCAGTCATTCAGGGGAGAAAAAATTAAAACTAATAGTTTCCAAAATTAGTTTAAAAATGTTATTTTAAATATTTTTTTTAAGAAATTAGCATTTGGTTAAAAAAGAAAAAAGATGACTTTAAAAGAGTATAAAATGTTTGCAAGAAAGGAATGTGAGTTAAGATTTTAAGTTAACTTAAAATATTACTTCAAATATTTGTTTAAATATTAGTAATCTGAAGTAGAACAACAGTAAGCTGAATGGTAAACAATAACCCTTTTCCTTTGACTTTTTAAAAATATTGTTTTCGAATTTGTATTTAAGACCATGAGAAAATCTCTATTTTAGTGACGCATCTCTAAAATTTGGATGCAGGAGTTGTTATAACTGATGTTACTTTTGGTAGAGTTTGAAAGCTGGAATCCTCTTCGAATTTTCCGCAACCGAAGTATAAGATATGGGTCACTACTTGTACTCCGGAGCAAACTGTTCTAAAAATAGCAACACTTGCTGAAGGTGAAATTGAAATGGTTGACTATGCGATAAGTGCAGATATCTAACATTATGTCTTTTACGGAATGTGAACTTGTATCGAATATTTCAACACATTTCGGTTTTAGAATGCATAGTAAACATATTTTTAGTCATTCGTCGTTCTGACTTTATTAACCATAATTTACTATTTCCCTAAACTCTTTAATATTTGTGCTTCTGAAGATAAGACTCGACGTGTAGAGAGGCTGATACTTATTTAATCTGAGGAGACTCAAAGTCTTTGCGCTGGTGTTGAATGGAAGTTTGGAGAGTTGGGTTCCAACTCAGGAGCCATCCTCATCCCTTAACAGTGGCTCAAAATTACGTAGCTCGTCACCAATAGGCTCGGAAAGATGACGTTAATAAACAATCAACCAATCATCAATTTATTCAGTTATGTGTGTTGATTCATTCTTCTTTCATACCTGGTGTTATTTTTCCCCCAGTTCAATAAAAAAAATTATACAAATTGATTTTTACACTTCTTAGATTAGCTAACTGGAGTGCAAATTATTAGAAGAATCGGATGATAGATACATATTATTATCAGCTTACAGCAATATTTTTTTAGAAAAATTGTTCCAGATCACACTTAAACTGCAATGAAAAATAAGATAATAAACAATATAAAAAACAGTCTTGATGAATTATTAAGTAACATATATAAAAATGATATATTTTTGTTTTAAGGAAATTGTAATGTAATAATTAAAAGACCTTGTATAACTAAACCAACTAAATTTATAAATAATCCAAAACTCTGATAACTGTTTTTATAATAATTTACCTTTTTCGTATGCATATATATACTTTTTAGTACATTACGCCGTGCGTAGCATAGTGGTTAGAGCATCGGACTCCAGACCGGAAGGCCTGGGTTCGAGGCCCGATGCCACCAAATACCCTCCGAGTACACACGAAGTATGTGCTCGCTAAATCACTGGGTCCGAAATTCTTATGGGCTGAATCACGAGTGCAGGGGACTGGAGAATATTTCCCTCCCCTACAGTTCCATGCCTAAATTAGGGAGATGGAGATAGGTGGTGCTGCCATCTATCGTCCCTTCGGGAATTTCACCGAGCTAATTTGTACTGTCGCCTGTACGGTGCTCAAGGCCAACGACAGGCGTACTTCTAGCCCCTTGCCACGATGAATTTTGTGGGTCTTGATTTGACTACGTCAGACAGGCAGCATTAGCCACATCAACAACAACAGTATATTACGCATACATTGCTTTAGAATAATAATGATGCACACGCGTAGTTAGTTTAAAGAAAGAAATTTAATCTTTACAAACACTTCTATTATGTTTTGGAGCTATCTTTTAAAAAATAATTTAAGCAATGAGATTATAAAAAAATTTCTTGGGACACTTACAATCCATTGCAGCACATCAAGATGCACTTGTCCAGAGAGATACATTGAATTTTTTACGCTCTCTTAATATCAATCCTCTATTCTCAAAAAGTATTCTCAGGAGGCATTACTTCCTTTTGAAGCAGTGTTTTCTTTCTGGGAGGGGGGGGGGGACATAATTAAACCAAATTGTCACCAATGATGAATATAAATGTTACGTTAATAAATTTAAAATTGATTTTTAGATATAAGATTCTCTTGTCAAGTGCGCATACATTTTAGCAGAAGCAACCGTAACTTGTGAATTCTCTCACTTGATGAGGGACTTTAAACTATTTAATCATGCCCTCCTCTTAAGCTCAGGTTTGAGAGTTCGATCCCGGCAGAAGTCCACAGATATTCTGGAAGTGAAAATCGTAGGCATGTATGTCATATGATTATGTGACATGTAAAAGATCTCTTGAGTATCAGTTTGGCTCTGTACTCTCGGCAGAATTAAACCGCGGCAATATTTAGCATCCAACGATAGCTTGAATAAAAATTAATTCATGCGTCAAAAATTTGGTAGCGAGAGCCACCACTGACACTTCGGGGACATGCCGTATCTGCAATGACTTGTGTGCTAAAATGCAGGCCATTAGAGAAAAAAAATATCTTATCATGGTGAAGTAATGTGAATGTGACATGAGTTTGTGATGTACCTCCCCTTGGAAGTACATCCCTCGAAGTATCAGCGTGAGCTAGAGGTGTAGGGTTAGCGTAAGAACTAGACTCAAACATTATCTTAATATGACTTTATTAAGATATTCAACTTAAACTTTGAACAAATATAATATAACTACTTAATGGGAGAATCTACTATGACACAATGCGCAACACACAATATAATACAGACCTATATCAATAATTGAACCGCCTAATCCTCAATTATACTAATAAGTAATTAATCCTACCTTATATTATTCTGTAATGCTACTTGTCTTTATCTGAAATGGTATGCAGTTTGACGACTAACTTCTAGTCGAACACCAATAAGTTTATCCACGACACGTAGAACTTAAATCTTGAACCACGAACTGCAATAATCCTCAACTGCCACAACGCACGTCAATTGTCTAACATTCCTTTACATTGCCATCATAGCCCTTATTGCCATTATTGCCATCACGCTTACTCTAAGATCCTATATTTATCCTATATTATTTACATCTCTTCACTTCTCGTTTCTTGGATTTGGTTGGAAAAGAGTTGCCATTAATTCTGGCCCAAAGAACCCAAAGGACTTGTTAAAGAAAAGACGCGTAAGTCGTCACAAGTTGATAATTTACTTTCCGAGTTCTTATTCATCACTGATTAAAACAAATGGAAACTGTGGAATAAAAAAAATATCTTTCAGACAGCATGATGATGGTTAACTAAACTGCTGACTGTTCAACTGAATTTTAACAGAATATATTATGAGGCTGTATTTGCACTAGATAACTTTTAATAACAATTTATATTTAGAAAATCAGTTATCGTAACACCGATTTATAAAATCTTTAAAGACATATTAAAAAAGTTAAGTACCCCTTGGATAAGGAAAAAATAAATTAATAAAAGAATAATATTTAATATACCCTAAAGTAACATTTATCATTAATTATAACATAATTTTGTGTTTCAGTGTTACTTCTTTCTGAGTTCACATACACCTTTAATTACCTTCACATACCTTTTCCCCCAGGAGTGTATGCGCTGGTTTTTAATTTCACAAAATAATATTTACTGATGAAGATAGAAATTGTGTGTGCGTTTATAATTTTAAAAGTTTTAATTGTGTTAACAAATATTCAAAGAATGGATGAATCATTACATCATAAAATACAGTTATTTCCGTAGAACGCACACGGTACAGAAATAAGGTCATATTATGAATATTTTTGATAGTTTAATGTGTAAAAGTTCTTTCTATGCGGTATAACATCACAAAAATAATTTTTAAAAAATAATAAAAATGATCAAATTATATATATATATATATATATATATATATATATATATATATATATATATATATATAATAAACAGTTTTTAGTTTATTAGTTAAGGGAACAAGTAGAGTTTGTAATGGGTCCTATCCGCGCCTTTCATTAATCATTTAGGGAAAAATATTTCTTGACTGTTGTATGTTTATAAAATTGCTTCCCGTAACTGAACCGAGATTTACGTAAATACGAGTTGCTATTTAAACTCTAGCGAAGTAAGAGATATATAAACTATAGTCGTTAGGCCGCTGCGTATAATTCAGATTACTAGAATTAAAACTAGAAGCCTTCGGAGTTTCAGGAAGAGGATCCTATGTCTTTCTGAACAAGTTATCTCGTCAAACCGAACATCCAGCACTGTGAAGTTTGAGATAAATAACGGTATCGTGATATTGATCAGTTTAAACATTTAGTTTATTTACGTCACAGCTATTATTTACAGTTTATACAGTGAAGTTATAAAACATATTAAAAGATTATTAAAGTTCAAATGATGTGGATTGGGAGAAGGGAATTCTTTTTCGGGGTCCCTTCAACTGGAAGGTTTCAAATCATCTCTCCTCTCTCTGTTCCGGGGAACAGCGGTTGGCCTCTCAGCATCCAGTTACATCCTGCTAGTGTCAGGAAAAAGGTCTTTCGTGGGTCAAAGGTTGCGGGGGAGGTCTTATCAGGACCACGCAATAACTTTCAAACTTCAGTGGCAAAATGCACGTGTGATGATTACTTCTACAAAGAAGCCGATTCACAGCTGGGTGGCTGGAATCGTTATAGCACCATTACGTCGGAGCTTTGCGAAAGATAAGTGGTCCAATTATTGGTTATAGATATTTAAGTTAGTAAATAAATTGTGACGGAGCTTTACTTCTATTAATCCTCTTGAGGAATCTTTGGGGCCAGCATTGAGTTAATTCACAGCCAATCCTCTCAAGAAGAAACCGCGATATTCAGATTAGTTAGTAGATATATAGTGAAGATTTTGTAATCGCGAAAAAGAAGGAGAAAGGAATCTGAGATGCTGAACGACGTGAGCTGATGGTAAGACATTAAACTTAGAAGCGTAATTGTAGAACGGGCTGTAGCGAGTTAAAGAAATTAAGGAAGATAAAGATTCATTGGGAAAACTTTGCTTAAAGATAAGTGGTTAGTATTCCAGACGCCTATTTACTTAGAATTTAGGAATACGGTATATCACTCCTGATTGCCTTCCTATAGTAAGACTTGTGTTGTTCAATATATTTAGACAATAATAAATTGGATTTATTATGACTAATTTGGGTGATCAATCCTTTCCTTCCGCAAATCTAGGTAGCGTAAATGAAGAGATGGCACCCCCAGACAGGGGGGTATCACAAAGTTAACCGCTCCCTTGGTTTAAATGTCTCTTTGATAGTAAATTGAAAGTAAAAAAAAGGTGTTGATTTTATTGTAATGTCTGTTTATTCGGTGTTACAAACCGCAGGGTCACGACAGGTTAAGGAAATCAAATTTTTTAAGAAGGAAGAAAAGTTGTTAATCAAAACAATTAATGAAATCTGTTTGGGACTGCGACATCCACAAGTTCTACAAGATTTTCAAAATATATCTTTAAAATGTCAATAGAGATAGTGGAACAATTTTCAAAAACGTTATTTCATTTAGAAATAAAATTATTGAAGAATTCTGAGCTAAGTGGCATGTTAACATATTTTTTAAAGGCATAAATTCTTTTATTATAAGGAAAGAAAATAAGTAAAAAAAAGAGAGCCGAACAAATGCATCGAAAAATTTGGAAATAAATGCCATATTTACATATATTTAAAAAAATAAATTATTTTGCTATAAGACGAAACACTATTTATAAAACAAAGAGCAAAATGAATCTTATCACAGACTAAACAAAATTTAAATATTTTATACATATATCATTCAAAATAATAAATGCAACCAGAAATCATAATAAATGAAATATCAGGCCTTCAGTGTAAGGAGCTCTGTCAAACTTCAACTCATAGATGACTACATATCTATTCCTGAATCTGTCTGGGGATGAAAGATTTCCAACGTAGTAGGTCCTAATTAGAGGGTCACGATAATCTGGAAACACCCCGGATTTAAGAAAGTCGAGGATTAACTGTTGGGGCAAAAGCGTTGAAAGAGAATAAGCTCGAAAGAATGGAAGTAATGAGAGCTTTAGTAGCTAAAACACTTAGTTTTTTACGGAGGGTAAAAGACCATTGGTATGAATATATCTCGATATATATTATAAATGCGAAAGTTTGCGAGGGTGTTTGGCTGTCTTTCACTCAAAAACAACTGAATGGATTTTACTGAAACTTTACAGTAATGTAGCTTATACATCAAAATAACACATAGGCTATAATTTATAAAGATATTGTGTGAAATGTCCAAAATATAACGATATTTGTCAAGTAAGTAGGAAAAATTCTGCCATCTGCAAGCAATTCTGGTGTGCGCTACAAAAAAGGCCACGACTGCATATATCTATCTTTTGTTTGTGAAGAAACCCTTTTTGTTTAGGCTACGCAAAACACTCGCTTTAATTAATTCCTGTTATCAGCATAACCCCTAATTTTTTTTTATTTCAGAATAAAACTAAGTTTTGAAGGAAGAGGTTGTTATAAATCTCTCTTTTTTTAAATGTTTTTTTTTTTTGTGATTTTATTATGCACATTTGGTAGTAAAAAATTGATCTTTTTCAAAATAAATGCTTTTATCTCTTCTGGTACTTTAAGTAAATAAACTTTCTCTTTCGCACTACGTCATTTGGACAATTTTTCGAAATTTGTTTGTGGTTAGTAGTTAATTATAACGCTATAATTTTAATTGAATAGGCAGATATTGCATTTTTAAGTATAAAAATAATTATAACTACTATACTGTATTTTTGGAGTGAGTGAGTGATGAACATTAACATCGCACTGTTCAGCTACTCGAGGGCTTTTGGCAACGGACCACGTGATCTTGAACCATGGTCAAGTAACGTGGCCGACACCTGAGCTGGCACCCCCTTCTCCTAACTACCACACCACACCCACTTAGAAGGAATATTCTACCAATACTTAGCAAGAATATTCTTTGAAATCCACTCTTCCAAGCTATATGGCAGCACAGGTTCTATGATGAGTATTTTAACCGGGAAGGCAGTTAATGCGTTTTCAGCGCATTGCAAAGATTATTATTTTTGTCCTGAAAAAAATAGTTTATGTCAAAATTTAAGTGTCTGATGTTTTTGTATGCTAATGAAGACCTTAGAAAAAGATTTGACTATTTATTTTAAGTGAAAGGTGTATATAATTAATTTTACAGTGGAATATCTTTAATTAATTTATTAGCTCTAACGGATTAAATTTCCCAAAGTGGAGTATTTTGTTTATGTATATCCCTTAATTTTCAATGCAGTGATCCAAAAAAATATATTGTATGAAAAAAACTGCAGTAAATCATAATGCGGTGGATAAAGTATTAACGTGCATCGCCCCTCTACACGGCGGGTCTTACAAAGCTCTAATAAAGCTCGAGCTATGAAAGTAGCTAGGCATTTACCAACTTAACTCTATCGTTAACATTTCACTATGTTTTTCATTGAATCGCCATTATAATTTAAGAAACGGCGTTGCTTGCGAATATTACAATTTTAACATAAATAAATACAACAGAAAGTAATATTAATGTATTACACTTTCAGATATAAATTATTTACACTATTTTAAGCGTTCATTACACAAAAAACTTTTAACAATGTGTTACTTTTGCTGAGCAGATATCAGCTTAGAGAGGTATTTTCAAAAATCGACCCTCAAGAGTGTTACGGGGAGTTATAAATAAATAAAAAATCCTTTTTATGAGCTATTAGATCTACATACATAAAATTTAACAAAGGTGTTTTTTTTTTGTTTAGCTGAGATATGCAAAAAGCTTTTTTTTGTTTAATTTGAAATTCACGTAAAATTAACTCATTAAAAACTTTTTATCCTTCAATCGGTGTTGTTTAATTTTTCAGTTCACCCGTGTGAAGAACGCGTATACCAGCTAGTAACTTTATAAATATGTCTAATTCTTTTCTTTGTTGTTGGTGAATCTGATAATGAAATTCTAGGTAAGATATACAAAATCACTCATTCTTAAAAATAATTTCATGTTTGAAATATTTAATGAATGGGTTATTTTACTAAAGACAATAAAAAGATGTTAAAAAGTTTCAAAATAGCTCTAATTCTGGCATTTTTCAGTAGGGATAAGCTATGAGCTAATCCCTACTAAATAACGAATTCGGAAATTATGACGAGCACAAGGGAGGAGGGGTTCCCGAGTCCAGACCCCCCACCATCGTTCTCGATATTTTCCAATTGATTATAATCCAATGTATGTACGTAAACTTTAATTCAGTATTTGTTATTAATAATTAATTTTATTAATAAATGCTAATTATTAGTTCAATAATTTACTTTTTAGTGTTTTTTTGTTCCTGACAATCGACAAAAACAAAATAATATGTTTGGTGATGTATTGGGTATGATACGAGAATGGTGGTCGACTCTGGACCCCCCTCACCCCTTGAAAAATTTATGTGTACACCACTGACTCACAGTAATAAGAGAAACTGTTTATAAGCAAAAAGTGAAAAAGGAATAAATATTGTGATCAGGAGAGATAATGTTTCTTATCAAAAACAATAGTTTATCTAATTTAGTCTATAATTATTGATGCTATTACTCTAGGTATTAAAATTACGATATTCTTACGCATTTGAATGATAAAAAAGAAATATTTCCTCTTTACTCTCGATTTAATATAATTATGCTGGTCAATGATTTAAAAAAAGAATTTAATTAAATGCTCTCTCTGCGTGCTTGCAAAAATTAATTCTAGAAAGACTGGAAACAAGACTTTGTTAGGAAGTTAAAAAAAAAGTGTGGCTATTCGATCTTGGATGAACTGATATCAAGCGGAAGTGTTCATGATGAGAAAAGGGTTGATCAACTTCCGCCACTTTAGCAACTGCGCCGTTCATTGAGGACGCAATCACGAAGGAGTCTAAACGGGGGGTTTCGCGTTTCACTTGTTTGGAGAATTGCGTTTGGAATTGAAAAACCGTAGTTTAAGATTAGCAGCAGCTAGGATGGATCACAGCTGCAGTGGCTAAAATTACCCCCGATATTTCAAAGAAAGTTTTCTAACCTATCACCGAGTCTTCGAGAGTACGTTTTATGCAGTTATGCAAGAAACCGAAATGAATTGTTGTAATATTTACTGCTTTGTGATTTGAAATGAGGAATATATATTAATATCCTTTTTAATACTTGCGGATATTTTGCTAATAGAATACAGCAGAAGTTTTACTCATTTTACAAATTATAGTGTTAAGGCTGGCCTTTCAATCCGTTAATAATATTTTGTTAGTTATATTTCGTAATGAGTCGACTTCGTGAACAATTTAATTCATTAATGAGTTAATTTTTTGATAATTTTGTCTGTTAAAAAAAACAGTTTTGTTCGAAAAAAAAAGTTATTTAATTTCTTGTTTTTGTTTGTGTGTGTGTATCAGAGGCTCAATCAAGAAAGAATACGCCCCGCTTTCGACTTATAAGATTCATAAAAAAAATTATGAAAAAATCGAATGATTTTGGACCAAAAGTCTTTCTTGAGTATTTTGAAGGGAAAAAAATATCTTACCTATAAGAAGTCATTAGAACTAATGAGCTGCATTGAAGGAATTTTATTTCTCTTTTTGTATATATATATAATAATTTCCTTAAATTTTCTTTCGAGGGATTTTAGTTAACTTCAGTTTCTCACACAAGGGGAGGGGGTCATGGGTCCGCCTCCCCCCCAATAATCCTTGACTTTTTTTTCGATTGATGATAATCCTATGTATAGACTACGTAAAATTTAATCAAGTATTTGTTATTAGCAATTTATTTCATTAATAAATGCTAATTATTAGTTCAATAATTTACTTTTTACTGTTTTTTTGTTCCGCAACTCGACGAAATGAAAAGAATATGTTTTAGTGGCATATTGAGATATGATACAAGAATGTTGGGCTTTCGACCCAGGACCCTTAACCGCCCCCCCCCCATGAAATATTTTTGTGTGCGCCACTGTTTAGCGCAGTGTTTCCCAAAGTGGTCTATATAGACCCCCAGGGGTCTATGACGACCTTCAAGGGGTCCATGTCAGCAAAAAAATAATTTGGGTGTCTACGATAGTGGCTCTCATTAAACCAGATCATAAATTTATTTTTAAAAGGAAATTTTAATTAAGGTATCCGACTATGTTGGGAACCGTGATTTTGCAAAAGCGTATAAATGGATAATATTTATGATATTTAGTGTCACTTAGATTGGAAAATGTATATAAAACTGTTCTAAAAATAGTATTACAATAAAAAATTATTGAAGTACAATATTTTGACAAAAAATGAAGCTAGAATGACCAATTTTCAAAATAGTCTCCTTTTGTGAAAAATGCTTCTATTATAATAATGTTTTGCTTGTATATAGCCCAGACCTCTGTACAGAGGTTCAAGTAGAATTTTTAAAATATATAACTTAGAAGTGGGTTTATCCATGTTTTATGACAACAGAGGGGAGAAATTTTAAGAAAAAAACGCCGATAATTGTTTCAATTGTTTGTAACTCTGAAAATAATGGGAATTTTTCAAAAATCATAGTTGGGCTTCTGTACAGAGGTTTGAGCTATTTACAGGCAAAATATTGTTATAATAGAAGGCTTTTTCACAATAGGAGAACATTTTGAAAAAAGGTTATTCTGAGTTAATTTTTGCCAAAATATTGTTTTTAAATAATTTTTTTTGTCAAAGTGTCCTTAAAACAATTTTATACATGCATTCTAATTTAAGTTACACGAAATCTCATGAAAATTATCCATTTTGCGCTTTTTTAAAAATCATGGTTCCGAAAACGTAGTCGGATACCTTAAGTGGAAACCAGACTTACCTATTTAGCCTACTGTAGAACGTCGTTTATCCGAACGTTTATTTTCCGGTGCGACAAATATCCAGACCAATTTTTTTTTCTTTTGTCAACTACATGTACTGCATATGAATACGTTTTCGAACAGTGCAATGCTCAACAGTTGTTTCGCGTGAGGCCAAAAGTGACGGGATAACCCAAGGTCAGGGATATTTGGGGAATTTCAGTTGTGTGATTTGCTAAACATCTGAGGGGAATATTAGGTTAGTTTGTTTCCAAGTGCTCTTTTGTTTAGTTGTGAATTGCTATGGCTTTGAATTTTGAGATTGTGACTTCCGTGCAAGAAGAATCCGATCCTGTCGACGATGAAACGGATGAAGACGAGGACAACAACGAAAGTAGCAAGGATCCATCAGATGCTGCATCAGATTCCTGCGTTTGAGACAGCTATGGAGTGGTACGAACAGCAGAGTGCTGTCCTACTCAACTACTGCTGCTCAAGAGAATCAGATAACTTGCAGCGAAAAAACAAAGGTGTACAATGGTAGAGTGAAAAATAAGTGATTATATTGCACAATTTAAATTGCGACATTTTGCCCCTATTTTGCTTTTTTTTTCAAGCATGTTTCCCGCATGTGGTGATTTTCAATATTCGTATAGTGTCCAATTTTCTATACCGCATGGATCGCATTCGGTTATCTGGACAATCGAGTATCTGAACGGTCTTAAGTCCCAATTGATTCGGATAAACGACTTTCTACTGAATTTATTTCCTAAATTGAATGAAGTTAATTTGAAGCTACAAGGTGACAGAATATATTTTATTAAAATAAGGACCCTATTGCAGCCTTTCTTGCCAGAATTAAGCTAAAGGAGTATAATGATGGACGGTATAAATTTTTCTAGTTTCTCATTTGTCACAGATATTCTACCAAGAAAAAGACGTTTTAACCTATATTCAACATTTAAATGCCATTTTCTTAGATTTTAAAACTTGGTTTGAGAATGTTTTGACTATCGTAATACCACAGTGGGCCATAAATTCATATAGTCGCTTTGAAAAAAAAATGTCAGCTTACAAGAATTAGGCACTAACGAAAATCTTAAAGTAAAGTTTAGAAACAAATGTCTGGAATTTTGGCTTTAAAAAGATATACCTGTTATTTTTATTCCATATTATGGAATATCTGAAAAAAGCCTTTAAATGTTATTTCCAATTGAGAAGGAGTTAGAGTGCGCTTGTCAATCTCTAAAAAAAAAAAAGAAAAGAAAAAAAAGAAGAAAAGATTGGACACTTTAACCAAGCAGATATTTAGGCTTAAAACCTGACAAGATTACAGTCAAATGTTGAAAAAATTTTATTGCAGCCCCAAATATAACGAGCACCTATATTCTTAAGCTGATTTTTTTAATTTTCAGGTATATTCGCCGTATAACGCGCAACCCCTCTTTTAAGAAGGAACCTAAAATACACTGCTGGCCACCGTAAATGCAACACCAAGAAAAACAAGAGATAGCACAAAAAAATTTATTGTGTAGATAACATGTTCACCAAGTATCAAATGATTAAATTTACAGACTTCTGTGAAGTGTGGTTCCTGCCAGAATCAGTAGCCAGCGTAGCCGCCATTGTTGGATATCACCGCTGCCACACGCCTCGGCATTGATTCAAAGAGACTTTGGATGTGTTCTTGGGGTAGAGCAGACCAAAGAGCTTCCACACGTTGCCAAAGTTGATCTGGTGTGGCAGCTGGGGGTGTAATCTGGGTCAATCGTTGAGCCATCATGGACCATATGTTTTCTATCGGTGAAAGATCCAGAGAGCGAGCCGGACAGGGAAGCAATTCAATCTGGTGATTGACGAATAACCTCTGGATACTGCGTGCCACGTGTGGTCGATCATTATCCTGTTAAAATATGGCTGTGGCCAAGCCCTGAAAGTAAGGAAAGACAACTGAATCCAACACCTCGGAGATGTAGCGTTGGCTGTTTCAAGTACCGGCAATGCGTACTAGAGGAGAGCGCGAGTGATATCCAATACCGCCCTATACCATAATACCCGGTGTAGGACCAGTGTGGCGCTGCATAACGCAGCTGTCGAGCATCCTCTCTCCCCGGTGTCTCCAGACTCGAATCCGACCATCGTGGTGTTGCAGACAGATGCGTGATTCGTCAGCAAAGACAACTTCATTCCTTTCTGCCTCCCTCATCCTTCTTTCATCGCACCATTGGCGGCGGAAACGTCTGTGGTTCTGCGTCAAGGGTAGACCAAGCAATGGACGTCTTGCGGACAGACCATTCTGCTGTGAACGGCGTCGAATAGTACGCGCAGATACTGAATGATGCGTTACAGACTCAATGTGCTGTGCTACGGTTCGTGATGTGACTGAGCGATCTGTCACTGCCATGCGTACAATTTGCTGTCCGCACGTGAAGTGTTGCACTGAGGTATAGATGCGATCAACCACGTCGGTCCGTCGTACTCTCATGCATCCAATGGACACATATCCGCATTACGGTTGTTTGGTTTCGTCCAACACCACTACCGATTTCCATGAAAAATAATCCACAATCTCGGTAGGCCACTATCCTTCCTCAGTCGAACTCGGATTCTTGATCAAAAACTGATCGCTGTTTTCTACGAGACATAACTGATCGTTTTTGAAAAAACCACAAGTAAAACACAATTGCCGAACTTGAAATCGCCGAAATCCCCAAGCCTTAAATAGCGCTTTGAGGTGGCGCCACAGGCGCGCGTGATGTGTGTCTGCGCTGAAATTCTAATCCTTTGCATATCTCACCTCCGCTAATGCATGTTGTAAATTTCATGTTATTTGCATGCTTCCTCCAGGGTGTTGCATTTACGGTGGCCAGAAATGTATATATATACGCGTGTAATTCTCTTATGTTTTTAAGTCCTTTATTTGAGGTATTATTACAAGCTTTATATATAGAGGAAATAGTATACCATAACTATTATGTTCATAGGGAATGTCATTTCTTTTTTAAATAATATATATATATATATATATATGTGTGTGTGTGTGTGTGTGTGTGTGTGTGTGTGTGTGTGTGTAGTCTAATTTTTTCTAAGCTCTTCTCTTTTATTATTATAATTTTTATTTTTAAAGCTCTAATTTTTATACCCAACGTATAACGCGCACCCGTAAATTTCGATCTTATTTTTTACGCTCAAAGTGCACGTTATACGCCGGATTTTACGCTAATTAACATGTGTTTCCTTAACTATTAAACACAACACTACAGCTAAAAATTTAAATCTTTTAAAGGAAGTAGCTCTATACCTGCTGTCAAGAATACATTTAAGTTGATGAATTTGCAAAAATTTAATATTAGGTAAGTAGGGATCTACCCCAAACCGAAAAACCTGTCAAGGGGTTTATGAGGCAAAAAAGTTTGGGAAGCTCTGCTTTAACTCCTTGTGATCTTGGCCCACCGGGGCTAACTAACTTTTTATTAATAGAGGGTGATAATTAATTTTTAGTGTTGATTCATATTTTTTACGTTTTTTTAATAAAAATTTCTAACTTTTTAAAATTTTCCACGCATTTCCACTTTTTAATTTATCCCACTTTTTTATTTTCTAACTGGGTGGCGTTGTTGGTTTGTCGCTGGTCTTCTGCACTCAAGGTTGCCCGTTCGACCAAAGCCCAAGTCGGTGGATTTTCATGATGCAGAAAATCGACAGCGGCCATGTCGTATGATAATGCGGTATGAAAAAAACCCCTTGGAGTGTCCGTTTGGCTTAGGTATCCTCGTCAAAATTAAATTCCTAAGTTCAATTTCGCATCGTCTGAGCTCAGGTGCCACCCTCTGAGGGGGGGGGACTGGGCGTCAAAATTGCTTGTGACAGTTGGTATCGCCTATATATATATTAGCAATATGTTTTTATAACCTTAACTCAGTTACTTAGTCCCGATCTTCGTGAATACATGTGGGTAGCGTTCTGTGATAAAATATAAATATTTTTTAATGTTGTATACTTTATGGAGTTAGTTTCGAAGTGAATCAGATTCTACTTTAAGTATAAAAAGATCTGAGAATGATTCTGAAATAACTGATTGTTTTTTGAAAGTTCGGTTAGTGAACCTGAGAGCAGTGATGAAGGATCTGTAGTGTTACCTGTAATATTGGACTTTTTATCTCATGTTTTGTAATTTATCTCACAAGAAAAAGTTACTATTGTGTTTTTACATTGCATAAGTATAATGAGATTCTCTTTAATGATTAAAACACATGTCATAATAATCCTAAATGTTGGCTTTTCTTAAAAAATTAATTATTTTTATTTCAAGCTAAAAATTTACTCAAAATTTAAAGATAAGTATATACATTGAACGTACACTTAGTTTTATAAAAAAAAATTAAAATAAAAAATAGGCACTCTTTGGGGACCATTTTCTTCAAAATAATGCGACCGTTAAGTGGTTATAGAATAAAAAATATCATTCACACACAGGCCCTCTTCTCTCACTCTCTTGGGAATAGAATAGAATATAAAATTTTCCCCTTTTCTCATAATTGAAAAAATACACTCTCAATTCAGCAAAAGTTTAAGCTCATCAGTTCACTTAATTACAGAATTACTTCATTTCCGTCTATGAAACAAACAAAAAATTGCATTTTGGTAAGAAGAAATATATTTGAGTCTCTCTCTGTCTATTACAATTCCAATATTTAGAGTAAAGTTAAAAATCTCATTAAACCGTATCTTTTATGAAAGGATCGAGAAATCATAAGACGATTAAACCTAGCTTGTTCTTTCTGTAGTTTTTTTTCTTTCTTCCATTGAAAGGCGAAAGGTAGGGAAAGGGCATTAAAAAAGGTATGATAGATACGCTCAGTAAAAATCAACTGCAGATTTCTTTTCAGATCTTCATCTTTTTAGTTTGTTAATAATAACAATGAAAAAAAGAGGAAATAGGAAGAAAAAGTCCTCCACTTTTTTGCATAGTGGAACGCAATATCGAAAAGGGGGTTTGCTTAGTAGGGAAATAATAAGAAAAAAAGGGAGAAAAAAAATTTCCCCTGGGGAGTCGGATATCGCTCATTACAGTCGTTAGCAAACGGCTAGAAATGAAACTAAAAGAAATCGAATGTTTAAATGAGATCTTTCGCTACAGAGTAAAGTAGAAATCTCCAATTCTTTTGCTGTCTAACTTTGATTTAGTCTGCAATAAATCAAAGGAAGCAAAGGGAAGTTAAAAAAATAAAGGGGACAGAAATTTAAATGAGACGTTTTTCTTACAATATATGCGTCTGGTATTGATTCCAAATAAAATAAGAAAAGAAAATTTTTTTTAAACAATTTTTCTCCTCTGTTTCCTGAAAAAAAAAAATATCCACTCACAAATCTGTATCATATTTTAGGTGTACCTCCCTCAATATTTCCTCTTTTTTTATTTATTTAGCTTCATCCAGGCTTTGTTTTATTTTACGAGCATTGTTCTTTTTTATTTTCATCTACAAATTCTTTTCGGCTCGATTTAAAATTTTTCTCACGTGCTAACGTATAAATTAAACCTTTATGGAATATTTTTCGTGTGACTCTAGACGTTCAGAATTTCATTGTCAAACCCTCGTAAAAAACGCGGTGTTTGATTTATGCCGTAAAATAATACCCTTTAAAAATTTTACAGAATTATTATTTTTAGAAAGAACATATCTAAACAGTGAAAAAATATTTGCATTTTATTTCATGTATTTTTATACTGTAAAATATGAAGCGTATTTTTACTGCATTTTCCAATTTGTAAAATAACTGATCCCACAGGAAAATAGTATATATAAACTTCACAGTTTAAAACTAAATAATAGTTAAAAATCTTTTTCTTATATATTTATTTTTTATGATACAATTAAATACTTTTTAAAATTTAGATTGAACCTTTTTATGTGAATATTTAGCTGGACAACTTACACGATAATATTTTATCATAGGTTTGGGAGTAATACACAACAATAGTTTATTGCTCTCTCTCCAAATTCATATTAGAAGGAATAAGTATAATTTTTTTTATTTATTATATAATTACTTTTAGCACTGATTATATATATATATATATATATATATATATATATATATATATATATATATATATATATATACATAGAGAGAGAGAGTCCAGGTTTTTATTAAATCTAATCATCATTAATATTCTTGTTCTTATGAAAAAATATTTCATTAAAACTATTAAATTATTTTATTCATTTCCTGTGGCTGATTACCTGATTAAAATACATATATCAGGAAAATTTCATTATTTGAACATTTCTATTACATTCAAAAAATGGAGAATAATTTGTTAAAATATTTTGGGTGACTTCCGCGGGAATCCTAAAACACACACAAAAGAGAAAACACTCTTTCTTCAGTAAATGATTTGCGGATAAAATATCTCTTCTATAAGAGCCTTCTGTGTATTCCGAGTAGAATTTCATTTTATTATTTAGTTGATTATGAGATTATTGATCTTCAACTCGGACGTGTTGAAAATATCAAACTGCAGGGAAAGAAAAAAAAAGAGATCAAACTAAAAAATTCCATTTCCGCCATCTATCATCAATTCCCTCGAGTTCAACCTAAAAGTTTACATGGCCAGAAATACCGAAGGAACAAGAGACTGAACATGTCGCACAACATCAAGCTTTCATTCACGTGTTGTGAGTTACAATGTGTGTGTTCCACTTAGTAGCTAAATCCGCTTTCAAATTTCTATAGTCCCCTTGCCGCTCCAAGTGATGTGTCGCCGCCCTTCGAATATTTTTAGGAGATCCACAATAAGCCGTCTGTGGCTTGGCAAATCTGTTTACGAGTTGCTAACCACGAAAGAGCCCGCCAATCTTTTATACGCTCATATGAATCGCTTGTTGTTGCGGCTTTCGGACAAAGCGTGTGAACGCTATTGTAGAAGATAGGAACCTTTTGTGGAAAAGTAGGGAACACCGTCTATTCAAGGCTTATTTTCCAAAATGTGGATTCCCCCAATGCCCCCCCTACTCTTGGTCCGTGCTAGACAACCGTCTTGTCAAAATATTTGAAGATAGTGATTAGTGTAGTCGATAACGTGGCTTAATTCGCCTGACTGAATGTTTATCGTTTTCACAATCGATAGTTGTTAAAGGCCCTCAAACCTGAGATATGCTGCCTCAATCGCTTGGAATGGACGAGATTTAGATTTTTTTTTTTTTTGCTGAAATGAAAATAACTATTTCCAGTTGGTAAAATGAGAAATTTCTTACAAGTATTGAGTCATAGTATCCGCAGAATTTCGAGCAATCGTGATAATTTGTTCATAGAAAGGCTGTTGTTTTTGCAGGAAAGTTTCGGATTGTACAGAAATTGCAGTGCACACAATGCTTCCTTTCTCCCCCTCCCTTCTCGGAATATATCACTCATTCGAAAAATATTGACACCATTTTTTTAATTATTTACAAACGGATTCCCTCACAGCAATCTTTTTTAATCAACAACGAAGAAATATCCGATATAGAAGCTATATAAATATAAATAAATACAGTGGGACCCCGATTTAACGAAACCCTATATAGCGAATCTCGCGATTTAACGAATTTTTCTCTGTCCCAGGTTAAAAAGAAGGTAAAAAATGAATAATGAACCCCGAATCAAAAAATTGTTTCAACAAATGGACAATTTTTTTTCATTAAGTATTAAAAAAATTGGATTTTTTTTTCAAATGACATATCCTTTTTGTCTGTAACAGAAAAAAAGACTTTTCTTGTAAGCAGCAAATTTCGACGGGAAAGGGCTCTATTAGAATATTTAGACTTAACAGGTGCAGGTGAATTATGAGTGTGAGTTTTGAATCGGATAGGAAATTCTTTTCCTTTATCAACCCACTCCACAACGCAGGGGATATTTTAAGATTTTAACGATTACGTTACATTTGATGAATGACTGAATACCTGTGTATTTGAAGTTGGGGGAATTGTTGATTTGTCGGAGCCAATGAATGGCGATTTTGATGCAGAAATCGACAAAGAAACTATTATCAAAACTGTTGAACTTTTTAATGCTTTATTTTGTTCGGAAACTGTGGAAACATACCTCATGAAGCAGGATGTAAACAACGTAGTATTTTGTTCTTTACATAAAGTCGAAAAAGAATTCTTTAGAGTCAGGATTCAAAGAGATTATCAAACATTTATATGTCAGTGTTCTAAAATTTCTTATTTTCCAATGCGTAATACTTCACCAACAGTATTTTTAGTTGTTGGGTAAAAAATGTGTAATTTCTAAGTATGGATATTTTTTTTTGTAGTTGCTTTTTTTAGACTGTCCAGAAAATAACAGCAAAAAATTTGTATTTTGCTTAGACCCCGATATAACGAATAACCCCGCATTAATGAACATAATGTTTGGTCCCAATGAATTCATTAAATTGGAGTCCGACTGTATATATGAAAGAGTTGCACAATCAATTATTGTAAAATAACTGTAAATAAAATCTGGGAAGTACAGCTTATGCACAATTCATTTTGCATAATTAATAATATTCACTGTGCTTTGAGTTCATAAGAAATATTTTTATTTAATCATTTAATGAAACAAGAAAATCATAATAATAAACATTTGACTTTAACTTTTGAATTAATCATTCCTCTTTTTTAAATAATTGCTGATTGCTAGAAAGAATAATTTTTATGTAGTGATAATTTTGTATGCCTTTTTATTGGAGCAACAATTATCAAAT
Organism: Trichonephila clavipes; assembly: GCA_019973935.1. Classification (NCBI taxonomy): domain Eukaryota; kingdom Metazoa; phylum Arthropoda; class Arachnida; order Araneae; family Nephilidae; genus Trichonephila; species Trichonephila clavipes. The sequence goes on from BMAU01018399.1 coordinate 386,823, forward strand.
AATTGTTCAAAAAATGCTTCAACGAAAAAAAAAGAGTATTTCAATCCCAAAGCTTTAATAATCATGCTCTGAGTAATAAAAAAAATCCATTTATCTAAAAGACTATGAACGCTGGAAGAACCAAATAATTATTTTAACATTACATTACACATTTATACATGAGTTTAAAAATATTTGAGAATTTCGTACTCATTTGTAAATACGTTGTATTTTTTTCTCTCGCATGCAATTTATATGTATGTCTACCTTATCAATTAGTTTTCAATCTGTTTATGAACACAATTCACAAAAAACGTTATGTACCCTCTGATAAGTAATATGTATGTATATGTTTAAAGTTATTTTAATAATATATATATATATATATATATATTGTAAGAGTGTAGCTAAAAAAATATTTTAGGGTATTACAAATATTTTTGTGATATAATCATGTTCTTTAATTGTATAAAATTGAAAAATTCAATGTGGTAATCTTTTTCAGTTTTTTCTATAAAGATTAGACAATAATTACGTATTCTTAAGTTTTAAAAATACCTGTTTATATTTACTATCTCAATTAGTACAAAAAAATTCGTAAAAAAAGTACGTAAACGTTAATGAAAGGCTTATTTATGAATAAGAACGTAACAGTTTTCAATAAAGTTAAATTTCCTCAATAGATGGCGCTAATAGCGTACATTTAAAAGATCGTTTATTTGAGTAAATAAGAGCTTTATTCCTTTTAATCTTTGAGAATTAAAGGAACACAGCAAAAACAAATTGGTAAATATAACAATGTCGGTTTTTTTAAAAAAAAACGGAAATCAAAATGGAGAAAAAAGGATTTGACTAATTAATAAATTTCATGACAAAGCGAAAAGTTTTTTTTTTTTTCTCTCTCGTGTGCATATGTACTTATATTTTTTTAAACTCGGAGGTTCTTACACATAAGATCATGAGAACTTTTGGATAAGAAGATAAAATAATAATAAAGTTTATGGCTTTTAATTTCAGAGTAAATAATAATAATATTTGTGTTTTTTAATTTTAGAGAAAATAATAATAAAATTTGTGACTTTTAATTTTAGAGACAACTAACAGGATTAATCACGCACACAGATACATATTTTTTACTACTAAAAATATATACTATAGCTAACATTACTTTTAGTCGTAAATGCGAGCATACCATCAGAAATATTACACGCAATTAAATGTTTCAGCAGAAGAAAAGTAAGCAAATCATTAAAATACACTATATTCTAAGCAAAAATCAAATCTTACTTGTAAAATTTTCCTTCACGTCAAATGCATTTATGAGTTATTTTTTGGGAAATTATAATTTGTGTAATATATATTACTTTGGATACTATTTATACTACATTAACTAAAACTCAGTGGCGCAACTGCCCATGAGGGCCAGAGCCTACTGTGCCCTTCCTAGTTTAAGTGGCCATTGGGCGCTGAGGTGCATGAGCACATGTCCCGATCAGGTGGTCAGTCTGAAGCGAGACTCTAGCGTTTAAGTCCCCAAGCAAGTTTGGGACTTAAAGATTTATCGACCCAAAGCAGTGGGATGAAAGTTTGAGCCAACCTTGCCCAGCCCGGGAAATAGAACCCGGACCTGTGATGTGGAAGCGCATTATGTTACCACTGGACCACTGGGCCATTCTATACTACCTTAGGCGGTATTATTTAAAATGCTAAATTGAAACCAAATATATATTGATGAATAATTTTTGAATATATTAATGGATTATCGCTGTAATTATCTGGTTATCTTCATAATTTTATTTTATGCCTATAGTATTTGAATTAAATATCAGCATTTAAGAAAAGGAGTTTGATAAAAAGGAATCTACCTAAAAGGAGCTTCATGGCAATTGGCAAAATGTTCCATGGAATAATAATAAAATAATAATAATAAGAGCCATTACATGTAGTAAAAACAAATATATGTCTCAGTCTTTGCCACAAGCAAAATTCTTTTCTTATTTCTGAACAGGATTCCACCATTTAAACCTACTTTAAACAGTCTTTGAATTAACTAATTAAAAAAGTATTAGCTATCGAGAAATAACTATTATCAATAAAAAAAATAATGAATTTTTCCGTCTCGCCATATTCTTATTAATGAATATATAAAATGAGAGGTATGTATTATTTTATTTTACGTAATAAATAAAGTTTTTACAAAAAAAAAAAAAAAAAAAAAGTATGCGACGAATACTATAGTTAGAATAAAGTCAGCATTCTTAACAATTTTGAATCCTCGGGCTAAAAAATGCATTTAAATGCATTACCTTGCAGACTTTAAATTACCCTAGTGTAATTCAGTATCCTTTAAAATGGGAAGTGCAATATTAGAGAGAGAATAGATGATGTTGAAAAGAAGAAAGATTTTGTATCATCTACATTTCCTATCTATTACTCCCTACTTTATTGCTAGTATAGGGCGGGATTTTGTTTTCATGAAATGAAATAAAATAATTAAAAATGCCTCTTTAATGAAGGGAAATTAAATGAAATAAATTGGAGAGTTTTGTATTCACAACTTTTATATAAGTGTAAATATGTAATTGCCTTACATTACCGTGAATTTTATTTGCTTATTTATTTTCCTTAAATTATAACCAGGACATTGACTGAAAGATTATTTAATTGCTTATCAACGTAATGATTGCACTTGAAATTTTATTTCTGTATTACTTAAAGAGCCTTCTTCAGGGGGAGGTGTACGGAGGCTGTATAGAATCTTTATTTCCTCTTCTCTGAGATTAAAGATGTTAAATCCCTACACGAAACAAAATTCTTAGCGATTGGATTGGAACTAACCCCTGTCTAGAACTGGACAGGACTTTTCGTCAACAGGTGAACAAGTCTTTTTGTGACAATAGCGCTCAAATGACGAGGACGAAGCCGCACTCTCCTAATTTTCTATATCTTGAAAGGGAAGGACTTTGAAGTACATTTCAATTTAATGGGTAACAGCTTGGGACGTCAGGCGCGTCTTTTCTTTAACAAGTCATTTGGGTTCTTTGGGCCAGAATTAATGGCAACTCTTTTCCAACCAAATCCAATAAACGAGAAGTGAAGAGATGCAAATAATATAGGATAAATATAGGATATCAGAGTAAGCGTGATGGCAATTTAATGGCAATGTAATGGTAATGTAAAGGAATGTTAGACAATTGACGTGCGTTGTGGCAGTGGATGATTATTGAAGTTCGTCGTTCAAAGATTCAAGTTCTACGTGTCGTGGCTAAACATATTGGTGATCGATTAGAAGTTAAACGGCAAGCTACATACCATTGTAGATAAAGACAAGTTTATTACAGAATAATATAAGGTAGGGTTGATTACTTATTATTATATTTGAAGATTAGGTGGTTCAATTATTGAGATTGGTCTGAATTACACTGGCCTCAAAAAGTTAAGGTACAACATGTTTTTCGAAGCTCACCATAAAAAAAATGGCAGTAACAATAAAATGCATAGTTTACATGAATGATAATAACGAACTTTAAAAACATTAATGCTGTAGGTATAGATTCGAAACGGGCACCTTCCGTTCCGAACGCCAGTACTTTATCGATCACGCCAAGACGATCGTCTTCGCGTGATGTCTAAGTACTGGTTTTTTACTTAGATACCGCTACATTACTCTCCCACCAGTGAGGTGGATAGGCGAACGATTTTTCCTCCGTTTGTTTGTTCTTGGAGAGAGAGCATGTTTTTTATTTATTTATTCATTTTATTTCTCTCTCATTCATTTATTTTTATTCTTATTTATTTTTCTTGCTGAGATGAGAGAGTATATGTTTTTCAAGTGTGTTGAGTTTTCATTTAATTCAAACATTAAACTTTATCAAAATCTACTGGAATTTTATTCTGCGTGCTCATTCAACGGCGGCAAAGATAGATCTACACGTTGTACAGAAAATGCCACGTTTTTAGTATTTTACACAGTTATGCTGCAGTTAAGCATAATACAATCGATACGACTACATGAGTAAAGAAAAATATAAAAACAGAAATATAAATTATGAAAACCATTTTAAAAATTAACAGAAATTAAATGCATTTACATAAAATATAAGTTTAACAATTATTATTTAAGTTTAACATTTATTTGAATAGAATTAATTTCTATCTTGCCAATATCCGTTTAGAGAATTCGAAAAACAGTTGACAGGTGCAGCCATCTAGCGAGAGAAAATCTCTACAAAAACTGTCCTTTACATTACTCCCTTGCCAGTAACAAAGTTACGATACAAGAAAAAAATATATGGCAGGGACAGTTTCAGACTTATTGAACAGATTATAATTTAATTTTTTTTTTTTTTACAAATTAAACTTATACAAACCGCTTTTAACACAATTATTACTAATCATTGCATTACACAACACAAAATTACTACTACAGGATTGCTACAATGCAAAAACGATTGCTACAACTTTTATTTTATAGAAAAGAACGTATATTTATGAGTGAGAGAAAAATATGCAAATATCAAGCTTTCGTACTTTTGTGTGTAAGTTGTGTTGATTTTCAACAGTTGTTGGCAGTTTCGGTGACAATAGTCAATAGAGTTTAGAAAATGTCTCAGAGACGTCGTTTACCCAATTCGTTAAGGTGGCGGGCAGTTGGATGGATGGAAATGGGATTGTCGCAGGCTGATGCTTCTAGACGTCTCAATGTGTCTCGTAGTGTTGTTCAGCGACTTTGGGATCAATACCAATCCGAAGATTCTGTGTCCAGAAGACCTGTTCCAGGCCGACCCCACGAGCTACAACACCTGCAGAAGACCGTTTTCTAGCTCTTTCGGCACGAAGGAGAAGAACCACTACTGTGCCGCAGCTCGTTGCAGACCACTTTCAAGCATCAGGAAGAAGAATCTCCGCTACTACGGTGCGAAATCGTCTTCACAATGCAGGTCTGTATGCAAGAAGACCAGTTGTGTGCGTTCCCCTCAACGGACGACAGCGAAGGAACCGCTTATGCTGGGCAAGAGAACATGTTTCTTAGACGCAGCAACAATGGGCTTCTGTGCTGTTCACAGACGAGTCCAGATTTACAATGGAGAGGGATTCAGGGCGTCTACTGATCTGGAGGGAACAGCGCACTAGATACCATCAATCCAACACTGTTGAAAGACACAGTTATAGAGGTGGTGGAATCCTGGTTTGGGCAGGAATCTCGCTCGGTGGCCACACTGACCTGCATGTGTTCCATGGAGGAACCGTAACTGGTCTTAGATATCGGGATGAGATCCTTGATCCATATGTCCACCCATATGCTGCTGCTATTGGTAACGGCTTCATTCTGATGGATGATAATGCACGACCTCACCGAGCTCGGATTGTTGAGGAGTATCTGGAGGATCACGGTTTGGAACGAATGGAATGGCCAGCTCGATCTCCAGACCTGAATCCGATAGAACATCTTTGGGACTATCTTGGCAGAGAGGTTGCTGCTTTAAATCCTCCTCCAAGGTCGTTACATGAGCTGAAACAAGGCTTACTCTGTGTCTGGGTCTTCGGTTCCTATTCCGGTGTCCGACAACTTAATAAACAGCATGGGAAATCGATGCCGCCAATGCATTCAAGTTAGGGGTGGACACATTCCTTATTAGAACCCCTTTTTGTATTGTTTTATGCCATTTTTACCACATAACACTGTGATGTGCTGTTTTCTCCAAGAATGGACTTTTCCGCAGAGATTACTTTTTTGTTATAAATCGTTTTTGCAATACACTTATACAAATTTCTATGACGCATTCAATAAAAAACTATTTAAGGCACATATCCTCCAAATTTTTTGTTTCTACATTCATTCATTTGCAAATTAGACACAAAAACCCGGTTGTACCTTAACTTTTTGAGGCCAGTGTATATTGTGTGTTGCGTATTGCGTCATCGTAGATTCTCTCATTAATTATTAATATTTGTTCAAAGTTTAAGTTGAATATCTTAATAAAGTCATATTAAGATAATGTTTGATTCTAGTTCTTTCGTTGACCCTACACCTCTAGCTCACGCTGATACTTCCGAGGGATGTACTTCCAAGGGGAGGTACATCACAAGCTTCTATTATTCCGCTCGATACTATTTGAAGGAATTTATGGACTCGTACACATAATGCTCGACTCATATATCGTCTGCCACAAAACTCGTAATCTCAGCTACAAGATTTTTATTTTTGTGGAACCTCAAGATTTATAAGAATTTCTGTTTTTATTCACCTTAGCAAATGGTAAAGATTTAATATAACTGATACATTGCTTATCAAACACATTAAAAAATATTGCAGCATAATTTTGCCAGTTAGTTGATAGGTTGTTTATTAAGAAGAGTAGGAAACCTCTATACCGACAATGTTAAATTAGCTGTTTTGGATGTACCTTTTCTCAAAATGTGTTATACGTTCATGTTTGAAATTTTTCATACAATTAAAGGGACTTTTCTCGCTATACTGAAGTGAAATTTTAGCTAATTTTAAGCTTTTTCATAATTTACAAAATATTTTATCAAACATAGTGAAATTTGACCCATTTTTCACATAAAAAAATTTGTAAAAAATGAATTTTTGAATTTTTTACAAAAAGCTCATTTCAGTAAAAATTATCATAAAAAATATCGTATTCATCATTATAAATATATTACAAAAAATTTACATACCTGTGAACACAGTGGTTTCTTAGAAAAGGTACGTCACATATCAAAATTTATATTTTGAGATAAATTGATTTTAATGTATGTGAGACTTCTAATCGGCTGGAAAATAAAAAATAAAAGGCTCAATCTCTCTCTCTACAATAAAAGATACATGTTTTGGTTTATATTAGACGTTCAACTTTTAAGCAGAAACGAACTACTTTGCTTACAATTTTCACCATTCACACACAAATTGGCGTGGCCCAGTTTCAACGATTATTTAAAAATAGGTTTTAAGGGCTTCTAATTACCCTAGAGCATGGAGGGTGAACCAATGGCATGCGGCACAATATTTTGGGCACGCCAGCGATGAAAAGGGTTTGCATTTTTTTTCAAAATAACAAAATTAACTATGAAATATTACGAACAAATGTGACCGATCTCCGCGGCGGGGAGCACACTCGTTTGTTATCGTCTTTTAGTTACGTCTGGGACTACAATTATTTATAATGCAAAATTTGTCTACTCATAGCATAGTCAATTTCATAGACACATCTGTATTTTAAAGTTTATTTGTGTTATATCTACGATTTTAAACTGTTATTTAACATGGCTAGTTTAGCGAAAGAACAAAAAATGCAAGATAGTGTACCTGAAAATTTCAAACGATGAAGCTAGAAATATGGCACGATTAGTAAAGGAGAAGTGGTGTATGTTTTATGTTCTGGAACAGTGGTATGCAGAACATCGTCTGTAAAACGGCCTTTTGAGACAAATCACAAATCCTTTTGTCAAAAAAGTGAACCACAGCAGAAATAAATAATTGCTCAGGAACCATTTGGCAGATGACTTCAATTCAGCATTCATTCTATTAAAAGTAACATCTTACAATCCTAATATAAGCTATTTGTTATCTAATCTTCAACAGCAGAAGTCACACTAATGTTACTATAATTTGAATTACATGTATAATTAAAGCATTTACAACTATACAGCGCAAAAGGTATTTTTCGTAGTAAATAAGGAGTTGCTTTTTTTTTAGTATTTACTTTTATTATTTTCCCAATAATCATAAGTCAAAATTATTTGTCGGCACGTCAGTAGGTAGAAAAAGCCGATTCTGCTGTAAAGGCGGTGCAGGCGGTGCAGGCGGTGCAGGCGGTGCAGGCGGTTGTAGGCGGTTGCAGGCGGTTGTAGGCGGTTGTAGGCGGTTGTAGGCGGTTGCAGGCGGTCGACGGCAGTGCAGAGTTGAGTTGTTTCGTTCCTACCGACGAGTTGAGTTGTTTTCTCCTGTTGAGTTGAGTTGTTTCGTTCCTACTGATGAGTTGAGTTGTTCGTTCCTGCTGCTGAGTTGAGTTGTTTTCTCCTGTTGAGTTGTTTCGTTCATGTTACCGAGTTGAGTTGTTTTCTCCTGTTGAGTTGAGTTGTTTCGTTCCTACTGACGAGTTGAGTTGTTTTTCTCCTGCATTGGCTTTGGTTTTCGAGCTGAGGGGGCGAGTTGAATTGTTTTTTTTCTACAGCTAAGTTGAGTTGTTTTTAAAAATGTGCACAAAAAATAAAAGTATGGGAATGTTAAACGTGCTCATGGCGCCACCTATTGATTAAAATGTACACTAATTATAGATTTTAAAATGATGGAAGTAAATAACGCTCAAATTAAAAAAAAAAAAAATCCAGATTCAAACTCACGGCCTCAGATCAAAATGTCTCCACAGGACAATAGTTTTCAGTTACGCTAACCATTATCCTATGAAGGCATACAGACCTGAAGAAAACTTATGTTTATAATCTCATGAATTTAATTTTGCAGGCGAAGCAGACGGCGACATGTTTTAAAATCATTTTCTTGATTAAAATGAAATAAAAAAATATTTAATTTATATTATTATTTTAATAATGTGTAAATTTTAATTCAGTATAATGATTACATACACACACAGTAAAGATACAAAGTAAATTGATTATTCAGAAAAATGTGCCGTAGTATACTCGTCATCAGCGTGAACCGGTTACGATTTAACTTGTTTTAGCTTGTCTGATCTTGATTCTACAAGACGGCGACTGAATTCTACGTCAGAAATTATCTCAATGCTTAGAGCGGATGAATACATTGCTTTCAACCACTCAGCGAACGCCGCTCAAGTGTAATTCGGTTGATATGCGTTAGACACTTATCACATTTTAGTTCACAATTCATTTCGTTTGTTAGTATTGCGGTGGGCTGTATTCAACAAGAAAAAATATGGTGATGTCTGAAACACATAGTGAAAAACGAAAGTTTGGAAAAGCCGGGGAATCTTCTGTAAATAAGAAAGCCAGAAGAGAAGTTTCAAAAGTAAGTAACAACATTAAATAAATTTAATATGTAATTTTTATAATGTTTTTACACATTTCTGATCTTTATTAATTTTGTTATATTATTTTCAGAAGTATGGAAAATTTACCGAGGATTGCATACCAGATGGAGTATTTCCAATTGGAGATGATGTTTTTGTCTTTGCAAGCACCTATTATGATTCCGCATCAGTACACATAAGACGTTTCAAGAAATATGGCAAAACATACTACCCAACTCCCGAGGGAATAACATTAGAACCACGGTGGATCGAATATATCATGCGTAAAAAGAAAGTGCCGGAATCACTGGAGGAATTACCAAGTGGACTTTTCCCTCCTGAACGACACATTCAAATAACTAGTGAGAACTTCATTGATTTTACTTTCAAGCGCATTAAATACAGTCCGGATAAAGAGCCCACTTTTAAAGAAATAACCATATCCCGAGAGCAGTGGGCTGAAATGATTAAAAAATATGGTGCTATTGAAAATGCTGCTATAGACAATATGTTTCAGTGTATGGACTTTTTAACTGCATATAAAACCTTCTGCGAAGGCCCCATAGAAAATACATTACCTTCTTCTTTGGATGTTAGTCTGGGTCAACAATACTTGACGCAAATTTTGAAAAATCTATTTGTAGCCTCCTGAACGAAAAAGGATTGAAACAGCCTCAGACTTTCGCTGAGGAGTTATGGGGAATCGCGAAGAAACATTTAATTCATATGTTTCATCACTTGAAGCTAATGAGATAGCTGATTGTTTTTATCATAATCTTTTTGAAAATGAACACTTTTATTGTTAAAACCTGTACATTATGTAACTCAAGAATTTTTAAAAAATCTTCGCTTGGATATTATTTTAAGAGAAGTAAGAGACATGTTATGTCCACCTGATTGTTTTGAATACTATGAGGATTTTGTTTAAAGATTTTTATAAGATTCACACAATATTTTGTTTTTATAAATTTGAATAAAATTCTTTTTTTTTTTATATGCTGAATTTGAGTTATTATTTTTATTGTTTGTTAGTTTAATTTATGTTGAAATCGTTTCACATCTTAAAAATAAATAAGAGTATTTTTAAAAGAAATTATCAAAGTATGTACAAGTGATATTTTAAATGTATTTCATATGAAAGTGAGAAAATTTATGCTCATGTTTTTATACATAAATTTTTTGCCTTTCCCAAAAAGTATATAATAATATAACTATTCATTGTAATAGTCATTCAATCAAGTTCTTTTCATCGGTAACAATGCATCAAGATTTAGCAGCGTTTTACGAAAATCCTGAAGTTCCAAATAGCTTCGGGGGTGTGGAAGCATTACATCGCTCTGTAAAAGGAAATATAGTAAAAAAGATGTGAAACATTGGTTATCGCAGAAAGATGCTTACACTCTTCATAAACCTGTTCGACATAAGTTTCAGCGGAATCGAGTGTTTGTAAGTGATATTGATCGTCAGTTTCAAGCGGATTTAGTCGATATGCAATCTTTAGCAGAATTTAATAAAGGGTATAAGTATTTGTTAACTTGCATTGATTTATTTTCAAAATTTGCTTGGGCAGTTCCTCTGAAAGATAAATTTGGAAAAAGTGTAAAGTCTGGGCTAGAAATTATTTTTAAAGAAAGGAAGCCTAAAGTGTTGCAAACAGATGCCGGTAAGGAGTTTTTAAATAAAATAGTTCAAAATTATTTAAAAAATCTGAATGTAAATTTTTTTTTACAAATAACGAAACAAAAGCTAGCATTGTTGAAAGGTTTAATCGGACATTAAAAACAAAAATGTGGAAATATTTCACTGAATTTAACACTAAAAATTACATCGACGTCATTGATAAATTAATACACAGTTATAATCACTCGTATCACCGTTCAATTAAAATGGAACCTGTTTCTGTAAGTAGACATAACCGGAAGCAGGTATTAAAAAATTTATACGGTGGTCTAAGAAATGAGAAACCTAAAGCCCCTAGATTTAAAATTGGTGATATTGTACGCATTAATAAACAAAAACTTCACTTTGAAAAAGGATACGAACAAAACTGGAGAAGAGAACTTTTCATAGTTTTTGAAATCGTGCAAAGAATTCCGATTGTTTATAGATTAAAAGATTTACAAGGTGAAGAGATTAAAGGTACTTATTACGAAGCAGAATTACAAAAAGTTGTCGACTCTGGTTTCTATCCTGTAGAGAATGTTATCAAACAAAGAAAAAGAGGAGGAATCACTGAATATTTTGTTAAATTTTTAGGCTATCCTGAAAAATTTAATGATTGGGTGACTGATATTCAAAAAGTATAAATAGTTAAACTTTTTTATTGCCGACTCATTTTCAAAATGTCTTTCTACGTAACATTACCTTCTGATAGTTCTATGCATTTCTTTCCAGAAAACAAAATATCTCATTTCAAAACTCAATTACCCTCTCCTGTTTGTTTAAAGGGTGAATGGGAAGTGGGATTGTCTGAAATAATCTACCCTCATTCTTGGCTTAACGTAAATGAAACTAACAATTATTTTCTATACAAAGCTGGTGACGGCAATATCTCTTCAACTGTTAAGCGAACAATTGATGTGGGTTGTTATGAAACAATGTTAGATATTATATCAGCCGTACAACTTGTTTTACCCAAAAATCCTAATCGGTTCACAATAATTTACAATAAAGCAACAAAACGGGTGAAAATTAATGCAGTTCAAGGTAGCAGCCTTCACTTAGAGAATTTAGGCGAATTGTTAGGATTCAAACGCAATGCAATTATAATAGGTAACATGAAAAGCGAATTCGTTGCTGATGCATGGTCTAATTTTTCAGTTTTTTACGTTTACTCCGATCTAATTTCACCCCAAATTGTGGGGGATACACAGGCTCCTTTATTGCGAATCGTTCGCACTAAAGGTAAAGACGGGGAAACGATTAGTCAATACTATGATAGACCTCAATACTTACCTTTGGTGAGACACTCGTTTCAAACTATTCAATCTGAACTGAGACTCAATTCTGGTGATTTTGTTCCCTTTGAAAGAGGTAAAGTGATCATAGTGCTTCATTTTCGAATGAGGCAAATACTATAAATAAAGCAATGCATTTCTCATACCCTCATTTGGAGATAAAAGACCAAGATGAGTGTACCATACGTTTGCTGTACTAAAAATTTGAAGACCATTATGCAGGTCAAATAGGTTCGGGTCTGACTCATTACAAGGGCATTAATTTTCAAAAGGGTTATGGAATCGGAGGAATATTTCGTCGATTGTTTAGAGCAGCTTTACCTTTTTAGTAAAAGGAGGTAAAACTATTGGAAAAGAAGTATTAATGACAGGGAGTCGTGTTGCCTCTGATGTATTGTCAGGAGAAAATTTTAAAGAAGCTGTAAAAACAAGAAGCAAAGAAAGTGGAAAAAAAATTAGCTCAGAAAGCTATTGATAGAGTTCAGTCTATGGTAGGAAAAGGACAGTATAAAAGAAAGCGTAAGAAACAGAAAAAATTCATTTCATCCAAAGCACGTAAAGTGAGTGTACGTGACATTTTCGACTCGTAAAAATGGCATTTATTCTTAAAGATTCTCCTGAATGTGTTAAATCTGAATTGGAACTTTTCAACTTACCAGGAACTCAAACAGTTATTCAAGATGGGCAGTGGAAACAATTTCATCCTCTTTCTAACGTTTTCGATAATGCACCTGTAGAATTTCATATTTCCGGAAGTGCAGAAGATTACATAGATCTCAGTCAAACACAATTATACGTAAAAGCGAAAATAGTAAAAGTGGACAATACGCCTATTACTAAAGATGATACTATAGGACCTGTGAATTTATTTCTACATTCACTATTTTCTCAAGTAGATGTATCCTTAAATGATCGCGTGGTTTCCAATTCCAGTAATACATATCCCTATCGATCTTATATTGAAACTCTCTTAAACCATGGATATGACAGCAAAACTTCCCAGTTAACGGCTGAACTATTTTACAAGGATTCTGATGATGGTCTCAAGAAAAGAACCGAATTTTTTAAAGAAAGTGCAACTGTAGACATGATTGGTTGCATACATTCGGATTTATTTCATCAAGATCGTCTTTTACTCAATTTAGTGGATTTGAAAATAAAATTAATACGAAGCAAGCCCGAATTTTGTTTACAAGGATCTGAGGGATTTAAAGTTGTTTTGGATCATGTTTCTTTATTCATACGAAAAGTTCGTGTGAATCCTGGAGTTATTCTTGGTCATGCGAAAGCACTGGAAAAAACAAGCGCAAAATATCCCATTAACCGAGTTCTGTGCAAAGTGTATTCGATTCCTAAAGGAAGCATGTCTTTTATTCAAGATAATATATTTTCAGGCCAAATGCCAAAAAAACTTTTGTAGGATGTGTAGATAATGAAGCTTTTCACGGAGCATTTTCAAAATCTCCTTATGAGTTTAAACATTTTAATTTAAATTTTATTGAGTGTATGTGGATGGACAACCAGTGCCTCACAATCCATTAGAACTCGATTTTTCTAAAGATCAATACATACGGGCCTATCAAACTCTATTTGTTGGGACAGATCGAATGGGTCAAGACAGAGGTATATTTATTTCTAGAAAAGAATATAAAGATTCAAATACATTGTTTGATTTAACCTCTCACCGGATTTATGTTCTTCAGGAGAACATTTAAGTCTGATAAAACATAGCAATTTGCGATTAGAATTAAAATTCAGCAAATCTTTAGAACAAACCGTATGTGTTATCGTTTTTGCCGAGTTTGAAAATTTAATCGAAATAAACAAATCGAGAAATATCTTGTATGATTTCGGAAATTAAAGAATGGATGGAATGCAAATGTATACAGTTTTATCTCAAGAGAAGACAACGTCCCCCTATTTTCAAGGTGTTTATTCTAGAGATACGCTCCCTCCTCTGGAAGAAAACATGTGTGCTATTGTGAATTCTGATGACTCATCACAACCTGGAACACACTGGTTAGCATTATTTGTAAATGATAAAAGAGAATTAGAATTTTATGACTCGTTTGGACAACCTCCTGTATTCTATAACATTAGTACTACTACCTATTTAGATGTATTATGGAATTCTAAAGTGTTTCAATCACCAACATCTAATGTTTGTGGGCAATACTGTATTTACTTTTTATTCAAACGCAGCCAAGGCTATTCTATGCATTATATTTTGAATCAATTGTATATAAATGATTTTCAAATGTATCAATTTGTAAAGAAACGATATGGTGTAAGATTTGTATTTAGAAAAAAAAAATGGAATGAAACTAAATATGTGTGTGTCTTTTATTTTCTTTAATTTTTTTTCTATTTTCTATTTATTTTTTTATGATAATTTTTTTCTTCTAAAAAAAAAAAAAAAAAATTAATATTTTTCTATGTTAAATTTCTTTTTCTCTCAAAAAAAAAAAAAAAATTTTTTTCTATGATAAATTTTTCACCCAAAAAGATTAATATAATTTTATTTAATTATATATTTGAAACTTTTAAATTTTATCAAATAAGTATATTTTCTTCAGCAAAAGAAAACTGTTCAAATCATAAAGAGACAACTGAGACATTTTTTTTTTAAATCAAATGAGTATCATTTATTTCAAAGTTTCAACCATGCATTTCTGCGAGCATACATTATTGGTTTCTTAATAATTTTGTTATTCTGATACAATTTTTTATTTACATCTAGATTTTTCGGTAAATTTACATCATTCAAAGCTCTTAAAAATACATATCTTCCTTCAGGTGCTGATTTTCGATTCCGTAGAAAATCATTCACGAGAAATGCAATATTGCTTCCTGGAATAACAGTGTTTTTGTAAATAATTTCACCATCAGAATTCCAACTGAAAGATTCTTGAAGCTTTAAAAACTGGAAAATATTTTTTGCTTTTTCTTTATACCTAGCTGGAACAATTCTAAAAATTTCATCCTCAAACACTTCTTTTTCCGTCTTTACTACTGACTCTTTTAGATTTTCTTTTAATGATTCCGTTTCTTGATTTTCTGATAGAGATGCTTCATTTGGAACTGGTTCAGACTCTCTTCGATTTTCGTTAGAAAAGTGCGTATATTTTTGTAAAATTTGTAAATAGAGAATTGTTTTTTCTTCTTCCGTTAAATCCTTATTATGGAGAATGTTTTTCATGCGTTGATCAAGTTCCGATAAGTGTTCCGTTACTTGAACTCTTTCTTCGGGTACCAGTACAAATTTTTTGCTAAATTCCATTTTGAATTAAAGAACTGATGACTGAAATAGCTGCAGGCAATAAAATATTTAAGAATCCTTCTCCTTTTTGAATTAAAATTTTCTTTTTTCTCGTAAAGAGGTGTTTTTTTGTTAGAAAGTTTTCTTAAGCTTTCTTTATAGGGAGATAAGCGATTTTTTTTTTAATTTTAGTCAATAATATGTTACCACATAAAACATTCAGCACACACTCGCACAAAGTTTTTATTTCTTTCTTTGAACACTTTTTCAAAATAGATTTTGGGTGTTTTGTTTTAGAAATTAGTTTTAAGAGCTCTAAAGTTTGTTCAGAACACACCGGCATCTTGTGAACTATTGAATATTCATTGAACAATTTGAATCTATTTATATGCTTCAAAGTAATGGGTCATCGAGGTTGATATACATAAAAACATCTCCCGGAAACATACCTGTGCGCACACGCAAGGATTCATCAGTTTCAGGTTTTAAATCAATAAGTAAGTATCCGTACGGTTTTGATGTGGCATCTGCGTAACATTCTTGAAAAAATTTCACTTTACGAGGATACAATTGGCGACCTAAATGTGTAATTTGGGATTGATCTCTTCGATTCTTAAATAATACAAGATAATGAGCGTTTAAGGAAATTTCTCTAATTTCTTTCCCTTTATGAAAAATATTCTGTACCACAAAAATTATACTTAAATTTCTGTGATGCGAAAATTTTACAAATAATTTTGTTAATTGGGGATCATTTCCTAACTCTCCCATAAGATCGTCTATAACAATTAACGCATCCGAATACTGGTGCAAATTAGAGGGGATACCTTCATGAAAGGAAATATTCGGCATTTCTTCATACAACGCTTGGTAAACTCCATAACACCAAATTATATTTTTAGGAAAGGGTTTAATCATTTTATTTTCGATTAATTTTTTAACGAACTGACTTTTACCGCTACCAGATGGCCCAGCCAAGATTAAAGTAAATGGATGAACTAATTTGAGAGAATCCATGATTAAACTAAATAATTTTATGAATGATGTTGCTATTTATACTACTAGTCATTTAATTCTATAAATTTCATTTTGTGTGATACTGAAAGGAAAATTCTTTCCCTGTCCGTAATCATATCTATTGTATCCTGTATTTTCCTGTCTTGATTCGTTACCAGATAAAAGTGAGATCGTGATATACATTCAGTAGAATATTTTCTCATGGTGTTTGATGGATTAGAGCAGATAGGGTTGGGGACAGAGCACATGGCCTTGGGCGTCATTGTTCATTGTTGGGATTCTGGTCTGCGACGTCAGTGGGTCTGTAGTCTTAATGGGCTGGACGAAACCCCGCTGTTCATCTTTTGACTGAGTTCGTCTGACTCGATACATCGGCGCCTCAAAAACGGCGGGTGGTAAGGGGGTCAGGTGTTCGGGCGGACCTTGTGTCGCCAGTGAGTGTGAGAGGGTCAGAGATAGATTCGAACCAATAAGGACGCTTATGAGTCTGCGGGCCGTGTGCAGATTTCTGTTGGGTCGACCAATGAGAAATGACGAGGGGGGTGAAGTGGACCCACCTCTGGAGTTTAAAAGGGGTTGGTGGGAGATATCCATTCCAATTTGCTCTATCGATTCTATGTATTGCACCTGATCGTCACAGAGTAGCAGAACACAAAATTTGATTGCTGATTTAGTAGTGTGTGTGTGTTTAGCAACGTTCTATAAGTTCTACGTCTTCATTATGTATACTTGTAATATTTGTGGAAAAAACTTCGCTACAAACTATGTTTTAAAACGCCATACATTACAAGTTCATGAAAAAAATGCTGTCCTTCAATGTGCGGATTGTAGTAAAAAATTCGTCCGAGAAAGTGACTTAAAAAGGCACAGAGACTCTGTGCATTCAACCGAGAAAATTACTTGTAAATTTTGCTATACGTCCTTTACCCGTAAAGACAACTTATTGAAACATTTGAACAATAAAAGATGCGAAAGAAAGTTGGAGAAAGAAGCAGGGAAAAGAAAGAGAGTGGATTTGTCTGTATCAAGTAGGAAAAAGAAAACACAGTTGTCCACATCTGCTGAAAACTCTACGGCTGATCCTGAAAATATCTTCTTGCCACCAAAAGAGAACGAGAGTGCTTTTCAAAAAGCATATAAAACTTTTAATCTTCCCAATAACGATAGTTCACTGGGGATAAAAGAGTTTCTACTCTTAAGAAAAGAAGAGACAATCTTTATTTTTCGCAATGAACTGGAAACTTACAAAGCTTTGAAAGTGAGTAAATGGGTTCATTGCATTTACTCGAAAGCGACAGATGCTGGAAAAATGATAAAGAACGTAGAATTCAAAACGCCGAATAATGATGTATTACAAGGAACTAATCTCGCCAGACTTTATGACGACATGTCTGAGAAAATAGTGAAAGAAAGCGAGGATTTTGAAGGTAGAGACTCGGGCTGGACACTGGACGAAATTTTAAGACTCGAAGTCCGCACGAACCGTTATTCTCCTTTCAGAGGTTCATCATCCTTCATCGAGGTGCCGAAGCAGATCGCTGAAACAAAGGCAATCATCAATGTCATCAATAAAAAGGACTCTCAGTGTTTCATGTGGTCTATTCTCGCAGCTCTTTACCCCAACACCAGCAACCCCAACAAAACGTCAAGTTATGTCCCCCACCTAAATAAGCTGAACTTTGATGGAATATCCTTTCCAACACCGCTTAACGAGGTGAAAAAATTTTCAAAAATGAACGATATAGGAATAAACATTTATTCTTTTGAAGAAGATTTAAAAATATTTCCTCTCCTCATTAGTGATATAGTGTGTGAGAAACATATAGATTTGCTTTACGTAAAAAATGGTGAGTTTGGACATTATTGTTTCATTAAAAGCTTATCTCGACTTGTTTCGAAACAACTAACAAAACATCAACATAAAACATTTATATGTAAAAGATGTTTAAGTGCTTTCCAAACAGAATACAAACTTCTTCAGCATAATGAGATGTGTATACATAAAAATCCTGCAAGGGTAGTAATGCCGTTAGAAACAAGTAAGTTTTTAAAATTTAAAAATTTTCAACATTGTTTAAAAATACCTTTTGTTGTATATGCGGATTTCGAGTGTGTAACTAGGAAAACTGATACTTGCTGTCCTAATCCAAACTTTTCCTTTACAAATATTTATGAAAAACATGTCCCAATAGGTTTTTGTTATTTTATCAGTTATCAAGGGGGACATTATAAAGATCCAGTAGTATATAGAGGTATTGATGCCCCCAAAATTTTTATTGAAAAGTTAGAAAAAGATGCAATAGAAATTGATAATATTTATAAAAAATCAAAACCGTTATTACCTCTTACTGAATCAGAAAAGCAATTGTATGATAATGCTAATAATTGTTATGTTTGTGGTCAAACCTTTCACGAAAACAATATCAAGGTTAGGGATCATAATCATGTTACTCAAAAATTTAATGGCCCTTGTTGCAATAGTTGTAATTTAGCAATGAAAACCCCCAAATTTTTACCTGTTTTCTTCCATAATCTTTCAGGATATGACGCCCATATTTTTATTAATGAGTTAGGATATGATGAAAAACAAATTAATTTAATTCCGAACACCGAAGAAAAATATATTTCCTTCAGTAAAAATATTTCAAATGATTTTCAGTTAAGGTTTTTAGATTCTTTCAAATTCATGTCTTCTAGTTTGGAAAATTTGATAAAAACACTAAAAAAAAGATGAATTTAAATATATGAAACATTATTTTGACTCAGAAAAAATAGATTTACTTTTAAGAAAGGGAGTTTTTCCGTATGATTATTTTGATAGTTTTGAAAAGTGTAAAGATTCTTGTTTACCACCTATTAGCAAATTTTACAATAAACTAAATGAGGAGGCTATAAGTGTAGAGGATTATAATCATGCATGTAAAGTATTTAATGAATTTCATTTAAATAATCTTGGTGAATACTGCGATCTATATGTAAAAACAGATGTTCTATTGTTAACAGATCTCTTTGAAAACTTTCGAAAAATATGCATGCAAACTTATAAACTTGACCCCTGTTGGTATTTTACCACCCCAGCTTTATCATGGGATGCTATGTTATTACATACTAAAGTAGCTATCGAACTGTTCACAGATTACGACATGCTTCTTTTTATAGAAAAGGGTGTAAGAGGAGGTATAAGTCAGTGTTGCAATCGTTATGCTATAGCTAACAACAGATATATGTCTAATTTTAACCCAGATGATGAGATAAAATATTTAATGTATCTTGACGCAAATAATTTGTACGGTTATGCAATGAGTAAATATCTACCCTTAAAAGATTTTGTTTGGAGTGATAACGATTTAACTGAACAGGATATTTTAAATTTATCAGATGAATCCGATGTAGGTTACATCTTGGAAGTAGATCTTGAATATCCTTCCGATTTGCATGACAAACATTCAGACTTTCCCCTTGCCCCTGAAAATAAGCCCCCACCTAATTGTAAAGAGCCTAGACTTTTAACTACTTTGGAACCAAAAACAAAATATGTTCTCCATTATTCTAATTTAAAGCTTTATTTAAAATTAGGGTTAGTCTTGAAAAAATTCATCGCGTTTTAAAATTTTTTCAATCTCCTTGGCTTAAAAATTACATAGATTATAATACTAAATTAAGAACTAAATCTGTAAATGACTTTCAAAAGGATTATTACAAACTAATGAATAATAGCATTTTCGGGAAAACGATGGAAAATGTAAGAAGAAGAGTAGATATACGTTTATGTTCAACAGAAGAGCAGGCTCGAAAGTTAATAGCGAAATCAAATTTTAATCGACGCACAATATTTTCTGAAAACTTAATGGCCGTCCATCTAAAAAAAACCCAAATCAAATTTTTCAAACCAATACAGGTAGGAATGGTAATTTTAGATATATCAAAAGTTCTAATGTATTCTTTTCACTATGAGTACATGAAGCACCGTTATGACTCAAAAGTACGGCTCATGTATACAGACACCGATTCTTTTATATATGAAATAAAAACTGATGATTTTTATAGTGACATGAAAGAGGATATTAACTTATATGATACTTCAGACTATGATGAAAACAATATTTATAATTTACCTCTTGTTAACAAAAAAGTCATCGGGAAAATGAAGGATGAAAATAAAGGAAATATTATGACAGAATATGTAGGATTAAAATCGAAAATGTATGCCTACAAAACAAACAATAAGATTGAAAAGCGGTTAAAAGGAATTAAAAAACAAACTATAAAAAATAAAATAACATTTGAGGACTACAAAGCTTGTCTTTTTAATGAAAAAAATAAAATATGTTGACATGAACTTAATTAGATCCAAATTTCATTCATTACATTCAATAAAGCAAAACAAACTTGCTCTGTCATATAAAGATGACAAAAGGTTTATTAATGGTGATGGCATTACTACTCTTGCACATGGTCATTGGTCGTTGATGAATTTAGAACTATTTAATGAGCTGTAGGACATAAAATCCAATAATGGGATTTTTTTTTTTTTTTTTTTTGTGTGTATAAATAATTGATTGTAATGTAAAACGGAATGCTGTTTTTGTAAATAAACAACTCACTTTGTATCTTTACTGTACATGTATAATCATTACACTGAAATAAATTTTACAAATTGTTGTTCTCCTGTAATGTAAATATACGATTGTAATGTAAAACGCAATACAAGATGTTGATTTCTGAATAAACAATTTACTTTGTATCTTTACTGTGTGTGTGTAATCATTATATTGAATTAAAATTTACACATTATTAAAATAATATAAATTAAATATTTTTTTATTTCATTTTAATTAAGAAAATGATTTTAAAACACGTCACCATCTGCTTCGCCTGGAAAAGCCGTCTTGTAGAATCAAGATCAGACAAGCTAAAACAAGTTAAATCGTAACCGGTTCACGCTGATGACGAGTATACTACGGCACATTTTTCTGAATAATCAATTTACTTTGTATCTTTACTGTGTGTGTATGTAATCATTATACTGAATTAAAATTTACACATTATTAAAATAATAATATAAATTAAATATTTTTTTATTTCATTTTAATCAAGAAAATGATTTTAAAACATGTCGCCGTCTGCTTCGCCTGCAAAATTAAATTCATGAGATTATAAACATAAGTTTTCTTCAGGTCTGTATGCCTTCATAGGATAATGGTTAGCGTAACTGAAAACTATTGTCCTGTGGAGACATTTTGATCTGAGGCCGTGAGTTTGAATCTGGATTTTTTTTTAATTTGAGCGTTATTTACTTCCATCATTTTAAAATCTATAATTAGTGTACATTTTAATCAATAGGTGGCGCCATGAGCACGTTTAACATTCCCATACTTTTATTTTTTGTGCACATTTTTTAAAAACAACTCAACTTAGCTGTAGAAAAAAAAACAATTCAACTCGCCCCCTCAGCTCGAAAACCAAAGCCAATGCAGGAGAAAAACAACTCAACTCGTCAGTAGGAACGAAACAACTCAACTCAACAGGAGAAAACAACTCAACTCGGTAACATGAACGAAACAACTCAACAGGAGAAAACAACTCAACTCAGCAGCAGGAACGAACAACAACTCAACTCGTCAGTAGGAACGAAACAACTCAACTCAACAGGAGAAAACAACTCAACTCGTCAGTAGGAACGAAACAACTCAACTCTGCACTGCCGTCAACCGCCTACAACCGCCTGCAACCGCCTACAACCGCCTGCAACCGCCTACGACCGCCTACAACCGCCTACAACCGCCGCAACCGCCTGCAACCGCCTGCAACCGCCTGCAACCGCCTGCAACCGCCTGCACCGCCTTTACCGCCTGCAACCGCCTGCACCGCCTGCACCGCCTTTACAGCAGAATCGGCTTTTTCTACCTACTCACGTCTATACCTCATTAAACTCTTCTTTAGAAAAAATGACACGGTGATCCAAAAAGGTTCACCACCCCTGCCCTAGAGGTTTAAGTAAGGTATTATTAGAAAGGTTAAAATCTATACAAATTGAAAATGTAAAAATCTCAAACTGTCAAAGAAATAAGATTTCAGCTTTCCAACATACCCCTGAAAGTAACACAGACAAGCAACTCGAGGGCTATCTGTGAAAGATCTCGTAGTTTTGAATCTTAGTCAAGTGCCGAGGACGACACCTGAAATTGCACCCTACTCTCCTTACTTCTACACCACGCCAACGTGAGGACAGAGCAATGACAATTTAACGAACATCAGCCCTTTTACCCAACGGGTCAAGTGGCAACAGAATTCGAGTCATCGACTCGATAACACCGGCCAGGCATTCGTAGCATAACCACTCAACTACTTCGGTCATGGCTTGAATCAGAAAGAAGGAGAATTGAGTCAAGAAACAAATTGATAAATAAAAGATTGCTCACCATAAAAGACTGAATTAGTTTGTTGTGGGGAAAAAATAAATTCTCTGATTGGGGGGAGAAATTTTATTAACTGTCGTATTACTTCTTACAATTTCTTTTATCAATTCCTCAAATATTACGTTGCCTCAATTATCAATTCATAATTAAAAGAAAAAAAGTATTTCCCCGGATAGAATTAACTTCATTAATTAAAATATTAATTAATTAAAATAAAGTTATCTTCAATGTCGTCATAATTAGAATTATCCCTTACTTTTTTGTGTGTACCATTGGAAAGTTATAGAAGAAACTTATTTTAAAAAATTAAATTTCTTTGAAATGTGTGAATTAAAATCTTTTCAAGTAACTGTAAGATTAATTAAGATTTGTAGTGGTGTTCTTATTTAGTTAAATTTAAACAGAATCCCACAAATAAATATTTTATAAAGAAAATGTCATTTTAACAACTGAAGAATAATGCACTGTGTGTGACTAATACTCTAATTAACATATTTTTTAATTTATATTAATATTTACATAAAAGAAAAAGTTTTCGATACGCTTACAATTATTGCAGTTACTGTTTTATTTGGTTGGTTGTTCTAATAATTAATGTATTAAAATACGTTTTTAATGAGAAAAACAATCAAATGCAGTTTTCAGTTTCCAATATTTAACAAAAATTACCTTAAAATTTGTTATTATCCACAATTTAATACTATATATTAAATTATTAATAAGTTAATTGACGCCTTGAAATGACTTACGTTATTTAATTTTATAAGCGGACAGTTTTGAAGCCATTCAAACCAATCAATTAATACAAATGCATTAAGTGCATAACTACTCTGATTAATTTGCTTATATTATTACTACAAAGATTTACTATCACTGGGAGGAGAGCTTACAATAATTTTTGCAAACATTCTCAAGACTTGGATTTTTGGAAAAAAGCTTTCATAGTATTATTGAGAGATAATCTCGTCAAAAAACAAAACGTAAATGTTTATGAAGAAATTTTGAATTTTAAAGAAAAAAAATAATAATATAGTATAAATACAGATTGATTTAATAAACAAATATTTTTAAATGCGGTCCTGTAATTTTTCAGGGAAATAAGAACTTTAATAGAAATAATAGAAAAACATATTTTTTTTAGTATATTATATAATTGCGTAATATTTCTGCAAATAACACGGTTGTGTAATTTTATTGAATCAATTATATACAGTAAAATTATTTATCAGATTTCAGAGAACTGAGGAAAGGATTTCTAATTTTCCTGTACACATTTGTCTTTTAGCTATTCCAAGACAGCGACGTAAATTAAAATCCAACTAACCCAAGAATTTATTTAAAAATGTTTTCCTGATTTTTAAACTATATATATTCACAATTTCCTTATTTTTAATTAATTATTGACTTTTAAAAATAGTTTATTATAGAACATGATTATAATGCATAGTTAAAGATATTATATATATATTAGCTATATATAAAATATTCAGTTGTAGTTAATACATGCTTTAACAATAATTAAAATTGGGATTTTTTTTTATTCATTGAAACTAATTGATTCAAAAAACAATTTCTAGCCACGCCCTTGCCAGTTATTCCCTTTTCATATCACTCTTTATTAAGCCTATTGGAAAGGATTTTAACTTTCACAACATTATTTTCCCTCTCTCTCGAGATTCAATTTTTGTTACAATGTGACATGCTTTGAGCGACAACGGAATACAAATTCATCTGCAAAGAAAAATGGAATCAATGATAAAGAGAAACTGAATTGATATTTGCAGTAAAACACACATAGGAGCAAGATTTTTTTAAGTTAGAAAATTTGATTCCCGTTGCATTAAAAACAATTTGTGTTATTTTAATTGTATTACTTTAGTTATATATAAACACTTCATTTTATATTCTTTCATTTACTAATAAATAAGGAGCCATTATGAAACCAAAGAGACAGCAAACTGTATCAAAACTTGAGGGGCATCAGGGGTGTTCATTTTATCTCAAGATCTGAAAATATAAACAATTTTCAACTAGATATAATTCATTCAAGTTAAAGTGAAATAATTCGAGTCTTTTACACATTATTCATTAAAAAATAAGGTTTCAAAAAAAGTGCAAAATATTTAAAATATAATCATAATTTAAAAAATTATAAACATATGAAAGTAAAAAAATATTTCTGTAAGAAATATTAAGTTTTACGTTGCGCATGATATTTTCTAAAATAGAATTTGATGTATATGTCATATACCTTTTATCATTTCAAAAAATTTGAAAAATATTAAAAATTAAAAAAAAATTTGAAAAATATTTAAAATTTAAAAAAATTCAAAAATGTTATGTTTTCATTTTTTAAAAAATGTCATTTATTATTCTATTCATATAAAAATGCTACATAAATAAGGATATATTTAACTTCATAAATGAACTTTTTTCTAATAATTAGAGCTACTATTTTAGAAAATATGCACAATGTAATACTTAATTTACATTTCTTACAGTAATATTTCTTATTTTCATATGTTTATAATTTTTTTAAATTGTGATTATATTTTAAAGATTTTACACTTTTTCGAAACCTCGTTAATTTATAAGTAATGTGTAAAAGAATCAAATTATTTAATTTTAACCTCAAAGAGTTATATCTAATAGAAAATTATTTATATTTTCAGCTCTTGAGATAAAATTAACATCCCTGAGACTCCAAGAGATACAGAGGTTTTGCTTGTAATTCACTCTATTCTTCATTATTTAATATATGGACCTCAAAATTGCTTACATAATCATATATAATTGAAAAAAAACACCAGCGAAGCATACTTATTAAAATGCTCAGTTGTAACAGATTACCTTGAATAATTCCGTTTATGTTACTAACCGTTCTAAAGCAGCATTTTTACTTTTTTTGTTAATTTAATTAAATAATTAAATGGAATTATTTTGGATGTTTACTGTCATGCGTCTAACTGCTTGCCTTTATTCAGCATTTCTCAAACTGTGGGACGCACCTGCCTAGGAGGGGGGGGGGCACGAGCATATCGAAAAGTCGAAAATAAAATATTTGGTTGGATCCTAATATAGCCCACCCCCGGCTTTTGTGCTTCTTTCGTCGCCAAGTTGGGCTTTCCATTCCTGCTCCTTCAGACAAGATGCCATGTTTTTTTCTTTTGCCTGGACGCGACTTCGAAAAACGCGCCTTGGCGCCATTTTGGCGTGAAAAAAATCTTCGCCAAGGGGTGGGCTATAATAGGAATTTACCAAAATTACACATTTAAACTGACATAATATACTTATAAATGCATCAGTACTGTACAATGTATCTGACAATTAATTTACCAATACTAAAAATTAACAAAAGTTTAATAATATTACTATTGACTCGAATGGGCTTGTCATATACAAGATTATGTAAAAAAATTATTTAATATTTATCATGATATTTTGTACGGTTTATAATTAAAATCGTATTGTAGCTTTAGTGTCAAAGTACATTATTATTGCATTCAAAACAATGTTATTGTATGGGGTGCGATAAAAATTATGACTGAAAATTGGGTCGCAAATATTAAAAGTTTGAGAAACACTGTCTTAATTGTTTTCAATTAAAATTCATTTTGAATGCTTAAAAGATGCCCTTTTAACACGGAAGCTGTAAACCCTTGTACATTTGATCGCTTAAACAAAAAAAACTAAAACGCACTTTTGCATTATTTTAGTAAATAGCTGATTTATTTTACTTCAATTGTTCTTTTAAAGTTGAAAACATTTCTATTATTTTCTGCACTTGTTTGTATCTCTGAATCAAATGCTTACCATTCACTTACGTCGACAATATAATTGGGCCATTTTTATTTTCCCTTCCGTTTGGAAGCGAAAGATCCATGCAAAGTTTTTTTTAAAAATTTTTACTTTTCAAATGAAGCTTAGAAATCTTATTTCGTTGTGTTCACGTTTAAGTTTGTAATAATAGTAATTTATTTTTCCCCCAAAATATTCCAGTTACATTCTTCATCAATTGCGTTCTGTCCATTATATACCTCCACTTAAAAGAAACATTTCTATTTTTCGTTTTATTTATCTATTTGGTTTTTTTTTAAAAAAAACACAGAATTTATATATATCTTTTGGCATTTGTCTTTCATATAAAAGATAATGTTGCGTAGTTTTACGTGTTTGATTCCCTTGTGAGAATAACCACATTTTCAATATAATGAGGACATTATTTTCGTTTATGTTGGTTTTATTGAAGCAGGGTTTTTTTAATAGAAATATTTGGAGGCTAATACTTTTGCCTTTATTCTCACATTAATTTATTAACATTATTGGAGTAATTTCATATAGCCGTTTGATTGTCCTTAGCAAGTAGAATTAAAAAATCATCCAAAAATGAGAAAAATGTGATTTTTGTATAATTAATTTTATATTATTAATTTTCTTACTTAGATTTCAGTTATATATTTTAATGCTATTCTTTTAGCTTAGTGATAGTAGCACAACAATAAAAAAATGCTTCATTAATTGTTAAAACTAGTGTTGTTACTGTTACAAAAAACACACAATTTGAGAAAAATAGTGAATTTATCCTTTTCACTTCTCGTAATTTTCATACAATCGTAGATAATTTGAAAATTCAAAATTTTTCAAATATTACGATTTCAAACAAATACTTACTTGTAAAGTATACAGCTTGTGTGTGTATCCATTCCTATTATTCCTATGTAAAAATGTATTGTTTTAAGTTATAATATTGTGATATTTACTTAATGTTTTTATTATAATTTTTATATAATATATATGTATAATAACATTCTTGAAATTATTACTTAAACACTATTTCTGCAAAGAAATAATAGAAACATTCTTGTACTTGCACTATTTACTCATATAAAAAGTGTATTGTGCGAGTTTCTTTTATTATTTTAAATGCTACTAAGATGATATAGTCATAATACTCTAGTGATCAACTAAATAATGCCGTTTATTTTATTCAAACATGCTTACAACATTTTTCTCAAAATAAATACCTTCCAGCTATCAACGCCATTATTCTCAGCCTTGTGCAGAACAATATTAAAAATTCGAATTGATTCTCCTTAAAAGACCGGAGGCAAGAAAACACCCCGTGTGTTTTCACAATTTACATATTCCATTGCAGTGATAAGAGAGTTTCAAGTCTTTGAAAGAAGAGCCCCGGATGAAAGAGGGGTATGAATGGGGGACAGAAGGGAGGGGTGCACCAACCGATATTGCGTATCTCTGCAAGAGTGAGAGACGTGACAAAGCGACTCCCCAATATCAGGGGTCAGGGGCAAGCTAACCCTTATCAGTCTACTTAAAAAATCGCTGACCAGCTCACAAAATTTAGAGGAGGATCTGCAATGGAAAACCGATTTCCGAGAGGTAGATTCAGGGACTTTTGTTTAGTCAGCTCGATATTATGAATGCCTGCATTGATTCAGTAAAAAGAGGGACCAAAACAACCAATCCGTCAGGGATGACCAGACCGTAAGCTATATAAATATAGGAAAGAAAGATCTTTATGTGTGTGTTTAAGACAGGCAGTGCCATTTTTGCAGTGTCAGCTCGTTATTATGAAGTTGAAGGTTGATTCCCCTATTTTTCTGTCTGTGGTTTCATGAAGATTGAAGAGGGCATTGAGATTTTGAGGAGAATCTATTTTTTTTATTTGTGCTAAGTCATTAATATGTTTTTTAAAAATAGATTGGAGAGCTCATTTAAAAAAAAAGATTTTCAGAGGTGATGTTAGCTGTATAAAATTCTAGAGTTTTGGCTTTGTTGCAAACGTTTGATTGTTTATTGAGAAATAAATAAGATAGTTTAAATTTGATGCGCAAAGATCTGTCATTGGTTTCAATGAAAGTGACCTTTACTTTAATATTTGTTGCTCACAACAATCTAAGCGTTAAGGTTGGCTAGAAATTGTGAAAAGAAGTGGAAAGAATGTATTTTTGGATGCATTTGTATGTTTGTCTTGAAAAAGTGACAGTGCCGTTATAGTTGGATATGCTGATTATATTATGAAGATGAATCTTTGTTTCTTTTCTATCTGGGAATTGATGGAACTTGAAATGGATATTAGTTTCGGGAAAAAAGAAAACCTTCATTTTGTAAAGTGAAATGAAGATTGTGGGAGACAGTATGATTAATGAATGAGACGATGATTAAGGATTATATTACTTGCTTTTATTCTCATGTTCGGTAACTGCTCTCGGAGGGACGCATGTGCTGCCAGGGAAGAGTGAAGTCGGAATGAATGCATGGGGTCGCTATAGTTGAAAAGCTAACGCATGCGCCGATTGCATCTTTGATGCCTGCGCGAGTAAGCACTACTCGCAATTGCTGGAGGTCTCGCGCACGCGCAGATTGCAATGAAAAGCTTACGAGTATGAGGAGTTGAGAAACTCTACAGAGTATCCACCCAGAGAGGAGATAAATAAGTACAGAATAAAATTACGCAAATAAAACAAATGTTACATAAAACAATATACAAACATTAATTACATGGAAATGGAAAAAAACAATTTGTAAGTGTTGAAATTTTACATGAAAGGAATGTGTGTGTGTGTAAAACTGTAATGTTAAAATAAATATGAATGCAATTATCATGTTCCACACAATGCAATAAAAACAATGGTTTACACAAAACACTTAATAAGATAAGATTTTACAAATATATACATTTAAAAATTGTACTATTTCTGAAAAGACATACTTCTGTCAGTGAAAACAGCATTATAATTTTCAAAAGTAATATACATATGAAATCAAGGTATATATTGCAGATTATTTGAATGTAGAATTATCAACTATATATGCATATTAAATGAAAAATGTATTCTAAATTCAATTTTACAATAACAATTGAAATATTACATTAATTCAGTAGCAGGATAAATTTTTTGGGTTGTGAAAGTAAAGAATCAAAAGTTAATCATAATGTAAACAAACAATTGGGATTATTACTAAGATCAGGAATAATAACTTGACAGTTCATTATTTAAATTTAAGCAATCAAAATGTAATCAACCACTAGTAACAGACTCATAGAAGTCATAGGAATCAATTGATATTTACAAATACTGGTTGAACACAGGTAATTTCTATATTGTTGACAACACTTACATACACAAAATATATACATCATTTCTGAGAAGTATTTTAAAAAAGTTGAAATAACTTGAATTTCTAAGAGTTAACTTCTCGCACACTTACATACAAGGCATAAAATAGTTAATAAGGAAGTATTAGTAGTATCAGTAATAAAGTAATTAAAAAGTAAAATTTTGTACATACATACGTATAACACCAGTTTAGAATATATAATTTTCTACTATCAACCACGATAATAAATAAATAAATCTAAGATATACAATGTTGATTTTTCTTTTTTAAACACAAGATTTGATATATAATGCACATTTTCTTTTTAAAGTTTGGAAGAAAAAAAATTAATTAGATAAATATTATTATTGATATATCATTTATCAAAAGCAATTTGCAGCATTAAATCATGTGCTATTAGTTGTAGTAACCTGAGATGATCATATATAGTTTTAGGTTTGTAAACACAGAAATAAACAATTGAAAAAAAATAATAAATGATTGAAAATACATAATTCACCAGTTAATATATGAAATATAAATATCTTAAGTGTTTGAAATTTATGCAAAAGGCAATTTAACTGTAAAGAGAAATAAAAATACATACATATATATTACGTTATATATTGTTCCAGATCTTTGGGAAATCTGACATGTCTTCCACTTCTAGTTTTTTTAACAGTTTTCTCATTTGATTGAGATTCAGTTTTATTTACGTGAGACATAGTTTTGTCTTTTGAATGTGGATCAGTTTCATCAGCTTGTTGTTTTGATATTCCAGTAAGAGAAATATCATCGGTGTCATCCCAGACATAAGCTGGTTTTACACGATCTAATGAAACTGCCTTTCTTTTTCCATGTATGAGGATGATGAACACTTTGTCTGTTCGATGGATTACTTCATGAGGTCCTGTATAATTTTGCAAGAGTGGTGGTTGGACACTATCAACTCTCAAGAAAACACGTGGACAGCTCTTTAAATTAGTTGGCAAAAACATAGAGCTGTTTGAATGAGCAGATGTAGGTATTGGCTGTAGTGCTCTCATTTTCTCACATAAAAATGAGACATAAGTTTGATTTCAGGTAGTGGTAATCTTGTCTGTGGAGAAAAGATCAGATGGCAATCTGAGAGTTGTTCCATAGACAAGTTCTGCACAAGTGGCATTGATATCCTTTTCAACAACAGAACGCATGCCGAGAAGTACAATTGGAATGATTTCACTCCACTTTGATTTATCGTGTTCTTTGATGGCACTTTTGAGATGGCGATGCACTCTTTCAACAAGACCGTTGGCTTTTGGATGATAGGCACAGCAACGTATTCTGTTTGTACCGAGAAGATTACTCAGCTCTCTGAAAAGGCTTGATTCGAAGTTTGTACCTTGGTCTGTTGTTATAATGGCAAGACAACCAAAACGTGATAAACATTGATACAGGACAAGGTGTAGTATGTACAAAAAAATTTCATTTCCGTTATTAGCAAATATATATATATATATATATATATATATATATACAACGTAGATAAAGGAAAATGGTTTCGAAAGAAGAATTGATAAAAATAACAGAATAAAATCTCTTACAAAACGTATTAATTGAAAATGGAAGTAATTTTTTCAATATCCAGAAAAATCAATATCAACACAAAAAAAACTTTATTAAAAAAATTTAAGTAATTTCAGTTACCAAGGACCTAGTTTGACAAAGGTTTCCGTCTCCAGGTTATTTTGAAATCGTGAACGTAATGTTTGACCTAGGGAAATTCTAGGGTATCCGAAAGAGAAAACAAAATATATAAGAAGTTTCTTTGGAGAATTAAGTTTTCCTCCAATTCTGAAAAAAAAAAAGTTTATAACCGCTTCAGTGATTTTTATATATAAATATATTAAAAAATATTTTAATATACTTTTTCAGAAATCGCAGGTAAAATGTAGATCTGAGAAACTTTCATGATTTTTTTCTCTTTCGCGGTTGCATTTTATTACATTGAAATCAATTCGTTAGTTAAGATTTGAGGAGAAGGGTAAAAGTATTTCCTAGAAATAGCAATACATTCACGAATTCAAAATGATCAATAGAAATAAATTGGATACAGAAATAGAGTTAAATGTATAATGATTTATTTTTAAAATGAAAGAGCCCTTAACGTTTTTTGACTACTGTCTGTTATTGCTTATTTCACCATCAGCCGGAAATATATTATAACTTTTAGTATTTCGGTTGAAAAGAGAAATAATGAACGTTTCTAAAAATAGTTACGGTGCTTAAATATTTTCCCGGGAAATTCAGTGTATTGAATTCTATGTATTGAATAGACGACCTGAAAAGCATTCATGAGTCAAAAGCGTACAAATAAACAAAATCCATGAATTCAGCTAAGGAAACAAGCAACACTTTACTGTGTTTAGTAAAATCTTATTTTATTTTTGTCTGATCTATTTTTATATGCACTCGGAAATATTTTGGTATTCTAAAATAACGTTTTGAACTTCTCAGTAGAATCTCTTTTATCTGAGTTACTTGTAAAGAAGCTTTGAAAAAATTCTTAATCCAATTTACCTATAAATATTTCTTAAACCACTAAAAGAACTTATGCAGTTATAAGTTTTATGAACAAAAATATTTATTGCACGTTCTGATATTCCTTGATATTTTTCAGTGATAAAAAAAAGTGTTCAGTAGTAATTCTTTCAAAGAAACTATATGTTTTTAAAAGGAGATTATATCATTCAAAATAACAAAATGATTTTTTTTAAATCTACTAACTTTCTTTGTACTGTAACCTCTTCTATATAAAGATCAAACTTTTTTTTGTTTTCAATTATGAACAGAATTTAGAAGCTGGATTCCATTCCAGAAACTATTTTAAAAATAAAAATTAATAAATAAAATCCTATATATTATCTAAGAACACACACAACAGATTGGGACAACTGTTTTTTTTTAAAAAAATACCATGTTTGATGACAAATTAGAGTTAAGATGCTAAAACACATAAATCTTTTTAAAATGTATACTACTATTACGTAAAATCTTTTTGAAGTTATTTATTGAATACGTGTATAAATGCGAAACACATATTCCTTCCAGTAATTTTTTTTCTATCTGTACAAAATATTTCTCTTTACTTTCTCCATAACCTCGTAATTCACTCATGTAAGAAATAGCATTTACCTGAAAGATTTTTTCCCCTCTTTTTTCAGGGAAAAGTTGAAAGTCAGTCAATCGCGAGCTAAATCAGGACTGAATGACCTTATAGATGTCAGACAAGGATTGGTGGTTCCCCGGATGATAGACCGGATTAGACCCTTGGACGGATAATTAGGTGAAAGGTTGGGACGTCAGTTGAACGAAAGTCTCAGAGGGGATTCAATTTTTTTCATTTGTCTCCCTCCCTCAAACGTGATAAGAGATAGAAAAAGGAGTTACAGGGAAAAAGAAATGTCTTGGTGGTTCCTAACAGCTATTGGAAAATGTCATTTGTGTACAGTGTATCTTCAAAAAAATTGAGAAGGGTCAAGTTTTATATGAACACACATTCTAAAGAAATGTATTTTTATAAACATATTACTCACAAAGAAGTAAAAAGATAATGCTTAATTTCCTTTTATAAGTGGATTGTGTCATTTTTTGGGATTATAGAAAGACATTTTTTTTTAAAAAAATATTCTGTTATTTTTTTCAGAATAAAAAAAATTATGAACTCATTTTTTGAAAGATATTTATAAATTTCTGAAGAATTTAAATCTGATGATAAGAATTAAAATTGCTTATGAGTAAATTATACCCATAAAGTATGTATATAAGTATTTCACAACATAATTTCTTTTATAACAAAAATATTTTGTTTGAAATATCACCAGTTGAGATAAGCAGCTCTTCCAAATTATTTAGCTTAAGAGTTTATGCAGTGGCGTAACGGAGAACTTTTGGGCCTCCCTGCAAAGTCAGGTTTGGGGCCCCCATGTTGAATTTTACAAAGGGTAGGCACATGCGTCAGTCAGGCTTTGGGTCCCTTTAGAACCCTGCCCCCCCCCGCGATGCGGGGGTTGCGGGGGTGCACGTTACGATACTGAGTTTATGTAATTGGGGTATATAATTTGTAATTTGATGCAAGAGGACAAGCAACAAATTAGAGACTTTCTAACTTGACTGAAAGAGCAACTCCTAATTTTTTTTTATTGAAATGTTAGCTAATTCAATCTGTATACAATGCAAATTCATACGAGTAAAATAAAATTCAAATTAAAAAATAATTTAAAATTGCTTTTCTGTCCTCACTCATATTTACTAAAGGAAGTAAATAATTTCCGAAGAAAAAAAGTTTTCTAAAGCTTTCTGCTTTTTTATTTGTCAAACAAAAGTAAAATTCAAATACAAATATAGATACGTTAAAGATACAATTTAAAGAAAATTCTTTTTCCGCTTATTTCATAACATTGAGATAAAATTGAAGAGTTTTGATATATATGCATATTATGGAAATTATACTCTAATTCGATACTTTTTGGAATTTACATGGCTACTTGATATTCCTTAAAGGCAAGTATCTCAACCTAAGAAAAACTTACTTGATATGGGAATTTTTCTTCAAAAGAGAATAATCTTTCTAAAATTCATTTCAGAAATAAAAAGTTACATTTTGACTAACTAAAAAGAGGACGTTCAAAATTAAGTTATGATAAAGTCTAACACTACATTTTAGCACCAATGAAATGGCAAGTCAAACAAATTTAGCCTTAAAATTTAGAAACTATATTTTTCCAAAGCCTTTTTAATGCATTAAAAACCAGGTAAACTCTCACAAGTCTGAGATTTCAAATGTTTTAATAAAGCTAAGCTTCTGATGCTCTAAAATGTTTGCACATCTCTTAATTTAAGTTATCTAACAAATACTCAAGTGAAATTTAAATATTTTAAATTCAAGTCATATTTATACCCTTTCATTTTATGAGATGGTTCTGTAAAGGTATTGTACTATATATAACTATATTGTACTATATGTACTATATTGTACTATATATTGTCACTTCTGCTGCTATATCTCATATTTATTGTACGGATTTTCAAATATAGATTGTGTTCTCGATGTCCTTCTCGAGTAAGTTCCACCTGCGCAGGTAAATTAACAGAAAAACAAAGACAGAAATAGAGAAAATAGAAAAGCCACACACACACAGTTGGAGGCTTCCTTTTTTTTTCGTTTTTTTCCTTTTCTGTTTCCTTTTAGCCCAGATACCACTCAGCTTATGTACAGAGAAATATCTATTTCCAAATAGTCTCTCTTAAGAACATAATGTGGAATCGTGCGAATGTTTGGAAACCACTGCTTTTTGCGACACCAGTAACGTTGAAGGGAGGGGAGGAAGTTATGAAGTGGTGAAAAAGGCAGCTGCTTTTGATGAAGAGATGGAAAAGTACACTGTATACAGCTAAGAAGCAGATGTAGGGAGCGTATGTCATACTGTCTGATGGCTTCGTGTGTACGGATACTATTCAACATGAGCACTAATACCTTGCGAGCTTCCTCTCTATCTTCATATGATGTCAAAAGCATAGAACATAATCCCTGGTAGGAATTTTATAGATGGAAACGTATTTGGGGTGCATTTCGTGGTGAGACAGAAAGCTCAGGTCTGTTTTAAAATAACGGAGACGCATCTGTAAAAAAGATTATGTATACTTAACGTCCGCGTTGATGAACATCAAAAGAAGGAACGGTAAAGTTTTTTTATTCGTATATTCCCCATCCTTTTTCTTTTTAAATTACCTAAGAGCGGAGTTGGATCGAATAGATATACAACTTCGTTTAAACTTGAACTTCATGACTTTTTATTATTAAATTTTTTTATGGTAATTGAGTAAATTGAAAAACTTTTACAGGCAAAAAAATGTTGCTGGTAGTTTTAATCTCAGGGTTTATTGTGCATGATTCCTTTTCGTCAAATTATTACCTAATGAGGCAGAAATAATTCAAATGTCAATAACAATTCTTCAAAATTTGGCTCGTTTTTCATTTCAAGAAGCCCGACTTGACAAGAATTATGTGTTTCACATTTTAAAGTATTTGAGCTTGGTCGTGATAGTTGTCATTGGTATTTAATAAAGTTTTTCAAAGCATGATTTTCAAAATGTTTAAATTTGAAAATTTTGAATACTTATATATATATATACACATTCTTAAGTGGCAATAATTTTTTAATGGTATTCAATACATTTTTAATTTAGCAGTTTTAAATTTTCAAAAATTGGCTTAGATATTCTTTTTGTAAAGTAAAAAACTAAATATGTGGTGATAAGAAATTTTTACATTTAGCAATAGTTAGTTTTTCCAACTAGTTTATTCATAAAATTCCAGAATTGAATTTATTTTCTTTATTTTTGTTGAAGAGGTAGATAAAATAACTACTGTACACCCCAATAATCACATGGAGTTACAGAAGTAAGTAAAACAAACAAAATAAGATAAGTAATAAAGAAAAAAATAAAACACAAGTTACGAAACAAATGGAATAACAAAAGCACAAATAAGTTACAAAGACAAACAAGTACATTACAAAGTAACAAAATAAAATCGAGGAAGTTATAAAATCACAAAATCAGACCAATGAAGCTACAAAATAATGTAAATGAAGCTTTATTTGAAATAAGCTTATGAAAATTAGGATGTCAGTTGATTTTAAGAGGTTTAACCCTTTCTCAGGCACACACATTTTCTTTCTT
Source organism: Trichonephila clavipes (assembly GCA_019973935.1). NCBI lineage: Eukaryota > Metazoa > Arthropoda > Arachnida > Araneae > Nephilidae > Trichonephila > Trichonephila clavipes. Next base: position 423,295 of record BMAU01018399.1, read on the forward strand.
AAATTTTAAACAACAAATGATAAGATGTTCACCACTTTTTCGCACCACATTTTTCACCAACACTGCAGACACAAAGTTTGGAAGGGTGCAGGTTAAAACTGTTCAGGTACACTTTAAAATTACCTTAAACAGTAAGGAATTGTATGATTTTAAAATTTGTAGAAAAGTAATCACAAGACAGTCATTGTGGAATGGTCGGAAGAAAATTTCTTTGTCAGAAAAGAATGAATTGATTGTGTGTTTCAAAGAATGACAATATTTTCTTCAGTCTTTTCCTTGTAAAACGATTTTGGAATACTAACTGATATTTTATTCCTCGCTTGGTCGCTTTTATTTCCCAAAACTCTAGTATGGCCACAAACAAAAGTAAAAGACACAAGGATATTTGTGTCCTATTTGATTTGATTGTGGATATTTGAGTTTTAAGATTCTTTTGAATTTCCAGAATTTATCCAAGGCGGAATATTTTGTAGAGTTTCTTAGGAAGAAAGGTAAGCCGAACAGAGTATATTTTACTTTGGGTTTAATTTTTTATTTCGTCATATCATACTAATTGATACACTTTAGTTAGTTCTTAAATAAGCAACATACTTTGAAAAATTCGTTAAAACGTTTGGAATTATTCTTGAATAAATATTTCAATTCTTTAAAAAAATTTAACTAAGCATTTTAGTCTAAACTACTCATTTTAAATTTTAACGCATTAATTTCGTTATGAGTTAAACTTTTCAAGTAAAATCTTTAACCACAGACCCAAATTTTTGCTTGAAAGACGTCTTGATATTTTCAAGAAATATAAATTTTCTCAGAACTTAATAAGTTCACAAGATGGATGAATATATTTAAAAGATAAGATTAAGATTTGAGGGGCTTCAAAGACAATAGAAAAACACAAAATCCGAATTCTACATTTATGCTTAAAAATTAAGTTGTAATATATTTCTGAAACAGATAGAAGTTCGAACAGTTGGAAAACAGATTACTTTAGCAAAATTATAGAACAATATTTTTTGAAAATTCCAGACTGAAAAGAACAACAACAGAATATTTAAATTTTTAAACTGAAGAGATTGAAATCTTAAATACACATATGACTAAAACTTTAACTTTGGTGTCTTTGCTTAAATATAGTTTTATCGTTTTATGACAAGTCATACCTACTAATACAAAGAAGGTTAAGGAATTTATTCAAAAATTTAGAAATTCATTGCAAAGTGAACTTGTTATAATACGAGGATCACTCATGTTTTTTGCTTATGAGAATAATCGAGAAAGAAAATATTTGTTAACGGTTTAAAATAAGTTTACACTTAATTCTATAAAAGTCATCACCAAACTTTTTTTGAAAACCTATGAATTTTAAATTATCTTTACTCAACTGTAGCTCTTGTTATACAAGAAAAACGGATAGTTCTTTTATAAATACAGTCGAACCTCCATATTACAAACTTCTATATTGCGAATTTTTCTATAAAGCGAATTTTTTCCTGGAACCAAAAACATTTCACGATTTTCTTCGTAAAATAACCTCCCTATAGCGAAGTGCATTTTCTATACAACGGACTTTTTCTCTTGTGATTCAATTTTTTTCTCTCTCTATTTTTGAAGTATTTTTAAACATTTCAAGTTATTCTCTCTTTTAACACATTTAATGGTGGTCATAAATCTTGAACTGGTTTTATTAGGTGCCTAACTCCCCGAGGGCAGTAGAATTCTGAACGTTTCATCAGGAAGTGCAACCTTTAACCCCCATTGTCCAGTTTACAAGAAATACCTTCAATATCCCCTTGCACCCTCAGCGGAGCTGTCTCGAGTCTCCGTGTCCTTGAATAGTGTTCATTTTCATTACTGATCAATCGTACTGGTAACTTCGTTTCTTGTGGCTCGAAAACGAAAAACATAAGTGCTTGAGCATCAAAGAAAAAAATTCATTCTTCAGGAAGTGGATAAAGGCGTCAAGAAACTTACTTCGCAGTTTTTCTTTCTTTCTTTTCTTTTTTCTAATAAGTAAGATATATAAAATAAATATATATGAATTTACAAAAAGGTGTGAATAGTTACTTTTTTTAATATGTAGCGTTTATGAATTTAAAATTTGTTTAAAAAGAAAATTGAAAGACGAACTTCTATATAACGAATTTCCATATGACGAATTTTTTTCCCCGGGATTCAGCGACTTAATTACATAGATGTCCGACTGAATTTAATAAATTGAAAGATTTAAAACAGTTGATAGAGAAAATATTCGATACAAAAAATTAACGTTCACATAAAATAAAAGGATTTTTTTTAAAAAATTTATACTACAACATTATTAGAACTTGTAGCTGTAAACGTTGTGATTTCGATGATTTATTATATGTACTTTTAACAATGATTTTTTGCATCGATAATTATTAAGAAGAACAAGCTTAAGCTAAGTTTTGAAGAGTTATTTATGCTGATATAGTTCTAAATTTATTGAGGAATTATAATTATTATCTCTGAATTTCTCGGGAAATATTTTACATTTTTTTAGAGAATTGATTTAAGCACATAACTTTTGAAAATATTTGCTTAAATAATTCAAATAAATTCGGAAACAAGTAATATTTTCCTATGAAGATAAGTTCTGAATTTTGGACAGGAAAAAAAATATGTTTGTCTGAAAGGAACTTGGCATGAGGCTTAAGAAAGAAAATCGAACGTTCTGTAAAATATAATAATAGAGACACACATCATATGTTAATGATGAAAGGATTTCAACTGATTTGAGAAAATTGGAATTTTTGGAGATCTCGTGCTCAACACACACAATGAATTAAGAGGACTAGGTAAGTAATTTAAGAAGTTTTAGCCATATAAAGAGAAGTTTAGATATTTAACCATTAAAGCTTCTATCCTGAACCTCTAGCCACGGTGTATACTCCTAAGAGCTCTAGGCACCTCAAAGGTTAATAGACTTAAATCCAACCGAGAATTTGTGAGGCTTATAGTATCACACAATTTACAAACATGATGTAACATAAAACGACATGCTTAAGTGGTTGATGAAAAAAAAAAGGTTAAAAATAACCTCTCTAAAGATGCATCAAAATAACTCAGTTCTATGCCACAGAAGCTGAATTAAGAATTTTATTTTGAAGGGGAAAAAAATATTCTTCTAACTATTGACAATGCTTTGAAATTAAAACATAGCTTTTGCTATAAGCGGATTTTTTCTTTACTCTTACTTTTTCCTTATACTTAATAAGTCTGAAATATTTTCAACTCGCATTAATTAAAAAAAAAGATAGCATTAAGAATAAATAAACTATCTATTTTTTTAATAATATTTTCAATTATTTTATTTGTGTACGAATTGGTCCACCTGCAGAATAATTTTTTCTTCCCAATATACGAGTGTATTTCAAGTGTTTGTATTAAAAACGCTCTCCAGATTTTCATTCATTCAACAGCTCACAAACTGACTGATCAATTATTTCTTCTCTATCACACATTCATATCCTCTGACACGTATTTCATAGTTATAAAATCATAATATATACCCATTCATCACGATTAAATGAACAATAATAAAACAATAATGGCAGAATAAAATTTCGAAGTTATTGACTCTAAAAGCGTGGAACTTTGAAATCTCGATTATTGTTATTCTTATCTCCAATCATTTAAGAACTGATGAAACCTTCCTTCAATGAAGAAGCTGTCATCGCTACATAAGAGGTAGGTAATTTACTCAGTGTATTTTGGGTATCTTATCTTACAGCCAAAGCCGCTCTCTAAACGAAAGCAAATAAACGAAAGAGCTGCATAAAAGACAGCCCAAGTTGTAACACTCGGTCTGAACAAGCAAATCACAAGTATTTCGGCTGTTCTCAAATAATCTTTAAGGAACCTTATCATAACGACTTTCGATAGAGATAAATTCGGGGTTCTTTTATGAGCGAATAAAGATAGCGCTTACCTATTCGTTTAACGAACCAATAAAACCATAGATAAAGCAGATTGGTTACAACACTCTACAGCCAGGAGTAGGGATACTGAGGGGAATCATTCCTTTCAGTTATATCCACGGAAGTGGACGCTTTATTGAAAAGAACTTGTATTGAAGCAATGAAATAAAATTTGCTGAGTGTTTTCTATCCACATTTTCCTAGGAGTATAAACCAGATATTGGGAGAACGGGAAAGTATCAATCGAATTTGAAGGAAATAAAAAAATAATGTGTACACACACAGATATATAGCGGAATTTCTCTGGAATCGTATATTTCTTAATGTGTAGAAAGGGAAACAGTGAAAGACACATTCGAAATGTAAAAAAATAAGAACATTTTTCCTCAGTCTAATGTTTTAAAGTTGATTTTTTTCGAAAAGTGCGGACTGTATGCAAATACATACGAAAATAAGCTCGTATAAATTTTCAAATGTTGCAAAATAAAGGGAACTACTGAGATTTGGTTGTGATTTACATGCATCTAGAGAGACTCTAGAGACCGCTTGCAGTAGCGTAAGATTAATCTCGAAAGAAAGATTTACAGAGCTAACTTAATGAAAAAAAAGGAACATAAAATATCTTTCTCGGGACTTTTTTAGAGATGCTTTTATCACGATACAAAATTTAGATGACTAGATTACAACACATCAAGATACAATTGAGGAGGCATTAATATTTTTACACAGTAATACCTACACATCAAACAAATATTTTTACACAGTAGACACTATCTTCGAAAAACCGTGTTAAAAAGATTCTATTCTTATGCTAAAAAAAGAAAGATGCATTCCTCAATAACAGAAAATCGTGCCAAGTGAAATATGAAACTTTGAACTTTATTCAAATAAAAAAACCTGAAAATACGGGATGGAAACTCAACTGTGTATAATGCTTTAACATATCAACACATTAATGTTTTTTTTAACGTTTGCTCACGAAACATTTATACATTTAACATAGCATATTTATATACTTTGCATTAATATGAAATTTATAAATGGTATAGCTAATAACTAAAATCCCGGCCTGGGCATGGTCGACTCAGCCTTTTGTCCCTTCAGTGGGTCGATAAATGAGTACCAGGCTTGCTTGGAAACTAAGCACTTGGGGTTTCGCGTCAGACTGACCACCTGATAGGAACATCTGCTCATGTACCTCAACGCCCAAAGTCACGTATACTGATATTGGCTCAGTAGGCCTTGGATTACTGAGTTTGAGAGTACAGGGGCTGTTGCGCCCCTAAATTTAGTTTTATAGCTTAGAACTAAAACAAAATTTGGATAAGCACACATGCTGCTCCAAGAAGGAATATAAATATTTGGTTAAAAGTACTAGAAATAAAAATAATTATTCTTAATCACTTCTTGAAAATAAATGCATTTGTTTATGACAAAATGAGTCAAAATAGCTTTGTACTCACTAATTTACCATTCCTTGAAGTTTGAATCCAATTAAACTATATATATTCGCTCACACTCTCTATATATTTATTTATTTATCTTGATGGAATTTTCAATCGCTAATAAAATACATTTTAAACCGCTCATTTGAGCTGAAATTTTATATACATGATTATTTTGGATGACAATACAGTAATGTAATTATAATTAAAAATTAATTTTATTTTTGATTAAAACTAATTACTTAAAGAATTACAAATACAGCCACATTGGTATCATTTTTGGCGAATCAGCGACCCTTTTGGTGACTTGTGTCAAAACTTGAAAAGGTTTTTTTCTCACGTGTTAAAGCATTCAGTTGAACTGAAATTTTATATACGTGATTGTTTTGGATGACAATACGATACTTTAATGATAATGAATAAAAATGAATTACCACTTAATGCTGTGATTCGGTCATATTTATATACATATTTATATTAATTGTAACTATTTAATAAAAAGTGGCTAAAACAAAATTTTTCTTTGTTGATCTAAGTAGGAATTGCCTTAGAAAAATCCTGTTATGATGTTTTGAATAAAAGAATTGATGTCAATTTGTGGTATGCACTTTTTCCCCCGGAAAATCAGTTACTCATTTATTTTTCTAAAAAAAAATAAGGTTATATCTGTGTTATTTATATTTTAATGGAATTCTCTTAAAAATTAGAGGCAAACTGATCAGATATCGTAATAATCAGCAATCCTAGATTGATTAGATGTGTAGATTAAATTACCCGGGTAAGAAAAGAAAGGATCTCATTTGATCTTTTTTTTATTAACATCGCACTCTGAAAAAAAAAACTATAGGTTTGTGTGTGCACCTTGTAGTTTTGAATTTTGGTCAACTGATGAGGATGACACTTGAGCTGGCACTCCATTCGCCAAGCTTCTACTCCACTCCAAAGTGAGAACTTGGAGCCTCAACAGAATTAATATGCATCAATCCTATGGGTCTTCAGTGGTATCAGGACTCGAACCCATGACTAGATAATGCCAGGCACGAGTTATCGATCATAACTTAAAACCGCAGCTTCGAGGGGGAAAAAATGAAACCGTTTTTCTCTTTAAGCGTATTATTTCAAAATCATGTAAGACAAACATGTAAAAAAGAAAAAAAAATTTAGTATGTATATGTTTTGAACAATATATATGTAGCCATTAAACTGGATAAACCCCATTTTTGGGTAAATTTAAAAAAGCTGTCCTCAGTCCGCATTGGTTATAATAATGCAGTATCCTCCCTTTTAGGAAAATTCAGAAATCTCAATGATATTTTTTATTTTTAGTAATGAAGTTATTTCAGCTTCTCAAGTGGAGTTGATTAAAACATACACACTAACCAAATAATATAAAAAAAACCATAAATCTCCCAAATCAATAAAAAAATATAACATCTCTTTCTAATAATCTTCAAATTTATTTAATCTATTTATATATGGTTAGAGAAGACCCGGATAAAACCCGAGAGGATATATTTCCATTTGCAATACATCTTATATAACTATGTTGGAAAGCAATTTGCCTGAGTCTGACCAAAGGATTTGTTTACTATCACATATCAAAGGATGGTTTTGAAGTTTCGAGCTCTGAAACGAAGTTTTGAAAAGTGCTGGATGGTTCTTTCGCCGAGGGTTTCTAATATTTCCAAAGAGTTTGTCATCTATTTCATTTTTACATGAAAACTTGCATACGCGCTCCTCATATCTTTCAAAGCACGTTTCGCCTAAAGCCAAAGTTCAAAATAGTTTCCTCCAATTTGGCACTTCGGCATCTATTCCGTAAGTCTGCAAATTCGCGCGTTAATATGATTCAGTAGCAGTAGCCCTCCCCAAAGAAGTTTGTAGGCGTCTTTGATAGGTTTCATTTCGTGGATACCTTCTTGGGATCTTTCAGGATTCTAGAAAACATCAATATTTATCACAAATTCTGGGTTCTGTTTTGAAAATAAAGAACTTTGCTTTTGTATTGAATTTTCCAAGAAAATGGATTGAGAACAAAATGTTGGATGAATATTTTAGATTTTTAACAAATAAAATAACACTTGCTTAAGCCTAAAATCATGCATAATGATTCATTAAGAAATAAAATTTAAATTGTTGAATGTATCATTTTTCTGAAGTACGGTCTTTTTTATGGATATTACTCACTCATTCCCAATCATTTTATTTTTTTTATGAGAATAGTTCTTTTTTTATTATTTATACTTAAAAGTGACCGTTTGAAGATCTAGAAGTATGATTTATTTTGTGCGAAAAATTTTGTTGTACGATAAAAAGACGTTGTTAGTTTAAAACGCCATGAAAAAATTTTTTTTCCCAAAAGTATTGAGCTAAATTAATGCATCTTTTTTTAACTAAAAAATTCTCATAATGCATGGGCACACAAAAAAAATAGTTTTAATAAAATAAAGATATTGAGGCATTGCAAACAATTTAAAAATAATGATGAAAAGTAATAAAAATAATTCACTCTGAAGCTACCCGAGAGCTATCCCTGACACTTTTGAATTTTGGTCGAGTGATGAGGAAGACACCGGAGCTAGTATTCCACACTCCAAAAATCTGTTTCCCACCAATGCTCTTGAGTCTCTCTACACGTGGGTCTTCAATAGTATCAGGGTTCGAACTCTTGGCTGAAAAGAAAAAAAAATCCGGCCGTGAGTTCACGATCCCTTGGCTACTACAGTAAGTACTTTTTATATCAAAGACCCAACTAAATATTAAAATTATATGCCTGCTTTATTAGAAATGATAAAATAAATAATATATACAATTACCCTTTTGTTTAGTTACCCTTTTCCTTCAAATAAAATTAAAAATTATTCTAATCATTTACATCAAATATTACAATAAATATATTTTATTTTTGGCTAGAAATACCTCTATAGTTATTATGTAAATAGCTTATTCGATGTACTAAAATATACATCTCATAAGCATGGATTTTTAATGCAGGTTTTTTGTATAATTTTATAAATTAAAGCTATTCAAATAAGCATTCAAATCAATTGGCTGTTTTTGTAAGAATGCTGAACATATTTCTTCTCATTCACGTTCGTGAAAGATGGGATCGCAATTAAAACACAAAGACAGAGAAACATATTTCTAATGATCCAAGTTCACAACTTTTGGATCTTATTCTTCAACTGACAAAACGAGACTGAATGGAAATATGAAAAATAAAACCTATTTTATTTCAATGTAAAGCATTTAAAATTAAGACAGAAAAAAAATCAACTGCATTGTTTCAATTTCTACTAGGGGTCGGGGAAACCCAGTTTTCATGGTCCCCCTCCCCCAAGAACTGCCGCGTAGAAGGGATGATTCACATTAAAGCAGTTGAGGCTTAAAGCTCTCACTCTCTGAATGGAGGGGGAATTTGAAGAGTGGGTGTCAGCTCAGATGTCGTCACTCGACTGTGGTCCAAGATTAGGAAGTCTGTTGCCAATAGCTGTGGTGTTGCTTCGAAGTGCATTAACAATCGGAAACAATTTGTGAAAAATATAATGAAAACATGTAAATATTTTAGATTCGAACGAAATTAAAACTTTTAGAGAACAAATCATTTACTGAAATAATTCAAAAAGTGTTTAAAAATTTTAGTTTCTCAAAAGAAGGCATTCCAAGTTATTTAGTGCAATTTCAAATCTGACTGACATAATTTCAATTTAACTCAAACTCAGTGGCGCAACAGCCCATGAGGGCCAGGGCCTACTGTGCTCATTCCAGTATACGTGACCATTGGGTGCTGAGGTGCATGAGCAGATGTCCCGATCAGTCAGTCTGAAGCGATACCCCCAGTGTTTAAAGGCCGTATCACACATACATTTTCCGTGCAACTTTTTCGTCCAATTTTTAGCCTAATCTCAGGGGAAGGGTTGCCGTAAACAAAACGACATGCTCTGACGTCAGCCGTGAAAAATTAATCCACACTGAAAAATTACTCGCCAATTTTTCTACTTCGGAAAACGAACATCTAAAATTATTTCTTTCATTTCGCTCGTGCTTTTGATGATTTTCTTAAACAGAAATGGAGCACCATTCTATTTAAAATATAAAAACGCCGTTAAAATATTATACGCCATATCTGATGCGTTTGACGAAATTGAAGCCGCCATTTTGTTTATGATGTAGGACGCTGAAGAACCCCATTGGCTGGAATTTCAAGTAACTTTTATTTGGAACAACTTTTTGAGCTCGCTAGCAAAAATTTGTTCAAAAGCCGTTGCTATGACAACTGAGCAAAAATTGCACGGATTGGACGAAAAATTGCTCTAAACGTGTAATACGGCCTTAAGTCCCCAAGCAAGCTTGGTACTCATTTATCGACCCACTAGGGATGAAAGGCTGAGTCGGCCTTTCCTAGCTCGAGAATAGAGCCCGTACCGGCGGTGTAGAAGTGCGATGGGCTACCACTCTACCACTGGACATAATTTCTATTTAACTTATGTTTAAAATGATCGCAGCACAGTCTGAAGGGAAGGGATAACGAACATGATCTATCGTACATAATAAACGAAACCAAATGAGAGATAAATGCTTCTGAATATTTTATTCCTGTCTTAAGATCTTCCACTTTTCATATCAAATAACTCAGAAGCGAGGCATCATGGCTTAGAATCCCATTCCACAATGCACTTGATACAAAGATGGAAATTAAAATGTGGATTAACAGAAAAATTAGTAAGATCTTCTGTTTATTATTTTTCACTAGAAATTCTACGTGCATTTAACACTTTTCTTTACTTAAGATAACCGAAGAATAATTGATTGAGTATAATTTTTTCAAGGTCAAAATCAATAAACAAATCCTGTAATATACTGTCATGAATTTCTTTTAGTGTTTCAAACTTAGTAAATAAAATATTCATAATCTGTCAACACAATGGAGTTTTATTTTCAAATTAATATTTATCGAATATATATACATATGTTAATTTTCTAATTAATATTAAAAGTAAAAATTTAAGAATGTGACTAATTTGACTAAAAAGTTTGGCATTGGTGAAAAATATTCCATAACTTGTTTGATAAAAGTCGCTATATTTTTGACCAACAATGGTCTAACCAAATCTTGAGTACGATTCTGATTCCATCCAAGACCATCGTTCGAAGTAATGAATCCTGCTTGTTAAATAGCACTGGGTCTCAAATTCTATATTTAATTTAGTGCTATAGTAACTGTAGTCTTGTTCCCATAATTTGAAAGTTAGTTGAAGTTAGAGGCTCGTCACCAATAACCCACTATATTATTCAAATGCTATGTTAATAGTAAAGAAAAGATAGTTTTTTTTAACAAAATAATTCCGTAATGGGAGTAAGCACAACGAAAAGAGATTGAAGGAGTTGGAAATTGTTTCCTTTCGAACACTTGTTTTGTCGTTTATGTCGGATATGTCGACCGAGTTGTGTGTATTTTTTAAGGGGTTGCCCTTATGTGTGTGATTATATATATAAGGATAGTTGAATTATTATTTAACCCAAATTCTACGTTCCTTTTAATTTTTTGTTTTCCTGCCTTGCATATCCTCACATAAAGTTTATCAACTAGCATTTTCCCGCAAAAGTCCAACCTTCAATTTTCAATCATATTTCCTTTCTTTTTATTACCATACAGCAGTGGTCCCCAACCCCTGGGCTGCGGACCATTTTCGGTCTATAGATCAAATGTTACTGGGTCGCTCAAGGACTAGTAAGTATTTCTGTTTTATTTACTGTGGTGTATTTCTTTCGGGTTTGCGCGACTTTCTATGAAAATAACTATGTATTCCATGTTAAATATATGACTTTATAGTCATTTTTGGGGTATAACTGTATATCATTCTGAAGGAATATTTAAGTACAAAATTTAATTAAAATAAACAAATAAAAACAATCTAAAATGTAAGCAATCAACGTGCAGTCGTTCCTCCGTGGCAAAATTATCAAAGGATGGTGATCACTGGCATACAGAGTTTGAGATGCCGTTTCTTCCCCCTGCTTCGTTCGATTGCGCTTAAATGCTAATCATTTACATATTACAGCAATACTTCATGCGAATTTGTCGATTGTATCATTCTTCCTTGATGATGTAGCAATTTTAATAGTCAGCAGCATATAAATGTTCATGCATGTGTGTGAAAATACAATAATAAGGATATTCGCAACAATATGAAAATACTTCCTCAACTAACATGAATTTATCGTCATAAATATCTGCGAGTGAGATAAGATGAGATATTATTACGAGTGGAATGAAAGCTTTTGTCGATCATTATACTAATGAAGATGAATTGATCAGATTCAATCATTTCTCCTGGCGTGATATATGATTCGAGCTCTATAGATTCGTATCACGCTTTGGTGCTATCTATACATACCTATCCAATGCGAACATTATGTCTAAATAGTTTACTTTGAATAAGTATATCGTGGTCTATCTCTCTCACTAAGCTGACTAAAATCCCTCAAAAATAAAATCTATTTGAGGAAACTATTTCATGAATTTTTTTTTCTTGCAGTTTTCTTAGTAACTTTTTTACCCTTTTTATTTCCTTTTCAGTGACTTAATATTTTTTTTCTGTCGGCTGAAAATCTTGATACCTTTTCTAGAAGTTACTGGATACATAAGTTTCCCATTTTTTAAACATAAAAATTTTTCTCTTTTTAATTGCATTACGAGTTCATCTCTTCACGTATCTTTTAAAAAAGAAAACAAAAAGCTAAAAAATTAGTGAAATTAAAAAAAATACGCAATTGAATTTAAAAAGATACCTGCAAAGAGAAAAAGAAGCAAATTATTTTAAAAATCAAAGATCTCAGAATAAATTTTAGAAAATTGAAATAAAAGATTATATAATTTATAGGTTGGGTTTTTAAAAAAAACTGAATTCATTTTCTAAATAACTAGTAAAAATTTTGTTTGCTTACTTCAAATTCTGTTTCCTAATCTCAATACTCTTGGTTTTATTTTTCTAGTCTAAATTCTTAGCAGGTACATGTTTTCAGACATCAACTTATGCTTGTGCCTTTTTTTTAAATGCGATATAACAACACAATATTTTTCTGGAGATGAATCTTGCAACTTTGAGTTGCAGTGAAGTGAAGAGAACGAAACTTTCATTATTCTAACTTTCACACTATATCATTTGTCAATTTCATGAAAATAAGTGCTTAAAAATAGTATATGCTGCACTAAAAACTTGTGATGTAGTTGAGTTAATTCACTCTAAATCTGTCAGAGTTCTTAGTCCTCTTTTTGGCGGTGTTAGTAAGTTTGGAAAGTGGTACTCTCTAGTTCAAGTGTTGTCCTCGTAATATAAGTACTATAACCATGTTACGGACCTTCGAACAGTTGCCACGGAACTAATGACAATTAATAAGGTTTTAATGCACTAATTTTCACTCTTCATTGTTAATTTAAATTTCCTTTCTTCAGAGAAGCTGGAAACTTTTCTTTGTATATACACTGACAATGTTAAATTGGCTGTTTTCGATGTGTCTTTTTTCAAAATCTGTTATATGTACATGCTTGAAATTTAATCATACAATTAAAATACGCCTTTCTCATTATACTGAAATGAGGTTTTAGCTAATTTTAAATGTTTTAATAATTTATGAAATACTTTATCAAACATTGCGAAATACGGCCCATTTTTCGTATAAAAAATTTGTAAAAAATAAATTTTTGAGTTTTTTTACAAAAAGCTCATTTTAGTATATATTAGCGCTATCATTATAAATATATCACAAAAAATTTACATACCTGTGAAAGTAGTTTCTTCGAAAAGGTATATCGAACATCAAAATTTACATTTTGAAATAAATTGATTTTAATGTATACATTGAGACTTCTAATTGGCTAGGAAATAAAAAAAATAATAAAGGGCCGATTTTTACAACAAAAGATACATGTTTTGGTTTAAATCAGACGTTCAACTTTAACGCAAAAATGAAGTACTTTGTTTACATTTTTCGCTATTCAAATGGGCGTAGCCCAGTTTCAACGATTATTTTAAAATAGGTCTTAAGGGCTTCTAATTACCCTAGAGGTTAAAGTAAGGTGATTTTAGAAAGGATAAAATCTATACAATTTGAAAATGTAAAAGTTTCAAACTGTCAAAAAATATGATTTCAGCCTTAATAAAATAAAATTTAATAAAAGCCATAATTTTAAATAAAATTCTGGGCAAAAATGGACTACACTCATACTTCTACTAAAACATTATCTATGACTTCTATAACAATTCCATCAGAGATGAAGATCTTCACCATATTTAAATTCAAAAGGTCCGTCACCAATAGCGTTTCTATTGGTGTTGATTCTAAAACAATCAAGACAGTGCGTACTTGAAAATGATTCTTGAAAACAGTTTCAAGCTTCTAAATGTTTCCGAATATTTGTGAAAAACATGATTTAAATTTAATAGGGGAAAAAATTGAAATGAATAATAATCCTGAAATTTTATTCCATTAATGATTAAGACAAATTTACTCAGTTGTTTTTTCGATTCTGCTTATATGTTATAGATACAGTCGAACCTCCGAAAAAAAAAAGATCGTTATAGTGAAAATTTGTTAAATTGATTCAGCCTTTAAAATACTTAAGAAACCACATAAAACAAATTTAAATTTCATAAAAGCTATATATTACTTAAAAAAGTAATTATTCGCAATTTTTTTGAAAATTAATATCTATTCATTTTATATATCTTACCCATCAAAAAGAAATCTGCAAGGAAAACAAGGGAAAAAAAAACATTGTCGAAAAATACACTGTTGTAACGGGTTCTGTTCGGGCTTTCTACTAATCCTTTTGGGTAAAATACCCTTTTTAACTGTGATTTTAGTCGAAAACCGCTTTCCGTAGATCTAACTTGGTTTTATGTAAATGAGAGCTTCTATTTAAGTGCTAGTCGTGGAGTAGGCTCGATGATGTTTGAAAATTGAGAATAGGAAGGAAACATAGTATTAGTGACCGTGGTCGTACTTAGTATTGTTAGTTCAAGAGAAGGAAAAACTAAGCAAATGTTGAAACAAGAGCGCTCAGTTGATTAGATAAGAGTGCTTTTATTTCTATTATAATTAGATTAATAAGTTTGATTGCTTCTCTGGTTTAGTTATTAAAGTGCAGTCTCAGTTAAGTTTATAAAGTCTAATAAGTGAAAAGGGCAATAAAATTGTTTAACTTGAAAAATGGCTGATCTCACACCCTCGATCGAAAGATCGAGACACTGTATATATTTCCAACTTTAAAAAATAAATTTATATTAAAATTGAATCCCAGTGGCTGAGTGGTTAATGCATCGCGCTTCCACACTACAGGTCCGAGGTTTAAACCCTGGGTTTTGCAAGGCTGACACAGCCTTTCATTCCTTCAGTGGGTCGAAAATTGAGTTCCAAGCTTGTTTGGGAACTTAACACTGGGTGTTTTGAATCAGACTGACCACCTGATAGGGACATCTGCTCATGTACCTCAGCGTCCAATGTTCACGTAGACTGGGATGGGCATAGTAAGCCCAGGCCCTCATGGGCTGTTGCGCCATTGAGTTGAGTTGAGTTGTATATTAAAATTAATGAATTTTTTAACCACATTTTCTTATTTTAAGCCAACAAGTAGTTTTAAGCGTACATTACTTTATAACCAGTAATTTTAAGCATACACTACCACATGTGACCTTAAATTTAATGACTAATAAAATGTGTCAGTTTTATTTGAGTTTTTTGTGTAAAAAATAATTGCAATTGCATTGCTCTAGGGGAGTTTGACACCTTGAAAAACCAGTTCAAGGTCATAGATCCCCATAAAATGTGTTAAAAGAGAGAATAATTTGAAAAATGTCCTGAAATGTTTTAAAAATAGGCAGAAAAAAAATGGAGTCATAAGAGAAAAAGTTCATTGAATAGAAAATGCACTTTGCTTTTGTGGGAGGTTATTTTACGAAGAAAATCGTAAAATATTCTTGGTTCCAGGAGAAAGTTCGTAAAATAGAGGTTCGTTATGTGGAGATTCGACTGTAGACACCAAATATCCACGCATGCTTTTCCTGTTTTAGTCCGTTGACACATAAATTGGGGCAGATTTAGAAGATTTTAAATGTTGTATTTCTTTTAAGACTGTATATCTATTTTTTAAATCGTATTATTGCACCATTGTGTTAGAATGTTTCTTCTTCGGATTGTGTCATTTAAGATCATATCCAGTTACAACAAGATCATCGGGAATGTCCCATTTTTGACTAGATGGTAAACGTTCATTTTGTTTTATGGCCAAATGGTGCAAAAAAAAAAAGGATTATAAATCACTACTCATTTGAGATGCCGTTCGCCCGCACAGCAGTTTCTGGCCAGATCTGGTTACTGTCGTCTTATCTGAACTCATATTTCAATGTCAAATGATTGAATATGGTAGGAGTGTAGCAGTTTTAAAGAATGCTTAAAGCTCAACAAGGTCAAGACCATGTACGAAATCATGTCAACAAAGTTCTTTACTTTCTGTTTTGACCTTCGTGAAAAACTATTCCTATTTGATGGGGTTATCAAGAAGTACTTTAATACCTATATGAAAAAATAGACAACTGAGTATAATCGACTGAAAATAAATCTGTACTATTTCCCAATTAATTTTTCAAATTTTATCTGACATTTATAAAATAACCTTATTTCAGTAATGCTTTTATTTAATTAATTTAATTTGTAACATTTTGATTAATATCTTTTCTACATAGCAGAATATTTGAATTAATTACTTATTCAAGAAACCTATATTATGTGTAACGGATGAAAAATAAAATTTAGTCCAAGATTAGCTAAAAATACCTTTGCAAAAATAAATATTCTTGTTTTCAGAGGTTATCTACTATATTTTTGCCATGTAACTGATAACTATTTACATAAACAGATTTATTTTTAAAAATTCCATTCTGAAATTTGAATAATACATTGAACATACCATCAAAACTCTTACTTCATGACTATTATAAATAATTTACAATGAATGTTACTAATTACCGATTGAGGAATTTTTAAAAAACACGAATTTTTCCTTGAAAAAAACTACAATAGTATTAAGAGATTGCAGTGATAAATATCAATATTCATTCTTAAGTATAGCTTGCTATCTATAAAGATATTTTCTTTACATTTTTGCATTATCTATATATATACAGTGGCGCACACAAGGGGGTGGCCTGGGGGTCCGGATCCCCCCCAAAACCCTTGATTTTTTTCTGATTGATTATAATTCTAAGTATATAGTACGTAAAATTTAATTAATTATTTGTTATTAATGATTAATTTTATTAATTAATGCTAATTATTTATTCCAAAATTAGTTTTTTACTATGTTTTGTTCCCGAAAATCGGCAAAATTAAAAGGAGCATGATACAAGAATGGTGAACTGTATGTATATATATATATATATATATATATATATATATATATATATATACATATATATATATATATTTCTGATTAAATAATTTAGTTATAGATAAATCTTTATTTTGTATTCGCTTACACATTTGTAGTACACCGAAAATTAATTACTTAAGTTTAAAGAACAAGAAATCTTGAAGTATTCTACCGAAAGAGTTGCAGGTCATCAGGAAATTGAAAATATATTTTGTTTTCCATTGCAAGAATTCATACTTTAACGTTAGTTCTGTGACGTTAGAATGATGAATAAGTCAAAAGCATTTTTGTGAAAATGTTAATGAAATTAGCATAGTTAAAACATGAAGGACAAATTGCTTTGTACGACACAATTTGCAGCATTGGGTTGTATTGTAAAATCGCTAAAAATGAAATCAGTACAAAAATGGTGGATGTGACAAAACTATTTAGACACGAAACGACTTAAAAGACACGAAAAATTTCACTTGCATTAATTTCTTCTGATTCATCTAAAAACTAATCAACTTCGGCTGTTTGGAGCGCAACTCGATCTCAGTATGGTGACAGCACCTCATTAATCCTGTTGAATTATGCCCTCCTCCTATTTATGCACGATTACTAAGCCCAGAGTAATCATATAAATTATCTACCTGCAAAATTATTTCAACAAACTCGCATTGTTACATCGCGTGTGAACGTTTCATCATTATTTGGTGTGCTAACATTCGCATTACATTACTAATTGCCAAGCATATGCTGCGCACGTAACATTACACGAAATAATCAGAATTTCAGATTTTCTTCAGAATTCTGGGAAGACCAAAAAGACCGCGCCTAAAAAAAACGAAATCTAAACCTAAGTTCAAGTTCTAACTAATACTCCAGAGGAATATTCAGAAGACTTTCATTTGGCGTTCGAATTACATATACATATATGCAGCACTACAACAACAATAACAAATAAATGACCAGCATATTAAAATTGTTTGTGACGAAATTGGAGACTTGTACTGATTAAAAAGAATTCCTTTATGAAGTTTGAAATACTACTTTCCATGGTGTAATCATAGCACGAAAGAAATGTCGATTTGAAAACAGTAATCATAGCTCTGTAAAGTCTTATTTTTCTGTTGAAAATGTGAAGAATATGGACAAATTTTAAATGCATTAGAATGATTACAACTTTTGTCGCATTAACGAATTGAAAAGGGCGGTGGCAAAGAAGCTTTTATTTCAGCAAAACAAAAATAATTGGAATTGTCCATTACTTACTACAGATACATACAATCCACAAAACTTTAATATTCACCTACAAGCTTGAGGTTTTTCTAAAAAAATTCCTGATTAGCTTCGGTTTATCAGAATTAAATATTAAGGTTAAATTCAAAAAGATGATGCAAAACATTTCAAATATCTTAACTTTTTCTAATGTTATAAGGAAAATCTTTTAAAAGTTCTTGATTTCAAGAGAGAGATTATATATATATATATATATATAACTTACAATAAACTTTACTTGAGAGTAGCTGAAATGATTTGAACTGAACTGAAATCAGTGATGCAACAGCCAATGAGGGCCAAGACCTATTGCGCCTATTTTAGTATACGCGACCTTAGGCGCTGGGACGCATGCGCAGATGTTTCGGTCAAGTGGTCAGTCTGACGTGAAATTTCCAGTGTTCAGTTCCCAAGCAAGCTTGGTACTCATTTATAGACCCACTGAAGGGATGAAAGGCTGAGTCAACCTTGCCCAGCCCGGGATTTGAACCCCGAACCCGCGGGGTGGAAGCCCGATACACAACCACTTAGCCACTGGGCTTCGAAATGATTTGAATACTAATATATATATATATATATATATATATATATATATATAATCTACATATGCATTAATTGGAAGCCCAGTGGCTCAGTGGTAGCGTATCAAGCTTCCACGCCGCACGTCCGTCGTTCAAATCCCCTGCTGGGGGTAGTCGACTCAGCCTTTCATCTCTTCAGTGGGTAGATAAATAAGAACCAAATTTGCTCGGAAACTTAACACTGAGGGTTTCACGTCAGATTGACCACCTGTCTGGAATTTCTGCTCAAGGTTATCAGCACCCAAGGTCTCAAAAACTGAGATGAACACAGTAGACCTTGGCCCTCATGGGTTGTTGTGCCACTGAGTTTAGTTTATGTACTTATTGGGTCACGGGTTTTGCGAATTTATTTTTAACTACGAAATTTATTTAGACATTAAGTTGTGCTAATTTCAAAAACACGCAATGATAATTTTCACGATTTCATAAAAATTTTCAAATTTGTGAAGAATATATATATATATATATATCTGAATTCCAATTTCTTACTTCCTTAACACTGTGGGTTCTAGTTGTTCTTCCCTTTTATTTTATTATTATCTCTCTCTCTCTCTCTCTATATATATATATATATTTATTTATTTATATATATATATATTTATATATATATACATATATATATATTTATATATATATATATATATAGTTATCTTAGGTATATAACTATATGTCTATTTTTATATTTTTGTTTATGTATTTTTGTATATATGTATATATATGTATAAATTTTTATATATATATGTATGTATATGTATATGATTATATATTGAAAAAATTCTTTTATATTGATTATATTATATATATATATATATATATACATATATATATATATATATATATATATATATATATATATATATATATATATATATATATATATATATATAAGTTGAATTCTTGAATTAAAAGTTCCTCTCGTAGCGGAATATAAAGTATTGATATTGGTTATAAACATGCTATTATTTTATCAATACAGAATTGCATTTGATATAAAATAACGTAGCATTTAAAAAAGCAAACAAAGTTCTTGAAAAATGTGCTGAAAAAACGAGGTTTCGAGTAATTTCATGTGATTCTAGAATTATTAAAGTTTTATCATCATACCACCGATTTATGGAGGACTTTCTGTTGTTCGTTCAGTGTCCTGATATCTTACTTGGGAACTTGTATTGATTGTTAATGGATTAATTATTTATTAACGTTGTACTACAAAACAACACGAGAGTTATTGGAAAATGGATCTCGTTTTAAACATTATTCAAGTGATATTCAATGACAATAATTAACTGTTATTTTGCTCTGTTTTTTTCAGACATTTAATTAAATACATAGAATTGGAAAATGTAAGTATGTAAGTAATTTTAGTATGAAGTGCATCATCATGTAGTAAAAATCACTATAATGGGTAATAGCTAAAACTTATGGCTGTTTTTTCAGTTATCTACAATTTTGATACATAAAATCGAGGAAATTTTATGACAGCAATTGTACTAAAAATGAAAGAGAAAAAAACGGTGCGTGGAACGCCACGCAATAGAAGTGAAACTTCTTTGGCGACGTTGGAACATTGATCATTTACCCTAATATTTCAAATTGACCGCGTACATGTCTCAATCACCTAATTTGCATGAAAGGTATTCGTGGCGAAATGAGCCTTTCTGTTACCAAATCCAAAGTAGAAAGATATTCTGGAATTTCTGGGTATACAAAATCCTTATATTTTGATAAATTTGGTATACTTTGCCTATTTAAAGTCTGTCGGCAATTGTAGCACGCTTTAATGTGTCTTCTTAATTAATTCCCGATAAAATATTTTACAAAACATTTTTGTGCTCAGCAACAGACGTTCTCAAATCATCTCTAAACCATAATCTATCATAAATTGAACGCCCGTATCAATTGAACGATTATCAACGAATCGCCTTTGGAAAATCTTTGTGAGCATTTGTGTGTGTATATGGGAATCATAGTCTTTGTAACGTAAGATAGAATTTATTATTGATTTATATGCATCAGTTCCAACACGCACTACGCTTGTTGCATCCGACTAGGTTGGTAGACCAATTTTTCAAAAGTTGATTTTCAGAAGAATTTTACTGTTTTAAGGAACATAAATAGGCTTATATATATATATATAAAGAGTCGTAATTATTAAATAAATAAATAACATATGTCATCCTTTGATTTAGAAAAAAAAAAATTTTTTTTATGAAATTTTAGCAAAATTTTCCAAGTTAAGAAAAACGTGATAAATATAAATACATTCGACAAAATGCAATTTTAATTCCATTGATCTACTTCTTGATCTATATGAAGTGTCACAAACCGTAGGGAAAAAATTTTAAGAGATAAATATTTTTTATAAGCATTTAAATTTGATTTTAAATATTTCTCATCAAAATTACTGTACGTTTTAAGCTAAAAATATCTGTAAAATGTGGTTAAATGTAACTATCTTAAAAAAAAAAAAAAAAAAAACATGCTTTTTGTTACATTCTATATATATAAAGGGCTCAAAACATTTATAAAGTTTATTGAATTTGATTAGTTGTTTTTGATATACCCCATTTTTCGTACACAAATTATCGTGAAAATTTCATTCTTCAAAAAACACACTAAAAATATTCATATAAGTTAGATCAAGTAAATGCTATAAAAACAACTTAAAAAACTCTCTAGTTTTATATATTATTTTTCCCTCGATATTTATAGTTCTTTTCTTCTAATGGGCCTAACATCAAACACCTAAAAATCACTCTTTCAACTTTGTCGGATACATTGTAGCTCAGAGTCTTTACCATGGCTCAAGATTCAGAGGTCCGTTGCCGACAGTTCTCGGGTAGCTTCGTTGTGAGTGACGTTAAAAATAATCAATCAAATAATCTCTAATTTTTAAATTAAGCTAATGCCCTTGCTTTTTGCTTGTTTACCTCTGAACGGCGATGTGATTATTTTTAAAAAGCATTTATGTAATACAACTTAAATACATGTTTATCTTTGGAATTTATTTATGCTTTCTTCATTCAAAAACCAAATTTAGAGAAATTTCTTTTTATATTTTTAAACACTCAAGTTCTTAAAGCAGAAAAATTAAATGAATATTTTTCTGGTAAATCCCCCCACCCATAAAAAAACAACTTTAAATATATTTGTTTAATTAAGAGGGAAAGCATAATTCACACAAAAAATGAGGGGAAAAATGCTAAAGAAACAAGAATTTTCTTAGGAATTTTCTGAATTTGACATTGAGTTACATTCATTGAGCTGAATTTTATTATTGAGTTACATTCATTGAGCTGAATTATTATTGAGTTACGAGGTTTGTACTTGGTTTTGTGTGTACTGTGTTGTTTTGTAAGATTTAATTCTATTCTGACGATTCAACTTCTTCAAGTAAGCCCACATTAATTTTTGAAGCTGTATAAATAGGAACTGAAGTGAACTACATCTCTAAATTTTACATTTAAGTTGAACATTACGGGGTCTCAAGGGTGTTAAATTTCTCTAGAGGTCGGAAAATATAAACAATTTTCAAACAGGTATAATTATTTAAAATTTAAATTAAATTATTCGAAACTTTTACACATTGTTTATAAAGGAATAGGGCTTCAGAAAAGTATAAAATGTTTAAAATATAATCATAATTTCAAAAATTATAAGCATATGAAAATAAGAAATTTTTCTACAAGAAATATTTATTAAGTTTTACGTCGCGCATGCTATTTTCTAAAATAGCAGCTTTAATTACTAGCTATAAGTTGATTTATAAAGTTAAATGTATTCTTATTACACTGTAGCTGTTTTTATATAAATAGAATTATAACTTACATATTTTAAAAAATAAAAAAATACATTTTAAAAAAATATTTAAAAAAATTGCAAAATCTTACGAATGTTTTTAAATACAAAAGATATATAATCCAAAAATTAGGTAGGGTTCAAAGAGTATGATGCATTTTGTAATTCTATAAAGTTTTATACATCAGAGGGGCTACTAATTTAGAAAATAGCACGCGCCACGCAAAAAATACTTAATATTTATTTTGGAATTTTCATATGCTTATGATTTTTAAAATTATTATTATATTTTAAACATTTTATATTTAACTAAAGCCCCATTTTTTTATAAATAATATGTTAAAGATTCAAATGATTTAATTTAAATTTAAAAGAATTATACCTGTTTGAAAATCTTTTATATTTTCAGACCTCTAGAGAAATTTAACACCCCTGAGACCTCTTAAAAAAACCACAAAGATAGATGGCAGATTCAGAGAATAGGTCAGGAAATAATTGAATTCAGGCACGAGTAGTAGGGAGTTATTGTAATTTTGTTTATCAATTACTGGCGCTGATTAATCGACTCTAGATATAGTCTTGATTTAGTTGCATTCTAATGCCTTCTAAATGATAACGATGATAGTTTTATTTTAGCTAACATATTTCTCCATACATTTGCTATTTAGAAAACTATATGTCCTAACATTGCTTTCTGCGTAATTTTCCGCCATGGAAAGATGTTCGTATAGGGCAAGTCATCGTCGACCTATGCTCCATGTTCTGGAGATGAAATTCTTCGTATGATGAACTTATGTATGCAGATATCTCAATGAAGAAGAAAAAATGATTACAAGGAAAAGTTAATGGAGCAAAATGCAAACCCATTATGCTTCCTAAAGCTGGCACTGATTTAAGGCAGTAGCATATATATAGAGTTAATATGCATATTCATTTATACTATTATAAAACATATACTAGTTTATCATGGTGCCTACTCTTAAAATTTAAGAACATTTAATATAATAGCTGAATTTTTCATTTTAACACATATAAAATAAAAACTCCATTTAGTATTAAAGCATCGCAGGCAATATATGAGAATCATTGTATTAAGAAGAAATGGATTGGTTTGAGTAGAGATGAGAAATGCACAAAATATGTAACTCTGTGTGTGGTTATAAAGTCACAATTTTTTATTCCTCCATTTGAAAAAATGCACTGTGTGTGATTTTATCTCTTATTCTTTAACATTGAACAAAGTCTTCTTTAAAGAGAAACCATGTTATAGAAAATTTTATTGCATGTAGAGTTTGCTTGTAACACGCGTTATCATACCTTTTATTCCAGGGATTTTTGGAAAAGTTGGAGACAAAATCTCGAGAAAATTATAAAATATGCGAACCTTTTTTTTAAATCTACGATAGCAATGAAACCCCACCCCGGTTTATTTATTCCCTTCGATCAATTATCTCAACTTCTCAATTGCCAGAACTCCGCCCACTGACACGCTTTCCGAGAAAAGACCTGTCTGCTATCTAATTCTCAACTGCAAATTACTATCTTTACATCAACTCTAATTTCGAGAATATTCGTCTTAAATATTTACTCTCTTCATTTCCCCACTTTTTACTTGAAATGCATAAGGACAGGCAATAATTCATAATGATGTGATTTGGTTGATTATTTTAAGTTTACAAACAGAAATATTAGAATTTCACATTGTAGAAGTACCCGAGAACTTTAATCAGTGGCGTAGCGGTGAATATTAGAGCCCCCTGCTAAGTCAGGTTTCGGACCCTAATCCGGATCTTACAAGGGACTGCAAAATCATAAGATAACATAGGTTTTGGGCCCCCTCCCCGCAATGCGGGGGTGTACGTTACGTCACCGACTTTAATCCAATTTCAGAAAATTATTTGTTGTAAAAGATATGATACTTAAGTTTAAATTAAGTTGAGAATATTTCAGACTTATTTTCTTCCCATTTTTATTTACGATTCGTTCCTCAACTGAAAGTTACAGTTCAATTTAAAAGTCGTATTTACAACAAGGAACAAAAGTTTGAAGTAGAAGATAGTTCTCGGTGTAACATCTTTAGGTAAAATCTTGAAAGTTGCTCGAAAAGCTAACAGTCTGTTTCTTACAACAGAGCTTTGAAAAGATGGGAAAAACAGAATCCATTAAGTATACCTTTCAAATCGTGATTATATACCGAGACACTTATGTTGAAAATAATATATTGGAAGAGTGAGTGAGAGAGTAAAATTAACATCTCTCTATAAAGTTACACGTTGGCTATTGAAAATGGACCTCGTAATTTTGAGCCTCAGTCAAGTGACGAGAACAGCATTTAAGCTGGTCCCCCTCTCCTAACTACCCCAACACAGAAACGGGAGGACATTGAGTCTCGATGGATTTAATATGCATCGGTCTTCTGTACATGGTGGGTCTTCAGTGGAACATATACTGAGAAATTGAATTTTAGCATGCATGCATTACGTCACTAAGGTGCTATATCAATGTTCTGAGAATAACAATTCTATTTGACTTCGACATTCAACCCTTGAAATCTCCGAAAATTTAGGCCTGAGAATAAAGGATTTACTGTTCCCACAACTTGTAAATACTTCAGTTACTAAACTTTATTTTGTAGCGAGAATTATTTTCTTTTCAGAATTATGTTTAATTGTGTGTGTAAGGATAAATTTATAAATTATTGTTTTGGTATTTTAATAATAATTCATTTATTTTCTTTTATAGATGCTTTATAAACTGTAATCACATATTATCCTAAATATTAGGCCTCTAAAATTAAACAAGGTTAAGTACACACATTGCAAGTTGAACTTTTCCTTTATTTAAAAGTTTTCTCTCATAGTTCATTGATTGTCGCCCAACCGATATAGTGGTTAGTGACGCTGCCTGCGATGTGATAGGGTCAGGGTTCGAATCCCGGTTAAGACATGAATATTTGTGTTGTAATCCTTCTCTTTGTAATGTGTGCTTCACGCTTACTTCTGTGTAAGCCGTGGGATACTTTGTAGTACACGGGGTTATAAATGTTCTCAATAAAAGTTATGAAAATAGCTTATTGTGTGATTGTTCATAATATATAATGATTGATGTTGGAAATTTCAACTGAATATTTAATTTAGTTTTATAACTTATTAATAGAAGCTATAAAATAGGAACAAATGAGTCTACAAAGGTTACAACAAAGAAAAATACTCTCACTTAATTCAAAAATTAGAGTAATACATGTTTCATTTCGACGAATAAAGCAAATCTAGTCAAATTTCAAGAATTATCAGCAATGATTAATCAGACCAGTAATTGTAAAAACCATGGAGTATTAACATTTTATATATTGGTTTTTATTGATCGTTACAATTACAACATGAGTATAACACATTTCCTGAGCACACAGTTTACTTCATGATTCGGTAATTTTTGGAATTCTGCATTCCCCTTTTCCATTATTAATCTAAGTGAAAAGGCTCACTAATGTAAGCAAAATTATTTTAAATCAAACCAGAATAAAAGGGTTAATTATATATTTTATGAAGGATGACCCCATTTTATTCTATACTCGTCAGTATTTCAATCGAACGTATTACGGATACATTAATTGTCACAAAAAGTGAATACACCAGTTTTAACTTTTTTGTTAAGTAATTGTTTCTGAAGGGATCAACTAAAACAATATTTTGAAATTGCCCATATTTTTCATAACAGTTTTTCTATAAATGCGTGTTTTTTAAATTTATTAATAATGAGATTAAATCCTGGTAGAGAATTATTTCTGTCATAAAGCATATATATATATATATATATATATATATATATATATATATATATATATATATATATATATGTTTCTTAAGTTCGTGAAGCATATGCTTAAGAATCGAGAGTTTCTATCGTTTTCAAGCCTGTCGAAATCAAATATATTATAAACCCAAACTTTTGTTTTATATGTTCTATTTCGGGTAAGACTATTATTTAAATTTCTATGAAAGATTCTTGGTTGCTTTATCAATTAAAAGTTTTTCATTCTGGAAATTTACTCGGAGAGTATGCTTATAAACTCGCTTTCTAAGACAGCGTATGTAGGGCTGCGGTAGCCCAGTGGTCAAGGTATCGGATCATGGCAGGCATGTCATGAGTTCGAACCCAGTACCACTAAAGACCCACCATGTAAGGCAGCGATGCACGTTAAATCTGTCGAGAGCTGAAACGTCCTCCCGTTGGTGTATTGTGGTAATTAGGAGAGGGGTGTCACCTCAGGTGTCGTCGACGTCACTTGACCATGGTTCAAAATTACGTGGGCCATTGTCAAAAGCCCTCGTGTAGCTCAACAGCGCGACGTTAATATTTACTCACTCACTAAGACAGCGTGAGGCCTATTGGCAGAATGCTCAATGGAACCGAGCTCACTCGAAAGGGGTCTAGAGCTACAAACCCCCTGGAAACAAGGGCATAGCATTTTTTACCTGATGAAAGAACCCTTCTCAAGATGCATAGAGAATAATCAAGGCCAAATTTCCTATGGATACTGAAGCTACTAAAAGTAAGCTGAATAGCTTTGGAATTTTGCTTTTGGAAGGAATAGAACCTTAAATCCTGAAAATTTTGTCTGTGCTGGAGGCCTATTGGTGACGGTCCTCGTAATTTTGAGCCAAAGTCAAGTGAAAAGGACGAAACCTGAGCTGGCACCCCACTCTCCTAGTTTTTACGCCACGCCAGCGTGAGAGCACGACAGATTTAACGTGCATCAACCCCTTTACATGGCAGATCTTCTGTGTCATTTAGACTTTTACCCTCAACTCGACAACCCTTCCACGACTTCATGACCAGGCCCACTAGGCTACCGCGACCACGAAATTTAAGCGAAATATATCAGTAAATAATAAAGCTAACATATAATATTTGATATTACTTGCAAATTTACTACCATATATATTTTAACATGAGAATACAGTTTCAAAATAAATATAAACTATGAATCTTCGTGTCGCCCATTCGGTGTAGTGGGGAGCGACTCTGACTGCTGTGCCGTAGGGCCTGGGTTCGAATCCAGGAGAAGTTATGGATGTTTGTAAATGTACAGTGCGTTCGTGGCATGGGGTACTATAAATAGCCGTCGAGTCGCAAGTCCTCTCGGGAGGTTGGTGGAAGGGGAAGAGTAGTAGGAAGTTCCTTACCACCCTCAGGTGACCTCACTCAAAATTGGGGTGGAAACGAGCCAAATCGTACTGTCACCTGTATAGTGCTCAAAGCTACGACTAACGACATGCGTCACTTAGCCCTTTGCGATGATGAATTTCCAGGGCCTCGATCTGGTCTTTGTCGATGAGGTGGCATCAACAAAAAAATTCTTCGAACTCTTGGCAGATTTTCAATACGTGGATTTTGAAGTGAAAACTTTTGAGCTTTTTATGTCAATCCTTGTAAAAATTGGTACAAGATGAGCTTTAAAACAAGCATTTTTATACTTATATGTGTGTAACTATAAATGTTTAGTTGTGATTTAATTTTTTACTTTCTTTTGTTACAAGGCTCTATTCTTTTTTCCTTGTGATACAAAATAAGTGCTCTTAATGGAATTCTACAATTTGAAGAAACGAGATATAGCTTATTTAATATCATTAAGTCATTTAAGCCGTCTTCTAAATCCTTGTTGCATTCTCGAGGAAGCGTGTTATTAGACGTAATAGCTGTAATTTTGATTGTAAATTGGGTTGACAAAACAATTCTTACGGCACTTAACTATAATTGTTTGTATTAGATAATTGCATGCGATTTCCTGGAAAATACACGTTCGGAAGTAACTCGAATAATTGATATTAGTGCAGAATGGGGTAATCATTTTGCATCGCTACATACATATAAGGACTAGTAAATGAACAGAAACAAACTAGGATGTATTTTTTCTCTCATATATGTATGTATGAAAGGTTAATTTTTTAAAAATAAGTGTAAGTAATTTGAAATTTTACTACATAATTTGAAAGAGACCAGATAAAAGGTTATTCAAGAGATATCACCAAAAGAGTGTTTGAAAAATGTGTAATTATTTCATTACTCTTACAGTTCAACATTATACATTTTTCTCTTTTATACTCCGTTCTTTTTAAATGAATGCAAGCAATAAAAGTTAATTCAAGTTAAATTCTTTTATACGAGGAATAAGAGAATAAAAAGAACAGATACTGATATGACCACGTATAACAAGATTGAATACAAATAAAAAAAGAATTCCTATTGTAAATAAAAAGACCTTATATTACTATACATTAAAATAGATTTTACATTACATACTATTACTGTGCACCAGGGGTGGCCAACCTGCGTCACGCGTGCCACAGTGGGGCACGGCTGGGTTGTAAGAGTGGCGAAGACTTACTGAAGAACTAAAAAATTTGAAAAGAAAATAATAAATATCAATTTTTTTACAGTTTTATTGAAATGTGATAGTCTCAGATAAAAAAACACTTACATTCATTTTAAATACACTTAATTGAATTACAATAGAAAATTTTAATGTAGAAAATACTCTTCCTCGCACATTGTTGTATGCGCTGGCTTTCCAAAGGAAGTATACTCGTAAGATTTCAGAATTTTAGGGAGCGTGTTTTAAAATATCTGGAAGAAAACACAAATTGAAAAACCACATTAAGAAAAAGTACTAACTGTTTATTAATTATTGTACAATTAAATATTTCATTTTATTTTATACCTAAACTAACTGATTGAACCGGTAAAAAGTTTATTAACACAGCACCAAAGTCTATTAAATGTAATTACCACACCACCCCCAATGAGAGGACGTTTGAGCTCTCGACGAATTTAACGTGCACCGCTCCCCTACTAGTCTTCAGCAGTACTAGGCTCGAACTCATGACACACCGGCCACGAGTCCGTTACATTGACCACTAGGCTATCACGGCCTGAAAAAGTTGCAAGTGGCATGCATAATTTATTTTATCAGATAGTGACACTGCACAAAAAGGTTGAATACCCCTGCTATATCCGTTTAAGACCCGAATTATTTTTATCTTCGAATATTAAATTCTTCTGGTCATTAATACTATATGGACCCCAATGATATTGGGAAAAAGTAATAAAAAATTCCCGTTCCCCCCCCCAATCCCGGAACGTAGACGGTACCCGCACGATCGTGCAGGTTGGACGTTATCAGTAAAACAGGTCACCTCTGAAATTTTACGAGTTATACATTTTTAGCTCCAAGTTGATAAAAGAAACAGTCTTAATTCAACTAAAATTCTTACAAATAAGGAAATTACTGATGTAAATTATAATTAACTCTTTTATTAATTCATTATTTATTTACTGTAAAATTCTTTTGTAATGTTTTTGACAAATATAAATAACCATTGCATTCGAACTGCTTTCGTAGTTTTCAAATCTACACTTGCGAGGCCTTGAAATGTCATCAACACATCAAAAATGGCTATTCATGTGAAGCCTTTTATCCTGGAATGGCCAGGATAAAAGCCATGACATGTATAGCAGGGGGATTACAACGCTTCGATCTTTTTGCGAATGGCGTTACAATACTGTTATCTTCATCATCAGTTAAAATACTTTTGTTTGTAGGTGGAGAGGCTGATAACGCTTCAACTATCTCTAAATTAAAT
The DNA here is from genome assembly GCA_019973935.1 of Trichonephila clavipes. Classification (NCBI taxonomy): domain Eukaryota; kingdom Metazoa; phylum Arthropoda; class Arachnida; order Araneae; family Nephilidae; genus Trichonephila; species Trichonephila clavipes. Next base: position 453,388 of record BMAU01018399.1, read on the forward strand.
TTTAAGCGACCCATTTGGATTTTTAAAGGAATTTTATTTGATATATTGTATCTTGTTTGCACAGAAACCAAGAATTTTCAACAGCTAAATTAATGTAATGAAAGTGTTCAAGAGACTTTTATGGTAAAGAATGATCCAAAATTGTCTTTCCATTTCAAATATTCCCATGTGTGTTTCTTCATCTCTCTCATCTGAACTTGATTCTCCTTCCAGTACACGCGATTCATGTTTTGTTCGCAGCATTGTCATCATCCGAGAGATCACTGAGTTCTGATCTTCTCAGTTCAATCTGATTTATTCATCAATTGAAAAATTTCTTCTGTGAGGATTATTCGCCTTTTAGACACCTGAAAAAGTTTTTGGTTAAAAGTTAACACAGTATTCCATGAAAAATAGTAAAATGTGTATCACAAAATTTTATTATTTTAAATATATATATATATATATATATATATATATATATATTTAAACCACACTTTACTAACTACCTCTAGGAAACCCAGATTTTCTTTGGGGGGGAGATATGGATACAGATATCTGTGGAGAGTATAAAAATGCCATACTCCCCCAAATGTATGAAAAAGAAAATTAATTGCAAAAGAGAGAGAAAGAGAAAGAAAAAAAGGGACTCATCCATGGCGACCCCGAAGAAAATTTGGTATAATGATATTTCTATAAATTTCATTTTTATGTAGGCTTTCATGAAAATTATTGAAACAGAAAAGAAAATTCGCATGCTAAGTACTTGCCTTTACAGCAGCAGTGACTCAAGTAACGCCCAACCCCGACGACAAAATCCCGAGTCCTACAAGTCACATTAATAGAGTATAATTAATATTTTTTCTATTTTACAATTATTTAAACATTAATACAAAAATTTATATCGAAGCAATTAGAAATATATTGATAATTACCTTTTTACGATAGATAAAAAGAAAACGCGCTTTCGTTGTATTTGAAAACAAAGCTAGATTTGCCAGCTGAAAGTAAAACATGGACCACAACATCGTCTGTTGATAAAAGTAACATTTTACACTTTCTGCAAACCGGCTGAATCGTTAGATTTGCGATTTTCTTACTTACGGCTATTCCAGAAGCAAAAACGTATAAGAATATCTAACCTGCACGATCGTGTGGGTATGTATGTGTTTGTGTGTGTATGCATCCATACATACATCGAAAAAGTATTATATTATAACTATCCCTCACCCACAGAACAATAAACCATGAAACTCGCGTGGCTGATACTGGAATATATGAATCATCCATGTATTTTCTTTCCACAGGTAAAGTGTTTAGTGACACAATGGAAAAAGCACCTGGATTATTAGATCGCAAAATCGTTGAGACTGGACGTCTAGAAACGCCGATATCAGAAACGGCGCAGTTGGTGGGCTGCTGACGTGCAGTCGTTGTGAGTACTAATCGAAAGTGCTGTAGAGATGGCGAAACAAGTCACCGGTTAGCAATCTCCAAGGGCTCTAGCAGTTTCCCTTCTGTTTGTAGTATTGAACAAAATCCAAAAGACTGTAACTGTCAGATCTTCTGAATCCATTATTAACTGTCGAATGAAGCCAAATACCTGAAATACGTTTAAAAATACCAAGACTACAGTTCGAATCAAAGATCGGATTCAATGATCTATATATAAATTCACAGCAGAGTGGATCATTATAACCAATAACCAAGTTGTTTCGTTTAAAAAGTTTATTATTAATAATGACAAAATAATACTAAATATAACTATAAATAAATTTATGATATTAAATAACCTGTTTATGTATTTTGCTATTATAATATTAAGAAAATAAATGTTTGTGTGTGTGCTGGTGTGTGTATGTGTATGTGAATAATTTTTAATTATTTTTATATGAGTAAACTACAGTTTTATGAAAAAGTAAAATTTAAACTAACGCTTACGATCTCATTCATTTCAGCTCTAATAATTAAGTGCTATATAGAGGGTAAATAACATCTCTGGAAGTTTTATAAGTAACACAAAAGGGGGAGAAATATTACTTAAATTACAATACGTACTATGCAGATATTATTATTCAATGTGTGTGCATCATTGTATTTTATACATATATGATTTTACCTTGGAGAAGAAAAATCAAAATTTGTGTGCATTTTAAGATAGTTGTCGCTGACGTATACATTTTAGTAGGTTTTGAATATATTTTGCCCACTCCCTTCAATAAATAATTTTATAAGCTTAATGGTATCGAATACTCTGGTTTGTTAAAGGTAGTGAAAATTAATTTTCTAAAACATACAAAAGTAAAGCCCATAAAGGTTGCGAATATTTTCTACGGGTTTTTTCAAAGCCATGAGTATTTATAACAGTGTGTGTGTGATAAACCTTATATACTGTAATACATTAACACCGGACTATTACTTTCCATACTATGAACATTTACTTGATATTAACATTAAATTTGGCTATAGGAACGTTGATAGAGAGCGATTAGATACGATATTCTGTAGACCTGAGCTACAGGGACTTCATTTTCGACACCTCACGTAATTTGAAAAAGATGACACAGTCGATGACTTATGCCATTTTCAAACTCGACGATAAAAGAGATGGGTGTGAAAAGTAATGATGTAATTATCGACTGATATCAGTCATGTCACCTTCGGTAGAGTTCTTTTTCAATAATAAAAGCATATTAATGGGTTAAATTCATAAATATTTGCCCACTTTTCGAAATCACTGAGGCAATTAAATGACATCATGCACGCTATGCTGGGATGAATAATTTTGGGTGTAATTGGTTGAAAGGAATATTAGCACTAATGTAAATGAGTTTATGTAAATAAGCAATTTTTTTTTTGATCCTCTTTTGGGATATAGAAAAGTGAACAATCAACGGTTTCTTTTTTTACGAAGTATATTAGAATATCAAAATTTTCTTGATTTTATTAAGGAGAAAAATTCAATATAATATTTAAGATTGTAATAAATATTGGAAATGTAAGTCCCCTTTTTAAAATCACTCAGGAATAACTATAAACTGATTACTGAAACTATATACTAATTGGAAAACATTTTTTGAAAGAAGGTTTACCTAATAATGATTTAATTTAACCCATAAAGGCATATTTTCTCCTGTCAACATTCTAGTTCCACTTCATTTTATTCAAAAACTTGAGTGTGTGTTTCCAAACACATGTTGATAATTATCAAGAATAAATCGAGTAAAAGAAAAAAACACACACATTACTTTTGGCTTGTCAGTTATATTTTTTCTATTTTCGAGTTTTCTGCAAAGGAGTGATTTATTTATTTGAAAAAAAGGACTTCTCATCTGTTGTCAGGTAAACTATCAATGTTTGATACGGCATTTGAAAATTTTATTGGTGAAGTGCCAGATTTTTGGGAAATACTGTTTGTTGCCAAGTGTCTACATACAACTTTTCCGGGGAAAAAATGCTCAATGCTATTACTTGGATTTTTTCTTTATTTTAACGTAAACTATGACTACATTCTTATAAAAAACGATTTTTAAAACTCAAACAAAAAATCATGCATTTAGGGGTTAAGTAGTAAGTTTACTGAATAATATATGATAACCCCTATACAATAGCCCAAACATTTAACACACGTTAGTATTTGTTAAAAGCTCAATTACTAAATGCTGAAACATCCTCTAAGCAAGTTAGTAAGTTTTACCATCAAAGTTACACAAAGCCAGTCGTAATGCTTTCATTAAAGTGTACTAGATCTAATAATGTTTTCAGCATTACTATGTCAAATTTGCGTGGATGCGTAGTCTGGCAGGAATTTCGTCACTAATGAGTTGTATGCTAGCTAGGAATCTAGAAATTACGAAGATGATATTTTAAATTCTCTTACAGTACAAAGAATTGTTTTCAACCTATAGTTTTGAACTGAAATTTGAATTTAAAAAAATCCAATTGGTTTTAAAGTAAAAAAAATTCTTATAAAGTATTAAACATCAAAGATTTTGCTGTCATGTGGTTATTTAGCACAACTATTCAAATGCTATTAGATTCTCTGTGTGTGTAGACGTAGTAGTTCAGTCGATCTTTGCAAACATTGAATTTGCAAATCTTTAGATTTTTTTATAGTAGGAGGATTTGTTGCCTCTCTCTCTCTCTCTCTCAAATCAAAATTATTTAAGAGATTTATTTATGATTGTCACGCTTAATAGTTAGTTCTTGTTTGTCCTTGCTTCCCAAAACAAACCGATTTGTAGTTCCTACATGGTTATAGACATATTTTGCTCTATTTAAAGTAATATGTTATTGCCGAGATGCTTTATTTGAATAAATCGTAAAGTTTTACTCATGCAGTTTTGTAACCTATAAATTTTATTTTAATGCATACTCTATCAGTTAAACGAGTTAGCTTTAGAAATTTCTATTTGTAACATTGTATAACGAAGTGACGAATTTATACGCGACCTCTAACTAATCCTCTTGGTGAATCTTTGGGATAGCATTCGTGTTTGATTCACAGCCATCCCTCTCAAGAAGAAACCACGACATGCAGATTAATTCGACTATATAAGGTCAGAGTTTTGTAATTATAGTAGAAGAAGGTAAGAAGCTGTTACATTCGCTACGCAGGTGAGATTGAATAAAAGTTGATTTTCGCATGTAAAGATTTAAAGTTGTGTTTGGCCACTGTGTGGAATTAGTAGATTTAAGGTTAGGAATCCACGTTAGATTAGGTTGAGATAAATAAGTTACTTGCTAATATTTGCTTATTAATCATTGCAATGTATATCGCAGTATGTATATTGCAGTGTATATCAGTGTATATCTTTTTGCAGTGTATATCGTAATCTTTTTTTCTTTTTGATTAAAAATTTTCCAGCAACCCTTTGGTAGGTTGAAATAGAATGTTTACTATGTATTTAATCATTAATTTAAATAATTTCTAATGTCAAATAATTATTGTTAATTCATGATTTTCATAAAATCTTAGAATGAAAAATCCAGTCTTTTTGTGAAGAATAAATTTGTTAATTGAATCTTAGGCCTCATTAAGTCACATTTATCTAAAACAGAATATGTTACTTAATATTTTCTAATTCCACCTAATAAAAATAATTATACAATTAGTATTAATCTGATTTTATTTGTCACAAAACACTATATATACACACACATTTTTCAATATTTTGCAATATAGAACAAAAAACATATTTAACATATACAAAATATTTACAATTTTTCAGAAAAGAATATTTTGGTAGCAGAAAAAATTCAAAACTAATTATTCCTAACGACATTTTTTTTACATTTCACTTAACAAAAAAAAAACCTTACTTAATTAGTTATTACAGTAAATAATAGTAAGTAAATTAAAATAAAAATAATAAATAAATATATATATATATATATATTTTTAAAAAATAGAAATTATTCTGAACACTTGCGAACGTATTTTGTACATTTTGAAAATAGGTATAATAAATTTTAGTGAAATTATAAAATTAACACACACACATTATAAAATATGACATATTCATACTTAAAAAAAATTAAGCAAAAACTTCAAAAAACTTCATACTTTTAAAAATCATAAATTTCAGTTATAAATGACAAAATGAAATCTGATTATTTAAATGACGATAAAGTTCATTTTCTTCAAAAACTAGTGACTTTTCCACAGGAAAGCATGAGAAGTCAGATGTTTCTTCAATTAGTTTCAGCTGCAATAAATGATAGAATTTAGAAAAATTACATAAATTCTATTATTTAGTATAATTTAAAATGCATACATTAGTATTGTTAATTTAATATTAAATTAATATGCCACTACAGTTTTTAATACATTAATTTTTTTACCACATTACAAATTATTCCACTAAAATAAATCTTATTCATCGAAAAGAAATTTTGTAAGCTATTGCCTATTTTTATTGAATAACTTTACTTTTCTGTAAGTCCTTCATTATACATAAGTTTTTATACTATAAAGGGGATTATGCACAGTTTATAATTTAATGAGAAATCTCAGTACATTTTTAAGTTTGATACATTGTACACATTATATATATATATATAAGCAATGATAATTACTTTAATACATAAATCCATAATTCTGGAAGTTAATTCTTTTTTAATCATTTTAATTAGGTGTAATAATTTACATCTTCTCTTATATATGTGCATGTCATCTTTATTCTTTTTATGATAAATGCACATACATTTTACACACAACAAACACACACACACGTGTGTGTGAGTTCTTTTTTTACATAATTCTAATCAAATACTTGTGAGCACAATAGACGAGTGGTCGTGGTCACAAATTCATAGCCAGCGAGTTTGGTGCTTCTGAAAACCTGAAATCTGTCATCGTTAAAAGTCCTCAGGTTGATATGCTGTGGCAATTTAGAATGAGTAACTAATTCAGGTGTGTTGTCCTTGATATTTGACAGAGATTCAAATGATGAGGTCCATTGAAAATAGACCTCACATTGCTTTAGGATGCAACATTAATTATAAATCAAAACAAACCAACTGAATTTTTAAAAAAAGATTTTTAAAATTCTCTTAAAAGAGACTATGTTATTTGTATTCTTGGATCACAGAAAAATTAACTTATAAATTTTAAAAGTATATTTTGAAAAGAAATTTGTTCAATTATTGACTCCTTTACTCAACATTTCATAATGTGATTCATATAAGAGTTCTTTTTTTGTAATAAAACACAAATCACTATCAGAAAAATCTATTCAGAATAATACGGAAATTTTAAATTAAAAGCTAAATAAAAACAAACAAAAAATCGATGTACACTTACCCTGAGTTCCTTATCAAACAGCAGTATCATAATCGTCGTTGTAATCGTATCTACACGGGAATGGTTCACGGCAATGGCACCCATAGCGGCCAGCAGTTCATTTAACGATGAGGTCAGTAACTTTTTGGACGGCCGAGGTAGCCGAGTGGTATAGTGGTATGGCTTGCCATGTCACGAGTTCGAGCCCAGCGCCACTAAAGACCCGCCGTGTAGGGCAGCGATGCACGTTAAATCTGTCGAGAGCTGAAACGTCCTCCCGTTGGTGTGGTGTGGTAGTTGGGAGAGGTGGTGCCAGCTCAGGTGTCGTCCACGTCACTTGACCATGGTTCAAAACTACGTGGTCCGTCACCAAAAGCCCTAGGGTAGCTGAACAGTGCGACAATAATATTCAATCAATCAATCAGTAACTTTTTGGTTCCTCAACACCAGTTTAAAAAGTTTAAACATTTTACAGCTTCTTCGTTTTTGCGATTCCTTCTGCATATTTATATATTTATTTTGCAGCTGTTGTTGACTTCGCTTTGAAAGGCTGGCTGGCTGCGTTGAAATCAGTATATAGTCAAGCAATCCCGTGCTTTTTCTTTTTTCTTATTGTAAACTGCGCTGGTTATCTTGCAATGAGTAACATCTCCTTGTATTTTTCAATAAGATTCCACTAGAGAAAAGTTACTTTTATTTGACGCAGTAGCCATGAGACAAAAAAATAGCTGTGAATCGAACGTCTTGTGTCAAGATACAACACGATATATGTAAACAATATACCACGTGATTATCATTGTCCAATCACAACGAGTTTAACATCTCGCGAACGCTTAACTAGCGGATCTGGTAATCGTCAGTTCGAGAATAAGAAATGGGAATTACCCCAGAGTTATATATATATAACCCCACTTTTATATAATTTATATATTAGCTGTCCTAAGTCAGCAATGTTTATAATACTGCAGCATCCCTTTTATAATTTTTGATCTAGTGTCCTTCATTGTATGTTCTCTTTACTGTCTCTGTGTTTTTTTTCGAATGTGATTGGTGAATGTTTATTTCTTGTCTGTAGAGAATTGGACTAGTATATATTTATATATATATCGTCGAGCGGGGGTTAACCAATCCGTGAGTTTTCTTTTCAATAACTCGCGATTGAGAATACCACCGTAAGTCGCTCACAACCATAACTCTATAAACATAATACGCCTCTGTTCTTTTTAGTGGAATTTATGAGGACACCCTCTCACACACACACACACACACATTTTTCCCACAAGTCAAAGCTATTCCTTCTAGCTTTTCCATTTATTTTGAAGAATCAATGATTTAAAATAAATAATGAGAATGGAAACCACACACACACACAATCTGCTTACAATAAAAGAATGAAAAATCAACTTATACAGTTATGCGGTTCAGGTACTATTTTTTTCTTTTCGTATTTTGTATGAAACAAAAAGTACTATTTCTACCGGTTGATTCAAAATTAGTGCGACCAATTTCGAAAGCCTATAACTATTTATGATGATTTTCTATCGTTTTACCACTGGGTTTACTTGAAAAATGAAACATTTAAATTACTAATCTAACCCTTTTTATTAGTAAAAGTAAAGTACAGTACTGAAATTAGATACTCAAACCCGGTTCGAAATTTTACAGCTTTTGAAGGATGGTCGTTCAAATTCTGTAAATAACAAAGCATTTTTAAAAATCAAAGACATTTTTCTATTGTATTACTATCTAAACTTCAAAAAGAAATAAAATTTGGCTCGCCATCAAAAGCTCCAGGGGGAAAATATGAAAGAAAGGAAGTCCTTAATGAAAAAGAAAAAAAAAGTTAAAAATAATTATTGCTGTAGAAAATCCTTTGCCTCAAAAACCTATGGTAAATAAACTATAGATATAGCAATAGACAATTTCTCGTCAAATAAAGAAAATTGGCTATAAAAAAGGAAATTTTCTATAGTCTGTCATCAAATGTTTGTTAAGACCGTAGAAAAACGAAGAAAACGTTCTTGGCCATTGTATTTAATGTTACGCAAAGGTAAATACAAAGCATGGATAACTTCTAATGAAGCGCTGTTTCATCTGTCATTCACTACTACCAAAACGAAGATTCAATACATTTCAAGCAAAAAACGTCGCAAAGAGGCGGCTGTTTTGAAAAGCGCAAGTTGTGGTCGTCAGGTGTTATGGTATAGACGGAAATGTCCACTCAAGGTTTGAGAAAACTATTTTTTGTAGAACCAAACTTTAAAATTGATGCTAAATACTATCAGAATAAAGTTTTGAAACACTTGATCAAAAAAAGTAAACGTCTTTACCCTCAAGGAAACTTTGATTTCCACCAAGAGTCTGCACTAGGTTATACTACAAAATCAGCTATAAAATGGCTGAAAGATTAAAAAATAAATTTTCTGCCTCCTGTGTGATAAATGACTATCACTATCCTCTGCCTGTGTTCTTTGCGATTATCTTTTATGGGGATTCTTAAAAAAAAAACACTTAAATAGACGTAAAGTAAGAGCCTTTCAAGGGCTTCAAAAAGCAATTTAAGAGGGAGCTAGAAAAATACCCCCAAAATGATGGAAAAAATTTTTTAGCTAAGCCAAAACGCTTACGAAATTGTACTGTGCTAGAGGAAATCACATTGAAAATTCATGTATAAATAACTTTATTCAATAAAAAATTATGATCCTCTGCAATTGGTCACACTATTTAGGAATCAACCGGTAAGTGGCCTTTTCTATCACATTTTGTCCCTGTTAGACAAAAGAGTTGATGAGGAAAATCTTAGATTAAATACAACTAACTCCTAGTTTTGTCACACTCACGTAGTCAATCTTAAATGGTGTTGATAGACTGTTTTGTCACACTCACGTAGTCAATCTTAAATGGTGTTGATAGACTGTTTTGTCACACTCACGTAGTCAATCTTAAATGGTGTTGATAGACTGTTTTGTCACACTCACGTAGTCAATCTTAAATGGTGTTGATAGACTGTTTTGTCACACTCACGTAGTCAATCTTAAATGGTGTTGATAGACTAGAATCAAATTCCTTCAAAGCTTAAGGAAAAAATTGTAAAAATTTATCGATTGGTTCATTGTAGATCGAGTATTGTATTTCAAAGTAATTTTTTTTTCTCTGTTAGTTATTTATATTAGGAAAAGCAAATAAAAAATACCAAATATTCATGTAATTTTTTCATTGAAAAAAATCAATTGTCAGTCCGCTTTGCTACCGCAGGTACAGTAAATATAACCAAAAAATTTATAACAGAAATTAATTTTTTGTTTCATTAAGAAAAACTTTTTTGTTAATTAACAACATTAATTTTGTCAAGTTTCTAAATTAAAGTACAGATTATTGCAATTTTTATATTAAAAATAAACAATTTATATATATATATATACACTTACACGAAGTTCTTACTGAGAAAAAGAGTGAACTTTTATATTTTTTTCCAACAAGATAACTTTTAACTACATGTTAGTGTTTAAATTAAGTACTCGTTATTGCTAGTATTTAATTATGTGACATAAAAATATATTAAAGTTTGATTAACTTGTACTGAATTAGATTTTACTCATAGTAAGTTCTTACTAAACCGTTTGATTAAATGAATGCTTAGAGAATTTTTATTTTGAACATAGGAAAAGAAAAATAAATGGTTTGTCATGTAACACATAAAAAAGTAACAAGTTTTCGAATTTACTTCGCTTTAGAACTAGCTTGTTCGAACATTGTACAGTTATAATATGATTATTAAGATCACGAGCTTCCTGGCTGGTCAGTTGAGTTATGGGTTTAACTCTCTTAAATTGATTTAAGGCAATCGTGCTAAGTAATGGCGGCTTTTACTCGGTTAACTGAACTAGGCTTCCAATTCTTTCATGAGGCTTTATTTGAACGTAACAATCCGCTCGGATGCCATCCGTATTATCTGATAGCATCTCGAAATTAAAATGGCCATCAACACTAACCCAACTATAATTTTAATATGACACGACAAAAGGGATTTTGTAGTTTTATTGTTACGTGAAGAGTAAAAATCAGTGTAATTATGTTATTTACAGGAGCATTATATTTTTAATAACCCTGCTATATATATATATAAACTTTATCCCTATGTTTACAATGCATTTATAGAAAAATTCGTACATTTTCAATGTGAACAGACTTATTTCCACATATAGTTTAGAAACGCTCCGTGGAGTTGTGGGTGCTGTTAAAGATCTACCGTGTAGAATAGTAAACGCGCTGTTGAACCTGTCGAGGCTCAAAGTCCTCACGTTTTAGAGGTGGGAAAGTTTGGAGAGGATGTGCCATTTTTTCAGTTGACGGTGGTTCAAAATTGAGAGGTGCGTCACCTATAGCTTTCGTGTTACTTCAAGATGTAATGTTAACGAATAATTAATCAATCGACTATAAGAGATATTATCATATGCAAATCAAAGGAAAAGTACTTAATACAATTAAAAGCCATTAGCGCATTAATTAGAATTTGAAATGCTCTCATGTTGGCGTGGTGGGGTAATTCGGAGAGGAAGGATATAAGCTCAGGTGCCATCCTCATCACTTGACCGAAGCTCGAAATTATGAGGTCCATCGCCAATAGCTTTCATGTTTCTTTATAGCGTGACGTTAATATAACTCTCATTTATTTATGAGGGAGGAAGTACAAAAACCGTTTATGTGTCATAATATCGTAACTTAAAATTCTTATATCAAAACTTAAATGTTTCCTCGCTTTACAACGGAGTTCTGCCCGGATTAACAGGTCATTTTAACTGGGTTTATAGTTTTTAATACTTTTTTAAATTCAAATAGATTATAAAAATAGTTGGAAAACCCTTAAATTCAATTTAATATGTACAAAAAAATGACTGTACATAATGCAAAAAGGGTATAATATGTACTACATTGTGTGAACTGTAATTAAAAAAATTAAATTACTATTCTAAAATTACTTCTCGATTTTTTTTTTTTTTTTTTTTGTAGTTATCGTTCTTTCTTTTATTTATTTTTTGTGGTCGTGAATACGGATAGTTTTTAAATCGTGTATGTCGTATGTAGAGAATTTGGAATAAGGTTTTTGTTTATCTCTTATGTAGTTCTGCAATTTTGTTTGGTATTGTCCAAAACATCATCAAAAGTTAATGCTTTGTACATACTTCCATGTAGAAAGAAATGAAAAGGTATGCCTCATGTGTGTGTGTTTTTTCGTCACTGATTTTTTTTCTCGCTTTTCCCTTCATAACAAATTTTTGTGCTACAATATTTAGCAAATTTACGGCGTCATTAAAAACTGATTTTAGTATCGATTCAGTACTTTGCAAAGAGTAGTAAAAGTCTTCCAGAAAAAAAAGTAATGCTCAAAATACTGCTTTGTAACTTATCCGATTCTAAATGACTTTGAGCAAAAGATAAACTTTCACATGAAAAACCGACGATAAAAAATATTGAAGCAGCTAAAAAATCGTCCAATAAGGCTTATAAGTTTTATTATATTTTAAAATTAAACCATTTTTTAAAATTTGCTCAAATCCGTGAGCGAGGGCAAAAGTCGATTGCTCGTCTCTCAGGGCTTAAACATTCACAATAGTTCAATTATAAATAGGAAAATATTTTTTAAACAAATTCAGGTCTTTTAAGTCACATTTTAATCAAATAATTTCATGCGATGCAGAATACGTCAAGTTCTCACGCTGGAGTGGCGAAGAAGTTTGGAAGTGAGTGGAGTGCCAGCTCAGATTTCCTCTTCGTTACTTGGTCATGGCTCAAAATTATAAGGTCCACCATTAATAGCCTTCAAGTAGCTTTGTATTGCGACATTAATAAACAATCAAACAAAAAGAATGTCGCCAGAAGTTCATGGTAAGTGTGTGGATAGCTTTCGCATCAAACAAATAAAGTCTTTGATGTGACTTCTTTTGTTGTGGGAATTCTTTTTGAAAAAGAATTTCCACAACAAAAGTCTTCAGTAGATTTCCTTTTCCATCAAAGGGATCTTTATTTTTAAACTGAAGATATGGACACAAATGAATGTCTAATTTTAAAAAATGACTCTAAATCGCACCCATTTTATCAAAAAAAAAAAAAAAAAAAAAAACTCACAAAAACATACACATATTAGTATATCTTCCATTTTCATTTAGAACCGAAATGGAATAAAAGTTGTGCTCGAAAATTCCATCGTGACTCAGTTTTGTGAACTCCAATTAACTATGAACAAAGTAAAGATACACAAAACAGATTGACAGAATTTTATCTGAACACGTGTCAACCTATCACATGACAAGCTAAAGATAAGGAGAGCTATAAATAGTGGTACAGCACGCACCACCATCGATCGTATTTTTGTCTAATATGTTTCTGGGATTTTAAAACTCTTCCGTTTTAACTATTTGTACCAATCGATGAGTGAGGACAAAAGGCGCTCACCTACGCCAGAGCATCGTCAATTATAAACTCTCTCCAAATCGATAGATTCCGAAAGAACGAGGCCCTGAGCCCTTGGGACGCTAGCCCCACCTTCAGAGATACGCCCCGTCATCTATCATTGTCGGAACTCAATGAGGAAATCACATCTTTGCATCAGGCCCTGGTTTTTTTCTCTTGCCCCTTTAGATAGGGCTACAGAGAGAGAGAGAGAATGATTAGGAATAGAGCAACCACAATCCAGTATCCGGGAAAAGACAAAATGTAGTCGCTTGATTTTGAGATTTGGTTCTCGGAACACGGCTGCTTTGGATCAATAACACCGGTTTTTCCTCGTCAACTGTCCTTCTGTTCTGTCCAGGCTTTGAATTATTCAGTTGACATCATTCCCTGGTTACTGGCAATAATTGAAATGACACAAAGAAAACGGCTTACATCCGGAATCTAAGGTATTAGGGAGTCGAGTGGATGATATATATAATTGCAAAATAGGTAGACGGACATATATTATCGGTACGACACGGAATAATTGCTCTTGACCGTGTTACTCGTCAATTATGAGATGAAAGCGCAAAGAGTCAAGGTTGGCGCTATAGCTATACTTGGTATATGCAGTGGAACTTCTCATGTTTCTCATTAATTTATTTTATTTCAAAAGAAGATGCGTATCGTTGTTTAATCCTATACTTGGCCAGATTTTATTTCGGAAATATTGATTAATAATAGTTGATGTGTTGTTAGATGTTCATTGGTGACGAAAATTAAGAATTATTTTTTTGTGGTGGAATCTTGATAATACTTCCAAACATATTATACCATACAAGTATTGAAAAAATACGTTTCAAAACCTCTGTATATTCTTGGAAAGGGCAACGTATCAAATCATACACTGTGCCAAGAATAGGGTTAAATCGCACCAACTAACTTTTCAGTCCAAAATTATTTTATGGAAAATAAAACTTGATATAAGGTACAAAATATACTATTTAAAGTCAATTCTTGTTTTGTTGAAGTTGGAATGAATTTTAGGGACATTATGTCTTAGACCAGGGATGGCGAACCAATGGCACGCGATACAATTATTTAGGCACGTCTCCGATCAAAACGGTTTTCATTTTAGTTCAAAATAACAAAGTTCACTATGAAGTATTACTAATAAACACGAGTGATCAGTCGCGTTTTTACAGACATATGCCAACATTTCAAAGAGTTGAATGTAAAGCCTCTCAAGAGACAAATAAACAAATATCTTCAAGAGGGATCTCAATGCTTTTGACGCTAAATTTAGCATTTAAGACTCACTTAGAAAACCATTTGGTAGATGACTCTAATTCAACATGTGTTCTGCTAAAAGTAACATGTTACAATCCTAATGTAAGTTATTTGTCATCTGATCGGCAACAACAGAAGTCACAGTAATGTTACTTTAATTTGAACTACACGTATATCCAAACATTTACTTCTATACAGTGCAAAATATATATTTTAATAGTAAATAAAGAGTTTTGAGTGGTTAGTATTTAATTTTTTTTTATTATTTTCCCAAAAATCACAAGTCAAAATTATTTGACGGCACGTCTATACCCCATTAAACACTTTTTTAGAAAAAAACGGCACGTTGATCCAAAAAGGTTTGCCACCCCTGTCTTAGACTAAATTACATGGAATTTATATTCTTATTTAGTTTAATATGCTTTCATGTATATAAAATGGAGTAATAAATAAATTCTTTGGGTGAAGCTTTTCATCCGAACATTGCGAAACTTCAGCATTTATGAGGATCAACAAAAATTGCAGGTGAGAAAAATAATGATAGATCCTTAGGTGTGGTATAAAGAAATGATATATTACTTTGACTGAAATTAAATAATTATTAATATATTTCAGACATTTAAAAACAAAAGTATCGAGGTAATGAAAAATATGCAATGAAATTATTAAACATTAGTTTTGCAACATAAAAATAAAATACCATGAAAAAATAAAGAATAACAGTGTACCAATGATAATGGTGCAGAAACTTCAAATATTCGTGTCTGAGGAAAGCAACAACTAGATAAGCTAAAAATAATTTAGCTGACGGAGAAATTCACGGTAGAATGTTCAATAACAACTGCGTGTCGCCAGAATGTCCATTCGGAAGATTTTACAGAGAGTGAAAAAGGAAAGAAAAATGGCTCGAGGGGGGCGGGCGTACTCTGAAAAGCATTCAGTGGTGAACTTATTTTTTATTTGCTGGCAAATTTTTTTCTGACCGCCTTAAATAAAATTCTGATTTCAGTGCTATAAAAAGTCCATTGGGAAAAATATGTAATGAAATATTTCCAAATACATTGCTTTGGAATAAGTTTTCGCTTAAATCAAATGTACTGACCATATTGTAGTTACTCATTCATAATTTGGTTGAAAAGCCATTAATGGTGAAGTAAGTTGATTGATCGATTATTTATTTATGTCGTGTAATTAGAAGTAATGTAAAAGAGCTATTAGTGATAATTTTTGTAATTCTGAACCATGGTCAAGTGACAAGAAGAGTACCTGTGAGTTATCACCTCAATTTCTTACGCCGACGTCAGGACTTTGAGTCTGGAGATTTCACATGCATCAGCTCCGTATTCTTTAGTGGCATCAGAACTCGATAATGAACAATTTTAAACATACTGGATATTATAAAATACACATGCTGATAAACAAAAATAAATAAAATAAAATTATTAATAATTATAATATTTAGAAACTTAAAAATATTTGTATTCATGAAAAAAAGAAAAAGTTTATTCAGAAAAGAAAGAAAGAAATTGTGCACAGACAAAACAAAGAAATAAATTTAAGTGTCAAAAAATATACACATTATACTACTAAGTCAATAATAACAATGAGTAGTAATTTGAAAACAATGGTATAAACACTTAACTGCAATAAAAATTTCTTTTTAAAACATAAAAAAGTGTGAAAAGTGGAAGGCATTTATAACACATATATCATCATGACATTCTCCCATTCAGCACTTTCATTTTCTAAAGTGGAACATTTTGTATCAGTACCTTAGAATCTTAGTTGATTTTCACCTCTCGTGATTACTTTTACTCTAATTAAAAAAGATCGGAGGGGGGCGAAAAATAAAACTTATTTTAAGTGTATGAAAATTTGTGTGTGTGTGTGTGACCATATCGGTTGGACTGCCAAATATTATAACTGCCGAAGTCAGTGAAGTGATAAGAATGCTAAATTTTAGTTTTCAAGATATGTCAAGAAGGATGTGTGAGTAAAAAACAATACCATTAACCCCTTAAGCGGTCAATTGTTTTGCCCATTTTTTTTTTCAATAAAAGCACAATTTTTTATTCATATAACTAAGCATAATACTTAACAAAATGTGAAAATGTGTGAATTTTATTTTAATCCGCAATTTTTAAGTTTTCGTACTATTTTTTATTTTATAATTGCGGAACACAAAAAAAACCCTACATGTTTGCTTTATATAAGTACACTTTACATGCAATGAAGAATGTTCCATATATCTTAAAAGAATTTCACTCACACTTCCAAAAAAACTTCATCTCCGTACGTCTTTTTCAAATGGTTGATGATTTTATGTGTGTGTCCATATATATACACACACAATTTGGAGCATGGTGTAAGTCTTACATTGCAAATGGGGACAGAGATAATATCGGCTTTTTTGTATTATCCTCCAAATCAGCAAGTTGCACATTGTCTTGCCAATCCTTGTCTTTATCGAATAATTTTCACGAATTTATATTCCTACCTTCAATGAAAAATCCCCGCCTTCACCACAAAGAGAATATCCCGGATGAGAAGTATTTCAGTACCATGGACAAACTGCATCTCTTAAAAACACTAACACTAATTATCTCACTATAAGAATTAGAAATATGTGTAAATCAAATATAGAAAGAAGAAAATATCAGCCCCTGTACACCATACTGGCAAACCAGTTGAGGGGTTAAAGAAAATTATTATAAGTTGGAGCAGCTTCATATATAATATCTTAAAGCAAATAGGAAAGTATAGGGACTCTAAATAAAAAATTATTAGTAAATTATTCTTAATAACAATTATTTCTTTTTGAAACTGAAGATGCATATTATTAGTGTCCTTTGACCACAATTTACACAATTTATAAGTTATTTATTAAATTACGAACATATTTTGCTTCAATAAAGTATCCGAAAAAGGATATATTAAAAAGTTAAGACGACAATACTTTTTTGTTTGTGTTGTAAAAAGCTGGTGGCCGCGGTAGCCGAGTGGTATAGGTATCGGACTGTGGCTTGCTTTGTCACAGGTTCGAGCCCAGTACCACTAAAGACCCGCCGTGTAGGGCAGCGATGCACGTTAAATCTGTCGAGAGCTGAAACGTCCTCCCGTTGGTGTGGTGTGGTAGTTAGGAGAGGGGGTGCCAGCTCAGGTGTCGTCCACGTCACTTGACCATGGTTCAAAATTACGTGGTCCGTCGCCAAAAGCCCTCGTGTAGCTGAACAGTGCGACGTTAATATTCAATCAATCAATCGTTGTAAAAAGCTGATTTAAAAAATTGCTTTTCTAACATGAAAGAAAAGAGGATTCATAAATATTAATTAAAAAAATTCAATATAATTTGCATAAACTTATTGATAATGGTGATACGATCATTTTCAATTTTAAACAAAATATTTTGAGTCGAACAAATTATTTCCTGATTTATGCTTATTTTTTGCTCTGTTATGTAAAAGATTGTGAAGAATATTGGCAACAAAAATAATTCTATGCGCCAAATTAATATTATTAATTATATTACCATTGTATTAAATGGGATACCAGAAAAGTAATCGGAATTTTCCAGACAAGCGATTTCACAATTTTAAAAAATATCTAAAAAAAATTTCTCCCTTTTTGTCAGTTCACCGATGATTACATTTGAAAGTCTGAAGATTGTTGCAAAAACTCTAAGTATCATATTCTGAAATAAAAGTAGGAAGGCTATGTATGTGAGTGTCTGTATATATACTCGTTTTTAAGTGAGGTATAAATTTTTACTTTTGATTTTTGTTCGATTTGACATTTTGAAGTGCTATATTCAGATGTTTAAGGTGGAGTGTATTTGGGATTGATTGTTAGTTGATTATTATTGTCACATTATATAAAGCAATGCGAGAACTACTGGTGACTGATCTCGTAATTTTGAACCTTAGTCAAGTGACGAGGTTGAAGCCTAAGTTGGCATCCCTCTCTCCGAACTTCTATACCATGCCAACGTAAGAACTTTGAAAATAGACAGATTTACAGAACATCAGTTCTTCTGTATGGAGCTTCTTAAGTGGCGTGAGTGAGTGAGTGAATATTAACGTCGCACTGTTCAGCTACACGAGGGCTTTTGGCGACGGACCCCGTAATTATGTAACATGGTCAAGTGACGTGGATGACACCTGAGCTGGCACCCCCCTTTCCTAACTAACACACCACACCAACGGGAGGACGTTTCAGCTCTCAACAGATTTAGCGTGCATCGCGGGCCCTACACGGCGGGTCTTTAGTGGTACTGGGCTCGAACTCGTGACAGGCCAGCCACGATCCGATACATTGAACACTCGTCTACCGCGGCCTCTTCTTAAGTGGCACCAGAACTCGAACACATAATTCAACAGGTTAAGATTTCGGAAGATCGGAAAAATCTATAGATATAAGTACGTTCCAACGAAGACTGTATTTTGTCCTTTCCTTTAAAAATAGGATCTTATGACCCGCAGCACTATTTTTAATTAGGTAAATAATATTTTTCTCTGACGAAAATTATTAATTTCCTCTATTGATTACTCCAACATATACAGAGATCATTAGATTTTTTTTTTTACTATTCTAATTATTTCTCTGTTGAATCAATTTCTACCTAGATAAATGTTTCCTAAATATTTCTTGGCCTTTTTATTTTATACATTAAAGTGTGTAAATTTGTCATACTAAATGTATTTTTTCGAATATAAAGAGAGAGAACACAGATGTATATAAAATGATGTACATAAATATTATAACAGTACACAAACTTACGCCAATATTCTACGTGAAGAATTTTCCAATATTTTTTGCATGTTACTCTTAAATATTGATGTCATAAAAATTTAAAAATTAGAGCATGTTATTTTTTTAAAAACACATTTGACCTTTTCGCTCGATATAGAAAGTCGTTAGTCTGTAATCGTCACATCCACTTAGACTCTTGAGACGCGTACATTATTTTTTGATAGCGGTACGAAGCTAAGATTAATGTATCTTTTTAGTTATATAAAGAAATAACACGAAATGTTACTATAAATAGAGTAATCAATTTATCTAGACTGAAAGTTAAGAAGTTGTAGGAAAACAGAAACAACAAAAATATGAACAGTTTTTAGCAAGTAAACCAAGATTAAAAATAACTTGTCTCTAAGTATTTTGAAAATTCTTTCTTTCTTGTACCATGATAAATGGTTGAAGAAAATTGCATCAGATTTTAAACATTTGCTATTTATTATGAGTGACAAACAATGACACTAATGGTTATAATCGATAAATTTAAGGTATCCGACTACCCTAAAATCATGATTTTTTTCAAAAATTGACAAATTTTTTATGCTTTTATTTTATAGGCCATCTTATTAGCTTAATAAAAACACCAAGTTTTTTATTTTCCATTCAATAGAACAAAAACTGCAAGTGTTTTAGTAAAAGCAGATGCCATAACTTTACACAAGATGTCAAACTTTAAAATGCGTTTTCCTCGAAATGTATTTTTTTCGAAAAGCTCAAACGGGGACAACGATTGCTCAAAAAGTTTTTAAAATAATTTGCCAAATTTTTTTGTGTATGTTCTGTATAACAGTATTTGTATTTTGACCTACAGATTAATTAATTACTGTTTTATTTCAAAATTTACTGTCCTTTATGTGAATATAATCACTGTTTTTTTAAGCAATTTCCTATTATCACGAAGATAAAGTGCTCTAGTTTTTTTAAAAATAAAAATATCTCTTATCTTGAAGGTCATTTCAAACATGTATGACAAAGTAACACACCAAAATTGAAAAATTGAGAATTTGTTCATTAAATTTTTGTACAAAGCGGGCACCGTTTATGTAATTTTTCGTACATTTTCACTTATTTTTCATCATTTTATTAATAATAATAAAAAAATTCTGTTTTCAAATTTAGGGGTTTTTTTCCTTAAAATATACTAAATAAGTCTAAAAATTGCAAAAAGTCCCCATATCTCCTTTTTTTCAAAACAAAAAAGCTGTCGCAAGTAGTCGGATACCTTAAGAATTTATTAATGTTTATGAATTTTGATTAAAGTTTTTCAAATGTTTGTTATATTTCCTAGTTATTTAAGAAATAAATTTCATCAATTTTTATGATGAATGATACTAAATTAGTAATTATTCCTAGAGATGATAATTGCTTGTTAAGAAACCAAATCTTACAGATAATGGCTGCACATTAAAATATGTCCTTATAAAAGATCACTTCGTAAATCCTCTTTAATAGTTGTTAAAGAATTATATAGTGATCCATTCTAACGACTTAGAACTGTGTCGAATGAAACAAACTGTTGATCAAAGATTTTCTACTTGGAAGCCGGAAATTTCCAATCAAAACCACTTTTCATTCACAGTTTTTTTATATAAAAAAATATCAGGGGAACTGTGTTAAGACCGCAACAATCCACGTACAACCGACAATCAGGTCGATTAAAGTAATTGAGCCGCCTCCCAAGAGAATCCACATAAAAAGAGTCAGCAAGAATCTCAAATACTTGCGGGGGATTCGTGAAATTCTGCTTAGCTGAAGACAGAGTTTGATTGAGCCGTTTTGGATGAGGCCGAAATGAGGGAGAGATTTTATTCCCACTCAATTGATAGAGACATAATCTTGATTGAGCCATAATGCATGTGGATTGCTATTACAATTAAGGAGGGATTAGAACTAGATGATAGCCTATGATAATGCCAGCATAAAAGTTAGAGTTAGATCCATCTTTGTTTCAATAACTTGAATCATTTAACGCTTGCGGCCATTTATAGCTTTTATGTAGAGGTATTTACTTACTAATACGAAGATATTAAATAACGGAGCGAGACTTGGCTGAAAGGTATGTAGTTGTCATCGATTTATTTCGCAGTCATATCTCATTTATATTGAACAGCAAAAATGAGATGAAACATACATTTGATGTACTTATTTTTTTTCCAGGTCCTTTTTACTCTGATACTCCATCTTCATGCATCATGTGATTTGATTCATGTTACATTTGTTGTTGTTATTATTTTTTTTAGAGTAGAGATGGATGAAGTGTTTCTTAGGTATTTATAAACTTATGATCAAGGAATGTCTTACAAACTCGTCAATGACATGTACAACAACTTTTTAGACTTTATTACTTTTACTGAATGTTAATTAGGTACTTTTACAAACATAAAGTCTGTCAGCAACTTCCTGTAATTTAAATTATTAATGTAATTATTATATTTAATTAAATTATTAATGTTTTATAATTCGTAATTTATGTATAATGTTCGACTTTTTCGTATGAACAAAAATTTTAGCAAAAACATCGTTTCAAAATATTTGAAAACTTTTTTAAAATAATGTAACAAGAGCAATTCTGTGAAATTATTATTTTGATGAAATGTGACTAAATTTGCCTTTACTATTAATTGAATTTTTTTTTACTAACGTGAAAATTGGTTGCTTTTTATTTGAATAAATTAGATGGTTTTACTATTTTTGGCATAATTAAAATATGTTCTACATAAATAGGTGCAGATTTAAAGTATTTATTATCTTTCTTCGGAAATAGGTTCTTTTTTTTATTCTAAGCCCTACCAGAAGGCATAGTTGGTTAACTTAGTTTTAATTACATTTCAAGAAAAATTAAACTCTACCCTTTTGATCGTGGCTCAAAATTACGTGGTTCGCTGCCAATAGCTGTCGTGTAGCTTGAAAATACGTTGTTAGAAAACAATCATTCACTCAATCAATCAAGAAAAATTAAAAATATACAATTAATCTTTAACATAATGTTTTAAAAAGTAGAGCAATAGATACACTTTTCACAAATTCTGAATAATAAATAATTAAAACATGAAATCTAAAACAATCAATTTTCAAGTGACCGAAATAGAAAAAATACGCTTTTTCATATGTTTATTTTTTAACTAAATACACGAGCAGTTGTTCTTTAAACCTATAAATGTAATTAACTCATTTTATAATAATTACACAATTTAAGTTTGCTTGGAGTACTATAAGAAAATAAAAAAGGATAGTTGTGCAAACGGCATTTATTGCGTCATGTATCACATGTTTGTGTAAATTCTGCGGAGTTTACTCATTTTGAAATGATATATACATCAAAGTACTTCTACACATTATTTCTAATAAAAAAAAACTGACTATCTAGTTAAAGAAATTTAAAAAAGCAAGCTAAGTAACATTTTTTATTTCACGGTTTATATTTTTAAAATGCAAACTAAATGTAAAACAAATGCAAGTAAATTCATGGGTTAAAATAGAGCTTTTATTTTAAGCAAAAATGCGACAGTGTGAAAGATAACTTATTGCGTTTTTCTTCTGTTTTAAAACAAATATAATCGGTCCCATAACTAACAGACGAAAAAAATTAAAACGGCAATATAATAGCTCTTTTTAATTTTCTGAACAATTAATATTAATATCTAATGATGAAGAGCACAGGATTAATGCATATTTTTATTGCTATACTCCATAAATATACAAGCTCTCGGATATATCGTTAACATCCCTATATATATAGAATCATACACAGAGCCTTTGAGGCTCCATTTAATCTCCATGCTATGTGAAAAAAAAACTCACAATAATATTGAAAGCAGCTTTTAAATTTTATCTTTAATATTTTTCATCGTCATTATAAGTTATTAGTCAGAACGTGAAAAATAAAGCGTGTATATGAAATACGAATTTCAATTTTGGACGCATAATTTAAGTATCATTTTATTTTTATCGATGGTACCTGAAACAGTTATAATTAATTCATGACTCGTAGATACAAAATAATACTGCGAATTCAAATGAAAATACATTGAATTAAAAAGTTATACATGAGACTATACGCTCTTAAGAACCTATTGTGGAATCGGTTTTGAAAATTAAAAAAAAAAATCTGAAAGCGCAAAGCTGCTTATTGAAATGTATTGAATATTAATAAAATGATCTATACAGATATTTCAAGTGAATATTGATGAGTCATAAAAGTTAAATTATGTATATACACTCAGGAACATTGAAAATAGCGATCCAAGAAGAAAGCATCGGATTGAAATGAAATTCAATACACATAATGACACAAATGAGAGATTCACTTGATCTAAAAAACAAGACAATTAAACGAATACAGGGTGAGCAATGACACAAATACTGGGCAACTTCAATAGCGCGTTGGACCACCGCTAGCTGCAATATACATGCCACCACACGGTCCGGACACCTTATGTTGTCCTGAAGCAGATGGGCCCACAAATCTTGAACAGTCAACTCTAAATCATGTACAGAGTGACACGATGGCATCTGCCGTTTTAGCTGATCCCACACGTGCTCAACAGGGGACGAATCGGGGGAGCGAGCCGGCCATGGAAGAGTCTGAAAATGACGTAGGAAGTCTTGAGCAACTCTTGCTGTATGCGGACGAGCATTATCTTGCTGCAAAATTGCCCCTGGGAGACCATTTAGGAAAGGTCCTACATGGGGTCGAAGAATATCATCAACGTAACGTTGGCCTGTTAAGGTTCCACGCATCACAATTAAAGTGAACCGGCTATCATAGGCTATGGCCTCCCACGTAGAACAGTGTGGGGGAATTGTACCGCTCACCAAGGCGTCTCCACACCCGTACACGGTTATCATGTGTCCCCAAAACAAACCGGGATTCATCATTAAACACAACCTTTTGCCAATCTGTGACATTCCACATTGATCTGGCTTGACACCACTGTAGACGCAACGCCTACGTCTGCTCGTATCGTTGAACGAGTCACTGTGGGGTCTACAAGTGCTTGCCGAACGATCCTTCGATACTCTCTCCTCGAAGTCTTCCTAGTCACTCCAGACCCGGTTTTCCGCGCGTGGGTACCTTCTCGTGTCCACTGCTCCCAACAATTTCTAACGGCACACTCCAAACGATCCCCCTGGCCAGCAATACGGCGTGTCGACCAGCCTGCAGTTTTCCTCCCGATGATCAGGCTCTCTCAAACTCGCTTAACTGTGAGAAATGTCTTCTAGCACGTTTACCTGGCATGTTTCGCTTACCAAAGTCTTCCTACAATCGGCGGGTAATCATCACGTTTTTATGAATCTTCGAATTTGCGCTGGCTTATATAGCACCCTCTTCCTGATTGTAGCGCCACCTCGGCGTGTATGAGCATGCGTATTGGCACAAAACTTGGATCATTTGCATATCACATTACGCTGTACTTATTTGCAAAGTTTCGCAATTGTACTTAGCTTCCTCCTTGGGTCGCTATTTTCAATGTTCCTGAGTGTATATACGTATATATACATATATAGTATAAGAGAGAGAAGTAAGAATCATCTATGAATTAGGCTTATAAGCTTCTTAAAGATTCAGTACGTCTAAGACATCGTTCTCTGATAGTTAATTAGCTAAGATTCTTAGAAAATTTCATTTAGTCAACATTTTTGAACAGGTTTGAATGGGCATTAGTACCAATATTCCTTTAAATAATCAACACCTCAAACCCTTTTCCTTTTATTCTTTTTAGTTTATTATTGTACACTCTGTGTGTGTCCTTATTTCAAACAGACACCTTTTGTTTGTTTTCGTCTTTTTTTTAAAAAAAAAATTCAGAATAGCCTAGTTTTTAAACAATTTCTGTTGTTATTTGTTACGCATATAAACGAATTTTAGTAATTGCCTATGTTCATAACAACTAATGTGGCTTTGAGTCTATTTTGAAATATCTTTCAAAGGTGATCGAAATATTGTTAAAAATAGCACCATTGAAGGGTTTTTAGTGCCGAAGACCTCGATATACTATTTTTGTTTTAGTTTATATTGAAAGGCAGAGGAGGGCCACGGTAACCTAGTGGTCAAGGTATCGGATCGTGGCTGGCTTGTCACGAGTTCGAGCCCAGTACCACTAAAGACCCGCTGTGTAGGGGAGCGATGCACGTTAAATCTGTCGAGAGTTCCAACGTCTTCCCATTGGCGTAGTGGGGTTGTTAGGAAAAGGGGGGCTCAGGCATCGTCCTCATCACTTGACTATGGTTCAAAATTACGAGATCCGTCGCCAAAAGCCCTTGTGTAGCTGAACAGTGCGACGTTAATATTCGCTTACTCATTGAAAGGCAGATGTAAATTAATTTTCTCTTATAAGATGCTTCTCATATTTAAGAGTGTTATAGGCTATTATTTATAATCTATAATTATGTCCGTCTCTTTTTCCGTTTTTCTCTAGAGAAAATTCCTATAACCTGTGAAAATAAATTTAAATGTGATATATTCAAAGTAATAAGCGCGTGGTTGCGAGATATTAATACATAAAAGCTTTCAATGTTTAATGAACTAATAGTTTTCAATCTCTTTCATGAAAGCATTTTCTAGAGACTATCATTGAGAAAACCATTTTTGAAAATAAGTTTTATTATCCTATCAATTTAACAAGCACCATGTTTCATTCCACAGCAGAACTAATTTAGCTCTCTTTTTATTTGTTGCTGTCGCATTAGGCATTTAGGATAAGCATCGCAATCAAAAAAGGAATGCACCACTAAAATGTTTACTTCTAAAGTTTAATTTTTATTTTAGGAGCTTTTTTTGTGCCCACCGCAACTACCAAAGATGTGTGGTGATGACAGAACTGATGAGCTGCGAGACTTGCCCCATATTTTACCACGAACAAAAGACCCCGAAATCATTTACACCTCTTCGGAGGTGACATGGGAGGAAAGAGCATCAAAGAAACTATCAAAATTTAAGAATACCCTCTCAAAAAGAAGTCTTTGGTTAGAATTTCCACTTATAGCTAAATAAACTGCCAATGACAATGGCAGAGACGCCATCCCGCTGGGCTAAGTAGAGAACATTCTTTGGCCACAAACACTTGAAACAACAGCTGGGTAAGAAGCTGATCAATTGAGCGGTTTTTCTGTCGTCGTTTTTGCAAGAAGATGCTTTGTAGAAGCATTGTTTAAAGGGAAATAAATATTGTTTCAGCGAGGAAGAGAGATAGTCAAGAGATATACGAGTATGCGTGAGAAGCTGGGTTAGAATCTAGAGTTTTGTATCATCTTCTTGGAGAAAAAGGAGTAGGATTATACATCAGCTTTGTAAGAAAAATAATAGCAATACAAATAAAAATACAAGACTTGAAAAAAAATAAAGCGGAAGTATAAAGAAAGATACTTTGTAACTCTTCTCAAGTATTTGAGTTGTATTCTGAAATGAAAAATATAAAAACTTTGCAAAACAGATGAAAATAGCGCTTCTGAGTACTTACAGATGTTAAAATATTCATTCAAGATAATGTAACAACCAGTGTCTTAATGAAACAGTTTTTGAATGTATTATTTGAAATATTTAAGCTAATGCATTTATGCTGTGTAATATGGATAATATTAGCGTAACTTTGGTTAAATTATGAAATTAAATCCAATAAATTTGCAGTTTTACTGGCTCTTGGTACTTAAAAGGAATTACACAATTATTATTTCTATGAAAGCAAAAGCTATAAATCATATAGTCAAAGTTCAGTGAAAAACCAAAGCCTGTATTTAGATTTTTGAAAATTGTTCATTTACCACTGACAGTTACACATTTTTTTAGTTTATAAGCTACATTACTCAGTTTCAATAAATAGTGTAAATTCACAAATACTCCTTATATGTCACTTTTTTTTAAGTAAATAAATACCAGAGCTATATATACAAGCTTAAATTACTCAAACTGACTAAAAAGTCAAATTATATATATATGTACTTAAGTATAAAATGCGCATTAAAACCATGACAAATTGCTATCCATTGAATAGATAAAAAAATAATTTTTATAATCTTCGTTGTGCGTTGTCACTTGATAATTAAGTTCCTTTATCTTGTAATGAGGCAGACAAACCAATGTAGCGAGTATTCTTTGAAATTAAAAAGAATAAAAAAAGAAAGGAACAAATTGGTGTATAAAAAGAGTTTCTGCCAAAAGTAGTCATTCTTTTTATCCAAAGGATAAAGGAAAAAAATTGAGTTACTAAAAGAAACTTTTGATTTTTACGCCGCTATTTGTTCGTAAAAGGAAATTTGTATCCTTTCTTTCAGATCTAAAAATAAAAACAAAACCATCCACAGATTTCAAATATGTTGATTAAAACAAGTCTGTGTTGGAATTTTTCTAACAAAAGTAGGAATTTTTGTGAAGATTTTAAGGCCAAGGAAAGAAAATTTATTAATGAGAACATCAATGGAGTAGAAGTAGATGGACAAAATACGTTTTTTTTTTTTTTTATCGTTTTCGTAACATAGATCATCATCAGAAAAGCATTAACAAAACTACTTTAATGATCTTGCTCTAAAACAAAATTTTTAGTCTGAGGCTTTTTATAACTGGATTCTCTGTTTGCATAAACAGGAAATCCTAAGACTTTTGGAGCCAAAATATGTTACGACTAGGGTCTGATTGTCAGATGCTTTCCTACATATATATGAATGTATCCCTACCAAACATAAATATACACATATGGATGCATGTAGGGGGGAGTTCTAGAGCCGTTAAATTAATACCCCCTCCCCCTTCACCATTAAACCTCCCCCAATCTGTTTTGGATATGACGCGTGAAAGACATGGCGATTAGACATAGGTCTGCCTAACCGCTACATCCCATTTTGCTAATTGATTTGAGCACTTCTGCTTTAGCACTAGCATTTGTTAAGGCAAATGATGAAATATGCCAAAAGGTTTAAATTCAAAATTTCTTTTCAACTCAACGACCCGATCGATAAGGCTTTCCACTCTAGTTCGTAATTGACAGTATCTGTAAACCGTTTTCGAGATTTGTTCCCCCGAACTAATGCTATGCTAATGACTTCTTCTTCATTAACCGCTGAAGGGTGGAATTAGTAAAACAACGTCAAAAGGTTGTTCCTGTTCCTCGCTACCGTGTCGTGGCATTGTCTCGCCTCTTTCGCTACATTTGGTTCGTTAGTGGGACTTTTTTTTTGTCCAATTTTCTTTCTGAGATTAAAAATAGTCGAACTAGGAGGAGATTTGGAGGTAAATCTTGCATTGATTGGAAAAGATTTCTTAAAATATGAAGGCACAGTTAAGAAATTAGATGGAATAAAAGCAATTGTGGGACAATAAGGAGATTCATTTTTGATTCGACTATAATTTTACTTTTACAGTCGAATTGAGAATATGATTTATGTTATCGCGTTTTCCTGTGTTTGTACTTTTTTTATAAATTTTACCATGCAAATTAAACCAGATAAAGAGACTTAAGTGCTTTGAAAAATTCTTGATTTAAAATTTTTATAGAAAGTATAAGATCTCTACGAAACTAATATTAGAAATAAATGAAATATTCATAAGAATCAATTTATTATACTTTTAGAGTATGAGCATGTGTAGTAACTAAGAAGGAATGATATTTAAACATGTGCTTTTTTAGCTCCTTTCCTATAATTTAGAGGGAAGTATATTAATATTCATATTTTAAGAGTTCAAAAAAATACATTATTTTATATTAGTCTCTTTAAAATTTAATTTGACGAAATATTTATTAATAAAAGACGTTTCAGATTAAAACTTAATGGATGAAAAATGAAGTTTCATTTTTAATGCTATATTACAAATCTGTCTTTATATGTTTTTAAGAATTGTTGTTTTAAGTGAGTAACGTAATTTTTAGATGACACTATTCGGCTAACTTTCGTTCATTTTTCCCCTTGTTTTATTCAAAAAACTCAAACAATATTACTTACGTTTAAATTCTTCAGTAAATATTGATTTTATAGTGACTTTTTTATAATTTAAAGTAATGTCATTTAATTATCTTCGTAAAGATATACAGATTCATGTTCGTTTTTATTTCCATCAATTTCAAATGTGTCAATTTTTTTTGTGAAGTGCGTCTAGCTGAATTGCCGAAATTAAATTTATAAAATAGTTTTCCTACAAACAAAGACAAGCAAGGGTCCAAAAATAATGAAATCATAAATTTATCTCAAACATTTCAATTAGCTCAGTTTTACGTAAGTTGCAGTCTTTTGCAATAAAATTTTTATAAGTTTCATATTAAAGTATTATTTTGTAATATTTTCCCATATAAACAATGCCGTTTATGTTCGAAGCACAGATAATTATATATAATCTAATTATCTTAAAATGATTTTTACGAAGTATTTTCGTTAACAGAAATTCCATCTGCTTTTCTGAATTTTTACCTATTGACATATCATTGCTTTAAAATTTCACTAACTGATAACCTTTTCCATGTAAATTCATCATTGAATCAATATCATTGAAAATATTGAATAAAAATTGTATTTTAACATGAACTAGTAATGTAAAAAAAAAAATTTAAGTCAATTTCTACTTTGGTCAACAAAGAAAAATTTTATTTTAGTTAATTAAATTTAATTAATGAACTAATATTTGAAAAAACTGTATTAACATCAAGTGTCATCCACTATAAGTTTAAAAAATGTATTTGAACTGCAGTGGATGAACAAAAAATATTTTTTAACGAGTGAAAATCTGAACAAGATATATATATAGGGAGAGTGTGAACTAATAGTAAGAATTGAAAAAGTAAGGACTCCGAGTAATCAGATATACCATACTTGATTTAGAAACAATACAAGTTGTTGAAGCAGGAAAAAAAAATGATACTCTTTTCTGCCACATTAACATAATCTGTTTTATTATGCAAGGCTTGTATATATTATTATCAAGATATCTTAATGTTTGGAAAATTAACCCTGTTTCATTTGCGAAACATGGACGGTTGGATGTGGTTTCGCAGTCATAGCAAACCACAGATTCCGGCTTAATTAACTCCTAGCGTGCAAAAAATCGTTCACCGCCAATGCGGACCCGTTGTATGAGAGCTTCTGCCTTTTTTACTTGACTTGCTGGACTGGTCTCTATTTTGCGGAAACCTACGATTTAAGCTTGAAGATCATATAATACATTTTTTAAGGAACTGGGCAATTAATAATAGAAATGCTATTTAAGGTACTTTTCTTCTATAATGGAAATAAAGCACCGATTTTTTTTCTCTGTAAGCTTGATAGTAATCTTTACAATGTGAAAATGTTCCATTAAGAATAACTAAAGGAGGAAAATTGCGTGTTTAAATAAGAATACTCTGAAACGTGACGAATCAAGAACCGAATGTGGATTGCAGCTCTTCAAGTTCGAGAGTAAATCTAAATAGCTTCGTATTTCCACACTTAGTGCATACAGATGAGTTGGCTGTTTTATCCAAAATTCTGTCTCGATGTGCTTTTTTTTTTTTTTACCAAAATAAGATTCTTATCTTCTTGACCTAAGAAGTAGAATTAGGCTTTGTGAGTTCCTTTTAAATGGTAAAAATAAAGTAAAATTGTTGGGAGTTTTATATAAAACGATTCTATTTATCTTACATTTTTAACTCGAGATGAACAAAATGTTTGAAGCAACGCGATGTATGACTTTAGAACGAAACACTTAGATTTTAAAAATAGCTTCTTTTACATAGTTTTCTACTGTTTGTTCAGTTTATCACTAGATATTGTTTAATACAGTTGATAAAGTAAATGTATTAAATCCAAAAATAATTAGAAAAAAATCTAACTGCGACACGCATTTACGAAAAAAAGAACTCTGTAAAAAAAAGTCATTTAATCCAGCGTGCATTTTAAAATGGATTTTTAGAAGGATAAAATAAATGTATTAAATCCAAAAAAATGAGAAAAAAACTAACTGTGACATGTATTTATTTACGAAAAAAGAATTCTTTAAAAATATGTTATTTAATTTAGCGTACGTTTGAAAATGGATTTTCAAAAGATAATCATTTTAGAAATCTGTTGTTACATTTAGTGGTTAAGAGCGAGAATTTAAGGAATATAATAATTTATTATACTATTATAATGCTAGTATGATTATTCTCTATTATAAGGATATACACATATACATATAGTACACAGAGATATATTTATATAGATCTCAGAAAATGTCATTATTTTATAAAAAGAACATTACTTTTAAGTTTTTTGAATTATTGTATAACATAACCAAATAGCTCTCATTGATTCGTTAGTGACAACTATTCAAAAACAGGAGCCTTTTCTACAGAGTTAAACAAATAAATGTTCAATGTGGCAAAAGATTTATTTTCCTAACTATTTTTGTATGGTTATTTATACTATGCATTTACAATATAGGATAAAAATAGGAAAAAAAATTTAATATAATTATACACTATTAATAATTTAGATACTTTTTGCAATCTCAAATGCAAATTTTTGTATTAAGTAAAGTTTTGGAAACAAAATTAAATATCAGAGAGTAGAAGTAATTGAAATTCGATACAATTTGCAAATTGGATGCATTCTCTCTTTTCTCAAACTTTACTTTGGTCATGAGAATTTCATTAAGGAAGATAAGGAGATCATTAAGAAGACTCGGGAGTGAAAGAAACTAATTAATTTAGTCTCACAGACATTTTGACCGTGTCTTGAAAACAGCGGACTAATAGCAAGCGAGGTGAACCGTAAATCGAATTTCTGCTGTTGCAAAAGTGTTGCTCGGGATATAGCTTTTTTTTTTTCTTTCTTTCAAATATTTTTCATTCAAAAATTCTAAAAAATTCAAATTTCTGAGTAAAAGTACTTTTTGTGGATGGTATTTTTACTCTAGTGAAATAGTTTAAGTTATTAAAAAGAAACCTGAATATATATACACTCTGTCGCAAAAAAATATATGCACCCAGAAGAAATTGAGCTACACTCACGAAATTTGGTATGCATGTAGTGTATATGAAAATAAACAAATGATTAAAAATTCAGAACAAAATATCATTTTATTAAGCGGTTACAGCTTGCAAAAGGTTAAAAATCAGTAAGTAGTAAAGCCACCTCTGGCAGCTATACAAGCCGAAATTCGGCGTGGCATCGATTTAATTAGATCACTTATGACCCCCTGTGGAAGATCCTGCCATAGTCTTTGCATCTGCGCAGTTAATACTCCTGTATCTCGGGACGGCTGCAGTTGCCTTCCCAGCGTCACAGACATGCTCTATTGGCGAAAGATCTGGTGACCTGGCAGGCCATGGTAGGACGTCATATCCTTGAAGACATTGTTGGGAGAGTCGCGCAGTATGTGGACGAGCATTATCTTGTTGATAAATGGCACCTGGGCGACTTGATAGCATGGGTAGCACAATCGGCGTTAAAATATCGTCCACGTATCTGCGAGCTGT
The DNA here is from genome assembly GCA_019973935.1 of Trichonephila clavipes. Lineage (NCBI taxonomy): Eukaryota > Metazoa > Arthropoda > Arachnida > Araneae > Nephilidae > Trichonephila > Trichonephila clavipes. The sequence continues at coordinate 486,088 of BMAU01018399.1, forward strand.
CAAAGTGCCTTGAAGGACCACTAAAGATGATCGTGTGTCCCAAGAAATTGCTCCCCACACTGTCACACCTTGTGAAATTGCTGTATGCCGCTCGACAATAAATGCCGGATCGGACCGCTGGCCGGTGCGCCTCCAGACACGTGTGCGGTGGTCATCAGCACTGAGACTGAATCGGGATTCATCACTGAAGATGACACGTCTCCAGTCTGTCACACTCCAAGTTGCCCGAGGTCGGCAAAAATCCAGTCGACACTGCCTATGATGTGGAGTCAGTGGTAAGCGTCTTAGCGGACGTCGGCTCCTCAAGCCAACTTCGGTCAGTCGTCTCCTTATGGTTTCTCTTGATGGCACTGGATGTCTGGAAGGAGGTAAGTGACGTTGAATCGATGCTAGCGACGTTGTTGGTGCCGAAGTGGCCACTCTTCTGATTGCACGATCCTCGCGATCATTTGTGTTCCTGGGACGTCCTGACCCTCCGCGACGGTACACTCTACCTTCTGTGATCCACTGTTGCCAACACCGAGCAACTACCATATCGCTCCGACCGAGGTGGCGGCCGATACGTCTATTCGACCAACCTGCTTCTCTGAGGCTTATTATACGGCCCCTATCAAAGTCCGTCAGCTGCTCGTACTGCCGCCGGTTACGTCTTAGAGGCATCCTAAGTCTCAATATCGTCTATCAAAGTCATCAGATTCGTTTGGATAGCCGTACGGCGCTCGTACTCATGCTTTTAAACTCTCCCAGTTGCGCAACTAATATGCGCATAGCACACTTAGCCTTGTCTCATTGGCTTCGAAATTTTAATCATTTGCATATCTCTTACCAGACTACATTCTTGCCGAGTTTCGTGATTGTAGCTTGATTTCTTCTGGGTGCATATATTTTTTTTTGCGACAGAGTGTATATATATATATATATATATATATATATATATATATACTAAATGTCTCTGTCAAAATTTCAATAATCTAATGTCAAATTATGTTTTGAAGTTTCAAAGATGAAAAATTTTTGTGGTTCAAAACGAAGTGAGAACTAGAGTGTTATATTCGATAAATTAATGTATATATGCTCGGATTATTTTCTTCTGTCAAGTTATAATTAAAAAGGATTAACCTCTCCCAGCTTCATTTTATTTCTGAATTATGGATAAAAAAGTGTCAATTTTCTTAATGCTTATATGCATATCTTTTTAAACATAACATCACCATTCACATACAAAATTCCCTAAAAATTAATATAAAAAAGTCTATTAAAACAAATGAGTAATTTAACATTAAAGCTGGCTTTCTGTGCGACTTGAAATAATTTATATGACTTTGGAATCAATTCCCACCAACTATAAATTTAAAGCTTAGAATACCTAGCTTTTATCTTGAATTACAAGTTTTATTTATTTTTTTTTGTATTTACATAAATGATTATGAAATTATTAATCAGAATTTGATCATGTGGGACAAATTCGAACACATGGTGGTACTTACTCCACAGAACCCAACATCGTAATCTGGACGGTAGAATCTTGTTTCTCGTCTTACCTTCTTCCCGTTTCTCCTTGAGCAGCAAAAAATACACTGTCTTGCTGGATTAGCTACCTTCTCTATTGGGGGAATGTAGTCAACAGAGTGTGTTTCAATCAAGTGTGAAGGGGGGTACTCCGCAGAAGAACATCCTCTTTTTTTACAGAAAATTCCACCGAGTGGTACTTTTCAATTACTCGAAACCATAGAAAGCCCATGTGAAATAATTCGGGTAAGACTGATTGCACATAGTAAATTTTCACAATGCCCGAGCTACACTCGGGATGAAGCAGAATGGTACGTTTCTCCTGCTCGAATTCAACTCGAAAAAAGCTAGGAAGGGGTTAATTAATGAAGAAGCAATTCTTCTAAAGATAAAGGCTATATAAATGTAATGATACTGTTGTTTTATTATTGTTATTATTAAATCTAAAATTCTTTATAAAAGCTTTCTTTAAATAGACTTCTTATTTCCTTCGACTTTTTAAAAATACCATTAGTTATATTAAATGGATATTCAACTGAGTTTTCAGCCCAGTTTTAATTTCAATCGTAATCAGTCAATATCAAATGACAGAGTATGTTGCATACTATAATGTGTCTCATGTGAATGATGTAATATTACCAGGGCTATATAGTCATCTAATTAGACATAATGAATGATAAATATTCTCTTGTAATGTACCATATTGTGTATATGTGACACGGTTAATGTTGTACATAATGTCGTATATAATGTATTACGTATAATATATCTTAAGTATAATATGATAGAGATACTACTCACTCTTCATTAGAATCATGTAAACAGTCTATTATATATTCTAGTTATAATCAGCTTCGTGTTAGGAATGAAAAGTTTAGCAAATTTAAGTTAATGGAAATATTTTATACATATGTGTTGTTTCATATTTTAATACATATTGAGACGTGTTTGTATTAGGTTGTCAAATATGAAATGGAGCAAAGTACATGTTATTTATTTCAATTGCACATAACCTCATTCAGACGCCATTTTTCGGCATAATTTATTTTTCGTGTGAAATGTACATCTTTTCCTCTTTGTAACGTATATTTCAGTTTGAAAAAAGATTGGAAAAAAATCGAATTCAATTACGTGCATTTGTTGCTCCATTTCATACTTGACAACTTAATATTTTTTTGATTTTTTACAATACTTTCATTGTATTTAGTCAATGTTCAATAATGTACAGAAGATTAGTTTTAGAAATAAGGCACCTAAGATTCAATTTGAAGAGCCTGATACTCATACTCCAGAAGTGCAATTACACAAATAATTATCAGAGAGGTAACAATGAGATTTAAAGGAAATTTCGACTTCACTGAATTATTTTTATATAATTTTTGAGTAATTTCTTATGTTCTCTCCCTCGCTCAAGGTAGATGAAGTAGTAATTGCAACTCTTGATTTTCCTGACACCCGATCTAGATTGGCTGAAACCCTTGAAGTCCTAAGAATTAAATCCGGCCTTTGAACCGCGATCCATCTAATTTCAGTTCGAAAAAGTTGGCAAATGTGTGTATGTGTGAATGCCGTGTGCAGGAACTAACCCTAACTATCGCCGTCTAAATATGCAGAGCAATCGATACACATTTGCACTAATGACACCCGAGAAAGGAGGACTAAGGTTGGGAAAATTTGCCGTCAGTTGCAGGGGCGGAAGGAAGTTCATTTCCCTTGTTCGTGAGTCGGAAACTACTCGACATTGCATAAGCCTGTATTTTGGCTCTCGAGTGGATGGTCAAAAATAACGTTGGTCACGCGGTCACCACACTGACTACTTATAATTGCTTTTTTACACAGTGCGAAACATGCATGGCCCACGTCTCGAGTTTCCTGTTGTCTTTGGTAGGTTGATTGAAATCTTCGCTGTATAATGTCTTATTATTGTTGTAAAAAAATATCCCTATTCAATGAGTAAATTCAACGAGATTTTCCTGTAGTAAAACATTTATTTTTCTGTGTATCTTAAATTTCAACAGCGAAACACGCACAGCGGTGGGATTTGAGTTTTCTATTATCTCTCAATAAAATCATTAAAATTTTTATTAATATTTTTAGGTCATATTCTTCTATTAAGAGCCTCCATTAAAATAGTGAACTTATCAGTGTCATAATATCAACAGGAACATATGTATAATTATGCTTTTTGTGTTTCTGAAATCATTGATTGATCATTGGGGAAATCATAGCTAATAACTTATCATCATTGAAAAGAAATATAACTTTTGTGTGGGTTCAAGACGTGTGTCCTTAAATATATTAATATAACTTAAGCAATGTAGTTTTTTGATTTCATCTCTAAGTAAATTTAAAATGGTCAGTATATATATCACTTGAGCACTTTTATATAAGACGCAGACACACATGCGCGCACACAGACACATATATATATATATATATATATATATATATATATATATATATATATATATATATATATATATATATATATCATAAATAATATACTAAATTACTATTATTCTAACTTAATGCTTCGAAATAGGCAAGGAAATATCAAGATAGAACAGGACAAAGTAGAATATCTAAGGTAATACAATAACTGTTATGCAAAGGTAATGTTGTAGTAACAGTGCTACACATAGTTTTAAGGCCCCAACATTCCTCTAATTTACCTATATTAATGGGTTAAAATAAAATTAGAAGAGAAAATACATATTAAAAAATTTAATACTAAAAATGATTTATGCAAAAAATCTAAATCCCCATAAAAATTTTTTAGAAATCAAAAGAATCTTCTTAGAAGTATGTAATAAATTTAAAAGTACTAAGAAAGTTTAAACTTCTTAAAATAAAAAATAACAAAAAATAGCATACAAACTTCCTTGTAAAGGACAAAAACAATGTAGAAAACAAAAATCCGTTTCAGGAACTAATTGTTCGTAATTATTCTTCAATGAAAGCTATACCATGCTGTACTTAGAAAATATGAAAACAATTTATGGGATTTAAATATTTTTTCTAAAAAGAGAAAAAGTGTAAAAACTCTCATCATAAAGGGTGTTTTATTTAGAGGTATAGAACTTTAAATTGCAATAAAACAACGATGTATTATTCGATTGACATGAATTTTTCTTTATTCGAAAGATAATCTTGTAGCATTACATTTTAAATATGATTTCTGGCATATGAATGCCACGGCTGGCTCGGATGTAGTCCAATCTGGACGTCCAATTTTCGATGACTTTTTCCAACATTTGTGGCCGTATATCGGCAATAACACGGCGAATGTTGTCTTCCAAATGGTCAAGCGTTTGTGGCTTATCCGCGCAGACCAATGACTTTACATAGCCCCACAGAAAATAGTCTAGCGGTGTTAAATCACAAGATCTTGGAGGCCAATTCACAGCTCCAAAACGTGAAATTAGGCGGTCACCAAAGGTGTCTTTCCATAAATCGATTGTGGCACGAGCTGTTGCGCCGTCTTGTTGGAACCACAGCTCCTGGACATCCTGATTGTTCAATTCAGGAATGAAAAAGTTAGTAATCATGGCTCTATACCGATCACCATTGACTGTAACGTTGTGGCCTTCATCGTTTTTGAAGAAGTACGGACCAATGATTCCACCAGCCCATTAAGTGCAACAAAAAGTCAGTTTTTCTGGATGTAACGGTGTTTCGACATACACTTGTGGATTAGCTTCACTCCAAATGCGGCAGTTTTGTTTGTTGACGTAGCCATTCAACCAGAAGTGCGCTTCATCGCTAAACAAAATTCGCTTATGAAAATCGGGAACAACGGCAATCTCGTTTTGGGCCCATTCGACGAATCTACGCCTTGCTTGATGATCATTTTGATGAATTGCCAAACCAAACTGAGAATAAATCACTTGACAGCTGTTAAATCGGTCGCCATTTTGGAAAGTAATGCCAACTTAAACTTCTATACCTGGAAAAAAAAAACACTCTTTATTAACAATTCGAAAAAATTCTAAACATGTAAGCTGGTAGTGACATTCATTAATGACACACATATACACATCTATATATTTAAAGGAGGAAAGCGACTCAATCACTCACTCACAGACTAATCTCGATATCTCCGGAACTATTAAACCTACAGATTTGAAATTTGGTAAGCAGATTCCCTTCATGGAGTAGACATCAGCTAAGAACGGATTTTGCAAAGATTGAACCCCAAGGGGCGTTACGGGGGTTTAAGGGGCGTTTTAGATAATTAGTTCCATTATTAAACGATTAGTTGTACAGTTTTGAAAAACTTGGGTACGCAGATTCCTTTCATAAAGTAGAGATTCCCTACATAATGATTTTTACGAAAATCGCCCTCCAAGGGGCGTTGAGGGCGCTTAAGGGGCGTTATGCATAGTTATTTCCATTTTTAAACTATTAGACGTACAGTCTTGAAATTTGGTATATAAGCGCCTTCCTTTCATAGAGTAGAGATTCGCTACAAAATGGGTTTAGTCAAAATCAACTCCCAAGTGGCGTTGTAGAGAATTAAGGGGCGTTATAGGCAATTAACTCCTTTTTTAAACTATTAGACGTAAAATCTTGAAATTGAGTAAGCAGATTCCATCCATTGAGTAGAGATCTGCTATAAGATGGGTTTTAAGAAAATCGCTTCCTAAGTGGCGTTGCGGGGGATTAAGGGGCGTTATAGATAATTATTCCCATTTTTAAACTATTAGACGTACAGTCTTGAAAATTGGTATACATATATATATATATATAAGCGGATTCCTTTAATGGTGTAGAGATCCGCTACAAAATAGTTTGGGGAAAAATTGATCCCCAAGGGTCACTGAGGGGGAATAAGGGGCGTAATAGATAAATATTTCCGCTTTTCAACTAATAGACCCACCTGCTTGAAAATTAGAAGGTATGTTCCGTTCATGGAATAGAGTTCCTTTTACAAAGAGTTTTGCGAAAACGGTCCCCAAAGGAGTGGGATTGCGAGGGATTAAGGCATGTTATAGGAAATTTCCTGTTTTGAATTTAACCCAGTGGCGCACACAGGAATTTTTCAAGGGGGAAGGGGTCCGGGGTCGAAAGTTCACCATTCTTGTATCATGCTCCTTTTGATTTTGTCGGTTTTCGGGAACAAAACACAGTGAAAAACTAATTATTGAATAAATAATTAACATTAATTAATAAAATTAATCATTAATAACAAATACTTAATTAAATTTTACGTACTATATACTTAGAATTATAATCAATCGGAAAAAAATCAAGGGCTTTGGGGGTTGCTGGACCCCCCCCCCTTGCGTGCGCCACTGATTTAACCCATTTACTTGAAATTTGTTGAGCACGTTTCTTCAGTTGAATAGAGTTACACTATGAATGGATTTTATGGAAATCAACTCCAGGGGGAATCGGGGAGAGTTATTGGGGCGTATTGATAGACAAAATTCCCGTTTTCGAACTGCTAAGACGAACGGCTAGTATTTTATAGTTATCACCAGTGACGGCGTTAGGCGTCGACGGCCTCGCGCTTGAGGGGGCCTCGCAAAGTTTTTAATTATTTAAAATTTAGTTATTCATTTTTATTTATTTTCATGCAGTTGCGCGAATAAAGAGAGTGATTAGTACTTTACGGGCATTATCCAGAATCGTCTGGCAACACTATGTCAACTAAACAACTTAGCGCGCAAGAATCCGCGGCACGGGGAATCCCCGTGTCGTTTAAATATTTGTATTTCTTCTATGAGCCTAACGTAAACAATCATTCCTTTTGTGAATGCAACACTAGCAGACTAGACTCGCATGGACAAAATTTCTTTTTATTGTGTTTTAAAGTGAGTCAGTACCCCGGTGGCGTTTTAGTAAATAAAAGTGTTAATTTATATTGTGATTTAGTTCATATTTCGAAGGTTATAAGGTAAGTCAATATGAACTTTTATAAAGAAAAAAGAACATCAGGAAAAAACGAATGTTCGGTTATGAACATATTGATGAACCTATTCTATCTTTTGAAATGCAGTACAGAGTTAACTTTTTTAACACAATGATTGATGCTAGTATAGTCGACACCGAATGTCGATTTAAAGCGCTCAATTAAAATTTTGAACAATTTGGTTTTATTTATGATATCAGTTATTTAAATTCTACATCAAAAGAAGACTTTCTCAAGTATTGTAATGATTTAGGTACAATACTTTGGGAAGGCGAAAACAGCGACATACAGCCTTTCGAACTATATGAAGAACTCCAACTTCTAAAAACGAATTCACTACACTCTATCAACAACGCGAGGCAACTCATTCAGTACATTTTAGAAAATAATTATGAAGAAATATATCCAAATGTTTATATAACAATTAGAATCATGCTCACAGTTCCCGTCAGTACAGCTTCCGCTGAGAGAGAAGCTTCTCAAAGTTAAAATTGATTAAGACGTAATTGAGAAGCACGATGAGTCAAGAGAGACTATCTGCGTTATCAGTTCTATCAATAGAAGCTGAAATAGCGGCTAGTGTTAGCTATGACAATCCTGAAAAAGTTCAGTGAGGCCAAAAGCCGAAAAGTTCGTCTATTTTAATTTCTATTTGTGTTATTTTTGTCATCATTTGATTAGCAATAAACCTCGTTTACTCATACATTAATTTAACTATAATTCGGCTTATGTAATTTAATGTTTTCTTGACTGGGAAAAAAGGAGGCCTCGCAAGCCTTAATTTGGCCGACGTCCCCGCGTGGTCTAGCGCCGCCACTGGTTATCACAAATCACTAGTACTTCAAATACCGATCGACTACCCCTGACTGACTGTATTATCTAGAGTAGTAATCTTCAAACTTTTTTGATCGCATACCCCTAAAACGAAAATAATTATAAGTACCACATTTTGTATACATATTCTGTCTTCTTTGGCGACCACTAATCGAGATAAAAATTAAAAGAAAAAGTCAAAAAATTATGAAAGTGTTAGTTTGGAAAGATAAATCAAAAATTAAAATAATAAAATATTTATCAGTTTCCATAAATTTAATTCCTGATTTTGAATTAAATAATTTCAAGCAAAGAGAAGTTAGTTATGGATAAAAAAATTTAACTATATTTTAAGACAATTAAAAAGATTTCAACGATTCTTATTTGTGTGTTTTTCAAAAAAAATTACGTTTAATTTGATGTAAAAATATATTTATTACTGTAAGCTTGTTGATTAAAAATGCATTGTATGCTAGCGATTTGATATTGTAATGTGAATAAAATCTAATAATTATTTCCTCTTATCAAAGTGGGTTTTTTAATCACAAGACAATATTACTGCCTTCTCGAAACAGCACTGCTAACGTGCTTTTATTTCATTTTTTTTTTTTGAGTTTCTATAAGAATAGAATAATTTAATTATCATTTCAGAAACACATTTGGTTATGTGTTTAATAAATATTTATAATTTCCATTGCTATAAAACCGTTTGTTAGCCTTTCAGCTTTTTAAGGTAAACAATAACTCTTTTAGTTAACCGAAGGACATTTAATAAAAGCATTTAACTGCACTAAATGTTTTGTAAATATTCGCTGCTACCAATTTCATGTTGTTTATGGGAACTCGAATATATATCATGAGTTGTTCATTGTTACTCGTTTTGAGTTGTTTAAGTTCAGAGTTCTTCTTAATCTTGTGTTTTAAACACTCTCAATAAACCTTCGATAAACTCTTGTTACCTTTCCATTTATATAACATGGAAGCTAATTTCCAACTTTCTAGCTACGTAAAATGACTATTGAGCTACGAACTACAGTATCATAAATATTTTCAACTGTAAAACGAACTATTATTAGTAATACTAAAAGAAAGAAATCATTAAGACTAACAAATATGTAGGATTAATAATTTATTACTCAATCATATGAATTAGCATTCGAACACCACGTAGTGTAACTATACAATTCTACACATTTTTTCAACATAAATATTGAAAAATGTAACTATAATGTAACTATCATTAAATAATTTCTATTATTCCTTAAAAAAATTGACTCATTAATTATTACTGAGAATAGTTGTAAGTATGTAATTAAGAAGGGATACAAAAATTTAAAAGTACTCCATAGAAATTTGAGCAGCTTTCAGTCTCTGATCTCTAGAGTATATTTAGTTACTTTTTCCAGTTTTCTTTTAATCCTGTATTAAATATGGGCCTTTCGTTTAGTTTATCAGTACTACATATTTAGACGGTAAAATGTCTAATAGAAACGTATAATATTTATTGAATGATATTATATTTTCATTTATAAATACCATTATTTTTAATAAAATTGAAAAGTAGCCTAAAATTTCTTTTTTAGAAATTAAATCTATTTTCGCGAGTAACGTAATATTTCATAATGCGCTTCACCAACATATTTTTATAAGAAAAACCCTATAAGATAATCCGCAGGGAAAAGGTGGAGTTGCCTTGAAGGTAATTGAAAACTGTACTGAATTCCGCTAATGAGAAAACTACTTCTTAGCAGGTAAAAACAGACAGGGGAAAAAAGGATTTTCATTAAATAGATTTTTTTAATCGATTGACTTTCTTCCGACACTTTGAATTAATAACACATGAAGGATTGTATTCTCTATCCTACCACTTAAGAATTAATCACCCATTGAGTTGATTTATCATTTCCTGAGTAGCCAAAGCCACTCGGTTAAAATGCCGAACACTTTTTAAGGCACATAATAATAACCCTTTACCGTTACTTTTTTAATTTGAATTCCATTATCCAAGTTTTTTTCCCCTTTTTTGTCTTTTTTAGAATTTTATGCCATCATGGACTAAGCTATTTTTCTGCAGGTATTCGCTGAGGAAATGATCTTGCAATGTTTAGTAACTTAAGCTTTGGGACACATTCTATTTATCTAATAATCCTTATCTACGCTCAGATGCAGTTATTGATTAAATGGTTATGAGTAAAAGCATAGCAGAAGAAAAACTCTGGATATTTTTTCTTCTTCATTCTTTAGAAGTAATATTATCCAATACTGTGCATTTGAATATAAATGACTTTCTAAGAAAAAAAAATGAATAACAAAAATATTGTACGCCATTTTTGTCCTATCATAGTAACTGCCAAATGACACTCTTTTAGTGCTTTACATAATCTATAGCAGGGATGGCGAACCACTAGCACGCATGCCATTGATGGCACGCGACAAAATATTTTGGGCACGCCACCGATCAAAACTGTTTGCATTTTAATTCAAAATAACAAAGTTCAATATGAAGTATTACGAACAAACGCGAGTGGTCAGTCGCAATTTTCAGCGAGGTTTTCTCAGTTCAAAGAATTATCGGAAATGCTGAGGTGTTTTTCTTATATACCCTGATGTGATTTCATTTAATAAACTGAGCTTCTACTAATTCAATTGGTTGGAAAAAGAAAATTTTGAATTGCAACTGATTGATTTCCAGTCTAGTTTAATATGGATTCAAATATTTCTTGAAAAAAAGGAGAAAGTTGGAATTGATTGAAGCAGAAAGATTAACAAGCAATATAAGTAAAAATGCTAATAATGAAATTTTGAAAACATGGAATTCGATTGAAGAAGCTGGATCATGCTATTTTAACCATATTTTCATCTACCCACGCCTGCGAGTCATTATTTTCAACGATGAAGAGCATTAAAAATTTTGCATTTTGCTAAAAGTAACATCTTACAATCATAATATGTTATTTTTCATCTAATCATCATCAGCAGAAATCACGCTAATGTTACTTTAATTTGAATTACACGTATAACACTAAAATATTTACTACTATAAAGGGCAAAATGTATTTTTTTGAAATAAATAAGTGTTTAGAGTTGTTAGTATTTAATTTTATATATTATTTCCCCAAAAATCACAAGTCAAAATTATTTGACGGCACGTCTATACCTCATTAAACATTTCTTTAGGGAAAATGGCACGTTGACAAATAAAGGTTCGCCACCCCTGATCTATAGCAAGGGTTACTGATTGAATTTTGTATATTCTTTCACTGCAAATATCAGATACAGATAATTCTGATGAGTATAATCGTAACTGTCATTTAAAGAATATAATAAAGTAACTGAATGTTTATATTTAAAAAAATCATGCTGAGAGAGAGAGGCAGATTTTTAAGGAATAAGTTTACTTAAAACTCTTTTAATATTTTAAACATATGTATGCGTTCGGAATTTTTAGAGAATATATCAGAGATGGCGAACCAGTCGCCCGCGTGCCCTCAATGGTACGCGACACAATATTTTGGGCACGCCCCCGATCAAAATATTTTGCATTTTAGTCCAAAATAACAAAGTTCACTATGAAATAATCCTCATGAGGGATCTCATTTGTGCTTTTGACGCTAAACTTCGTGTTTTCACTAACAATATTTTTAAAAGAAACTGCAAGTACTTTCCAGACTTGAAGAAAATATCAATGATTTAGATATACGTAAGAAAACAGACGAAGAAAGAGTTATAAAAAAATTTATTTCCGCAATTAATTTTTCAATCAAGGAATTTTCAGCGAGATGTTCTCAGCTCAAATAATAATCTTACACGTTCAAGTTTGTTATGTACCCTGATGTGACTTTATTTGATACACTAAACTTGTTCTAGTTCTACTGGTTGGAAATTGGAGAATTTGATATACAACTGATTGATTTTCAGTATAGTTCAATATGAATTTAAAAATTTATTGAAACAAGGAAAAAGTTGGATTTGAGAGATATATAGTAAAAATGCCAGTAAAGAAAGTGTGTTTGGAAACTTGGAATTCGATTCCAGATACATTTATATGTTTGAAGAAGCTGACTCATGCTATTATAACTACATTTTCATCTACCTATGCATACGAGTCATTATTTTCAGAAATGAATATCATTAAAGCTACGCTTAGAAACCGTTAAATTCGGCATGCATTCTAGTACAAGTAACACCTTACATTCCTATTATAAGTTATTTGCCATCCAATCTGCAACTTCAATAGTCTAATGTTATCTCATATAATTTGAATTACACGTATAACTAAAAAATTTACTACTATACGGTAAAAAATGTATTTTTCGTAGTGAATAAAGAGTTTCGAGTTTTTAGCATTTAGTTTTATAATTTTACCAGTAATCACAAATCAAAATTATTTGACGGCACGTCTCTCTATACCTCATTAAACGCTTCTTTATAAAAAATGGCCCGTTGATCCATAAAGGTTTTCCCCCCTGGTATCATACTTCTTAGTTTTTTTAGAAATAAAGACACTCTTGTGTTATTATCATCGTATTTCGTGGCTGCAGTGTCCCAGTGCCACAGAAGACTAATCTTGTAAAGGGGGGCAGATGCAGGTTACATTTGTCGAGACCCTCCCGTTGGTCAGGTGTCATCCTCGCCACCTAACCATGGTTCAAAATTGAGGTCCATCGCCACTAGCCCTCGTGCCGCGTCATAGTGCGAAGTAAATACACTGCTGGCCACCGTAAATGCAACACCGAGAAAGACAAGAGATAGCGCAACAAAATTTATTTTGTAGATAACATGTTGACCAAGTATCAAATGATTAAATTTACAGACTTCTGTGAAGTGTGGTTCCTGCCAGAATCAGTAGCCAGAGTAGCCGCCATTGTTAGAGATTACCGCTGCCACACGCCTCAGAGCATTAATTCAGAGACTTTGCATGTGTTCTTGGGGTACAGAAGACCAAGCAGCTTCTACACGTTGCCAAAGTTGATCTGGAGTGGCAGCTGGGGGTGTAATCTGGGTCAATCGTTGAGCAACCATGGACCACATGTTTTCTATCGGCGAAAGATCCGGAGAGTGAGATGGCCAGGGAAGCAATTCAATCTGGTGATTGACGAATAACCTCTGGATACTGCGTGTCACGTGTGGTCGATCATTATCCTGTTAAAATATGGCTGTGGCCAAGCCCTGAAAGTAAGGAAGGATAACTGACTCCAACAACTCGGAAATGTAGCGTTGGCTGTTTAAAGTACCGGTAATGTGTACTAGAGGAGTGCGTGAGTGATATCCAATACCGCCCAATTCCATAATACACGGTGCCGGACCAGTGTGGCCGTGCATAACGCAGCTGTTCAGCATCTTCTCTCCACGGTGTCTCCAGACTCGAATCCGACCATCGTGATGTTGCAGATAGATGCGTGACTCGTCAGTAAAGACAACATTCCATTCTGCCGCCCACATCCTTCTTTCATCGCACCATTGGCGACGGATACGTATGTGGTTCTGCGTCAAGGGTAGACCAAGCAATGGACGTCTTGCGGACAGACCACTCTGCTGTAAACGGCTTCGAATGGTACGCTCAGATACTGAATGATGCGTTACAGTCTCAATAGGCTGTGCTATGGTTCGCGATGTGACTGAGCGATTCGTCACTGCCATGTGCACAATTTGCCTGTCTTCACGTGAAGTGTGGTGCACTGAGGGGGATGCGATCGACCACGTCGGTCCATCGTGCCCTCCTGCATCCAACGGTCACATATCCGCATTACAGTTGTTTGGTTTCGTCCAACACGACTACCGATTTCCATGAAAAATAATCCACAATCTGGCTAGGCCATTATCCTTCCTCTGTCGAACTCGGATACTTGATCAAAAGCTGATCGCTGTTTTCTAAGAGACATAACTGATCGTTTTTTGAAAAAAGCACAAGAAAAACACAATTGCCGAACTTGTAATCGTCGAAATCTCCCAGCCTTAAATAGCGCTTTGAGGTGGCGCCACAGACGCGCGTGATGTGTGTCTGCGCTGAAATTCTAATCATTTGCATATCTCACCTCCGCTAATGCATGTTGTAAATTTCATGTTATTTGCCTGCTTCCTTCAGGGTGTTGCATTTAAGATGGCCAGCAGTGTGTAACTCTAACTCACATTTTGAATCTAGTGAAACAGTATGTGTCTTTTGAAAGGTTTCATGTACCATTATTGAGAAATGATTCTTATTACCAAAAAACAAGTAAATTAAAAAAAATTAAGTCAATTCCTACTTAGATCAACAAAGAAAATTTTATTTTTGCTACTTTTTATTAAATATTTACATTTAACATAAATATGTATATACATATGACAGAATCCCAACATTAAGTGGTAATTAATTTTTATTAATTATCATTAAAGTATCGTATTGTAATCCCAAACAATCGTGTCTATAAAATTTCAGTTCAACTGAATGCTTTAAAACGTGAGAAAAAGAACCTTTTCAAATTTTGACACAAGTCGCCAAAATGGTCACTAAGTCGCCGAAAATGATGCCAACGTGGTTGTATTTGTAGTTCTTCAAATAATTAGATCGATCAAATAATCGATTAACTTTTATTAATTGTAATTAAATTATTATATCGACATCCACAAAATAAATTCATGTATATAAAATTTCAGCTCAATTGAGCGCTTTCAAATGTATATTTTATTAACGATTGAAAATTCCACCAAGATAAATAAATATATAGAGAGTGTGAGCTAATAGTAGGAATTAAAAAAAGTAAATTGTACTGACAGGTACTTCACCCCTTTTATATATAGGCTTTTTACTCTACGCATGTTTTTTTATGCTAATTATGAAGAGTACCCATGAAGAGGGAGGGGGCTGATGCACGTTAAATCTGTATACCATAATGTTCTCCTGTTGGTGTAGTGTGGCAATTTGGAGAAGGGTTGTCAGTTAAGGTATAGTCCTCGTCAATGACCGAGGCTCGAAATAATGAGGTCCGTCACCAACAGCCTTCGTGTTTCTTTATAGTGCTACGTAATTAAAATTCTCATCATACATCTTATAATATTAATTTTGGATGAAATGAAAAACTTTCGTAATTTTATTTATCCCCATTTGTATATTTTTCTTACGCGTAAAAAAATTAGTTGTTAGAATAATATTCATCTGAGAAGTGGGTCTGTGGCCTTCTCTTCATTAATAAAAGGAAATTTTGAAATAAAAAAAATGAATTAATAACTCAAGCAGACTGCTTTTAACTACCAACTGAGTCACGTTCGACACTCAAAACCCTAATAATAACAATTTTAGTTCTATTTCTCGAAATACTCACGAAATTAAATTTTTTGAAGGTTATATTAGTTAGACTTAACTTGATAACCACTTTTGTTTTTCATTCTTGGAAAATGGTTAATTTTCATTTCCTTATTTGTGGCATATTTACTCGCTATACAAGTTAAATAGAACACATATATTCCTCCCCTTTTTTTGTGCGTGTGTGTCTGAAACTATAATTTAAATTATTTGAGGACATAGTGAGAGAGAATATTTTTGAAGGTATATTTCGAAATAAAAGTTATACAATATCGACTACCATATCAATCAAAACTAATTATTAATTAGTTTATTAATTTATGAAGTTATAATTAATCTCCCAATTTTTCTGCAGATGTTGAGTGAATAATAACAAAATCAGAATATTTATACCAATTTTGTACAAACATTTTTTCTTGAGAATCCATATACTCATTTCATTAACTGTAATTATTACATTAAGTAATAAAATTGTGTGAAAAACTATTAACGATTTATGTACTATTATGCATTGAATCTATAGAGAAAAATATAAATACAACTATTGATGATTTCTACCATAAAACATTAAAATTCCTTCCTTAAATTTGCCAGATTTAAATGGGAAATCCCTTGAACATCTTTCTTTCATACCTATCTTCCCCAACGAGAAACTAAAATAAATTTTCTTAGATAGTTGATAAATAAGTATCAGCCAGTGTAACGTTTTTGATCATTCGTTGAAAAATTATCCTGATTATGCATCATTCATTTTTCGCGAATTCCATCTCTTTTGACAAAATTGCATTTGATATGACATTCAATCTTTTATTCTGAGGTTCTGAATCTTAATTAGTAAGCTGATAAAGTTAGAATATTCGAACAGCACTGAAATTGAAGTGTTCTGTGCTATTGCACCTTAATATATCAGTTCTTAACAAGTGTGTATAACTGAAGAACTTTTAATTAATCTCCACGAACTCAGAAACTTTTTCAGATAAGAATGATGGTCTTTCATCACTGAATAAGTGCAAAAAGCTCTGTTCTCAACTGGTAGAAAGGGAAAGGGGAAGTCATAAAAAAGGGAATTAAACTAGGGTAATGATGTTTACCTGGATAAACCAGGAACGCGTCTTTTTCGTTTTCGTGCTTTCTAGTTACTTAACACTTGAAATAATGAGATATTTCTTCTGCAACTTCCGCTGGTTTTATAAGAGAGACAACCGCTCGCTCTGAATTCAAATTAATTTCTTTTCTTTTTAATTAGAAAAGTACGAATCCTCTTAGATTAAAAATTTCAACTAATTTGCGTTACATTTTCTCATTAACTCTACACAAAAGGAAATCTTCACTTCTTATTGTGTTTTTCCTGTACAGTTTTTCCGAGCTGTAATTTTTGAATAGTTTGAATTTAATTCACTTAAATATATGAATGAGTGAAATTTGCTTGTATTACAAGGTGGAATGAAAAACAAATAGCTTGCTTTTACAATTATTCTTTTTCATTTCGCATTTTGAATTGTTGTACTTAGTCAAACTCCATGAAAAATGACCATCTCTTAAAATAGGGGTGGGAAACATTTTAGGAAGTACTTAAATTTATATTTTATTTAAGACTACGTGCGGAAAAAAAAGTCAAAATCTTGTTCAAGATTATTCTTTTTGATTTTCTATTTCATATATAATATTGACTTAAGCTTTGTAAAGCACTATCATATTTAAAAAAATCTTTCTCTCCCTCCTTTATATATATATATTGGGGGGACAATGGCTAAGGACAGATATTATCCCCACAGAAAACATGAAATGGCAGCCAGTAAATTGTGGAAATTAAAATAAGTGCGAGACACTGGAAAAAAAATGGTGCATTGGCAATTTTTTTATTTCAACACATGTGAGACATGTTATAGCTCAAACAAAAGATGTGAAAAATTTGACGCTTGTGGAAGTGTACCGTTCAAAGTGAAAGTTTAACGGGAAAGCTTTAGATGATAAACATGAAATTTTAGGTGTATCTAGTTTACAGTAGCGCACACAGGAATTTTTCAAGGGAGGGGGGGGGTCCGGGGTCGAAAGTTCACCATTCTTGTATCATGCTCCTTTTAATTTTGTCGATTTTCGGGAACAAAACACAGTAAAAAACTAATTATTGAATAAATAATTAGTATTAATTAATAAAATTAATCATTAATAACAAATATTTAATTAAAAATATTTGTACTATATACTTAGAATTTTAATCAATCGGAAAAAAAATCGAGTGCTTTTGGGGGCGGACCCCCAGGGCCCTCCCCTTGTGTGCGCCTCTGTGTAAAACAAATTTTGTGTTCAAAATTACCAACCATAGAAATCAAACCATTTAATTTTTTAAGAGAAAATTTTAAAATTTATATGAAGGGATTTTAAAATCATATTCCTTTTACAATATTTGACTTACATACACATGAGATTTGATTAACAAGTGCATCGAATTATGTTTAACAAAAGTTAGTATGGGTTTTGTGATAACAAGATTGATATTCGTAATATATATATACAGTGGCGCACACAGGAATTTTTCAAGGGGGGTCCGGGGTCGAAAGTTCACCATTCTTGTATCATGCTTCTTTTGATTTTGTCGATTTTCGGGAACAAAACACAGTAAAAAACTAATTATTGAATAAATAATTAGCGTTAATTAATAAAATTAATCATTAATAACAAATACTTAACTCAATTTTACGTACTATGTACTTAGAATTATAATCAATCGGAAAAAAAAAAAAAATCAGGGCTTTGGGGGTCCAGACCCCCAGAACCCCCTTGTGTGCGCCACTACTAGTTTAACATGTCAACAGCATTCAGGAATGGTCAAAATAAGTGACATAATAATGCAGATGTATTTACACTAAATAGGAAAGTTGTGGAAATTTAGTAAATGGGTAACGCGCAATCACAATTTGTAGAAGAGACCAAAACAAATAGTGTTACGATCATCGATGGTTCAGTTAATCAGTGGTAGAATGCTTTTATATCAATCAACTTTCATATCACAATCATTAGACTCAATTAAATTCAATAAATCATCGAAGACAAGTGTAAGATTAAATAATAAGTTTAATGGAATATGGAGTGCGTCTGCACTTGGTCACGTACACAAGATCTCTGCTGTCAACAACGCATGTTTTTACAAGCAGCGCCCTCTATACTGAGGGTGGTTCTACCAAATAGTATGCGCTTAGGGTGAGATATCCTTCTCCATCCTCCTTGTTCTTTGGACTTTTCACCATTGGATTATCATCTATATTTTTCTTTAGACAATCTTACACATGGTAAACTATTTAATAAGAAAGAAAAAATGTGGATAAAGGGGTGTTGTTTCTTAAAAATAAAAATAAACAGCTTAACACATATATAAAAACTAAAAATTGGAATCTTTCCCTAGGAAAGATTTACTCAGGGCAAGGGTCTATATTTTGATGCATATTTTTTTGTTAACTCAAAAATGGTAAAGTTTTTTTTTGGTTGTTTGTCATGGTACTAACTCCTCTTGTTGGCTGAGGTGGAAGACACGCTCATTAACCAGAAACTCGGGGGATCCGAACGCTGTCCGTTAAATACGAAATGATGATTAATAGATATTCACAATAATTTCCATTTATTAGTTTAATATTAAGCCTTATTAACCGAAGTGTTGACAAGACAAACTGAATGATAAGAGAAATGTTGGTAATCTTTAATAAGATCCAACCTCTGAACTCGCCAAAAAAATCTTCTAATAATTTTCAATAACTAAATGATTATAATTCAGAAATAGGTGACTGCAATTTAGGCCGTACTATCGTGTAGAGTGTTGCCCATCTTATATCTATTCTCTATCTCACGGACTTTATACATGTTATTTAATAGTGATATTCATTGAAGTTATCCGTCTACGTTCGGAACCGTGATTTTCAAAAGCCCATAAATGGATAGTTTTCATGATATTTAGTGTCACTTTGATTAAAATATATACATAAAATTGTTTTAAGAACAATTTGACAAATTTTTTTTATTTAAATACAATATTTTGTCAAAAAATTAACTTAGAATAATCTTTTTTCCAAATCTTCTCCTTTTGTGAAAAATACTTCTATTAGAATAATATTTTGCCTGTATATAGCCCAGACCTCTGTTCAGAGGCTCAACTAGAATTTTTGAAATATATAGCTTAGAAGTGGGTTTATTCATATTTTACAACAGAGGGGAGAAATTTTATGAAAAAAACGCGAATAATTATTTCAATGGGTGGTAACTCTGAAAATAATGTGAATTTTTCAAAAATTCTAGTTGAGCCTCTGTAGAGAGGTTTGAGCTATATCCAGGCAAAATATTATTCTAATAGAAGCATTTTTCACAAAAGGAGAACATTTGGAAATAAGATTATTCTAAGTTAATTTTTTGCCAAAATATTATATTTAAATAATTTTTTTAACAAAATGTCCTTAAAACAATTTTATGCATGTATTTTAATCTGAGTGATACTAAATATCATGAAAATTATCTATTTATGCGCTTTTTTAAAATCACGGTTTCGAACGTAGTCGGATACCTTAAGGAGTTGGGTAGTGCTAACATAAAGAGCCAATTTAGTTAGATGGAAAAAACACGAATTAGAGAGGATAGACCTCGCGGATAGTCTGTTGCTACAAATTTTGTTCACATTCACTTTACTCGTATATCATTAAAAGAGAAATGTAGACGGATGAGTGGTGAAGAGTAAATGAGCTGTTTAATAATTATTCACAAAGGATATATATCTAAGATTTTCACTTCCATCCTTACACCCGAGGTTACATCGTTAAATACCCGAAGATTCGGTGTTGTTTTTTGTAAAGCAAAAAACAACCACCTCATGGATGAGAGAGAAGAATTACTAAATATAATGCTAGTGTAGATCCTTGTCTAGAAACACATGTTCCGAATCAAATAACTCACAAGGTTTGTGAATAAAATCTCAAAAAATGAAACAAACACATAATGCGAATAAGAACAAAAATTTATCTTTGGATCTGTGAGCGCAATATACTTAACACTAAATTGGCGATTCGAAAAAAGTCATAACTTTAAAACATCGTTCACCTATATTGGCATAGGCAATGAGATGTGACTCCAACTATTTGTTATGCCTCCAAAACTACTTCGAATGCGAATTGTCCTATTTTCCAGATCATAAGATGCTCTATCTCTTTGGAAGACAGAATTTAAGGCTTCCCAAGATTTATGATGCGAGAAAATTCTGAATGTTGCAATCCTACTGCCCAATATTCTTACACGAGAAGGTAAGAAGAGTAGACTTAAAAGATTTTCTTTTCGCTTTTGTGTAGCTATAGTGGGAATCAATAGACAAAACTCTGGTCGTGATTTTCGCTGCTGACAGAATTTCATTACTTCTCTCTCTTTCCTCTCTGAATATTTTAAATTATCAAAAACTATGGAAGGGGGAGAAAAATTTAATATATTGATTCATTGTACACAAGATGCAGTTTAATTAATTAAGTTTCCTTTATAATTTGTGGTTCGCAGTTATATTTATTTTGTAATGATATCTTTAAAAAAGAAGTCACGAACATTTTTTATGCGACAAAAATATATTAACTTACTTTGTATACACTATTGAGCACGCGCACGCACACATGAATTTATGAACAATAAATTAGGGAATATTTATTAAAAGTAGTAAAATATTAAAAATTAGTGTGAAATATAATAAATTTACCATTAGCACTCCAAGGAACTGCTACGAAAGTATTTTTTTTAAAAAAAATTTAATTAATTCACAATTGCTTTGTGTTTAAATCTCATTTGAAATTTCTCCGCATAATAGCTTAGCTAAACAAACATTTTGAGAAATCATAAATTGACTTTGACCCCCTAGAGGTTATAAAAAAACGATACAAAGTAATAGCCATTTTATGAAATGAAAGGAATACACATAAATTTTCTTTACAGTTATGTTTTTAAATTTTTATAAATATCTTGGGGCATCAGTTTTTTACTTTTAAATCACAAAATATTTATTAAATTACTTTGAATTCTTATGAAAACATTTCTCTCTATTTAACGTAGGGAATTGTTTTATGTTAATCAGATACATTTGCTTTATTATACCTAACAATTCATTATGAATTTTTTTGCAGTGGATAAAATAATAATTTATTTTTATTTGTGAAAAATGCATTCAATTATCTACTTTAAAATGTTAATCATTGGTTGCTATTTCACCAAACATTTTTCATAACAGAAAATTTTGGAAAGAAATCTATGTTGGAATTAGCTCGGTTAATTAAATCTTTAATTGCATAATTTAGTTTCCTTATATATAAAGTAGCTTTTATGTAATTTTTACGGATGTTCTAAAACTAACAAAAAACAGTTTTCTATTATTTTATTTATTTTGCATATTTCTGAAGATATGTGCAACCACTGTTCACATACTTATGATGCTATGTCCATTTTCCTCTACGTTCATTACATCCCCTCAGGAAAAAGAAAAGGTTTTAATGGCATTCAAAAAAGAGTCAACACGTTAGTTTCCGTGTGAAGCGCCGAAGTGTCGCCCCCTAATTGTTATGAAGTAACGCATGAACTGTTGGAATATGATATAATAACTTATTTTATGCAGCACTTTTCTCTGTCGAAAAAAAGACACAAGTCTTATTGATGATGACGAGTAGCAAAAGAAGTAACAAAATAATTACCTTATAGTAATAAACTGGATAAAAATGAAATCGAAAAAGGTGTGCCTACTGATGTATCACGTAATACTGAGATAATGTGAGGTAAACCCGGTTTATGACGCACCAGTGGTCAATGGGTAAATGCACATGCAAATAGTAGAGTTGTACAATTGTTTGTGCGCAATGTCGTTATAATTACTCATGTAATAAGTTTCTGAACTCCATATGTTGTTTCGGAGCTTGTCAGCAGTAAGGGTATCTAAGTAATAATGCATCACGGTAGACAAAGGGTTAAGCCGTTTCCTCTCCTTTACGCTTGGGGTCACATACATTCCCTTATCCCCCTCACGTATGTAGTATAATTACACGGATTAAATATAAAAATGGTATAAGTCAGATAAAAAAATTTTTTCGTAATAGTCCTGCAGCTAAACAGATAAAATACTTAATGATTCTTTTTCAAACATTGATCGATTTTTGGAAAGTAAAAAAAAAGGAAAAAAATTAAGATATATATATATATATATATATATATATTAATATATAACAAATTTTTTTCCCTAACATATCTTAAAAACTGTTATATTTGTTACCTCATATAAGGCATGTAAATGCTATTTATGAAAATGAGGAATTTAATATTTTTTGATCAACGTTTGTAATAAATTTGCATTTATTTAACAAACATGTCACTTAGGAGGTATTTAATATAGTAGTTCTGATGCTTTATAAGCAAGTGTTTAGTAAGAAAGTAATTTATTTTTTCAAAAAAAATTAGGGACATAAAATACATAAGGGATTCCCATTGAACTAAAATCCAGTTCAATGCAATTTTAACTGTCAAATATACGTGTTGTTCTGCTCATTTGATTTTGACTGCCAATTTTACTTTTTATCCTTTCATACCTTACTATTTCTAAACAGAGAGTTTTGCAGAACTCCTCAAACTGCTCTCTAACAGTTTTTGTAGATAATAGTATAAGAGGCCAGATATAGCTAAGTATTTTAAAGCATGTATTCCTCTGAAAAAAATTACAAAACTTCTACATTCTTATTAAGAATCTATGACAATATCAAAGAAAAATAATGACGACTTCTAAAGATTGACAAATGCTTATAATGACCCATCGTAATCAACACATAACTTATTTCTATGGGCAGTTA
Source organism: Trichonephila clavipes (assembly GCA_019973935.1). Classification (NCBI taxonomy): domain Eukaryota; kingdom Metazoa; phylum Arthropoda; class Arachnida; order Araneae; family Nephilidae; genus Trichonephila; species Trichonephila clavipes. The sequence continues at coordinate 509,447 of BMAU01018399.1, forward strand.
CGGATAATATACCTTCACGTTATATTTCTATTTTTTGCTGGCCATCCAAAATACAACACCAAGAAGAATAAGATATATTAAAGCTTTTTTAAGAATTCTCGAATAGTGTATTTAGAGAAAAATAAAAGTTATTTCTAACATTTAAATATTAATAAATAAATCTAACCATAAAGGATAACGTTTTATTCTTTATTTTTTGTTAGATTTCTCCTTTTCGTATTTTGAAAACAAAAAAATATACTGCTCACGACTTTACGGAAACAGTTACAGTCAGAGTTAGTTTAATCTTGGTGTTACACGCAGATTAAACGATATGCACTACACTCATCCTCTCAATATACGCATTGCTTTTAACTGAAACAGTCTGCTAATTACCCATCTCATTGCTACCCAAAGTACGAACTAATTGTTACAGTAACAATTCACGTTAACGAGATTTAATTGTTTATTTAATATGATTGCATTTGAGTCGCATAATGTGTTTCTTTTAATGGCCAAGTTAATTTTTCTGTAAAATAATTAACTTTATACTATGAATTTTGTTAAACTGGTGTAATTATTTCATATAAACTAATATTAGCTTCTGTTTGCTTAGCTGTAACATTTTCTATTAAGCTTAAATTTTAGAGACCGTCAAGTGCATTTACCATAGATAAAAGTGATAGCAGAATATTCTTTAGAACTTTTCCATCAAAATTCGAGGATACTTCTTAGAAAAATCTGTTTAAATAGATATTATTCAGATTTTTTTTCATTAAAATTTTATGCTAATGAAAGAAGTAAAAAAAATCAATTATATGTTTAATTTATTGCACTCCATTAAAATGCATGGAAGAATTATTTTTGTTAAGAGAATATAATTAATTACAAGCAAGTGAGTAAAATGTGTTTTAATAACCATAGTGAAATACGTTTAACGTGAAAACGCTTAAGACGAAATATCGGTTAACATAAAATAATACAACGGTCCCGCGTCAAACTAGTATGTATTTTCATGCATTTTTTTTTATCTTAACAAGAAACGAAAATTCCACCAAAAGACCAAAAGATTTCCCTTCTGGGAATAAACAAAATACAGAAAACACCAGCTAGAATCCATTGCAGGATATGTTAATAATGTGTGTACCGCTCCAGCTATGGCAGACAAAGAGTTTGGAATTTGTTCAAAGCTCAAAAAATATCATTGATGCAGATTCCAATGGTGAAAATGAAATGAATAATGCAGCTCTTTTTTGTTCCCACACCATCCAAAATGAGGAACGTCATGAAAAGTATGCGCAGTTATTTAGACGCCCATTCTAATAGCGGAATGAACAACAAAATGGACGATATCGAACAATTTGTTGACATTTTGATGCTAAAAAAGCAATGTAAAGAGAAATATCAAATTAGTTTATCAGATTAGAGAAATATCAGATTAGATCAAAAACGCAACAAATAATTTGTTTTTCAAAAATTTTGAAAATTTTATATTAAATTTCTTTAAGTTCTGACGAAATGTTTTGTTTCATTGATTTTTATTAAATCTATGCACATATGCATATCCATGTAAATAAAATAAACTCTATATAATAAACTTAATAAATTTTGTTGGTATATGGTTGTAGGTTTTTTTTGCAGTATCCTTAAACACGAAAAAGTATTTCAGTCCCTTCAGTTTCGTGTTAAGCGATTTTCACTGTATATTCTAACCTTTTAATACATTTTATTTAACTTTTAATGAGATTATTAATAACTCATCCACACTTTTTATTCTATTCAGAGAAAAAAACACGGAGATATAATTTCTCCTAACTTATTAGTTTCTCATTATTACTGTCCCTACATACCAGTCTGCACTAGCTTTTTGATCATCAATCTTTATATGAAAGGAAATGTGCATAATATTCAGATGATATTTATTTAAATTTCTTACATCCATAAAAAATGGAATCATTCTATATACGTAAGGAAATATTTTGCTTTATGAAAACATTTATTACAAACGGAAATTTCGCTCGCAAGGGAACAAATCTTATTTGAAATAGTGTATAATATCAATTATTTAAATTTATGGGAGCAGAGATTTTCAAGAATATAGATAAAAGGGATATTTTGTTTACCAAAAAAAAATCAGAATCTATTGGAAAAATATTGTACAGTCTTAGTTCTCTAATCTAATGAGACAAAAAAAATCTGGTTCTTTTTTTTAATTTATTTTTTTAAAGATTTTTGGAATGTTGCAATGGCGCTGATTTAGCCACTGTCTTGTAGTTGTATCAAAGAGAATAATTAATTTTAACTATAGGAAGAAGGTAGTAAATCTTTTTCCATGTGTAAGTAACACGAAATAAAAATTTATTGCATACTACTCATACTTTCATTTGCAGTACTTTAACAACATTTGTTCCAATAAATTCGAAGTTTTTGCTCCTCCAGCTATATCGAATTCTTTGAAACAATTTTAGTGCACCAGTATTTATCAAATTACCATGAAATATTTCTACATAAGTTTTTGAAATTTATACGAGTTCATGGGAAACACTTTTCTGTAATATTGAACCCTTGTGAAATTAATAAACATGAGAAAATGTCATAAACTCCCAAAATATATTTGCTCATGCCTACAATTAGTATTATTACTCTGTAAGCTACTTGGATTTTAAATAATATTTTTTCCCTTACATATTAACCCTTTATCTAACGAGGGTACTTATAAGTACCACTCACTTTAAAATAACATAGAATAACCAATTTTACGAATATTCTGACAATACTTAGCAAGAATATTCTTTAAAGTCCACTCTTCCAAGATATTTGGCAACACAGGTTCTATGATGAGTATTTTAGCGGGGAAGGCGGATAGTTTTATAGCAGAAATTGCGTTTTCCGCTGATGCGGTTTCAGCGGATTGTAAAGATTATCATTTTTGTCCCGAAAAAATAGTTAATGTCAAAATTTAAGTGTCTTATTTTTTGTATGTTAATGAGGATCTTAGAAAACGATTTGACTCTTTATTTTAAGGGAACAGTGTACATAATTAATTTTACAGAGGAATATCTTTAATTAATTAATTAGCTCTAATGGATTAAATTTCCCTGAGTTGAGTATTTTGTTTATGTATATTCCTTAATTTTGAATGTAGTGATCCAAAAAAAAAATATTGCATGAAAAAAACTGCAGTAAATCATAATGCGGTAGATAAAGAATTATAGAACGGAAGCAATTGTCCTTGTTAAGCAGACAAAAAGAAATTGAATTCTGCGTTTCAAGTTATAAATCAACAACAAACTTCCCCGTTCTGTTATTTTTGGCAATTGACTTTAAGTAAATTTAAGGAAATCTACTCAATTTTCCCAATTTGTGAATGATTTACAGTAAGAGTTACCAAAATCGATTTCAAAAAACTCCTTTAACAACCAAGTTCATAAAAATTTCATTAGTTTTTCTTTCAGAAAACTCACGGATAAAAACCCAACCTGAACATTTTTTGCGTTTTCTCCAAGTTGGGTATTTGACATCATAAATGAAGCAACAATATTGAATAACCATTAAAACAAATACTTATTGAAACAGTTTAAAATAAAAGAACGAGATATCTTTGGAAATACAGAAACATTAAATTTTAATGGTACTCTGAAAACTTTATATGGAACTCATAAAACTAATACATACAGTAAGCAAACCTTAAGTTCGTATATCATCCTGTTTCTATTCCACGAAGAGTCAGCAATTCGTATTTAAGGTACGCTTTATTATTATATTTCCATGTGATTTTATTATTTTATTTATCGCTCTAAGAATGAAAATTTTGTAATGTTGACTATAATCCGGTAGTAGATGGTAAAATAACTTAAAATAAATCATTAGAAAAATATAAACATATTATTCTACAAAATGAATGCAATAGTTCTGGAGCTTTTTCCGTGAATCGATCTTCCAATGTTTATGAGTTCAAGTTAATTAAAGAACGGATCTAATTAAATGGAAACTAGCACAACATCACTTGCTCTCTCGGATCTAATTAATATTTTCAGTAATTTCACCAGTTTCTTATTTAAACTGATAAAACTTTAATTAGCGCTATAGACGATGTGGTCATTATTCAGTACGGCAGTCTATCTACCTTAGCTATAGAAACCAGAGATATAAAGTCGCTCGAAAAATCTAATGCTTACATTGAATTCACATCTGTGAAAAATTTGCGATAATGAATTTTAAATAGTTAGAAGAGGAAAAAGTTCGAACTGACAAGAGGAACACACAGTAATGAAAATTTCTAATAAAACATTTCTCTTCACCGAAGTATAACTAAACGTTGTTTGTACTAATTGTGTTAATAAATCTTTATTAAAGTTTGATTTTCTTTCGTTGCTTCGTGGTTAGTGTAACTATTACTTTATAAATTTTCGGGTTCTAAAATTTTGAAAAAAATGCAACTTTAACAAACATGTATAGGAAATTTACAGAATTGAAGGTTTTCTATTGTATACCAGGTACACAGAACGTAAAACCAATATTCATTTTTTTTCTTTCACATACATGCTTTTCAAAGTTACTGGAACTACATATGTTTATTATTTATTCAATTTTTTTTATATTAATTTATAAGTAAATATGAGTAGAAATTCTACTTTAAGGTTCGGAACCGGGATTTTAAAAAGCGCATGAATGGATAATTTTCATGATATTTAACGTCACTTAGATTAGAATACATGTATAAAAATATTTTAAGGACATTTTGACAAAAAAAATTATTTAAATACAATATTTCGGCAAAAAATTAACTTAGAATAATTTTTTTTCAAAATGTTCTCCTTTTGTGAAAAATGCTTCTATTATAATAATATTTTGCCTGTATATATCTCAGACCTCTGTACAGAGGCTCAACTATGATTTTTGAAAAATTCCGTTTATTTTCAGAGTTACAACCAATTGAAATTATTATCGGCGTTTTTTTCTTAAAATTTCTCCCATCTGTTGTCGTAAAACACGGATAAACCCACTTCTAAGTTATATATTTCAAAAATTCTAGTTTAGCCTCTATACAAAGGTCTGAGCTATATACAGGCAAAATATTATTATAATAGAAGCATTTTTCACAAAAGGAGAATATTTTGAAAATGGATCATTCTATGTTCATTTTTTGTCAAAATATTGTACTTAAATAATTTTTATTGTAATAATATTATTAAAATAATTTTATATACATTCTCTAATCTAAGTGACACTAAATATCATAAATATTATCCATTTATACGCTTTTGCATAATCACGGCTCCGAACGTAGTTGGATACCTTAATCGGAACATAATCATTAGGTTGGCGTTTCTGTTTCAAAATAATTCCTGGTATCACCCTAAACTGGAAAATAACATACTACCCATAAAATAGAAATTTATTTTGCCTATTGTTCGTGTGTGTTATTCCACTATTGATTTTATTATTTTATGCAAAATTTATTATTTTATTTAAAATGCAAAATTTAAGCAACTTTTCAGATTGTGCCGTATTTCTGAAAAAAAAATCAACTGGATGACATGAAATTCACACTACACTTAAAGGTTGAATTGATGAAAGTACTTAAAGGTTAATGAAAGTGTAATAGCCAAAAATGAGAGCCGTACACATACATTATGAATCAAAGCAGAAAAAGGCTTTATTGACAGAATGGTGTTAGTAAAAAACATTGTCTGGCCATGAGAAAGAACAACAAACCGAAATCCCTTAGTAAAGAATATGACGCCTCCTAAGTGCAATGGTTATATGACACTGTTGGTTCATACTCAATGCCAAATTATCTGGGAGTTGTTGAAGCAAGAGTCGTCATTCTTCAAGGAGCATCTGTTTCAGTTACCTAGTGTTCAAAGGAGGACACGATCTTTCAGCCAATCGTCTCTTCAAAGCATCCCACGCATGTCCAAATTGAAATCGGAGAAGCATGCTGATCTATCCATTCTATAGATATCTAAAAGCTACTCAACAGCAGAGGTCCTGTGTGGACGTGCACTATCGTTTATAGAGAATATCGAATATCCTTCCAAGTAATATATCATCGTGCTGGACGTAATTAAACCATAGTGATTCGAATTCAGAATCAGTGGGTGAAAGAGGGACAAATTGATTGTGGTGGGATGGATTTGCCAGCCTCGTGACATCACCAAGACAGGTATGTTGTGTCCATGACAATAATTGCAACAACAGGAGCCTTAGTGTAAGAATTAAAGTCTAATCTGTGTATATAAAATTATTAAGTAAACTACTGATCAAACTTTTATTTCGAGAAGTAGAACAATAATAAACACCTCTTGCAAAATAAATATGACTAGTGACTATATCTAAATTCGCACTCGATGTATTTTAAATTCTTCAACTTCATTCATCTATAAAAACAAAGTGAAATAATATTTTCTATTCATGGAATGAATTCAATTGATCATCATAGCTTTCCCTCAATTTCTTCTTACGACTGTTTTTAAGCGGAATATTATATCTAAATTGCTTTTAAAAAATGTGAGAATTTACATTTCTTAATTTCACGAAATGAAAGTAGGCTGAATGAAAGAAGAATCGATAGAACAAAATAAAATCTTTTTACATATGATGTAATGAAAATGGGGGTGGATCTCATAAGATTGGGATGAGTTATTCGAAGAATAAATCTAAAAGGAAGATTCGAGAATATATTATTTCCTTTTAGCTAAGGGCACCATATCAATGATAAGATCACTACAGCCTTGTGAAAAAAATTAGAAGTTAATGGAGAGAGATTGATAGAGATGTAGAATTTCACTAAAGATCGCATTACGGAATTGTGGATGTTGAATCCATCAAGCTTCTAAGTTCTCTAGAGGCGCGGTGTAGATGCTTGACGAGTGAAACACAAATGCAGGTGCTTTCTTCCTCGTCTGCTCGTTACAAATATCATTCCCAATGGTATTGTTGTAGTAGTACATTAATACGAAATTGAAAAAAAATTGAAGCTAAAAATAATAAAATTATCATATAAGTTCTATGAAAGCATGATGAATTTTTCAGTATGAGATTTACGAAGTACTGGATTAATCAGAAATGAGAAAATTGCAAGGTTTTGTAAGAACTTAATGACTATCCATTCAGAAAAGAACACATTTTGTAAATGTAATTTTACTTTCAGCTATAAATATTATATTATTTGGAACATATCACTATTAGTAATTATGGATGATGGTCATCCTTTTATAAAATAAAAAGTTTTTAGATACTCGAAATGTGTGCAGGAATAAACATTTTTGAGATTTCATGTAACCATATTCTTTTAGAAGTATAATTAATCTTAAATCAATAAATTTTTGTGTTAGTACATCTGATACTGTAATTATATCTGGATTATAATGGTTATGAAAACTTAAATTTAAAATTTACTACCGGGCAAACTGAAAATGCCTGAAATAACTAAATAAGTTTAAGATTGACACATTTTAGTTCTGTTACAAATAAGCAAAAAATCTTCCATTAATATAATCTTCCTATTGCTTAACTCCTTTGTAATATTACCACCAATTCAGATTATTTCAATAATTAAAAACAATTTGAAATATAAATTCAAAAAGGCCGTATTTTGTATTTAAATAAATCAAAATTCATTTAAATTACTCTGATAATTTTTAACATTGGTCTATAAAATCTTCATATAAAACAATATAACATTTTATTCTAATTTATCATTAAATTTGTTTTTTTTTCCTTCTTTTTTGGGCAAATATTGATGCATATTTACAATATGTATACTTAAAATAATATAATCTTAAAGTGAAAGTAAGATTTATTGTTGTAACACATTACGCTTAAATGTTTTTGTCAGAAAAAAAAAACTTAAAAATATTTCAAAGAACGAAAAGAGTTTTTGCTAACCGATTCATTGAGTAGCTTTCAAATAAAAAGCGAATTATACACGTGAAACTAAGTTATATAGCTCGGGTTTTCTAACACTATGCATCTCAAATATTTCCATTTTTACCAAAAACACCTTAAATGATCCCAATTACCTCCATACAAGTATTACGGGATATTTTTCAATAAATAATTCTGAAGTGTGGTCATTTACTCTGTGGTTTAATTTTACCAAAGTGAAATATAAATTATTATCAAAACTACAAAAAAGATAAGAACGTTATATTATTATAGGAGCAAAGTTTTCAAAAGCATTCCCCATTCTGTATCCCACAATAGCCGATTGTAGGAGCTCCTAAGGGAACTAACTGTTTACTCAAAAAGTAATTACGTTGATCGCATAGCTAGCGCAAATGTTTGGCAACTGTTCAGGTTTAGAAAGGGTATGACATTTAGGGATTTAAGAACACGGCACCTGTTAAAGCATTATTACACGCACTTTGGACATTAAAAAATAATTATTCCTTCTCTCATATAAAAGTGGAAACATGAGCTGGCACTGAACCATGCTTCGCTAGAGTTGTATATTCATTGAAACAAGATAATAGAGTAGTTTTACAGTGAATTAGTTTTCCGTTAGTGCTTTGAGTTTTAGATGGCGTCATATTTATAAGTCTCTTTTACTAAGTGAGAAATGGTAAAAGCTCTCAAATAAAGCTCTCTAAATTCTGAGATTTATCAAAATCGTCTTGAATATTATAAAAGTCAAACTTATTTTTAAGAAAATTACTATTACAGTATGTGCACATATAAAAATTGTTGAATAAGATATCATATCATTGTTATAATATGGTTTAATGTATAAAATAGGTGAGATGTAGCATAACTGTACACTTCTGCAATAAATAACCGTAAAAAGAAATACTGATTACAGCTGAAGCACTTTTAAGATTTAAATTTATGACCTGTCCAAAATTCGACCTTGGAAACAAAAAATACTTCTCTCTCTTTCTCTCTCTCTCTAAATGTTATTTCATTAAATATTAAATTAAAATTAACAGAAAAAAATTAATGCACTGAAATATTTTGATGGAATTTTAACTAGTTTATATTATTATACGGGATATGCTATAAAAAGGCATTTGATATATCCACTACTATAATGCATCCAAATTTTTCAGTCTTTGATGCTTCCGCCTCCTCCTCGGACCAAATTCATAAAAGATTTATTTTTATAAAACTCAACTTTGGCGTTCAAAATCGTTTCACTTCCTTACAAATGATTCGAATTTTTTTGAAAAAAATATCAAAATCTCTCCCACTCCTTTCTTGAATAGCTTATGAAAATTCAATTTAGAGTATTCCCCCTCCCCGTTTCCTTTTCTTCGATCCAGCGTTATTATACAGAAAAATGGAGAATGCTGCTTCAGCGTTCCTGTCATACCACAGATAAGACGAACCATAGAAGATTGAATCAATTGTCCGTCGATTAATACAATAGCCTGAAGGCATGTCTCTCTCTTTTGAGGCTAGTGTTTAGTTTTCATCACGGAAGGCTGTGTTTTCATTGTCGTTTCTTTCGAATAGTATTGTGCTTCATGGCCTAAAGCATTCTTCCCCTTCGTGTTACACAACCAAAGGATTCCAATTACTTCTGTTACCAGTCGATTTTGGCATGCATTCGCTTACCGCTGGAAAGGCTCAAATTGCGAGCAAAATTAATTAGCTAGAATTACTTTTTGAAAAATATTCTCATTTAGTTAGAAAAGAATGAACATGCTCTAGAAAGCATCGTTATTTTACAGTAATGGCTTTGTCGAAAAGGGTAGAGTTATTGGAAAATTTGCTTGATTGAGTGTTTCAAAAGGGGAAGGTTGTCTTTCTTCTTGAGCAAATTTAATGTGAAATTACTTCTTATTGTCACTTTAAGATATTAAAAAATAACTCTTTCTGCTTGCTGAGTTTCTACTTAGGGGAATTTCTGTTTATTTTTGAGTTTAATCTATGTTATTGACAAGTCCAGTTTTTTATATACTTTGATCACTTATAAGAAAGAAATTTCGCAGAAAAAAAGCAAATTAATACTGATATATATATATGCATTCTTATTTCTAATTTTTCGTTTATCACATTTTATATTAATATGTATAGAGGGGAAGAACCCTTATTTTATATTGAATCATTTTAAGTCTAAGACATTTAATCATGTTTTTATAAGCCTAAAAAAGCACATATGAATAACATCAAGCATTCTGAAAGTTACGTGAATAATAGAAAACATATATATAAACACACGCGTAACATACACATCAGAACAATCCCAATCGTACACTAATATTTTTACAACCTGAAGAGACGTATAATTCGAAATAAAAAAGCAAATTTGTTTTCTTTAAATATGGGTGCAGTAAAATCTCAGAAAGAAAAACCCCTTCTTTTGAGAAGAATATAAGAAGTATAAAATGTAAGTCAGGTGTACTAAATAGAATTAATAAAATCCTGGAAAGAGAGGGGAGCACAATATCTAACGAGAAGAGTGATTTTAAATAATAAAAATGAAATTGGGTGCGTAGCTGAGACTTTATAATTAAATATACCTTGATGATACCTTATGACATAAGAAATAATTCACCAAAAATGACTAGCTGAAGCTTCAGTTCATTGTAGCCGTGCATTCAGATAGTGCATGAAACAGAGAACACACATTCCATAAGATATCTTTTACGCGCGAGTGTGGTTCCATTGAACCACGTGGACTGTACCAGTGCCTCTCGGATGGATTGTCAAAAGAGTATTTGTTACCATTTGCAACTGGACTAAAGGAAGAAAAGTGGTCCATCACAGGATTGCTCGACATTTGAGTGGGAGTGATGGTAGCAACCGACGATGTTAGCAGGAATAGTAGAGCCACGGATGTACAGAGCGTCGTGAAAGTAGCGTTTTGTTGAAAGCGGAGACAGATCGTGATCTTCCGATCAGCGCTAACAGCCTCGATGTGTCATCAGTGATCTGAAGTGTAAACGAGACACCAATACCCTCGAGATACGACTCGGTGACTGTCATGAAGGCCATTTTACCAACTACCCACCACCTCTGTACATCACTAAGTGCTTTTGAAGTGGTACCTGGCGCTTTCGAGGCGGAATCTCACGGATTAAAGTAGAATTTTTTTCAGTGAGGATTTCACTGGTATCCCTGATGATCAGTGAAAACGTGTCTGAAGACTTTCAGGACAATGGTAGGATACTCACTTACATCTCGTTTGCCATACAACCCGACAACCAGGAGTTATGATAAGGGGTGCTATTTCATTTCATAACTATACCCTTTTGATTGTCATGTTTTCTTTTTGCTTTTGGTGTTGTATCTTCTGAATAAATTATTTAATTCCTTTGATGCTGCTAACGTTTCTTTTTTTTAAATGTACATCAACCGATTTTCCTCCCATCAGATAACTGCATCTTGGGGCGTCGTATTTTATGTTATAAAGTGTACATTGAATTTTGCAAGACATTGGTCGAATGGGAGAAAATTATAGCTAAAAAGTAACATAAAAAATTTTTAAAAGGTCAAATTGTTGCATCTACTGTATCTCAAGAAATTATATCCAGTGCTCTGAATTCCATTTAAATAATGCAATAAATAACATACTAATAGCTAAGGATTTAAATATGCTGCATTCCTTATCAAAGAGTTTTAGTATCTAGTCATATATATCCATTCTAAGAGGGCTATAAATAAGAAAACTTCTCTGGATATGATTTTCTTGTTTATATAAAATTTAATATAATTAAAATCCTAGTTTTAACGGTAGGTATAATTGTATTTTGTTCAACTTGATATTGTCATGTGATACTAAAATAAAAACAATATTTTTTAATGAGGAAAAACTTATTGGTTGATAGAACTTTTTGATTAGTCCATTATCCCTATATTCAAAAGCATGATCAAGAGTATAGACAAGCTCAGTTAAAAACATGTACATTGCTTATGAAATTTAAGTTAAGAAAAAAATTGTAGAGAAACAATTCTGAATCTTTGAGACGTGCCTCGTAAAGAGGCGTGAAATGGTAAAAGAGAGAGAGAGAATGAGAAATATGGGAGGAGAAAGATGAGGCCAAGAGAGAAAACATTAAAAATATTTTTTCTACATAACATTTTAAGATAATATATAAAAAAATATAGGAATCTAAAGTCTGATTTGAAGAAAGACATTATTAGAACTGATACAGGAATCTGAATTCCAAATATTGAAAGAGGTGAGAATTAACATGTTAGCATAGTTCAAAGATTTAAAATATTCACGCTATTTTGATTTCATATTCGTGATTGGTAAGGCATTTTACATTCGTTTGAAAAAGGGATTTTAAAATTTTCAGGCATCAATAAAAACACCTCTATCTATTAATTAGTTAACGAATTAGCAAATCTAAGCGAAAAAAACTTAATTGAAATTATTTATTGTAAAATCAAACATATATATCATAAATATTTAAATTTTAAAGCTTGCCTACAGGATTGAAAAATTGAAATTAATTTAGTGCATTTTGCTTTTCATTCAGTATTTTTGCTTTTTTCGTTAGTAACGTTTTGGATAAGTACACCAATCTTATCGTATTTGGCCGAAAAGAAGTTGGAAAGTTGGAACGAGAAGATGGTATATAAGTGATGTAACATCATTTTATTTACGGGTTCGTTCTTGTATTAACTGAAGGACGGACCGTTATCATTGAAGAGTCGGGATTTTTTTAATCGCTTAGGGCCTACCCAACTAAGCAAAGTTTGGGTTGGTTGTGATTAATTCATCGTCTTATGGAAAAGTTGCTTTTTTCCATCTTTAATTAAGAAAAATTACAGTAAATATACAACACTTTTGATCAAGTTGGCATCCGACGTAACTGAGGAGCACAAGTATCAAAGATATAAAAATATATCAGCTATTAATTTCATAACAACCAAAAGAAGTAAAATACTTTATTCCGAGATCAAAAATAAATTATTAGGAAAATATAAATTATATAAATTACTAGCTGCATGGCCCGGCGTTGCTCGGGCTTTCTCTACTTTTATAAAAAATGTTCCCTTTCCTTCATAAAATCAGCACTTCTAATACTTTTTTCAAAATGACTTTCACCCCCCTTCCTCCGCTTAGCCCGGCGTTGCTCGGCCTTTTTCCGAGTGTATAACTTAAAATTCGCTGTTTCGAAATTTTTTTGCTTCTTTTCTGTCAGACAAGTTTATTTCCCCGGCGTTGCTTGAACATTTTTAAATGCATAACACATTGTCATGGAAATTCCCCTCCTCCTCTCGCCATGATATCTCTTGAGTAAGTGAACAGTGGGACCTTAATATTCACTCACTCACTTTGCAACTTTTTAGGACCCGAAAACGAAAATGCACCTTTTTAAAAATAGTTGTATGTTCAGAAAAGTAGAAATTTTTATAATTACAAAATTTTACAACTGTATTAAATGTTGAATTAAAATTGTGAGCATATTTTTTGAAATGTTCGATAAACGGAAAAAAAGTTTCATGAAATTATTTTTATAAATGAAGAAGTTATAAAAACTTTGAATTTGGTAAGTAGTTGTTAAATATTTGAAATTTGAGTATATTTTAACTGATACAACATATTTAAAAAATAAAATACTATAAAGAATTAAAATTTATTTAAGTAATTCTCAGTTGAATACAAATGTTACTTTGTCTTCTATTTTTTTAAAAATATTAAAACTACCTTTTTTACTAATTATTATAATACTTATTATTACACTTTCTTGAAAGGCTTAGAATTATGCATTGTCAGACTTGTAAAGCCTTCGATATACATCCAGTATCAATTTTACTGTAGTGTTGTTATAGGTTTATAATATTCCTAACTATCCACCGTTCTTCAAGTTTAGTGAAATGGGTGTTCTACACTTGGCCTTTTTCAACTAAGTTTGTTTTGTATTTCGATATTATCTTTTGAACTGTAAATTTGTTTTAATATTTTTTTATCCACTACAAATAGTATTTAAATTTTAAATTATCGCCTTGCTTAATGGAAACTATTATTAGAATCGATCTTACGTTGAATTTAAAAGACATTTATTGATTGTGAGGACCTCTTTCTTTCTGTTAATGTTTAACTTACAAAATAATTTCACTAACGTCATTCAAACTATCAAATATCGTTTTTTCTCACGTTGTGTAAGTCGAAAAGTACACCGAATCTTCGAATTCTGTGTAAGCGACCTTAAATTACCATGACTGAAAACTATATAGTACGATTTAAAAAACAGTGAAAAGCTTTTTCTGAAAAATGGCGTAAATCAATCTTGGTTCAAAATGCATTCTTTTTCAGGTTGACTGGTTCGAGACGTATTCGTTTTTGCAAGGATTTTTATAGAATAATTGTCTGTGTTTTGACTTTAGAATTTTAGCGAATTTTTACTTTAATTAATATTGCGCAGTCCGTAAATATTAAGATTTAAAAACTGGCGAACGTAACATACTCGAACTTTTCTAAAATCATAAGCAAATAAACAATGTTATTTTTTCGATTAAAATAGTATAAATAATTTATATCTGGAAGTGTAATACGTTAATATTACTTTTTGTTGTATTTATTTTATGTTAAAATTGTAATCAGCCTCACACTCTGCCTGTTCAAACTTTCGCAGTTCCTGGCGCCTGGCGTAGACAAAACAAAATGCAAAGGTTAGCTTCACACATAAAAGATAGATATTTGCTGTCGCGGGCTTTTTTGTAGATGGCAGAATTTTTTCCTACTTACTTGACAATTATTGTTATATTTTTTGAACACTTCACACAATATCTATAAATTATAGCCTATGTGTTATTCTGATGTATAAGCTATACTATTGTAAAGTTTCATTAAAATCCATTCAGTTGTTTTTGCGTGAAAGACTCCCAAACATCCTCACAAACTTTCACGTTTATAATATATATTAGGATTAGGATTAAATAGAATGTATTCTAAAAAATATATTGAATAAAAAACATTAAGGCGTGTTTCTTAATGAAGGTACTTTTGCAACAGGTTATTTTCACGATTGTTACTAATCCTCTAGGGTAAACTTTCATGACGTTATATGATTATGAAACCGCTTTCTGTGAAGAAACCGTGATTTATGTTAATGAGAGCTTCAATTTATAAATTCAAGAGATGTTAGAGAGAAGTTTGCGACTGTTGTTATGCTGAAGCTAAAGCGCAAGAGATATTATAGTTGAAGCTAACCGAACTCGAGAAAAAAGAGCAGACGGGTCAATTTAGGGCGATTAGCACTGCTGCTGATTTGTTCGTCAAAGCTAAGTATTGAATCACCTGTTATAGATATTTTTGTTAGCAATTAGTATTTAGTGCCCCTAGCTTAGATCGAATTTAGATAGTGACTTGATAGTCAGTCATGAGAAAAAAGGATTGGTTTTATGAATATATCTCGTTCTTTGGTGCAATCTCACACATTTGCGGGGAGAATTCGCGACACTTTTAACGCAACATACATCTAAGGAATAACTTTTCTACATTTTTTTTAGCTGCAAATTCTTTTAATCAGACATCACATTACAATTCTTTGGTTAAATCTCTGCTTTTAGAAAGAATTGGTTCAAAATTTAAACTTCCATTTAACAATGTTGTCTTACATTTGGTTCCTTAGTAGAAAATCCTGAAAAAAAAAAGCGAACCCTCTCCCTTCACCTTCCCACACTGATTGTAATTTGCATAATAATATTTGGGTCTTTAATTTTTAAATCATATTTATAAATCAGTTTTAATCCCCCCTCCCCCACTAAGATAGCCTTTTTAAATGAGCGAGGCTCTAAACTACGTTTCATTAAGACCATGATTCAGTCCACCAATGTACGGATTCGATAATGATGAACTGTAATGCATTTGCTTTTAGGTAAAGTATTTTCAACTCATCAGAAAAGACATCTTGTAAAGAAAATTATAGTTATGCTAATCCTTTCCCTAATTTTTTAACATTTTATAAATAAATTAAGATATTTGTATTATAAGAAACTATATGCTCCTCTCTCTCTCTATATATATATAAAATAAAGCATCCATTGGACATAATCACTTAGTTTGCATACTAAATCATCTTTATTAAAACATAAAGCTTGTTACACTTCTTTAAAAGTCCTTCCCTTTCTCCAAAACTGTCATCGAGCAGTTATTTAAAACTCCAATATGCAAAGTTAAGACTCTACACTGAGTCCACTTTTGCATAAAATGAGATAAGCTGCCGAAATACAATCATTAAATGTTTTACTTTCGGTACTTCCGCGGGCCTTAAACGAGACTGCAAGAGAAAATAGGATCTGTAAGTGGCAATTCTTTGCACTTTGGGGCTTGTTTGCAGACGCGCTCGCCGACATATCATATGTCTTGCATTAAGGACTGCCGAAACGAACAGCTGTGTTGACCAAGAGGATTGCTGGAAGTACAGACCGTTGTAGTTGGAAACCGTACGAGTTGTTGAAAGGTCCGGTTTCAGAGTGTTAAGTGATTGCTGGGAAAATGTACCCCTTCTGTTCGGTTTAAAAGACTTGCGCATTAGTAAACCATTTTGATGAAGATTTAAAAAATGGTTGATTCTGGAAGCAATGAAAGGGATAAAAATATTAACGTTCTCTCCAGCTAGAGCGTTTTTTTTTTACATACTAAAATCTAGAGATTAATTTTGCTTTAAATGTTAGAGTTATATACGAGAAAAATAAGCATCATTAAATCATAGATAGTTTAATTTTTGTCCCGTTTTTTCCTTTGAATTTATAAGTTTTGATTGTATCAATGGGTGAAGTTTTACTTCGGAGTATACATTTTTATGAGAGAATTAAGTATCAAGAATTATAGGAAGAGGGACTATTAACTATTGGTAAAGCCTCATTAGCTCTTTTATCTTTGTATTGTATTGTTTTATAAAAGAAAAAGCGTTTATGTCCAATTGTAAGTTCATTACATTTTATAATTAGTTCACAAATTATGCAAAAAATGTTACATAAGTAACCCAAACTCACAAAAATATACAAGAAATGTCAAATCATTACCAACATAACATTTAACATAAAATAATAAAAAGCTTTCAACATTTATGTACGAACTTAATAATATTACAGCTTTCAGAAATATTTTTAAATCTATTTAATGTATTTACTCTGGAAGGAAGTAAATTTATGTATTTCATAAGATTAAAATATTATCACATTTCGTTAATTTCAAAGGAGCTGTAAAAAGTAGAAGCTAGGAGTAACTCGGAAGAAATTATTGTTAGTTATGTGAATAAGTTACATGCGTACTAAGCGATGTCCCTTATGTTTTACTAATTACACCAAATTCTGTAGTAATTTCTACCATATCAAAACTGCTTTACAGTAACTTAGCTAATACCATCTGAACAAAAACATTTTATGAAAGAAAAAGAAAATGAAATGGAAACACTAACTTAACATTATTATGTCGAGTGAAAATTTTTAATTTGTAAAAATTGCTAATTTGTTGGGAGACCAATTTTTCGTATTTGTTACAAAAAGAGAGAGTTATAAGAACGTCGCACTATAAAGCAACAAGAGGGCTATTGGTGTCGGACGTCGTTGTTCTGAACCTCGGTCTAGTGGCGACACCTGACCGGACAACCGTACCACGCCAACGGGAGGACTTTGAGCTCGACAGATTTAGCATGCATCCGCCCTAGGGATGGTGATCTGAGATCGATTAATCGAAAAATCAATTTCTCGGGCAAAAAATCGATTTTTTAAATCGATATGTAGCACTGAATCGATTCAGGGAATCGATATTTCATCCTAAAAAATCGACTTTCGATTTTTTCTGTTTTGGCAAAAACAGAAGTATGATCCTGTACTTTACTTGCAAGGTCAAAAAAACTATTTATCATCTTGTTCACTCAACAGCCATGATGTATATGAGTATTGTGGGATCATCTGTTCCTTGTGAGCGCCTTTTTTCGATTGCCGGCAACATCGCAAGTGATGAGCGGAGCCGCTTGGATCCCAGTAGACTTGACAGACTGTTGTGTTAAAAAAACTTAGATATCAAGCATTGGGAACTATAAGCTATGTTACCTATTTTCTAACTTTTTAATGTAACAAATACATTTAGAAAATAAATGTCTTCTTTTATACCTAATATTTTGATATGGTAATAAAATAATTGTAATTATCGAATTCCCTGAACTATAAAAAATTTCCTGATTTTACTGATGAGAGATCGTTTATTATGGTATTTTTCTTGTTTATCATAAAGGGATTTACATTTACATTGTAAATGCAGATTTGAAAAAATCGATTTTTTATCAATCGATCTTTTAAGACCTCGATTTTTTTGTGAATCGATTCATCAGGTTACGATTCGAATCGATTTAAATTCGATCTTTTTTGGAAAGAATCGCCATCCCTAATCTACCCCCTCTATACGGAGGTCTTCAGCGGCACCAGAACTCAAAACCACGACATGTCGACCCATAAGTTCATGACCATAACCGCTAGACTATTACGACTGTTTGTCATTTAAGTTATTTACACACAACTGCTTTTAAGGAAACATCAAAGCTATTTTACTTAATTTACATGTGTTTTTGTAATATTAATCATCTACTGTGTGTCTTAATACCAGGATAAGACAAAGTAGTTAAAAGGTAATTTATAAAAAAAAGATCATTTTATAATTTCTTAATTATTCTTCTATTTATGAATATATGTTTAGGATCATAATGAATGAATAACAAGATTTTTAACTCATAAATTATTTTCATTTTCTAAAAATATCTGTTAATAATTATTAGTATGTACCCATATTCATTATCCTTGCCATTGCTTCGATAATGATTAAATATTAAAGTGCTAAACCTATTAAAAAAATTTTTTTTTAGCAGAAATATACTTTTAGGCACTAAATTATCAAAAAGAAAAATAAATAATAATTCTAAAAATTTAATTCGCATATAACCTAGAAAAATTCTGTTTAGACACTAAAAAGTGCATTTTTAAATTTGATATAAATAACATGAAATTGCCCATCGATATTTTCTTACTTTATCCACTGAAGTTGATACTGATTAAGCAAGAAAATACATTAGCTTACTCATTCGTAAAATTGGTCAAAGGATATTCATAAAAAAGAAAATCCCGTTTACAGCTTAAAATTCACAGTTCTGATTGAAATAAAAATGCTATATTTGAGTGAAATATAACAAACAGTTTATTTAAATTGACGCCAAATATTCAGGAATGTGTCATCCACGCTGTGAAAAATGTAATTACTTATAAGTTAATAAGTATACGCAAAGTAGGCTGGTAAGTGGCCCTACTTCAGTAACACAAAAT
This sequence comes from Trichonephila clavipes, assembly GCA_019973935.1. Lineage (NCBI taxonomy): Eukaryota > Metazoa > Arthropoda > Arachnida > Araneae > Nephilidae > Trichonephila > Trichonephila clavipes. The sequence goes on from BMAU01018399.1 coordinate 528,650, forward strand.
TTTGAATCGAATTTTTAAAATTTTGATTTAATTGATAATTTTACCTAATTGTGTAAATGAACAATTTTTTAAGAGAGAGAGATAACAATTGAAATACCTCATATGATAACCCATGGGCTGTGGGTATCATTTCTTCATCGTCCGTGCGACCTAAGTTTGAGGGGATAAAAGACTGACCACTCAAAGATTCCATTCTAAAATTAGGTTATTATTATCTCAGTTAATATTCAGAAAAACAACACAAGGAGGAGGTTTATGATCAGGAGTGATGAGACACGAACTGCCATTCTAACAAATAGCGCAATAAGCCACCGAATCTATATTTATAGATGATTCCCTAACCTACTAGAATCCGCTCTAGTATTAGAGTTAAATCTTTCTTACCGCTAATCCAAGGCGAACAGCTACAAGTCCTTATATCGTCAATATAATCCTTGTTCCAACTTGCTCCGGCAAATGAATAATCTTCGGGCTTCGAATCCACTTACAATTCTCCTTCTTGGAACTTCAGTTAACACTCATAGAACCTCGCTAGCACTATTAGACCTCCTTATAGAACTTCACGCGAATACTAAAGTTCCAATATATACACAATTCCTAATCCACATAATCGCGTTCTCTTCTTGGTTGGTTGGAAAGAATTGCCCTTCTGGCCCCAAAGATTTCCTAAGAGGTTTTTTAGTTAGAAGGCGCGATAAAGCCCCGTCACACTCAGAGGAATGATAAATAATAATTTGCATTCCCTTTGATATTACCATATCTTGATATTTGATGTACTTTCGATATTTATCTTATTAGTTTACAACCAATTTTTCCACATTTTCTTCATTATTAAATTGTTTACAACACATATGACTGTCTAAAGATAAAAGCTAGTTATAATTCGAAGGAGATAAATATATGGAATAAGGAGGATGAGGAAGGATCTCTTACTCTAAATGAATACATTTTCATGCTGGTTTCTTGCGTTACCAATCTTATTTTGTATAAATGCCTCCGTGTATTTTCGTCATTTCTTTTGTCTAAACGCAACACAAATTGTTTGGGGGCTTATGTAGCGTTCCCAAGTTTAAATTCATAGAGCAAATATGCACGTATTACACTAAGTTTCTCAGACATTTTTGAGGATCGTGAGAGGCTTGCACCTCTCTCTCGGGCACCTAGATATCAGGGAGGTAGGGAAGAAACACTCGACATGATTCAATTAATCTATTTATTTATCACACAATGAAAATACCTAATTTCAACTAATAATAGTAAGAGAATGTCTCAATGCTAACCGCGAAAGTGGAATAACGACGGTAAAACACGAATAATTAGTAAACTATCAAACTTGATCCTTACCCTAATAAAGAATCTAACCTATCATCTGATTTAATCTTTTTTCAATTCAATCTCAGTGAACAATCGTCACTTTAAAACTTCCTCCTAATGATGTATTAATCACAATAATTCAAATGTGATACCTTCAGTAGCAATCTCACCTTATTCGAGTATATTTCCTCTCTTACTCTCTCTATTCAAGCTAGAAAACTTCGATTATGTATAGTAAGTTAATTTGAATATTACGATTTTCTTCTTCTGAAGGGTTGGTTGTGAATAACGCGGATTAATAGCCCAAAGATTTCCCAAGAGGATTAAGGGGTCACAGGGGTGTTAATCTTCTTTTTTTCAAATTTTCGAAAAAAATATATGTTGTTCCTCATTTTCTTTTGAACATTTTGATACCAACCACGTGATAGTACTACAAAAACTTCGAAAGTTATTCGAAAAATTCCAAACAGCAATTTAGTAATATTAATGTTTAAATGGCTACATGCGACACCCACTTACTCTTGATTTCCGCATACGTTTTATTTTTCTGTTTTTAAAAAGCCTCATGAAATATTTTAAACACTTACTTAATTGAGAAGGAAGCTTTCAACTCAACACATGCTTTTTAAAGTGTTTTGATTCTGTTTTGGTAATCCTAGCACGTTGTTTGCTTATCGAAATTCAAAACAGCGTTGTTTAAAACCGTTTATCAAAATTGAAAATTCTCGATTGAAATGGAAAATACTCATCGTAGACCTTCAGGCAAACGTCCCAAGAAAAGAAGATTTAGAGGGAATCAATTCATGAAGGTATGTTCTCATACACATGTTGCAGAAAGGAAAGACACAAGTAAGTGTGCTTCCAGTAATAAAATCTCAGGAATTCAGACTTCATTAAAGTCAAATTTTGTTAAGGTAAGTGAAAACTCTCTCTCTCTCTCTCTCTTCAAATGATATCGTATTTTTGATTTTATTTCAACTTTTCGCTCTATTTTATCAGTATCATGTTGTTTAAAATGTCATAAACCATTAACAATTAATGAAAAGTCCACTCGTGGTTTATGTTCGAATTTTGAAATACGTTGTAAAAACTGTGGGAGTGTTTGTACTTTTTCAAGCTGTGAAAACACTGGGAATAAAAATAATGCTCCAGAAATTAACAGAAGATCTATTTTAGCAATGAGATGCATAGGCCAAGGTTTAGAGTCATTAAAAACCTTTTGTGCTGTAATGAGTCTTCCTAATCCTGTTGAACAAAAATCATATGTTGTTATTAATAATAAACTTTCACGTGTTATGAAGGAAGTCGCTGAAGAAAGCATGAAAAGGGCAGCTGTTGAAGAAAATTCTTCGTCACCTGATAACCTTTTAACGGTAAGTGGTGATGGTACCTGGAAAACAAGAGGACATTCATCGTTGATTGGAGTATGTACTGTAATAGGGGCTGAAACAGGTAAGGTTTTGGATAGGGAAGTGTTGTCCTCATTTTGCAAAGGATGCGACAGTTATAAAGGGGTAAAGTTTGGTATCAAGTACAATAAATGGCAAAGAGCGCATAAGCTTTCATGTAGAAAAAATTATTCTGGCTCTGCTGGTAAAATGGAGGTTGACGGGATGTTGAGGATTTTTAATCGATCAGAAAAGCTTCATAACCTGAAATATTCGAACTACATAGGAGATGGCGACACAAAAACATTCAATGCCCTTTCTGAAAACAAGCCATACGGCGATGACCATCTTATTCAGAGAATAGAATGTGTAGGCCATGTGCAAAAGAGAATGGGTGCAAGACTTAGGAAGCTTAAATTAGTATATAGTAAAAAGAAATTATCTGATGGTAAAACTATTGGTGGTAAAGGTAGGTTAACTGATAGTTTAATTGATAAACTTGCGCATTACTATGGTAATGCTATTCGATGCAATTCTACTAGTGTAAAGGAAATGCGGAAAGCCATTTGGGCTGTTTGGGGTCATTCTTGCAGCACTGATGATGAACCGATGCACTGGTTTTGTCCTACAAATCCAAATACATGGTGTAAGTATAATGCCGCAATTAATAATAATTTACAAAATTATAAACACAAACCCTCAGTTGCTAAAGTTGTTCGAGATGTAATTAAGCCTGTATTTGCAGACTTATCTCATCCGGCACTCCTGAAGAAATGTTTAGGAGGTAAGACACAGAATCCTAATGAAAGTTTAAATTCATTAATTTGGAAATTTTGTCCTAAGACGATTGGTTCTAGTCTTCAGATTGCAGAGATTGCTGCAAATCTAGCAACCAGTGTTTTTAATAATGGAAATCAAATACTTATTTCTATTTTAGAGAAATTTGGCTTGAAAATTAACAGAAATGTTTGTGTGTCCCTGGCTGAACGTGACAATCGTCGAATCTTTACGTCACGACAGAGGTGTCTACAGTCATCTTTTGAAGCTCGCAGAGCCAAGAAAATTAAAAGGAGTAAAGAAATTGAGCTGTTTCAGGAACAGGAAGGTAAATGTTACAATCCTGGAGCATTTTAGCGTGTAAGTTTTAAGATTTATTTTCTCAAATTCAATTTTAAAACTTTAAAGCCCTTTTTCTCAGTTTGTGTTTTTTTTTTTTTCAATTATGCGCATTGCGTTTCAAAAACTATCATACTTTGATGCATAAAACTTTACACAGAATTATAAATTCTATCATAATCTTCAAATCCTAGCTATTTATAGTATTATAAATTTTTAATTTTTTGAAATATTTCAACAAAAATTGAATTTTTAAAAAAAAATTTAAAAAATGTATTTTTTATTTTTAAAAATATTATTTTTTATTTTATTTATATAAGATAAGCTAGCATGTAATAAGGATATATTTGACTTTATAAATCAACTTATTGCTAGTAATTAGAATGATTATTGCAGAAAATATCATGCGCGTCGTAAAACTTACTATTTGTTTCTTACAAAACATTTTCTTATTTTTATGTGCTTATTATTTTTAAAATTATGATTATATTTTAGATATTTTATACTTTTTTGTAACTTTATTCCTTTATAAAAAATGTGTGAAAGAATCAAATTATTTCATTTTAATCTCAAAGAATTATTTGTAGTCGAAAATTGTTTGTATTTTGTGCTCTCGAAACATTGTTAACACCCCTGTGACCCCTTAAGTGAAGGAACGCGTATAGATCTATCACAGGGTTGGAATTATATTGTAAATTAAAGTGAATGGTTCGAGATTTACTCAATAAAAAAAGTAAATTAAAATAGTTTCTAATAAACCAGAGAAATAACTTTTAGAGTTTTGTCCTATAACGAATGTGAGCAATCTTTATAATCATTGTACGTTACAGAAACAAAACTTCCTTGATTATCTAATATATATATATATATATATATATATATATATATATATATATATATATATATATATATATATTCATTGTTTTCTCTCCGTAGAAATTTATGTGTGTATTAGATTTTTTGTGAGAACAAGAATTTTATTTATTTATTTTCGATAAATTTTCACTAATTAACAACAACTATGGGTCTCTGTATATACGAGTCCATTGCATCTGCGTGATCATTTTTTATTAAACGTGTTCAGCCAGCAAACGTGTCACTCGTTCTTTGAGCTTTCCCACGTTCCTTCTCTCTCCTCTGTCCTGATCTTCTTAACACTGGGAGCACTGTAAATATATTAATCCTTTTGGGAGAAGAGGACCTCTGCGGATTCCACCGCAAAAGAAATTGTCTCGAGAGAGAAAAGACTACACCTGGCATTGGGAAAGGTCCAATCCACAGCAACACTGTGCTAGAAAAATATCGGGTGTTATCTAGTTTCTGTCATTCTTAAGCCAAAATAACACAGGCAGAAGTAGAGACAGAACACTCCGATACTCTCCCTCGCCCATTCTGTTCTGTCACTACTCTTGGTGATCTGCTAATCTGCAGAGGACCCAGAGATTAGAGACTTCCTGTGCTTTATGGAAGAGGCGACTGTAAGCCTATCTTAGGATAAACGACAATTTCTTTTTATCGAGGGTGAAACAGTTGTCTGCAGTTTCAGACGGTTGGAGGAAAACTCTTATCAATGATAAATCTAGCAGAGATTATCTCAACTTTTTTTTTTTCTGAGCGGTTAATTTTTAATTACACCTTCGTCAACTTTTATTGTAAATTTCTCATGAGGATTTACTCTTTCCTTATAATATCATAATTGAGAAATTTAACTATATTTTTGTCTATTAGATTTGAAATCAAAAGATTATCGTAATAAGGTCATTCAAATTTTTATACTGATAAAGAAAGCTTGTTTTGTTTTGATTTTTTATTAACGTCTCCCTTTGAAGCAGCAATATTGTGGCTGCGGTAGCCGAGTGGTATAGGTATTGTCGCGAGTTCGAGCCCAGTACCACTAAAGACCCGCCGTGTAAGGCAGCGATGCACGTTAAATCTGTCATGAGCTGAAACGTCCTCCCGTTGGTGTGGTGTGGTAGTTAGGAGAGGGGGTGCCAGCTCAGGTGTCATCCACGTCACTTGACCATGGTTCAAAATTACGAGGTCCGTCGCCAAAAGCCCTCGTGTAACTGAACAGTGCGACGTTAATATTCAATCAATCAATTGAAGCTGCAATAAGGCTATCAGCGACGGACCTCGTAACCTCGAACTGTCAAGTGGTGAGAACGACACTTGAGCTGGTAAACTACTTTTCAAACTTCCACACCTTGCCAACGTGAAGAATTGGAGCCTCAACTGACAGGTCCCTCCATATCAGGGGCGGGCAAATTTTTTCAGGGTACGAGCTACTTCTAATTTTTTCGAGGTGTTGCAGTCCACCCAATGGTATGGATTTGGTGAGCTAAGAAAAAGGTCTACAAAATATTTATTATAACATAATAATAAATACGGTGGTAGGTACTTACCTACAATAAAATAAGCTTACACTTTTAAGACCACGTATAAAGCAAAACGCAAGATACAAACATGATAATAACACACACACAGCCACAAATATAATAATACCAAATAAAGCATTTATAATCAAACAATTCATAACAAATTAAAAAAATAATCCTTTTCTTCTAAAGTTAGTACGTATAGTTGTAGTCAGTAGAAGACTTAGTCTGTATACTGTCAACCAACCTGGAATTATTTCGGTATATAATTCTTCTTCTTCATAAGCTGAACAACCTTTTGCAGGCCAAGGCTGACTCGGTGATCCTCCTCCAGTTGACCCTATCAGTCACGATGGTTTTCCATCGGTTGATTCCCATTAGTTTAAGGTCCTTTTCAACATCGTCTAACCATCGTGTAGTTGGTCGTTCTCCAAGTCTGGTCCCTTCAGTTTTCGAGAAAGTTACTTTTTTGATAGAAAAAGCATCGGCATGTTTGTACAGATGGCAGAGCCACCTAATACGTGATGCTTTTATAATTCTCGCAATGTCAGTCCCATCATATTTGCCATATTTCCTGTAGGTATATAATAACTAATTGCTAATTTCCAAGTGGTCGCCCCAAAATGTCTTAGTGGTCCATCGGTCGAACGCGATCGACCTAATTCCTAATCGCAGTGGCGTAACGTACACTCCCGCAAACCCCGCATCGCGAAGGGGGGTTCAGGATTCTAGGGGGCCCAAAGCCTGACTGATGCCAAGTACGTATTTAACCAACCGGGGACCAATACTTGAACTCGCAGGGGCCCTAATAGTCTCCATTACGTCACTGCCCATCCCTGCTCTACACGGTGGGTCTTCAGTGGCACCCCCGACCCTCAACACTGATCACGTTCCCGTGGTTACCGTTTCCATATCCTGATTATAGGAAAAGGAACTGGACAGATTGGCTTATATATATGGCTATGAATGAATAAAAATGGCTATCTGCCATTTTTATTCATTCTAAATTTTATTTTTAATTATATCTAAACTATAAATTACAAAATGTTTTTCAATGCTTTGTATTATTTAAAACCACCAAGATCTCAAGAAGTGCAATATGCAAATCTGAACAGGAAAAGTATATTAATCTTAAAAGACTCAACAGTTAAAGTTATTACAACTACTTTTTTTCCCTGGCAAATATCATAACTAGTAATATATGTGATTCATGTGTTTTTTAGTAATTATACTTCCTCCACAAATATCAGTAGCAAGTAATTCAGCTGTTTATAATGCATTTAAGAATAAAAACTCTGACCTGGACGAAGATGAGAACATGTGGTCATAAAAACGATAAGGAATAAATGTTTGAAACTATCTTTTTGTCTCCACTTCATTATTTTTCGAAACGTGAGATTTTTTTGTAATTTGAAAGATACCAAGTAGTACAAACACCATAGAGGTCTTTTTAAGTATTGTTAGATAACGTTTCAATTACTAATAAATTAAAAATGCACTCGATAATGATTAATTAAATTGATAGAAAATTTGTCTAATCTCGCTTGAAAATTTTTCAACGAATCACAAAGGAGGAGAGAATTTTAAGTCGCAGTTGTGGTCTAATTTTATTTTATTATAAAAGTTATTACATAATCCACAGAATCTACATAACGTGCTTTAAGGAATCCGTACTCGGAACATTTTTAACTTGGACTCCATACATAAGTAAGCGTAGAATTAATTTGATTAATCACATACACAAATATTTATCACGGACATTTTATTGATCAATTAGCCTAAGTTAGTGATGGGAAGATCAATTGCTACCAACTAATATATAAATAACTTAACTTTTTTTATTTGATAGAACTAGAAAGGATACAGGCCTCTTCTCTGTTATAGTCTTTATAAACATACGCTGATTCTTGAAGCAAACTTGGAAACAATAGAAGCGCAGTTGGCAATATGGTTCAACAGCGCAATACTCTATTATTATCCAGTTCTACTTCAAACTATTTAATGTAATGCAACACATTTGCATAATTACATTTCCTTGTTAAGAAGAGAGTAGTAAAAATCTCAAGAATAATTAAGAAACAAGTGATATAAAAAAAAATTATTTAGTCAATTCCTACTTAGGTCAACAAAGAAAACTTTTGTTTTAGTTACTTTTTATGAACTAATTAAAATTAATATAAATCTGTATATACATAAGACAGAATCACAATATTAAATGGCAAAACACCTTTTTAAATTAACATTACAAGCTTTTTAATTACATTAATATTGCAATTACATTTTTTAATAAAAGTTGAATAAAATAGGTAAGAATTTATCTTAATTGATTGAATATTAACGTCGCACTGTTCAGCTACACGAGGGCTTTTGGTGACGGACCATGTAATTTTGAACCATGGTCAAGTGACGTGGACGACACCTGAGCTGGCACCCCCCTCTCCTAACTACCACACCAACGGGAGGACGTTTCAGCTCTCGACAGATTTAACGTACATCGCTGCCCTACACGGCGGGTCTTTTAGTGGTACTGGGCTCGATCCTGTGACAAAGCAAGCCACAGTCCGATACCTATACCACTCGGCTACCGCGGCCACAAGAATTTATCTTAAAACCAGCGTAAAAGGAATGTTGACGTCTAATTAGCATATGATTATTTAGGTTAAGTTAAATCATCACAAATTTAACAGAAGCTATTTTATTCAATGGAGCTGCCATCTAGAGGAATAATAGGGACTGAAATATATCTCTTAAAACATAATTAATTAAAGTTAATTAATTAATTAATATTTCAAAAAAACTATATTATCATCAAGTGTCATCCACTACAAGTTTAAAAAATGAATTTGAACTTGAGTGGATGAATAAAAAGTATTTTCTTAACGATTGAAAATTTAAACAAGATATATATATATAAATATATATAGGGAGAGTGGGAACTAATAGTAGGAATTGAAAAATAAGTCATACACAATTTTAAAAAGGAAACCTCGTGAGATAGCCAGTTACAAAGTGATCTCCCAATTAGTGTATTGTTAAGTTTGAATAATTTTCTTCAAATAATGCTTATAAATGCTTTTCTTCATCTAGAATGCAATTTTTCCCCTGATACAAATTCTTTCTATTTCTTTTCATTTGATCAAAATCGATTATAGTATATTTGGTATTAAACTCTTCAATTATGTGGATTACAAAAAAAGCTAGACAGAAACTATTAACACCACTTTTAAATATTTTATTTTTAGTTAGTTTACTGGTATTTAATTAAGCTCATAAAATTGATTTATTGCTCCAGATATAAAAATACGATTAGAAATTACTCATGACTCTAAGAATTTGTTTTTACAAAAATTAGTGAGTGCCTGAACCAACCCTAACTTTTCAATAATTTCCCTTGTAAACATAAATCCTGCCGATGTAATTTTTTGTTCATCCATGGGATAATTCTATCTGAGTTTCTGAAAAAAAAAAAAAGGCCCAAAATGAAGATCTGGGCAAAGGTAATGGGGCATGGTAGATTGGCTTCAGGGGCTTCAGATGATCCATGAAATCCTAGAGGTCATGAGAAGACTCGAGTCCGATTTCTTTTCTAAAAAGTATCCTCTAAGGATTTAGAGACTATTTTTTTAATAGGAGGAGGAAAATACTTTCTTCTTTATGTAACTCCTTTTAGAAAAAAGTGTTTAAAGTATAATGCTAGTGATTTAGGAAATAATTTTTGTTATTATCCATGCATTGTAACCCAAGCGAGATAATTCTTCATTTGCAAGTGAGCGTATCTAAAATTATCCAGCCATTCCTAATAAATACTAACGTATCTACTGTCATAAAGCTCCCAGTAATGTTGGAATAGGTGCTTTAAGTTTCTCTGAATTTTTAAGGAATTATTTTCATATAAATTTATAATATTTAATGTACAACATTAATTTCCCTTTTGTTTTATTATAACTCAATACGCAAAACACACAACACAACCGTCTTTAATATTTAGAAATTCTCCTCCTTTTGCTTCTAAGCTCTCTGTTTATCAATTCGTCAACTTCTGGAAATACTCTTATTAATTTAGCTTGTATATTATATATTGTAAATAATATGTGTTAATTTTAATGACATAATTTCAGTATTAAATGCATTTTTTAAATGTTAGAATTTATTGCAATAAACATAAAAAATAATGAGGAAATATACTTTTATAATTAGTTCTTATTTATAACTATTTATTTCAGAATTTAATAATTTTACAAACATATATGTTCGATTTATCATATTTTTTAATAATTTGTTTAATCCACTAAAAAGTTCTGCTTTTGTTACGCAGGTAAGAAATTACTTTGTAAGTATCAATTTGGGATTTATAATTTATAATTTAAATTATTATGTCGTCTATAAATTAAGATTTTAGGCATTATAATTCCTAATTTCAGTAAAAAATGTTTAAATTACTTTCAAATATGGGCCTTTATTTACGTAATGTTACAATTACACGTTGCTTCGTGACTCAATAACTTAGCGAATAACACAAAGTTATTCTCTTTTATGTTAAATTTTAGTATTCCGAACGAATATCAGCTTCAATGTACCATTTATCTTCCAATGCAACAAACTATGTATCACTTTCAGCCATCAGCGGCACGAAATCGCATCAATCATTTGAAATGGTTATCACGGGATGGTTAAAGAACCGCCAAAATATCAATGTTCCATCTGGATTTCTATGGAAGCGACGATTTTCATGGAAAATTGTTCATTTTGTCGACAGAAATATCTATCGCGGCTACATGCTATATTTTGACATCTATTATTATTTTATATACAAAAGAAATGATATAAATATACAGTCGGCCCCAATTTAACGAACTCATCAGGAACGAACATCTTGTTCATTAAATCGGTTTTATTCGTTACATCGAGATTTAAACAACATTCAAATTTTGTACACTTATCTTTTTGAAATTCTATAATAAGCAACTATACAAAAATATCCATAGTTAGAAATTACTCTCATTTCATTCAACAGCTAAAAATACTATTAGTGACGCATCAGTTAAAAGGAAATTTTAAAATACAGACTAATTGATGTTAGACAATATCTTTTTGATTACTTACTCGAAATAGTTATTTTCCCAACTTTATGTAGAGAAGAAAATACTGCGTCATTTGTATCATATTTTTCAGGTAATTTTGCAGTTTCCAAACAATGTAAAGCATTAGAAAATGTTACAGTTTTGATTAGAATTTCACTATCAATTTCTGCATCAGAATCTTCTATTGACATTGGCTCCGACAGATCAACAATTTCCCGAAATTCTGTTACACTGATAGGCACTCCGACTCTCTCTCTCTCATCAGATGCTCCATAATCGTTAAAATCTTAAAATATCCCTTGCGTTGTGAAGTGGGATGAGATAAGAAAGGAATTTCCTGACCAATTCAAAACTCTCACGAGAGGTTACACTCATGACTCATCTGCACCTTTAAAGTTTAATAATGGTTTGGACCACAAGGGGGGTGTCCTAGGGGTCCTGACCCCCTCCAAATCCATTGATTTTTTTCGATTGATTATAATTCTAAGTGAATAGTACGTAAAATTTAATTAAATATTTGTTATTAATGAGATTAATTTTATCAATCAATGCTAATTATTTGTTCAATAATTAGTTTTTTATTGTTTTTTGTTCCCGAAAATCGACAAAATCACAATTAGCATGATAAAAGAATGGTGGACTTTCAAACCTGGACCCCCTTGAAAGATTCTTGTGTGCGCAACTGGTTTGGACTCTTTTCCGTCGAAATTTGCTATTTTATACATAAGCTGTCCTAAGTCAGCAATGTTTATAATACAGAAGCATCCATTTTTTTTTTCATATTTTCACTCTATCATATTTTTAATTTCTCATTTATTCTTCAATGCCTTGAGATTTAAATTTTTTTCAGTTTTTGTTCATCTCTCTTTGATAGAGAATTTCGACAACATATGTATATATATATACATTGAAGAGCCAAAAAAACTGGTATAGTCATGCGTATGCAAATAAAGAGAAATTGAACCGATCATAGTAAGGAGCTGCTACCGGCAAAGCCTATATAAGATAACGAGTGTCTGGCACAGTTGATAGATAGGTTACTGCTGCTACAATGGCAGGTTATCAAGATTTAAGTTAGTTTGAACGTGGTGTTATAGTCGGCGCACGAGAGATGGGACATAGCATCTCCGAGGTAGTGATGAAATTTGGATTTTCACGTGCGAACATTTCACGAGTGTACCGTGAACATCGGGAATCCAGTAAGACATCAAATCTACGACATCGCTGTGGCCGGAAAAAGATCATGCAAGAATGGGGCCAATGACGCCTGATGAGAATTGCAACCCTTCCGCAAATTGATGTAGATTTTATTGCTGGGCCATCGACAAGTGTCACCGTGCGAACCATTTAACGAAACATCATTGATATGAGTTTTCGGAGCAGAAGGCCCTCTCGTGTACCCTTGGTGGCTGCACGACTCAAATCTTTACGCTTCGTCTGGACCTGTCAACATCGACATTGGACTGTTGATGACTGGAAACACGTTGCCTGGTCTGACGAGTCTCGTTTTCAATTGAATTGAGCTGATGGACGTATACGGGTATGAAGACAACCTCATGAATACATGGTCAGGGCCATGGTCTACATGTCAAGAGAGGACGGTTCAAGCTGGAGGAGGTTCTTTGGTGGTATGGGGCGTGTGCAGTTGATGTGATATTGGACCCTTGAAATGTCTAGATAATAGATAGATAAATTTCTGACAGGTGACAGGTACGTAAGCATCCTGTCTGATCCCCTACACCTATTCATATCCATTATGCATTCCGACGGACTTTGGGAATTTCAACAGGACAATGCGACACTCCACACGTCCAGAATTGCTACAGAGTAGCTCCAGGAGCACTCTTTTGAATTTAGACTCTTCCGCTGGCCACCAAAATCCCCAGACATGAATATTATTGAATATATCTGGGATGCCTTGCAACATGCTGTTCAGAAGAGATCTCCACTCCCTCTTACTCCTACTGATTTATGGACAACCCTGTTGGATTCATGGTGTCATTTACCTCCAGCACTATTTCAAACATTAATCGAAGCCATGCCAGATGCAACGTGCGATGCCATGTTGTGTTGCAACATTTCTGCGTGCTTGTGGGGGCTCTACAAGATATTAGGCAGGTGTACCAGTTTTTTTTGGCTCTTAAGTGTATATAAATAAAGGAGAAAAGCGACTCGCTCTCACTCACACACTCTTCATGATATCTGAGGAACTATTATACCTACAGACTTGAAATATGGCTGGCTTGTTTCTCTCTCTCTCTCTCTCTCTCTCTCTATATATATATATATATATGTGTGTGTGTAGTGTTAACTTTATTTTCCTTTTTTATTGCAAATTTGAATTGCATATATTAGTGGTATACTATTTCTTCGTGTTAAATTTTCTTACGAAAACTACTGTTTTTCGAGGAAAATATTTATTTTGAAGGAGATGTGACCCTACGAATTATATTATTTCTTGGAACACTTTCTTGTTAAAATACTTTTTCCCTCAAAAATTACAAGTCATTATATAATTATTGAATGTCGAGTGGTAGCTTATTGCGCTTCCACACAACAGGTCGGGGTTCTGTTCCCGGGCTGGGAAAGGTCGACTGAGCCTTTCATCCCTACTGCAGTGGGTCGATAAATGAGTATCAAGCTTGGCTTGGAGACTTAAGCACTAGGGGTCTCGCTTCAGACTGACCACCTGATTCGGACATCTTCTCATGCACCCCAGTGCCCAATAGTCACGTTTTTTGGGATGGCCACAGTAGGCTCCGGACCTCATGGCTGTTGCATCACTGAGTTTGAGTTTATATAATTATTAGTTCAGTATGGTGTTTGAAAATAAATCATGCTTTGTTCTCTTTATGTCCAAACAAATAACTACTTTGATTACATAACACATATCTTTGAATTAAAAAAAATGCGAGTTTTTCTTATATATTAAAACAAAACTTCATCGGTCAATCTACGAGTATGCTTTCTACAATGGTACCAGGTATATCATAACTTTTTTGAACTGTAGACGATCAAACTAATTTTCTTATGGAAGGACATACACTCAACTTTTTTTAACACGGTCTTTTTTATACGATTTTGAAACAACACGGTACATGAATTTAACGATTATTTACATAAATTTTTTGTTCAGCACAAATTTTTTAAAAAAAATGGAGATTTGTACCCTTTGAATGAGGACCGTTTGAACGAGTTTATGACAGCTTATACTAATAAAGAAGCTGAGATTGGTGCAGTCAAAGGTGAGGTTCAGCTGATTTAATTCGGGAGGGCTTGAAATTTGCTGCAAATGAGAAACAACATTTTATTACTCATGATCCTAACATAGAACGTGCATTAAAATTTCTACGTAATTTTGAGTAGCAAGATATCAAGAATTATGTAATCAACTTGAGAAACAAAAAAAAAAGACAGTAACTAATAAGACTTTGTAACAAAATAAAACTAAAAACACCGTTAATAACATATAAATTCATCATTTGAATCAAAACCGAAAATTTTGTTAGATATATCTGATACATCAACTGCTGGCAGCATTTTTTATCAAGTTGATAATAAGTGTTCAAATTTATTACGAAGTAGCAATGAATTATTATGAAGTTACGAAGTATAGTTAGTAGTTTTACTCCTAATTTCAATTTTTTTTTTTACTTGCCGTATGTACTGTTATACATTTTCACCATGTATTAAATTTAATTTTTTTTTGTAACAGAAATTAATTGTTTTTGTTATATAAACATGTAACACAGATTTCATTAATACTTTTTGCACGGTTTCTTGCGGAAGTACTTAGGGATTTTTTTCATCTTAAATGATTTTTTAAAGTTGTGGATGTTTACCATATGTCGCATGAATATTTCTTTACACGATTTTTTTGCACGGTTTTCTGAGAAATGTATCTAATGTGTAAAAAAGGTTGGGTGTAATTACTCCAGTTTTACTTTCTTCTGAGATACTCTTCAATATTCAGAGCCGTAGCTTATTTTATAACAGAACAATATAGGAAATATTTTTTTAAAGCGGTTACGCATTTCCCATTTTGGTTCAACCTTTCGAAATTATTGATTATTCAATATGAATGCAAACCACGCTTATCAAGGCAAAATGCATTGACTTAATGCAACTTATTTTGAAGTATAGGTTTTTTGTTTTATGAGCTAGTTTGCATAAATTAATCGTATTTTGATATGGCTGCTTCTCTATGCATCATATAACTTCTGCAGACAAAAGTAATTGTGTATAGAACTTTGCAGTTTTAATATCCCGCATTCACCAACTATGTACAGTCTTTTTCTTTGGTTTTAATGCATAGTTTTACAAGTATCTGGCATCTTCTGTAGCATTGTTTTTATTACAAATTACTATTAAATTGTTGACTCAAAACTATTACTTCATTCGGTGGATTTTCTAATTATGAGCACCAAAGATGTGATTAAGTTTCCTTTTTACGTGAATAAGTTCGAGTCTACATTACAAAGAGTTCGAAGTACATATTAGGGATGAATAGTGTTGAATTATTATTATTTACTTTGAAAAAAAGAAAAGTAAGTCTCTTTTCTCTTTGTGTATTCATATCCAGTGACAACTTCTCTAAATAGGATACGTTAATTATATTCTCTAGAGAGAGAAATTTAGGTACTCCATTCAGTAGAATGTAGCAATAATTTCACAATAAAAATTTATCTGCATTTGAATGCTAATAAAGACTTTTTTTTTAACTAAACGTATTTTATCTATCTACAGAGAAATACATCGGAAATATTTAGATCCAGGGTGGGCATTAAGTCGATCACGATCAATTGGTGGACCGCCTAAAGATTTGTAGTTTGTAATTTATACAGAAATATATATTCAAGATTGGCTGACAGTATAGTCTTCTACTGACTATAATTACGGGAACTAATTTAAAAAGAAAATGTTTCTAATGAATATTTTGAATTTTTTTTATATTTTCTAACAAATGCATCATTTGATATTATATTTGTGGCTATTATTATTTGTTTGCAGTTTGCGTTTTGCTTTAAACGTGGTTTAAAAGTGTGATTTTTTTTATTGTAGTTATGTACATATTCCGTATTTATTATTAAGTTATAATAAATATTGTACACCTTTTCCTTAGCTCATCATACCTGCACCATTGAGTGGACTGCAATACCTTAACAAATTAGAAGTAGCCCGTACCCCTGGAAAAGTCTGCCCACCCCTGATTTAGATGATAGTCTAACACAGGGGTGGCTGGCCCACGACACGCGTGCCTCAGTGTGGAACGGTGGAATTGTAACAATGGCACGCGAATTCAGTGGCGCACTGAAAATTTTTTAAAAAAATTATAAAAATAATAAAAAATAACTGTTTCTTACAATTTTATTGAATTGGGGTTGTCTCAGGCAAAATACCCCTCAAAAATTGGACCAAAATATGTTTGTGAATATATATGTGTGTGTTTCTGCTTGAACATTATAAAATAAATATCACTTAAAACTAGCTGATATGCACCGACAGTAACCTAATTTTGTTGGCATTTGCAAGAGCTAATCCTAATATAGATGACTTGGTAAAAAAGTTGTAATTCAAAATCCACATTAAGTAAATACTGAGTGTTCAATAATTATTTTGAATTAAATCATTGAAGTTACTCATTTTTATTTTATACTTAACTTAATTGATTGAACTTGTTAAAAGTTTATTAAAATAAAAACCTAAGTTTGTACTTTCGTCTTAATTATTATATTATTTTTAAATTTCGACTACGAAAACTTGCATTAAAAAATGTGCTATTTGCGTAAAAATCCCAAAAGAAGCTTATAAGTAACATTTTTTCACTTTTTCACATTTGTTTGTTGGGAGTGGCACGTTTAATTATGTTTTATCAAAATAGTGGCACTCTTCCCAAAAAGGTTGGCCTCCCCTGGTCTAACACATTATCATTGTACTTTTTGACTCTTTATTAATTATTTATATCACTTTAACTGTCCCTTTTGAACGTGCTATTCTGGGGATAATTTATCTTCGAATTGCAAACTATCCCTTCAGCCATGTAAGGTCAAAGTTTCGATGACATGTTCCTGTAGTGTTACCATCCAACATACCATTGCTTGCATGACCTACAGATGTAATGAAAACTGTGTTGAGGGAAAGTGTTCATTTTGAAAAGGCAAGGAAGCGAGTTCATTTTTCGGGATCGTTGAATTCAGCGTTATTCAAGACGAAGCGACCTTTGGGTACCATTCTTCTGAAGCGGCGAGATTACGGATGAAATATATTTCGACGACAACGGCGATTACGAGAGTCAGCTGTCAAAAGCGATTACGCAGTAGTAATTTATAAGGAAAGATTAGGGAACGGGAAATTCCTGTGCGGAGGAGTGTTGTCTAACATGCCACCGTGGTTTATGGTAATCCATCTTTTCCGCGAAAAATCAGGAACGAGCTCGCTTGCTTGTGTGTGGGGTGGGCTTTCTTTTTTTATTTCCTCTATTCTTTTTTAAATCGACTCCCCTGCTCTTCATTGCTGTTGTTGAGTTTCTTCCAAACAAAGAGATAGTCATCACTCTTTTTCAGCACTTATTAAATAAAGTAAGTGGGTTTGGCACCAGTGGGGAGATCTTTTATATTTGGAACTTTAAATACCTCTAAAGCATTTTACTGTGTATTGTTTCAGGAACATCGATTTAGAAGTATATTAAACCATTAATCAAACGTTTGGATTTGGAAAAAGTAGTTTTGAAAATATGTATTTGTGTGTGTGTCCCTTTTCTTTTCTTTCTTTTTTCTTCTTTTTCTTGCCTTTTTGTGTTGTATTTGATTATCTTGCCAGAGATGCATTCTCATACGAATTTTCACAAAATTTTGTTGAATAACTACGCCAATAATTTTAGCTAATAAGTTATTAAATATCACAATCATTAAGATGTAAAAATCCATATTCTTCATTTATATTGAGCCAGTTCTTTACATAGTATGCTCCGCTAACAAACAAAGACAAATTTGTTTCCATATTTAGGCTTTCTTTTTTAAAACTACGTTTAATCTGAAAAGTATAAACTACATAATGGGTCACATGCTTCACACAAAAGATGCTGCAACCAATTTATATTTTGCAGTTTTTAAAACCGACGTTACTTTTTGTTTTTCTATCTTTATTTAACAGTTTTTTAGTAGTCATTAATACCGTCTTGAATTGGAGAGAATAAAGTGCAACAGTAATGTGGCATTTGACAAATGTATTTCATTAAAAAGATTTTTTAACGATCTTGTGCTGACTAATTAAGATGATAGAAAGAGCAGTCACATTTTTATTTCAAACCACAATCAAAAACAAAAAGTAACTTTGATGTGTCGTTTAATTTAACTAATAAATACATCTCTCGCTTTTAATGACCCATTGTACATAATAATGATTAAACGACATATTAAATAAAGTTGAAGCACTTTCTTTATTTAAGGATCTGAGAGTTTTGTTATCCGTGACAATTACAAGGCTTTAAAAAAAAAATCTAGTTTCAGAATGAGAAGAGAGAAATGTTATTGAAATGTCAACTGATATACTTTGGTTAAATTATCCTTCATGAACTACAGTAGAGGGGATTAAAAAATTCTTTCGTTTTGAAATAATTGAGTGAGGAGGAAAACCTTTTTCACACAATTCCTACTAATAGTTCTCTCTCTCTATAATTATAATATATATATATATATATATATATATATATATATATATATATATATATATATATATAATTATAATATATATATATATATAATTATAATATATATATATATATATAATATATATATATATATATATATATATAAAGTATCGTTGACCGGTGTTGGTTGGTTTGAATTGTTGACATATCAGGTCTCAGGAAAAACATTTTCAAAATCAATTTCCATCTTGTTTATTTACACATAACATAGATAGTGAATTACCTTTATATTTCACATCTATTTGCTAAGAACACGAAAACAGACATATAACAGAAGCAATTTCCATCTTGTTTATTTACACATAACATAGATGGTGAATCACCTTTATATTTCACATCTATTTGCTAAGAACACGAAAACAGACATATAATAGAAGCAATTTCCATCTTGTTTATTTACACATAACATAGATGGTGAATCACATTTATATTTCACATCTATTTGCTAAGAACACGAAAACAGACATATAACAGAAGCGACAAGCTGCAGTCACATTTCACATGACGAACACAAAGACAAAGAGAGAAATATGCGAGATTTTCAGAAACATCGGTATTTATACTCGGCAGTGAAGTCCGCGTGACTATTTTGTAATAAGAGCTCTGATTGGTTAAAATGGGTGGGAAAGGGATATATGATGTAATAATATTAGTCGATTACGATTAAGATTAGGGCGTTAGTTTTGAACCTATGAATTAAAATTCATTTATAGATTATTAAAAAGAGTTAATTAAAAGGATGCTAGAGGGAATTATTATATATATATATATATATATATCAGTAGCGGGCACAAACATTTTTCAAGGTGGGCGTCTAGGGTCGAAAGTCCACCATTTTGGTATCATGCTCCAATACACCACCCAACATATTCTTTTGATTTTGTCGATTTTTGGGAACAAAAACAATACAAAAATAATTATTGAATAAACAATTAGCATTATTAATAACAAATATATTATTAAATTTTATGTAATATATACACAGGATTATAACCAATCGAAAAAAAATGAAGGG
This sequence comes from Trichonephila clavipes, assembly GCA_019973935.1. Taxonomy (NCBI): domain Eukaryota; kingdom Metazoa; phylum Arthropoda; class Arachnida; order Araneae; family Nephilidae; genus Trichonephila; species Trichonephila clavipes. The sequence continues at coordinate 548,647 of BMAU01018399.1, forward strand.
CTATGGGGGTGTTCGGACCCCTAGGACACCCCCTTGTGTGCGCCACTGATATATATATATATATATATATATATATATATATATATGTATAGGGTGCTAAAAGTTCTCAGTGAAATGACAATATAATAATTGCAATTTTTAATTATTTATACAGTTATTCAATAGATGGCACCACATATTTAATAAATTAATAATATTATATTCTATTTAAATATTCTTGTGTATGTTTGTGAAGTTTTTTAATTTCTATAAAACTTTATACCAATAAATAAATTTAAAGTTCTTTAAATATATACATATATACTTAAAATTATGCTATCATAATTCACTAATTTTAATTTATGCGGTACAACAATTTTCCTTTTGTATCGAGCGGGAAACATAAATTGCTGCTGCACTCACCAAGTAAGCCTTACCATCTACTTTATTGCATAGACTTTAAATCCATACTAGTAAATACTAGTAGGCTATAATTTTATCGTTATATCTTAATAGAGTAGTGTATTTTATTTGTAATATTTAAATTTCTCCTAATATTCCTTCCTTTTCCTATGGCTCAGTAGAAAACAAAAATTACAGGTGATGGTTGGCTGACACTAAAACTTTCTTTAAACCTGCGATATTGGTTCCTAAGGCCAAGAGTTTGCTATTGTACTACTGTGACTAATATTTCTTACTATCTTGACCAGTTATACTTAGGTTTTATATATAGCTATTTGTTTTTATTTATGGATATATATATATATATATATATATATATATATATATATATATACAGAGTGTTTTTACAGGTATAGAAGTTTAAGTTGGCATTACTTTCCAAGATGGCGACCGCTTTAACAGCTGTGATTTATTCTCAGTTTGGTTTGGCAAGTCATCATGAATAGACTAACGCCTGAACAACGCTTTCAAATTGTGCAATTTTATTTCGAAAATAATGGTCGATTTTCATAAGCGAATTTTGTTTAGCGATGAAGCGCACTTCTGGTTGAATGACTACGTCAAAAAACAAAACTGCCGCATTTGGAGTGAAGCTAATCCACAAGTGTATGTCGAAACACCGTTACATCCAGAAAAACTGACTGTTTGGTGCGCTTTATGGGCTGGTGGAATCCGTCTTCAAAAACGATGAAGGCCACAACGTTGCAGTCAATGGTGATCGGTATAGAGCCATGATTACTAACTTTTTCATTCCTGAATTGAACAATCATGATGTCCAGGAGCTGTGGTTCCAACAAGACGGCGCAACATGTCACACAGCTCGTGCTACAATCGATTTATTAAAAGACACGTTTGGTGACCGCCTAATTTCACGTTTTAAACCTGTGAATTGGCCTCCAAGATCTTGTGATTTAACACCGCTAGACTATTTTCTGTGGGGCTATGTAAAGTCATTGGTCTATGTGGGTAAGCCACAAACGCTTGACCATTTGGAAGACAACATTCGCCGTGTTATTGCCGATATACGGCCACAAATGTTGGAAAAAGTCATCGAAAATTGGACGTCCAGATTGGACTACATCCGAGCCAGCCGTCGCAGTCCTATGCCAGAAATCATATTTAAAATGTAATGCCACAAGATTATATTTCGAATAAAAAATATTCATGTCAATCGAATAATACATCGTTGTTTTATTGCAATTTAAAGTTCTATACCTCTAAAAAAAACACCCTTTAGTTTGAACATTTTTCTTTCCAACACAGTTTTTTTTTCCTTTACGCGAAATAGAAATAAAGTTATAGTGATTTTAAAAAACATCCCTCTATGCAAAAGGGCAGTAAGATAAAACTTTAAATGTGTTTTTCTCAAAATTATGTTTTCGAAATAAACTTTTTACCAGATACGTGATATCTTAAGAATCAAACCAGATAACGTTTTGAAATTTTGTGGGAATGTTTATTATACTGATTTTCATAAAGTGGACCCTAAGTTTTGTTGCAGGTTAAATATTTTTTCATTTAGGGTAGTTTTTATAAAGAAAAAACTTAAAACATATCAAAATTTTCATATTATTATGTATAATTATCTGTAACTTTTTTGTATTTTAATATTTCTCTTAGATTCTGGTTCAGTTTGAAGAGCACCGTAATATGTATGTTGTTGCCAGCCTTGGCAGTCATATGCCAGAAATCATATTTAAAATGTAATGCCGTAAGATTATCTTTCGAATAAAAAAAATTCATGTCAATCGAATAATACATCGTTGTTTTATTGCAATTTAAAGTTCTATACCTCTCAAAAAAACCCTTTATATATATATATATATATATATATATATATATATATATATATATATATATATATATATATATATATATATATATATATATATATATATATATATATATATATATATACACTGGTGTGCGAAAATTAAGGACGAGACGGTTTTTTCAATATAACTTTGTACAAAAGCTTTCCAAATCAACACATTTAATACCGTAAGATCCCCAATACGTAAGGACATGTGTAATATGTAAGCAACACTTACTAGAAGAGAAATCAGAGGGATAAAAAGAAGCTTTATTGAAAAAGTACCATGGAGCGCAATGCGACTGAAGGCCGAAACATCCCTGTGATGGGTGTCCAGCAAGAAACATCCGGTCTTTAGTAGGGGATATGATCTCCCCTGACTGCTAGGCAGGTTTCACAGCGTCTGCACATGCTGAGAATGAGGGTGTCAATGAGTTGTTGAGGCATTGCTGTCCATTCGTCTTACAGCGCCAATCGAAGCTCCCGAATCGTTACTGGTGGAAAGGTACGAGCTGCCAAGCGTCTGCCTAGAAAATCCCATACATGCTCGATGGGATTGAGATCCGGAGATCGTGCCGGCCAATCCATACGTTCAATATCCTCACTCTCTAACAGCTGTTCCGCAGCTACTGTGCGATGACATGGTGCATTGTCGTCCATGAAAAGGAACTGCAGACCCATAGCGCCTCTAAAAAGACGCACATTTGGAAGAAGAATCTCGTTACAATAACGGGTCCCGTTGACTGAACCTGCGTCGAAGATGTGAAGGTCTGTACGACTACCAAGCATGATGCCTCCCCAAACGAGAACACTGCGACCTCCATACCTGTCCCTTTCAATGATGTTCGAGGGATGATTGCGGCTTCCCCGCTCTCTCCAGATGAGTATGCGATGAAAATCGCTACTCAAACTGAATCTGCTCTCATCTGTAAAGAGTACTCGTCCCCATTCATTGTCTCTCCAATTCCGGTGTTCCCGGCACCACAGAGAACCCCTTCTTCGATGGGCAGGCGTTAAAGGTACACACCGTACAGGGCGTTGTGCAAACAGACCACCACCGTGCAGTCTTCTGGCCACGGTAAAACGTGATATCGGTCGTCCAGTCGCCTGTGTTGTGTCTAGCGATTTCTCCCGCTGTCTGCCGCCTGTTTCTTCTGGCCTGTAAGACAATGTACCGGTCATCTGCAGGTGTGGTTCCACGTGGACGACCACTACCGAACCCCCGGATAGCTGTTCCTGTAGTTTGAAATTGTCTCCAAAGTCGTGAAACGATGCTGTGAGCAATTTCGAACTCTGCCGCCACACTTGTCACACTGCGGCCTTCCTCCAACTTCCCAATGATTCGACCTCGGGTAAAAGCATCCAGATGTCGTCTAACAGATTGATTATTCGCCATTTCTCGCTGAGGCAGCAACTCGGTGTGATTTTAACTGCTATACGGCGTGCAATCTCTTTGCCAGAAATACTGATCTTACACCGACAACATGCTTTATACTACTCAGACACTCCCCCATTACGTCTACCTGCCTATTTGCGCATGTGCTACCGTACATCACCTTACTTAATCTCCTGATTGGTCTTTCTGTCCGCTCTGCCTCTTCGTTCAGCTGATATGCTAATTTTTCGACTTCGTCCTTATTTTTTGCACACCAGTGTATATATATATATATATATCTTGTTCAAATTTTCAATCGTTAATAAAATAATTTTTATTAATCCCCTCAAGTTCAAATGCATTTTTTAAAACTTTTAATAGGTGATACTTGATGTTAACACAATTTTTTCAAATATTAATTTCTTAATTAAATTAAATTAATGAACAAAAATAAACAAACAAAATTAAAAAAAGAAAATCGCTCGTTGTGTCTCTGTAGCGCAATGGATATCGCGTTGGACTTTTAATCCAAAATTTGTAGGTTCGAATTTCACCTGGGATGGCCTAATTTCTGAGAATATCTTTTCTTTTTACTTTGCTAATTTATTGAAATAATTAAATTTAATTAATGAATAAATAGCAGCAAACAAAAATAATAGTCCAACACCCTATATAGAAAGGAAAATGCAAAATTGCAAGGCAAATCACTTTCTATTTTGTCACTTAATATTGTGATTCTGTCATATGTATATACATATTTATATTGATTGTAATTATTTAATAAAAAGTAACTAAAATAAAAATTATTCTTTGTTGATCTAAGTAGGAATTGTCTATAAATTTTTTTGCATTACTTTTTTTGTGTTTTACTTATTTAGACGGTAAATAAATAAAGCTGGAACAAAAAAGACACAATAAAGGCTGCATTCGGCTAACGTTAAAGAATAGGACCCAAATTCGGAATATTTTTTCGGATATAAAAGTACTTAGATATTAATTTTATATTCTGGCTTCACTATGCTGTAGAAAATCCCTTATTTTATCATACTTCTCATTTTTATTCGAGATGATATATTTTTCTCTTATAAAATGTGTTTCGCATTTTCTCCTATACCGTAATGCTAAATGAGCTATCCCTTTGCATGTTAAAAGGAAAAACTGATTACTTATGAATTATTTTGAAATTTTATAAACACTATATTATAAACACAAATGCATGAGTTACAATGTCACAAATTTTTATAAAAATTGAGGCATTTTTCTGTCTGATTTTTTCTCCGCCTTAAGTCCACACCGTCTTATATGTGTCGAAAATAGCCCTAATTGATGAGTAACAACGAGTAAGATCACTGAGAGTTTAAATTTATCGAATTCAACTGCCTAGGTCTCTTAAAAGGCCTAGGTTTAACCTCAAAGATCAACATATCAGTTCCTCATGTTTTTTACGGAAAGAAATCCATGTCGTCGCGTTGACGTCTGTGCTTTGCTTCTCAAACGTCACGAAAAAGATCCATTTTTGAAGTGCATGATCACTGGGGACGAGAAATGGGTTGTCTCTAACAATGTCAAACGCAAGAGATCATGGAGTAAAAGAGATAAACTAGCTCAATACATTTCGATAGCCAATATTTATGAAAAAAGGTGTTGCAATCTGTTTAGTGGGATTGCAAAGGAATCCAGTGCCGGTTCAACCATTAGGTGCTTGAGGCGGGCACCCAGGGACCCGGATAAGCTGGACTTAACCAAGTTTTCTGGTTATAAAGTTCAATCCTCCAGTGCCACGGGGGCCAGTAGATTTTCTGTACCCAGGTCCCGAAATCAGCTTAAATCGGCACTAAGGGAATTGATTTTTTTAATCTTTTACCGGACAATACAACGATTAATTTCGAGGTGTACGGTCATCAGCTGGACAAACTGAATGATTCACTTAAACAGAAAAGGCCAGAATTGATCAGCAGAAAAAGTGCAGTATTTCACCAAGATAATGCAAGACCTCATACATGTTTGGCAACTCGCAAAAGCTTTTATAGCTTGAAAGGGACATACTGTCCCACCCACCATATTCTCCAGATCTGGTACCTCCTGACTATTATTTGTTCTAGTCTCTACACAATTTTTTGGATGGTAAGACCTTTACTTCAAACGAGGAGATCAAAAATCACCTAAACCAGTCTTTTGCTAGAGAAGAACAAAAATTTTACGAGCGTGCAATCGTGCTACTGCCAATAGATATTGGACAAGAATAAACAGCAGATAATATAGTAAAATATTTACTCATTATATGAAAAAATTGTCTTTCATATTTCCAAATAAAAAAATTAAAAATATCCAAATTTTTTTCCGAACAACCCAATAATTGAAATATATCTAATATATATTATAAATGTGAAAGTTGTGAGTATCTTTGTGGGTCTTTCACGCAAAAACAACTGAATGGATTTTAATGAAACTTTACAGTAATATAGCTTATACATCAGAATAACACATAGGCTAAAATTTATAAAGATATTGTGAGAAGTTTTCAAAATATAACGACAATTGTCAAGAAAGTAGGAAAAAATTCTGCCATTTGCAAAAAAGCCCGTGACAGCATTCATCTATCTTTTTTATCCCTTCTGTTTTGTTTACGCCGTACCTCAGTGCGCTTTCGCTTTTCATTTATTTCGTTCATCAGTGTCGTCACTATTTTTATTTCATAATAAAACTAGATTTCGAAGGGAGAGGGGGTGGCAAGATTTTAACATAAAATAAATACAACAAAAAGTAATATTAATGTATTACACTTCCTGATATAAATTATTTACACTATTTTAAGCGTTCATTACACAAAAATTTTAACTATGACAGTCGAAGGAAAATTATGAAATTAAAATTAAATATCAAAATGTTTTTATCGTTTAGTTTTTTTTTTTTTCTTTTTGAATGTTTTTTTTTTCAGTACATGTAAATATATATCTACGCTTCCCCCATACTGTTTTTATAACTTATATATATATATATATATATATATATATATATATATATATATATATATATATATATATATGTGTGTTTTTAAAAGTATTTCTATTAATTCATTACTAAATTAATTATTTGTTAATTAAAAGAGTACATTGTCTATTATTTTGGATAAAAATACATTTCAGAGACATTTTTAAGCTAACTAAAGAATCGTTTTCTTTTTATTGCTTCACATTAATAATTTTTTAACTAATGCAATATTGTTTTTTAAAAGTCATAGATCGAAATTTGAAGCTATATTTTATCTGTGTGGGGGAGGGGAAGAGGAAGCAGTAATTTTACACTAAAAAAACCGTGTTATGCCGGGCTAGAGGGAGGGGGAAGAAACCTGTCTTAAATCGGAAATATGTGGAACAAATTTTGAAAAAGGGGAATTTTTTTAATGAAATAATTTTATAAATCACACACATTGCGCGCGTACAAACACACACATAATTGCTGGCGTCATGAGGGAAAGAGAAAGCCCGTGCAAAGCCGGGCCATGCAGCTAGTATATATATATATATAAATAACTTCTCATCTGTTTTCAGGTAAGCTATCAATACCTGATTCTGCATTTGAAAATTTTTTTTGAATATATGTCTGATTTTTTGGAAAACACTGTATGTTACCGAAAGTCTACATGCAGACAAGAAGACAAAAAATCCTGCATTTAAGGGTTAAGTGGCACCTAAATACAATGCCGTAATAATAATCGCTCGGTTACAGTGTGGCTATTCTAGTAATTCTCTCTTTAAGAATTCTATTATAATCATCAAATCTGAAAAGCCTTGAGAAAAGGGCTTAAATAAGGGAATAAAAATAAACGATGACCAACTAACCAGAAAATAAAACTTATTAATAAACGAATGTTTCTTACACTGAATTTAGAGTTTTAGAATATTGATTATTATTTTTCTACTGAGTATATTTTAATAAACGAGATGGAGAAGGAATATAGATCAGAGTTAATAAATAGACGTACATTTCCTGTGATTCAAATGCCAAGGCAAACATAAACCTTTCATACAAACACAAAAATCTCATTTGAATAAATGCGAATACCTTTCTTATATTACTCATTTGTTATAGACTGATTGAGAATGTTTTTCTTTTTCATCAGTTGCAAAGTTAGTTAATTTGCCGCCTCATTTAAACTGCCTCCCACGTTCTCCGCCAATTAGGATCTTGTACAAATGTCGGCAAGTATTGTAAAGAATTAACACAACTTTACTTAATAGTATTTTAATTGGTAACGATCTCAGTTAAAGGGAGAGAAAAAAACCTAATGATATTAGAGAGAAACTGTTAGATTTTTGGCAATTAAGTTTAATTGGTTTCTAACAAGCTTGAAGAGAAGTCATTTTCGTTAAGAATGAACAAAGAACTTCAGTGTTCTGTAATATATCATAATTTCCGTATATTTATGTCACTTTAAGAAATTATATTACTTAACAGTCGGCAAATCTCGAATGGGCAATTGAGTGATATATTTTTTGAACTAATGCCTGATTTCTGCACAATGATACATTTTAAAAACATAAAGGATCATGAATCTGATGAATATATATATCTATAAAATATCTATGTGATGGTATTCGTTTTGTTATTTGTAATCGTGGCATTAAAAATGAAGCTTCTTCATATTGATTACATCGTCTTTTATTGAATTTTGGCATCAGGAGAATTACTTTGATCATGCTTTTCTCTCTCGCTCAAGAGCCAAAATACAAATAGAAAATTATTTCCTTTCCACATTAAGAAACCCAGAACATCATACACATTCAAAAAATCGATTTTTCAATTTTAGTATTAAAAATAGTGCATATATTTCTGAATCTAAAAATGTTTAACACTTATATGTTCATTGATAAAATAACCTTAAAATATGAAAAAAGTAATTGACAAACATGTAAACAAACGTTTAAAAATGTTTCGTTTTTTCACTTTTTCTCCAAAGCATAATTTTTTGCTTTTAGGTATATTTTTTAAAAAAAACTATTGCACGATATATATATATATATATATATATATATATACATATGGTTCCAAATTTTTTATGCTTCAACACAGGATACCATTGCATACAGTGAACCTATTTTTTTAACCGAAGTAAAGCATAGTTTTTTTTAAAAAAATAGTTTTATGTGTGAAAAAGGGAGAAAATAGAAATTTTTTCAAAATTACAAGGTTTTATAATTTTTTAAAGGAAACTATCTCAATATTTTTCTAAATAAATAGATTAAATATATTTTGTGCATTGTTTTATGTATGTGCAAAAAATATTTTACATTTTTAAGAGATACTTTTTTAAAAAAATGGTACCGAAACATAAGCATGTATTAAGAGATCTCTTAAAATTAAGTCCAATTTAAATTAAACAGAAAAAAAAAATTTAACTAAAGAAATTTTTTTTGTATTTTTAAAGAATGTGATTAATATATCTTTATTGACATCATAAAAAAATCTAAGTTCTATTAGAAATTTTTAAAGATATATGTTCCATAATCATAGTCTTATTTTTTGGCATTTTGCTCTTTCGAGCATGTCCTGGTATCCTTAAAGAAACAAGAAAGAACAAGGGGAGGGAGTGAATATTTACATCGCACTGTTCAGCTACTCGAGGGCTTTTGGCGTCGGACTTCATAATTTTGAACTATGGGCAAGTGAAGAGGACGACACCTGAGCTGGCACACCCCTCTCCTAACTACCACACCACACCAATGGGAGGACGTTTGAGCTCTAGACAGATTTAACGTTGATCGCTTCCCTACACGGTGGGGCTTCAGCGGTATTATGCTCGAATTTATGACACGCCAGTTACAAGTCCGTTACCTTGACCACAAGGCTACCGCACCTACCGCTATGTCAAGGAAGAACAGAGGAAAAACGTAATATAAAATTGTGATCACGTGTTTAAGTGAAGGGAGATATAAGATATTTTTAGAAATTACACCAGTGTTAAGGATAAGTTAAAACAGCTTAGTCACAGGCAGAGTAAAAAACTCTCAATAAATCTGTCATAATAATTCTTTAATCCTTTAGAGAAAGATGAAATGAGACATATTTTGATATAGAGTATTGAGAATTATTTTATTTAGATATTATAGATAAGTAAGATTTAAAATTTTTAAGTAAAGCTAAGATTTAATTACTACGACTTATTCTATTATCAAATGTCAGTTTCGATATTTGCTGCGCTGTTCATGTTCGATATTAAATGTCTATTTTCTTAACCATTTCCTAAATATATTAAATGTAACCATCGTATGTATGTTTAATTTAATACTCTTAATTAGTGGTCGAAAATTTAAAAGGAATAGATTGATAGACAAGAGAATTAACGTAAACATATAATACTGAACTGCTAATTAATGAAACATTATGTCTTAAATAATGTTGTTTCCCCTTAGAAGTTAAAAAAATTTTTTATGACATTACATTAAGATGAGAGAGAGAGAGAGAGAGAGAAATATCGTTATAAGATTTTTCAGAATTGTTAAAAGAGAAATTTTAAGATCTTGCATTTTTGTATTAAATTCGTTATTTTATAAGTGGAAAAACTGTTAGCACGAAGCCTTTTCCAGATCAGTTTTCTTCCTGTTAATTTTTTCCAATTTTTAATTCTCAAAACTAGTAGATCTTTTTCCAGGCCATCAATCTATTTTAGGTTTGACCTGCTTTTTCTTTATGTGCCAATTGGTTGGGCATTGAAGACTTATTTAGTGGTGCAGTCTTCGTCCATTCTGACAACGTGGCCTGTCCATTTAATGCGTTGTATTTTGATGAAGTTAACGATGTCAGATTCTTTATATGAGTGATATAACTCGAAATTTGATCTTCTTCGCCAAATACCATTTTCCTGAATTCCTCCAAAAATAAATCTTAAAATCTTCCTTTCGTAGATACTTATCATGTATCTTAGAAGTACAGCAATATAATAAACAAAAACATAGAGGAGAGTCAGGTAATATGGAATAGTCGAGTAACATGTAATACAGATTTTTTGACTCTGTTTATAGCTACTAATGCGTGAGAGAAACTTGGAAGTACTGAAGAAAAACTCTCATGATGTATTGCAGTCAGAGTTGACCCCTCTTGCTGTGTTGCCATACCACTCACTACAAAATAAAGAGTGTTTTACGATTTTCAAACGATTTTGCGGGGAAGAGAGTTTTAACTTACTAATACGCATGGAACTTGAACACTAAAGCTAATCAAAATTTACACTAAAATAATTGTAGTTTATAATACTGTGGTCAGTTTTTAGCTGACCATGTCTCGTCCTTCAGTTTAAGGTTCATTATTCAAGATAGCGTGTCGAGTATTATGGAATACCTAGTATTCCATAGTACCAGATATTAGCAGAGAAGGATTATGTTTGTGACTTTTGTAAATAGACTTGAATCGGAAATGACCTTCACGTATTCTTAAAGAACATGGCTTTTATATTTAAAAATAACTGTTTTATGAAGTTTTAATTAGTTTTCCAATGGTTTAAACCACCTATTCCATATGACCCGACTATTTCATAATATCTTCCATTTATCATTCTTCTTTAAAATAAATTTTTTTATAACAAAGAAATAAATAATTTTTTATAAGTGATAATTTCTTACAATCGTTTATAATATATAACCATGATGATTTTGGAGATTTTTCATCAAAAACCAGTAAAGTTATTTTCAGAAAAGTATAAATGGTATTCCATAATACCCGACTCTCATCTGTATAATTTCTTTTCCTAATACCTTATTTTCCCAGCACTTCTATGAAAGTCATTCGCAGTAAAATAAATTTAATGGAACAATAAATGAAATTGCCTTGCATATTAATATTTTAATAAAATTAATGGAGGAGCTTGTATTAAGACTCATTGAAAGTGTTGTGACTCGTCGCTCATATGATAAATCGTCAGCAATGTTAACTGCAACATAAATAGGACTCAATGATATGTTAGTGTTATCAGTTGAGTCGAATCTCATTTTTACAGGAATTCCTTAGAGAGAATGGCTTAACTATATGTTATGAGTCTAAACTAGTTTAGCAATTTCCTTTCATCGATTGCAGTTGCTATGAAGCACAATTGAACCGGAAAAGTCAGACAAATATAAAGCTGTCTTTACTATCCCAATTTCTTTGCTCGTACTAGTCCCTAAAGAATGTATTTAAGCTTAGCAATTTACGAAAGAAAGCAAGAGAGAGAGAGAGAGAGAGAGAGAAATATGAAAGATACAATTTCTTGCTCTTTTTCTTGCACAACTCGTCGGATGTTTATTAAGCGCATTAACTGAAGTCTTTTATTTATTTTTTTTTCCTGTGAGTGCTAAAATTATTTCACAGTGCAAACAAAAGGAACCAAAGTATTTTTAAAGGATTATTGATTTTGTGATATAGCTATGTCTTAATATGATTATGTATTTCTGATAAAATAGTCCATAAGATAACAAATTTTTAAAAAAAATTGTCTCAACAGAATTTGTTGAGCTGTGTAATATATATGATAATTGAATAAACAACGGCAATTCAGAAATAAAATGTAAAGTTAACTAATTGCCTTGAGTTAATTAAAGCAATTATCAGAAAAAACAAAAGATTTTAGTTAGGAGTTAATTTAAAACATAGCAAACATTTTAAATATTGCTTCTAAGCATAAAGCAGTTAAAATTAATAAATATCTATTCAACAGAAAATTTGAAAAATATGAATTTTAAAAAAGGCAACCTAAATGTAAAATCAGTTCTTTATTTCCGTATTTGCCTATTTCTATTGCATATTGATTGCTTAGGTGAATAGATTTCAGTTAATTATTTTCTCTATGAGCTAATTATACCATCTATAAGCCCCCTGGTGAAAAAACGATAGATTTGATAGTAGCTTTCTAGTACTAAGAAGAATAAAGTATTCATTGAGCTTATTTAGGATAATAATTATCCCTATACTATAAAAAGTGAAATGTTTTCCTATTTATTGTACCAATGTAAATGAATCTTTGCACTGTCTTCTGTAGCCGAGTGATCATGGTTCATTAACTCGTGGTCGACGTTGTTTCTGTCTTGTCTTGGATTCGAGTCTCTATGTCACTAAAGGCACGTAGTGTAAAAGGGCTGATTCACGCTAAATCTGTCCGGTTTTGAAGTCCTCAGGTAGGTGTGCTGTGGAAGTTTGGAGAGTTGAATGTCAGATCATTTGATCTCTTCGTCACTTGGCTTAGGTTCAAAATTACGGGATTCATCCCCAATGGTTCTCGTATGGCTTGATAAAAAAAAATCAAGCCTATATTTTGTTGCTCCTCCTCTCTAATAATGATAGAACCTTTTCAGAGGGTAACTTCTAGAAGAGTATCATTGTCAAAGGGATGTGCCAGAAGTGAGTATTTATTATGTATTATTGTTAATTATAATTATTATTGTACTATCAATCAGAAATATTTTATGTATTTTTTATTTAAACGCGAGAAGTCATATCTATCACGTATTTAGAGAATATACATGATAGTACGCATTTATGTAAAAATGGGTTTTTTTGTATCATTATGCAGTGATATATATATATATATATATATATATATATATATATATATATATTCCCTGTATAGTTCTGCTTTTTTTTATCCGATCCAATCTTTTCAATAAGAACCACGCATGAAATACAATAAGCAATTTTCGTATTAGATTGAGATGTTTTTTAAAGTCCTGTTTCGAAAAAAATATTGATTTTAATAATGTTTCCAATTTAATGTACCTCAAAAAAAGGAAAAAAAGACAACCTAACATTCCAAATGCCAAATGTTCTATTCATGCTAAAAAAGTTACATTCTATTTAAAAAAAATGAATTTACGAATATATCACTATGCTACTTTTAAAACTTCTGTTTTGCAAAATGACAGTTTGCGTTGAAATGGAAAATTTGAAATCAATAGCACGCTAAAAGTAACTGATTTCGCTTTAACAGGTAACTAAAAGTGTTTTTTTTTTCTCTCCGGAGAATGAACTATTACGCTTATGCCATAAATAGTTATTGCATCGGATTTCAAATGAAAAGAATGGATTGACGTCCGGTGCTTTATTAAAATGATCTGGGCAGAAAAGACATTTTGTTCCGATAAAAATTGATGAGTTTGCAATTAAATAAATATTTTTGCATAAATCACTGAAAATTAAATTAAATATTGTGTAGCGCAATATTTTGTTGATAACGGCTTCAAAATGGAAAAGAACTGATTTCAGTTAATTTATGCTCCAAATACAAATCTAAAAGCTTTTGTTTCAAATGACGCAGTGAAAAATTGTGTATACTTGATAGGGGGAAATAATAATAATGAGTTTGATAAGATATTTGGGAGAAACGAATTTTGTATTGTTAGTTTGAATTGGAAAAAATATTTACAATCAAATATGAATTCACGAGAGAATGTGTTACTTTTAATTTATGAAGTCATTAAATAACTGAAAGATGGATTTATATAGTGTATTTGAATTACCATAGCACTGAAATAATGCAGTTGAGCCCTTTCGAACTCCTTGCAATTTTGTTTTTAGTAGGTACAAAGAAGACGTGAGAAGTTAGAGAAGTCAAGTTTTATTGCTTCTGTTACAAGTCCCATTATTGAAAATGACGATCTTTGGTAAAACTAAGAATCCAGTTTACCTCTGATTTATTAATTAATTACAACTCTGTGATTTAAATATTACACAATGAAGGTACAATGTCCTAGTCTCCATATGTGTGCCTCCCAAAGTCTCTATCTTTCCTTTTCTCTCTCTCTAAGTTTGTGCGTGTTTTAAAATAATTATATTATAAATTATGAAATATTTTCTCATTTGATCTTTATGTATATTCCTTGCATATTTTCATTTGATGTTCAATGGCTAATATTTTCTCAGTGAAAATCACTCAACCTTAACCCTTTCAAGGCTCATATTATTTCTAGATTATGGTTTAAAAAAAATGACAATTTTTAATGCATATTTTCAAATATACATATCATTTTAAATAAGTAAGCACCATTCCCATACAAAATTTCCTAAAATTAATGTAAAAAAATCTACTTAAATGAATGAATTATTTACCTGTAAAGTTGGCTTTCTGTATGTCAGAAATCAATAGACTTTAGAGTCAATTTACAATAACTATAGATATAAGCTTAGAATACCTAACTTTTATCTTGAATTGCAAATTTTACTTACATCTTTTGCCTTTTTACGAATGATTACGAAATTATTAATCAAAATTTGATTGCGTATAAGTTTGAAACCAACTGCACATAGCCCAACATTGCAATCTGGACAGTAGAATCATGTTACCTTTCTTATCATCTAAGCTGTCTCTATGAGCAGCAAATAATACACTGCCATGTTGGATTAGTTTTCTTCTCTGTTGGAGGAATGCAGTCAATGAAGTGTCTTTCAAGCAAGCGTAAAAAGGGGCGCTCAGCAGAAGAGATCGTTCACTTTTTGCAGAAAATTACACTGAGTGGTAACTTTCAATTATTCGAAGCCATGAAAAGCAACATGTGAAATAATTCGGAAAAGACCCACTGCACAGTGTAAATTTTCCTAGTACCCGAGCTACACTCGGGATAAACCAGAGTGGTATGTTTCGCCTGCTCGAGCTCAGATGATTTCCCGGTATAAAGGCTTTTCTAATTGATCCGAATATGCGGGTGATGCAAAGATTACATCATTCTGATTTAAAAATGCTGAAGTTTCAGTTTTGGGGAAATAAGATTATGGTTATTTTCCAGTTAGGTGGGTAAACTAGAAATTAGTTACCTCGCGAAATCTTGGAGGGTTCAAAACCATTATGAATTAGCATCCTTCGAGAGGAAATGTAAGTGAATTACTACATATATATGTATATAACCCGAACTATTTCACTCGTCACCTTCGATTTGAAACCTTGTGTAAAAGATGCAGAATTAGCAAGAATTGAAATGATTATATAAACCAATCCTAATTGAAATCTAATTGGTGTAATGCCACAAGATTATCTTTCGAATAAAAAAAATTCATGTCAATCGAATAATACATCGTTGTTTTATTGCAATTTAAAGTTCTATACCTCTAAAAAAACACCCTTTATAATATGTCACAAAGTTTATGTTAATATTAAACAGTTTGTAACGGGGCTTTATCGGTATTTCTACTGATTGTCCTTTTGTGATTTCTTTGGGGGCTGAATGGCATTTCTTTTCAACCAGCCCAAGAAGAGAGCGTGGGATCATATATATTGGAAGGTTAGCATTCGCGAAGGCCGCTAAGTGGAGAAGTAATGCTAGAAGTGATCGCTAAGTGAAGTGAGATAAAAGTCTAGAAGAGGAGTCTTCGTTCTGGGCCTAACAGTGCCGGTGTAGATAAGTCAAAAGTGGGTCCGAGACCAGTGGAACATCGCCTAAGCCAGAGCCAGCCAGATTAAAGGTTGAATTGACGTTTTACGGACCGTAGCTGTTTACCCAGGAAATAGCGGTAAGCTAGTTCATCTAAACTATAAGGATATGGCGGATACTATTAAGTTAGGAAATAATATATAAATATAAATTCAGTTGTTAATTGCGCTAATTATCAGTAATACGTTTAGCGTGTACTCACTCTTGATCATCATCCTTCTAGATTAGTATTGTTGCTGTGTTATATATATAAATTAAGATCAGAGTTTAGTGGTGCATCCTTCATTCCCTTAGGTGTAGGTCGCGTGGATAGTGGAAAGAGTATTTCCAACGGAGGGGATACCACTGTGTTCATTCTTCAATGAACTGTAAGTAGCCATAATAAAAGGCTGACAATAATTATGAAATAAAACTTAGTTAATGAAAATTAACACCAGGAAGCAGATTATCAGAAAAAATACACTGCTGGACAATTGCTAAGGACGGATAACACTATCCCCCATAGCAACCACAAAATGAAAGGAAGCAAAATGTGGAAAATTAGAATAAGTGCGGGATATAAGTAAGAAGAAGTATGAGTATGCACATTTTTTTCCACGTCTGTTCATCACGTGATAGCGTTCATAAGAGCTTTAAAGGTTTTGACGCGTGTGGACAGTTGTTGTTTCAAGTCAAAGTTTTACAGGAAAGATTTAATAGACGAACTTAAAATTTTTGGCATGTCTTCCCGACATCACATAGATGATTTTATGCGTGGCCGAATTATTGAAAGATCGAAGAAGGGCGAAAAATAACATGTTGCCAGGGAGTTCGACATCGCTCACAGCGTTGTTTCACGGCTGTGCAAGTCATTTTAAACTACTGGAATGTGTAGTAGACGGCACGGGGAGGTCGTGTTAGAAGTACGACGCCTGCAGAAGACAGATATATCGTCCTATCAGCAAAAAGGAACAGGCGCACCACAGCTCAGCAGGTGGCAAATCAGTTTCTTGTTGACTCAGGAAAGCAGATCTCCCGAAAAACTGTTGCCAGACGTTTGAGGGGAGGAGGACTATACACACGCAGACCTGTTGTGTGTGTCCCATTGACCAGACAGCACCATACTGCCCGTTTGCAATGGTGTCGTGAGCATCACAATTGGACTGAACAGGACTGGGCATGTGTACTATTCTCAGATGAGAGTAGGTTCAGTCTGTCATCGGATTGTAGACGCCAACTGATCTGGCGCGAGAGTGGTACTGCTTATCGTCCAGAAAATATCCAGGAAATGGACCGATATCCGACATGCAGTATCATGGTGTAGGCCGACATCATGTTCAATGGCCGCACGCGCCTACATGTGGTTGCGAATGGGACTATGAGGGGCCAACGATACATTGATGAAGTTCTACTTCCTCATGTTCGTCTTTTCCGTGGTGCTGTCGGTGATAAATTTGTTTTTATGGACGACAACACAACATGTCATCGAACACTCGCTGTTCAGGATTGTCTAGACAGCGAGGGTATTCAACGTCTCGTATGGCCAGCGCGTTCTCCAGATCTAAACCCCATTTAAAATGTGTGGGATGCTTTGGGGAGGCAGGTTGCTGGTCGAAACTATCCTTTGACAAACAAGAACACCCTCATCCGTGCACTCACAGAGGAATGGGATAAATTGCCTCAACAGCTGCTGGATAATGTTGTGCAAAGTATGGTACGACGTGTGGAATGTTGTATCACCCTCCACAGTGGACATATCCCGTACTGATACCTTTCTTTAAGGTGCCTGCTGACTTTTAGAGGCATTGTTCCATTTCTCCGTACGCAGATCAAATGAAATTATTTTTTCTTTCAGATGTTTCACAGCTTTTGTACTTTCCAGAACAATAAATATTCTTTATTCTAATGCCTGAACAGTGTGGCAACTATATTTTATCCTACTAGGCCTCATGTCTCGCTTAATGTTATGCTACATAGCAATTTGTGATCCGTCCTTAGCAAATGTCCAGCAGTGTATATGACCTATACATCATATTTTAATTTTAACTTTTTTTGCTTCAGTTTTTAAACAAATAGTCTTAGAATTTGTTAAAAGTGTATTTTTTACATTTATTTCCAATATTTTTGTTAATTTAATAATTTATTGTATTATCCAATGTATTGAAACCGACTTATAATAAGTATGTCATAGTAACATATTTCATGCACTTAAATTAAACAATTTAAACATTTGTTTATTTCATAATTTACCAAACTTTATTGCTTTAGTTAATGCCCATATTTCGTGGAATTTCAGCCCTGAGAACTTGCTTTTATATATGAAAGGAGCATGATTATACATAGTTTATCATTTCACTTTAGGCAAATATAAGTGAAAATGAGAACGTAATTTTTCTTTCAAAAATACAAAAGAAAGTGAAAGGGAAAGGAAATGTTGAAATCAAAAAAGTGCAAAATACGATATTTATTCTTTTCTCAGTCAGGTATTTCAAATTGAAGGAAAGTATTGGAAAACAATTGTATATAAAGTTGAAACTTTTCTCTCTCTTTTTTCATAATGTATTTCTGTGTGCTTCTGTCTCTTTTTAATTTTTTTCTAACTTCAAAACTTATTATTACAATAAAATATGAAACCAATGATATTAACATATTGTCACGGAGTTCGAAAGAAGTACACAGTTCAATTAAACAAACAATTAGATTTATTCTAACGCTTGGAGCTCGATACAACACTGGACTGAGAACATGCCCAACTGGCGATGAACTCTGCTTTTATACACTTCGGAATATTCGAGAAATAACCAGTATGCACTCTAAAGAATGATCTGGATTCATCTAGAACCTAGAGAAACAATACATTAAAAACGGAAACAAAATTCCAGTCTTTGGATAAATCTGCCGGAGCCGGGATTCGAACCCGAGACCTGAGGAAGTTCAGTCCAACGCTCTGCCAACTCGGCTATCGGGACTTGTAGCAAATTATGCGTGTGGCATTGCTCCCCTTTGAAAAAGAAGACAGCGCCCCGCTGTCATTTTGTTCAAGGGTCTTTATTCTGGAACGAGTGATGGGTCCTTTGTATGATTCTTTGGGAGGAATATCGTCGGTTTCGATTTGCTCGGCGGGATCATGGTACGGTTTCATACGCAGTACATGGACAACTTCTCTTAGTTTTCTTTTTCGTGAAGCAGGATCAAAATCTTGTACTTCGTAAGTCACGGCTGATAAACGGCGTAGCACCTGATCCGGTCCGAAATACCTTCTTAAGAGTTTTTCGGAGAGACCGACTTTTCTCACTGGAGTATAAACCCATACGAGATCTCCGGGAGCGTAGGATACCATTTGGTGTTTGGAATCGTAACGTCGACGATCTTTGTCTTGAGCTCTCAGAGTGTGCACTCGGGCTAGCTGTCGTGATTCTTCGGCTCTGGCTGCTATCTTGGTGATGTTATTGTCATCAAAATCGTTAGGACAGAATGGTAGCAGTGTATCTAGTGTCGTTTCCGCTTCACGACCATGAAGTAAATAGAACGGCGTAAAACCTGTGGTCTCTTGTTTAGCGGTATTATAAGCGAAGGTTACAAATGGTAGAATTTCATCCCAATTTTTCTGCTCTACATCCACATACATTGACAACATGTCGGCCAAGGTCTTATTGAAGCGCTCCGTCAGTCCATTTGTTTGGGGATGATACGCCGTTGTGAAACGATGATCAATGTTACACAAGTCGACGAGAGAGGAAACAAGTCTGGATCGAAAGACGGCTCCACGATCTGTGATAATTACTCGAGGAGCTCCATGCCTGAGGACAATTTCTTCAAGTAAGAACTTCGCTATTTCGTCGACTTCGGCTGTCGGCAAGGCTTTTGTTATTGCATATCGTGTTGAGTAATCCGTGCAGACTATTATCCATTTGTTTCCATGAGCAGACTTTGGAAATCTCCCAAGGAGATCAATTCCAATGCGATGGAAAGGAGCTATAGCTGGAGGGATGGGAACTAAACGTCCAGGTGGTCGTTGAGGAACGGACTTTCTCCTTTGGCACTCCCGACAATGCATGACATACCGAACAACATTTCGGTACATTCCCGGCCAGTAAAATCTCTTGCGTATCCTGTCATAAGTTTTCGCGAAACCAAGGTGTCCTGCGGTGGGGGCGTCATGAAAGTGCCTTAGTATGTCTGCTCGTAGATGTTTAGGA
Organism: Trichonephila clavipes; assembly: GCA_019973935.1. Lineage (NCBI taxonomy): Eukaryota > Metazoa > Arthropoda > Arachnida > Araneae > Nephilidae > Trichonephila > Trichonephila clavipes. The sequence goes on from BMAU01018399.1 coordinate 568,843, forward strand.
ATGACTGGCAACCACAACTTTCCATCTGGATCAAAATTCTTCCTGCAAAGGATACCGTCGATAAATCTGAATTCTTCGTTTTTGGATGAGTTGCTCAAAAGTTTTAATTTCGCAAGGTCTTGATCCTTTTTCTGTTCCATCGCAAGGTTCATACTCGTCGTGACTGCTAAAAATTTGTCTGATGTTTCCGTTTCCTCTTCCACTGGATTTCTCGAAAGAGCGTCGGCGTCACTATGCTTCTTACCGGTTTTATATTTTACGTCAAAATCATGCTCTTGAATTCGGAGGGCCCATCTTTCAAGCCTTCCTGAAGGATCCTTTAAATTCATGAGCCAGCACAAGGAATGATGGTCAGTTACAACAGTAAAGTGTTTTCCGAATATGTACGGCCGAAATTTGTTGGTAGCCCATACGATGGCAAGACATTCCCTTTCTGTGGTGGAATAATTCTTTTCGGCTTTTGTCAGAGTTCTAGAAGCGTATGCTATAACTTTCTCGACATTATTCTGAATTTGTACTAGGACAGCTCCGATACCGTACCCGCTTGCATCAGTATGGATTTCTGTAGAAGCTCTTTCGTCGTACATCCCCAATACTGGATCCGAAGTAAGTGCTTTCTTAAGACTGTTAAATGCTTCCACCTCTTCAGGACCCCAATGAAACTCCACGCCACTTTTCAGCAACGACTGCAAAGGTTCGGCGAGATAACAGAAACCTTTAATAAATCTTCTAAAGTATGAACAAAGGCCAAGAAAACTTCGTATGTCATGTATATTCTTTGGAGTGGGAAAATTTCTTACGGCTTTTATTTTGTCGGGATCGGGACGAACGCCATTACTAGATACAAGATGGCCCAGAATCTTTACTTCTTGGGCAGCAAAAAGACACTTCTTTGAATTTAATTTAAGACCAGCTTCCTGAAGACATTTTAGAACAAGTCTTAATCGTATAAGATGGTCTTCAAAAGTTTCTGAGAACACTATTATGTCATCTAGGTAACAAAGACACATAGTCCATTTAAAATGGCGTAGCAAATTGTCCATCATTCTCTCGAAGGTCGCAGGTGCATTACAGAGACCAAACGGCATGACTTTAAACTCGTATAAGCCTTCGGGGGTAATAAATGCCGTCTTTTCACGATCCGCTTCGTCTATTTCTATTTGCCAATAACCAGATCGGAGATCCATGGAAGAAAAGAACATGGCACCTTTCAGACAGTCGAGCGTATCGTCAATACGAGGCAGAGGATAAACGTCTTTTTTCGTGACGCTATTCAGCTTGCGATAATCGACGCAAAAACGCCAACTACCGTCTTTTTTCTTACGAGCACAATGGGTGATGACCAAGGACTTTCAGAGGGTTGGACGATACCTTCATCAAGCATTTTCTGAACCTCTTCATGAATGATGCGTCTTTCAGTCGGCGAGACTCTGTAGGCTCGTTGGTTCATTGGAGCATGATCACCAGTAAAAATCCTGTGTTTCACATTCGTCTTCGCGGCTGTCGACTTGTCGGTCTTCGTGAAAAGCCCAGAAAATTTCCGGAGTAGTTCGGATAGCTTGTTTCTCTGTTCGTCACTTAACTCGGGTGACATCATTAACGAACAATTCATCTGTGACTCCGAAGTTTCTTGCTGGTCATCCAAGCAACCCGATGTGTCGGAAATAACACATAGATGCCCTTCATTTAGTGGTTCAGCTTGGCCTATGCACATTCCTCTAGGGATGATTTGGTTTCGGAACTGCAGGTTGGTAACCCAGACATCACTTTTTCCGTTACGATATGTGGATACCATGGACGGTGTAGCAATATTTTTCTCGAAGAGCAAATGTTTGCTGCCGTCTAGAACTACATTTATGTCTCCTCGGTTTGATATCCTGATACTGTTATTCTAGTTAAAGAATGCGGCTTAAGTGTATAGTCCCTGGTGGCATACAAATTCCAGGCGTCAGGCGCTGTGGAGTCTCGACAGATGTCTTCTAGAACAAGTTCATTTTGTCCACAGTCTATAACGGCTTGAGACGCCTCTAAAAAGTCCCATCCTAGGATGACGTCATGGCTACAATGTGATAAAACAATAAATTCAAAAGGCAGTTCTCGATTGTTTATACGGACACGTAAAACACATTTCCCTATCGGCCGAACAAAATTTCCATCCGCAACTTTCAGCATAACGCTCTTGGCATCAGCAAACAGAACTTTCTTTAAGAATCGGCGATACTTATCGGATATGACAGAAAACGATGCCCCAGAATCTACTAGAGCACGTATCGGCATCTTATCTATTATTACGTCTAGTTGGTTACCAGTCATCTTGGCGGTCGACGGAGGATTTCCAGTACACGCGGCCTCACCTCCTTGGAAGGTCGCTCTCCTTAGTTTTCCTCGCTCCTACGGCCTGGCGACTGACTGGATCGGCGATATGGCGACGGGGATCTGTAACGACGTATTGGGGATCGGCCTCTCGTGGGACTTGGCGTAAAACGGCGAGAAGAGTTTGGTCGGCGTATTTCTTCTTCAGTGCCAACGTCGTCGAAGTTCCGTCGGCGGTTTCGAGAGTTGTCAAAGACAGCCTTTCTCTCTCGGCAGTAGCGCATTACATGTCCAGGACGTCCGCAGTGGAAACAAACAGGTCTGTTGTCAGCTGTTCTCCACACATCTGTTTTTCTTGGTTCAGGTGGGAATTTCTGAACAGGAGCTCTGTATTTCCTGGGGCTGCGGTAGCCCAGTGGTTAAGGCATCCAACCATGGCAGGCATGTCATGCGTTCGATCCCAGTACCACTAAAGACCCGCCGTGTAGGGCAGCGATGCACGTTAAATCTGTCGAGAGCTGAAACGTCCTCCCGTTGGTGTGGTGTGGTAGTTAGGAGAGGGGGGTGCCAGCTCAGGTGTCGTCCACGTCACTTGACCATGGTTCAAAATTACGTGGTCCGTCGCCAAAAGCCCTCGTGTAGCTGAACAGTGCGACGTTCATATTAACTCACTCACTCTGTATTTCCTGGTTACAGCGGCGTATGTTGGTCGTGGTCTAGTTTCTGTAGGTTTTGTTGACACTGGGGCCAAAACCCTTTCAACTTCGTCTTGAACGATCTCTTCTAAGGATTGGGGATCGGAGTCCAAAGATTCTTGCGTCTGGTTAACTAGTCGATGGACTTCTTCTCGTACGATTGTGCGAATAAGAGAGACCAAATCAGTCTCATCCGTCAGGGATGCAACCGGTACGACGTTTGGAAGCCTTTCAAATCTCGGTCGACCAACTCTCTTCTGCTTCATATCTTCGATATAGTTGCACCATTTGATAAAACTTGCTGTGTCGTTGATTTCTCTCGTCAACAGGGCCTGATAAATATCCTCAGTAACACCTTTCATTAGGTGTGACACTTTTTCGTCTTCTTTCATCAGAGGATTTACCTCTTGGCAAAATCCTAATACACTTTGTATGTAGGACTGTGTACTCTCGCCTGAACGCTGGGCTCGGCATTTTAGTTGTTCTTCTGCCCTTCTGGTATATTTTTGACGGTCACCAAACAGTCCACTTAGTCCATTTTTAAACGCTTCCCAGGAATCTAAGGCGTCTTCGTTGTTGACATACCACTGTCTCGCAGTTCCGTCAAGAAAGAAATAAACGTTAGCCAGGCACATCATGTCATCCCACTTGTTAAAGTTGGCTACTCGATCGTACTCTTTAAGCTATTTGAGAGGGTCTTCCCCAGGCGCTCCTCGGAAGGTCGATGGGCTCCTCCATTGCTGTAACGAAGGTGTTACTACAGCGGGCTTGGCTTCTTGCTCGGTCAGCATTTTTGTCCTCTTCCTACTATTTTCTTTTAACAGTCCGAATTCGGGGGATAATCCTCTTAACCGGAGGCTCCTGCGAAGGTTGTCACTATTATCCACGTTTGACGTAATTGTACCCCGCGCTTCCACCAAACTTGTCACGGAGTTCGAAAGAAGTACACAGTTCAATTAAACAAACAATTAGATTTATTCTAACGCTTGGAGCTCGATACAACACTGGACTGAGAACATGCCCAACTGGCGATGAACTCTGCTTTTATACACTTCGGAATATTCGAGAAATAACCAGTATGCACTCTAAAGAATGATCTGGATTCATCTAGAACCTAGAGAAACAATACATTAAAAACGGAAACAAAATTCCAGTATTTGGATAAATCTGCCGGAGCCGGGATTCGAACCCGAGACCTGAGGAAGTTCAGTCCAACGCTCTGCCAACTCGGCTATCGGGACTTGTAGCAAATTATGCGTGTGGCAATATTCCGATCAATTTTTAATTACAATAAAAACTTTTTGACTTCAAGAGACGATAACGTAGGCTGATTTTTATATATTGTGCTCCTTCCATCATAAAAAAAGACAGATTGACTATTGGCGACATAATTTGTAACTATGAACCATGATCACGTGATGAAGACGGAACTTGAGCTATATATATAGCACCTTCCTTTCTAAATTTCCACATCGCGCTATCAAGAGGAATTCCATTCTAGGCGGATTTAACATGTATCAGCCCCTTTACATCAAGCATCTTTAGTGGCACCAGGACTCGAACCCACGGCAAGGGCAATACCGGACACGATTTCATGGTCTTGATGAAAAACACAGGTTTTAATGTTTGATTTCTTTTTTCAATTCCTACTATTTGTTCACACTCTCCCCATATATATATATATATATATATATATATATATATATATCTTGTTCAAATTTTCAGTTTCTTGTTCAGTTACTCGCGGGGTGTAGAGAACACCCCAAACTTTTAACACGTGTATTTAAATATTAAAATTTTCTTAAGTCAATTATGATATATATTTTTGAAGTACAAGATGTTTTATGTATTATACAAATAAAATTATTAAATTTATTGCATACAAATGAGACTAACATTCATTTAAAGTAAACTTACAAAATTTTCATTTTAAAAAGTACACAATTTTATATTTTTATATGAACCACAAGTAAAAAGTATACGCCAGTAATAATTTACCTTTATAATTAATGATAAGGATAGTAAAAAGTAGAAAAATAAAATTTTAATCATTTTCCAAACATTCAAAGCATACTGTATTCATATGCTTTAATTACATATTTTTCCTACATTTAAGACCATGAAAAGTAATTTTTACATCTTTTACTCGTAGACAAAGAGTGGAATGTCCCTTTTTTGGAGGATTAATGATTTTTTAAATATCTTCTGTGTCAGTAAAGCTTCTTTTGAGTATTTTGTTAAGGTTTAGAAGTTCCGATCTCATATCCCACTGCGTGTGTGTGTGGCTGCACACGATCCATTCTAATCTCCTCTAATAATCTTAAACGTCTCATTTTCTTTTCTGGCAGAACCGAATGAGTAACAATGGAAGCATTAATTCCTGCAGTATGAAGTAGATGATAAAATATTCGCAATGGCCAACGGTAACATATTCGCGATACATCATAAATACTGCACATTTCATCAGTGATATCAACACTCCTGTATTATAAAAGTTTAGTTTCATCTCTCCAAGTTTGGTTCTGAAATTACACAGTTATCGAATTCACTTCGTTCATCTTGACAATCTGTTGATACAGTATATTATAGACGACGAAATCATTGTTTCTCCCTTTCCCATGGAGTTTTTGTCATAATTTCTGGAAAATGTTTTGAAAAATTTAAGAAAAAAAAATTATATTTTACAATTATTTTACAGAATTATATTATTTTTATGCTGCAATTATTAAAATTTTAAATAAAATATGCATGCATAATAATATATTTAAAAAAAAATGTAAACGGAAAGAGTAAATCGTACTCTATTTTAGATGCTTCGAGTACGAAAATATAACTCAATCACTCGCGGGGTGTTCTCAGCACCCCAGATAAACTTTTGAAGGTCGTTACATTCCAATCGTCTTAGCGAGATTGTTTACATCAGGCCTGAAGGTTCAATGACCTAATGTGTGCAGCTACTGAAAAAATCGTGGTTCTGCGCATTTTGTTTAGTATCCTAGGATGCTTTTCTTGTTGCTGGGGTGTAGAGAACACCCCGCGCGAGTGATCGCGGGTTAATAAAATACTTTTTATTCATCCACTCAAGTTCAAATGCATTTTTTAAACTTGTTGGGGATGACACTTGATGTTAATACAGATTTTCAAATATTAATTTATTAATTAAATTTAATTAATGAATAAATAGTAACAAACAAAGTAACAGTCCAACACCATATATAGAAAGGAAAATCACTCACTGCGCCTCTCTAACGGATAGCTCGTTGGACTTCTAATCCAAATGGCGTGGGTTCGAATCCCACTTGGGATGACCTTATTTCTGAGAATGTGATTTCTTTTTTACTATACTATTTATTAGAATAATTTAATTTAATTATAATGAATAAATAGTAACAAACAAAATAAAATAGTCAGCATCTTATATAGAAAGGAAAATGGAAAATGCAAGGAAAATCACCTTCTATTTTCTCACTTAAGGCTGTTTTCGGCTAATGTTAAAGATAGGACTCAAACGATGAATATTTTTTCATATATAAAAGTACTCAAACATTAATATTATATTCTAGCTTCACTATCCTGTAGAGAATCACTGATATATTTTTTCTTTTTTAAAATGTGTGTGTGTTTCGCATTTTCTCTCCTATACTATAATACTAAATGAGCTATTCCTTTACACGTTAAATGGAAAAACTAATAATTTATGTAATATTCTGAAATTTTAAAAACACTATGCTATAAACAAATGCATCCGTTACAATGTCACAAATTTTTATAAAAATTGAAGCACTTTTTCTGTCCAAAAATGTGCTAGAACACGCTCTTGTACATTTGGCGAAAACAGCTTTAATAGTGTGTTTCTGCCGTATGTATGTACTTATTTATATTAATTGTAATTATTTAATTAAAAGTAACTAAAATAAAAAGGTTCTTTGTTGACCTAAGTAGGAATTGATTTAATTTTTTTTATATTACATGTTATTAATGTACTGTATAGAAACGAGAGGTCTCTCTCTCTCTCTCTCTCTGTCTGTGACAGATCTTGTAATTTTGAACCTTAGTCAAGCGACGAGAACAGCACTCGAGGAAGACAAACAGAGCAAACAGAAGCAAAAGAATGTTAATTAAATCCATAAGCACATACAACTACTCTACTAAAACTTTTTTACTTAAATTCAAGTTTAGAGTTACAAGTTTCTTAGAAAAAAATTTCAAAAGATTATAATTTCTATAGATACTTCTTTATTTTAATTATAATAGCTGTGTCAGTAAAATTCATGCAGCTGCAAAAAATATGTATCGTACTGCTAAAATTACTTTTTTGAAATATCATATTAGAAAATCAAACTTAGGTGAAGAAAATAAAAGTTTAGAAGTTTTGTTCAAAAACATTCACACGCTCCCCGCGTATTTAATCAGAAATTTCTTTAAGTAAAGTAATACATGGGAGTACTTGAGTTCGGCTCCTGCTTAAAATTAACTCGATCCCGTGGGATATTCCTCCGGTTTGTTAAAACTTATACCGGCCGTTTTGCCGAGTTCGGCGAAGCAGTTGTTAAAAAGTAAACTTGCAATCCTAGTAATCATTAGGGGAGTTCAGTTTTTTCTACTTTAAAACATCATCAGAGCAGTAAACCGTTGTTAAATTATTTGAATCGCATCACAACGTCGATTTAACTATTAGTAAAAAACTGATGGTGGCATTCAGATGGAATTTTAAAAGTTTCTTAATACTCTTTTAGAAATGTGATATTATGAGAACTTTAAATATATATTATTTCTAAATAAATATAATTATTTTAAATAAATTTAATCTATATAAATATTCAAAGTTGTGTGAATTTTTTTATGGTAAAAACCTCCCTTCTCGAACCACAGACGAGGAATCATTTTGCCATTAGAGTCCACATTTTAACTAGACTGTAATAGATCGATAAGGAAGCAACTTTCAAGCAAATCAATGTTAAACTCGGACATATATATATATATATATATATATATATATATATATATATATATATATATATAGTTGTGTAAAGTAAGCCCCCGTGTCGCAGGAGAGGGGATGGTAGAAACCTGATTGTGCAGGGGGTTAATATTCTCCGTTACGCCTTTGTGTAAATACAGGGTGTTTTTTTAGAGGTAGAGAGCTTTAAATTGCAATAAAACAACGATGTATTATTCGATTGACATGAATTTTTTTTATTCGAAAGATAATCTTGTGGCATTACACTTTAAATATGATTTCTGGCATAGGACTGCCACGGCTGGCTCGGATGTAGTCCAATTTGGACGTCAAATTTTCGATGACTTTTTCCAACATTTGTGGCCGTATATCGGCAATAACACGGCGAATTTTGTTTCCAAATGGTCAAGCGTTTGTGGCTTATCTGCATAGACCAATGACTTTACATAGCCCCACAGAAAATAGTCTAGCGGTGTTAAATCACAAGATCTTGGAGGCCAATTCACAGGTCCCAAACGTGAAATTAGGCGGTCACCAAACGTGTCTTTCAATAAATCGATTGTGGCACGAGCTGTGTGACATGTTGCGCCGTCTTGTTGGAACCATAGCTCCTGGACATCATGATTGTTCAATTCAGGAATGAAAAAGTAATCATGGCTCTATACCGATCACCATTGACTGTAACGTTGTGGCCTTCATCGTTTTTGAAGAAGTACGGACCAATGATTCCACCAGCCCATAAAGCGCACCAAACAGTCAGTTTTTCTGGATGTAACGGTGTTTCGACACACACTTGTGGACGCTTCACTCCAAATGCGGCAGTTTTGTTTGTTGACGTAGCCATTCAACCAGAAGTGCGCTTCATCGCTAAACAAAATTCGCTTATGAAAATCGGGAACAACGGCAATCTCGTTTTGGGCCCATTCGACGAATCTTCGGCTTATTTGATGATCATTTTGATGAATTGCCAAACCAAACTGAGAATAAATCACTTGACAGCTGTTAAATCGGTCGCCATCTTGGAAAGTAATGCCAACTTAAACTTCTATACCTGGAAAAAAAACACTCTTTATATATACACAAAGGCGTAACGGAGAATATAAAGCTTCAGGAAGACTATTTATGAATTTACATATATTTATATATATATATATATATATATATATATATATATATATATATATATATATATATATATATATATATATATATATAAACTCATAAATAGTCTTCCTGAAGCTTTATAGCAATTAAAGCTTTTATCTTGCAGTTTTGGTATTTCATCTAGTTTTAAATACACTGTTGGCCATTAAAATTGCTACATCAGGTAGAAAATCATATAACGAAATTTTACTTATTGTATTCATGCAGTATAGTAGAAGAAAACAAGAGGAAATTATATGTAATTATAGGGGTATATAGAGTCGAAAATTAGTACACACAGCTGCTGCCTCTGGCAGCTAAAACGGCTTTAATCTGGTTAGACATTGAGTCAATGACAGATATAGACAAATCATTCTGTACTGCTTCAAGTCCATACCACACTTTATTAATCGAGGTGATTAAAGAGCGGAGGTATTCCTTTCTTTCAGGAATCTATGATCAGATCTTTTCAATGGGTGAAAGATCTGAAGAACTTTCTGGCTAAGGCAAGAGTCGAACAACCCTCTGTGTTGAGGTAGTTCAGAATACGATGGGCTACATGCTCTCTTAATATATCTTGTTGGAAGATGCTGCCTCCGAGGTCTCGAACACAAGGCACAGCCAAGATCTGAGAAATGAAACGTCGGCTGTTAAAATTACCACCGATGCAAACAAGAGGTGTTCGTATCGTGTGTCCATTGGCTGCCCATACAATCACACCAGACTCACTTGTTGAAAGATGACACTTCCGAGACAATAGGTGGATTCCGACCAATGCGAGTAGCAATACTGTAAAACGATAAACCGCACTCCCAAAAGGCTAGGATGCTACATCTATCGAATTTTGAAGCATGTTGGTAGACATTTCCCCTTGTTATGTGAGGCATAACGGGATCTTCTCACAATAAAACAACAATAAAATGTGATTTGCGAGCGAGAAACTCGTTGTGTAACTTTTCTCTTATGAAGAGTTTAAGATGTCGTTTGTCTCTCCTGTGTCATTTGATTGCGCTTAAATGTTAATCATTTGCATATCCTAGTATTTCTTTTGCTTCATTTGAATTCAAAGTTTGTATTATCCCTCCTTCATGGGGATGGAGTTTTAATAGCCAGTAGTGTGTATATATGTGTGTGTATGAGTTATATAACTCAAATACCTAGTTTTGTTTACATTTTTCTCTATAAAGACTATCAGTCTCAATTCTATTCAGGATGACATCTTAGTATTGTTGGTATAAATTACTTTCTCTGCAGCATGAAGAAGACTCATAGAAAATTTTGCATCAATCTGAAAATTAAACTATTTTGCAGGCCACATTTGCTTAGCTAGCATATTATATACCACAATAATACTGTACCCTAGTGCACAGAGAAATAAGTTTATAACTATTCTCTATTATACTGAGAAATATATATAAGCTGTAGTTTTTATTTTAATCAAAAGTTTAGTAACTAGAATTTCCCTTTCTAAATATTTTTTTTTACATACACAGATCCAGAGCATTTGATATTAGTTACTTAGGGAAAGTTAAAATACATAAGCAGAATGGTTGGAAGTAATTTATTATACCCCTACAGTTTAAGAATGTAAATACCAGAACATTTGTTCTACCTCAAGTACCCATGATTTTGCTAACAGATGTGTGTGTGTGTGTGATTTATATACTCAAGTCATGCGATTTTCTCCTCCGCGAAAAGCAGGGGTAGGGGTACAAATTAAATAAGTAGATTTTCCAGCATTTACGATAAAATAATTTCCAGGAGGTAAAAGCTCTGTCCACTTAAACCACATAACAAGTAGAAATAAGATAAGCAAACCCCCAGGAAATCACTCGGCTGCTAAAAGCTCTCTAATGCATCCCCGTGAAGAGAAAACACTTAACACTTAATTTCTTTGTTTTGGCAAAAACTACGCTCTTTAAACGTCGGAGTTAAAAGTTCTTAAAAGCTTCACAATAAACACAAGTACATATGTTCTGTTGATTAAATTAAAGTCCGTGTGGAAATTCTGGCTGTCGTAAATTGCATTTTTTAACATTTTTTTTAAACATTGAATTCAATTACCTCTAAGTTGATTTTTTCTAATATCCTTTGTTTTTTGACTTTGAAGTGTAACACAGTAGCTATAAAAATTGAAGGAATTCTAACAACTTAGATATTTTTAAATGTAAGCAACAACAAAAGTTTTTAAAAAATGGTCGAATTATTATACAAAATATTAATATTATTCATCTTTTACCTCATAGTTAAATTCTGAACTTTTTATGCGTTTTCTATTTTTTTTTAAATTCTTGTGTAACTTTACTACAGAGATTATGAAAGTTCCTCATTGATTTAATTTTAGTAAACTTTAATTGTATTTTAGGCTTAGCAAGCATAATTTTTTCTTACGTGTACCGATTCTTTAATTAATTATTCAAGATACTGGAGAAAGTTTCAAATTCTACCTCGATTTAAAATATATAAATTTTTCGAATCATTCTTAAAGTGAAAAACAACTGTGACGAATATCTTAATGCTTATACTAATATTTTAAAAAAGGTGCAACAATACTTTGTATGTATAGGTATTCATCAGATGTTTCTTTTAATAAATGTTAATTATCGTTTTATTTTTCATTTATGTTTCCACAAAAAAACAAATGATTTTTCTTCTATGCTTGAAATAATTGCTTATGATACCTACATACGATTTTTCTTAGAGAAATTTGCTCGCAATGGTTTCAAATGGCTCTTAAAGGTAAATATTGACAATTTGTAGATGATTTTAAGGTTTGGACATATGGGATCCAAAAATAAAAAGAGAATAAAAATTTGCACCGTTTATGTGTACAATTTTTCAAGGTCCATTTTCTGATAGTAAATCTAATGGTTTACAAGTAAATAAATGTTTAATGTTTGATAAGTAATTTCATCAATATTTAAAAAAAACTTATGTTGAATCTACAATATACAAGTAGTTTTGGTTGTTGTTGCTAATGCCACCAGTTTGATACGGTGTCGGATCGAGGCCCACGAAATTCATTGTGGTGAAGGGCTGGATGTACGCCTGTCGTTAGCCGTAGTTTTGAGCACAACACAGGTAACAGTACGATTTGACTCGCTTCCACCCCAATTTTGAGGGAAAACAATCCAGAGGTGGTCAGAGGCCTCCCACCTTTCTTCCCTTTCCACCAACCTCACGAGAGGACTTAATGCAGGACAGCTATTTAAAGTACACCCATGCTTTAGAGGCACTATACATTTATAAATATCCAGGATTCAAACCCAGGTCCTATGGCACAGCAGTCAGCGTAGCTAACCACTATACCAGATGGGTGGTTAAGTAGTTTCAGAGACGGTTTTGATGCAGATATCTCTTAATTTTCTATATCCTCACGAGTATACATAGAATCCAGCAATAATAAAACTTTTATTCAGGCAGCAATTGTTCTTTGTTAAATATAAAAGCTTTAATTGTTTTTAAATTTTGAATTTTTTTTCAATCGTTTCATCATATCATTTCTAAGTTTGTGATTTGAAAAATTTAGAATGGTATGTAAGAAAATTAGAAGTTAGTGGTACTTATAGGATTACGAGAGAGAGAGATTCATTTTTTTATGACGAATAATTTCTCTGAGATATTTCTCTTTTGATTTTTCTCTTTATTTGAGGGCTAAAATACGTTTATCGACACTAAATGATCGTGAGAAGTGTTTTCATTATTATGCATCTGAATTTTAAAAACATGCACATTTTAAATGCCTTTTTAGCGTAAGATTGCAAATGGAAATTTGATGTAGAATTTATGAATACATACTTATTATGTAAATGCTACACACTTTGACTTGAGGGAAAATCTCTTTTTAAAACCAAAATTAATCAAGATCATTCAATAATGAAGTACAGCAAACCACTTTTTTATAACTCCTATCTAAAAATTTACATAAGAATAAAATAACTCTTACTCTATAATGAGAATTAGAGAATACAGAATAGTATTCAGAGAGGAAAAAATATAGTCAAGATAATCAAATTTTCTAATAAGTTTCTTTTGGTAAAGGTTGAGAATGTATTGGAAAAACTCATCGAGAGGAACACGCCATTGAGAATGCAAACACTTATTAAATTTAGTTTTCTCTGTAAGAGTGTTGACAGATAGCGTGAACGACAGAAGTAAATTGTACTCAGAAAGGTAAATGACTCTAATTATATTTCGGATTTATGTTCTGAATAAATAAAAAAGAAAGTAATATGTGGGGGGAGAACAGAAATATTAGTCGAATAACTAACAATTAAAAATAATCTTTCTTCAATATTTTTTTACTAAAACCTTGGGTGAAAAATTAAAATATTACTGCCAAAAAATGTAGCTGAAGCTTATGGTTCTGTCTAGCATTGCAGAATTTACATAAATTATTGCGTTTCTTATTGAATGCAATTTAATTATTATTCAATTACCAATTGAATTAATTCTGTCAAAATAAGTAAATTAGGTTAAATGGTTTTAACTTGTGCAATTTAATACGTTAATTTAATTCATTTTACTTTGATTCTTTCTAACAATGATTGGTTTTATTTTGATAGTAAGGTATATACATAAACACACGCATCTATACATATTAAATCATTTAAATATAAGTTAAATGTTATTAAAAAAAGCTCTTACTGCATGTGCATTTGTTATAGAATGTCTATGTAAAATCAAAGACTTATTAATGTGTAACAAATTTTGAATTGTTTTAGAGTAGAAGGAATTAGAATAATTTAACTCCGTGTAAAACTAAACATATATAGTATCAAAGCGAAGTTAGCATTTTCTCCCTATTTGAATAAAGATCATACATACATTTTCCAATTTTTAGGTATATTCGCCGTATAACGCCTTTTTACGAAGAAACCTGAAATGTACGTATGTGATGCCTTTATGTTTTGAAGTCATTGTGATTCGAGGTATTTCCTAGTGTAAAGGTCGCCCCACACACGACGTCCATCAATGTGGGAGATTCTGAAGGAAAAGACTAACCATACTCAAAATCACTTCAATTGATTCTCAGTTAAGAACAACAACATAAATTCGATTAACTACGTTTAGAGATGCACTCAAATGCATGGGCCACCTGAGCTCGGGCCCATAGCCTCGGTCCCACTGGGGACTTCGTTTCGTTCTCGACTCTGCCTTATTAAGATTCGAATAATTTCAACTGCTGAATGTTATTTCAGGTTATATTCTCCAAAAAACTAGGAATTTTGGACGATATGTCAAGTGGCTACATGGGATGACCGTCGTCCATGTATAGATCACCAATACTCATTTAGTCAAAAGGTTTGTGCGATTGTAAGTCGTATGACTTACATTTACATTCGAATCTCTATATTGCGAACTTTTTCCTGAAACCTTGAACATTTCACGATTTTCTTCGTAAAATAACCTCTCTATAGTGAAGTGCATTTTCTATAGAACGAACTTTTTCTTTTGTGATTCAATTTTTTTTCTCCCTATTTTTAAAGTACTTCTGAACATTTCAAGTTATTCTCTCATTAACACATTTTATGGGGGTCATAAATCTTGAACTAATTTTATTAGATCCTAACTCGGCGAGAGCAATAGAGTTCTGGACGTTTCATCCAAGAAGTGAAACCCTTAACCCCCATTGTCCAGTTCACTAGAAACATCTTCGATATACCCTTTCACACTAAGTGGAGATGTTCTAGTTATAAAATAATGCATGTTTATAATGTTACTTGTATGCTTTAAATTAGAAAATGTCCTTAAAATTCATTAATTTTAATATAACATTATTTTTTTTAATATTGAAAATACACACAGTGTGTATATTCTTCGACATTCTTTTTCTTGTTTTCCTTCCAGTTGTTCTTTTTTTTTTTTGATGGGTAAGATATATAAAATAAATAAATATTAATTTTAAAAAAGTATGAATAATTACTTTTTTAACTATAGTGTTTATGAATTTCAAATTTGTTTTATGTGATTTATAAAGTATATTAAAAGATGAACCTCTATGTAACGAATTTTCCGTATAACGAACTTTCATCCGAGATTTAGTGACTTCATTATATAGAGGTACGACTGTATTTGTTTCGGGTTATTGTTTGTACGAATATTTGACAGCATATGTTATGTACTGTCTACTTTTATAAATCATAGATGGGTCTTACATTCTTATAGGGGCCCAGGACCTACTTTTGCGTAGGAGTTCAGGGCCTCAAGAAGTTTTAAGACGTCCCTAGTCAACGTGACTTCCTTTCTTTATGGCAAACTTTTGATACACGCACACACACATATATATAGACAATTCTCCACCATATTCTGATGATTTAAAAAATTTGAGGACAAATATACGGAATTTCTAATCACTATATTGCAGCATGATTTGATGCTCAAGCTCAAATATATCTAAATGTTCCATTGTCAATTATTCGCATAAATTGGGTATTTGGTTTTCTATTAGTAGAAAGTTAAATTTTTTAGCTAAGATGTATTTATTATCTTTTTGAGTTTCTGTTAATTAACTCAGATTCAGATCTTATTGTTCTTTGAATATTTTATCATATTTTTGTTTATCATATTTTTTTGTTTGTTTTGTATTTTAAAACTTTTATTTTGGATTTATATATATATCTATATTTAATGTTTATACATGTTTTCATTTTTAATATGCTAATTTTGCAGGTATTGTAACAGGATTATTTTTCTGAAGACATTAATCGAATTATAGACAACATTATTATTAGCATTGCAATCCATAAATTCATCCTAAAATTTATTTGTTTAGATTCACAAATATTAACTAAAAAATTCCTGATTCTATAAATCTAAGCGGTAAGTCATCATAATTCAAAAATAAATAAATACAAAATCCACGATGACGATGTTCCTCTTTTGAAAAAATTGAATTTTTTTTTGTTTGTTTTTTTGACTGCGTGTTTAAGAGTGTCGTTATATATTAAACTAAAATTTATGATTCGTTTCAGCTCTTTGTATGTTACTGGATTAATCGATAGCAAAATAAAACAACCTAAAACTCACTCAAAATAAGAAAAGAACCCATCAATTATTATTAAAATATTTTAATTAATTAATTAATAATAAAAATGCATGAAATCAATGATGAAAGACGTTATGTTAAATGAAAAAAAAGTAAGTGATTCACATTTGATCCATAACATGTAGAAATATAACGGTGCCTTTCCCCCTTTGTTAATATGCGCGGTAATAAGTCTTTTATTTTAAAAAAAAATAGTTGAAGCTACTTGATGTGTGTACTAGACTTTCTAAAATGAATCATGATTTATACCAAAGAAAGAAATATTTTAAAAGAAAGACAAATATATATTTAAAAAAAAACGATGCAAATTTAAAATTATTGCTTACTAGTGTTATCCGAAAAGAATAAATAAATATACAATTGAATTTCTTGTATGTAATTTTAAATTCAATTTCCAGTAAAAAAAAAGTTAGCTTCAATATGCTGAACTATTTCATAAAATAATATCAGTCCATGCTTTTCATAAGAACTGCCTGCCACTGAACCCCACTGTCAAGACACAGCAGATTTATTTTTAATACCTTAAAAATGGAAGGGAATAACGATGACTAAAAAAAGTTGCGTGTTTCTTTATCATTTGTGACCGAAGAAAATTTACTTTTCTAAAACTTTTAAATTCATGATCGACGAGGTTCTTATCCCAGTGATTTATTGCTGCCCAGTCGCCTGGAAACGTAGCGTTTTATCAACATTTTTATAGAGAAATCTGTCCCGTCCTCGGCATAGAAACCCCGACCATGAATTTTTAGCGCAAAATGCGTTTTATGTACGGCACCCAATTGTGGCAAAGCTTGAAAACTCAATTACCCGGAAATCCATATCCATATGAAAGGACCTTTACACTAGCATGACGATCAGAGCCGAAACAATACCGAGTTTCCTTCCGGACTTTTCCTGTTTTGCTTCCCCCCACCCCTTTCTCTCTCCGTTTCCTTTTCTCTTGCTTTGTCTTTTTTTTATTCTTTCTTGTTTTTAACCAGTTTCCTTTTTCCTTTTCGAACGCACAAAATGAATTTCCCTTGATTAAAACACCGGCTTCAAGACTGTTTGGTTACCTACTTGGTTGTAGTACACCCTCATTTTTACGATGAATGATTGCATCGCAAACACCCCCTTTTCTGCTAATTGCAGCCATTACGTTTTTAGTTTTGGTAAAGTTTTCTCGTACTTTACTTTGACTGAGAGTCGCTATCATATTTTAGCGTTGTTCGTGTGAGGACTTTAAAATAGTTCCTGAAAGAAATTTGTAGGGGCAAGCTTTCCAAATACGTCACTGGGGAGTGTTCAGTGTTGTTTTACATAAAGGCAGAATTGAAGCCATTACTTAAAGTTTTATTTGGTATTAAACTTTTAAAAATGGGTGTGCAAGGTGTAGGTCTAAAGTTAGATTGCTGTATTATTAGTAGAAAACTTTGCCAGTTAAGCATAGTTTGGGAGTATTGCAAAATAAATGAAAGAAGAAAATTCTATTTGAAAATGAAATTAAATAATCTACTTTCTTTGAGTGTATAATAATGTAAAGGACTGAAGAACTAGACCTTTTGGTGAAAGAGCGCAACAGAAACGCTGAATTCAGTTAGTGCCGAATGGCAACATTGAGATGAAGAGGAAGGAAACAAAGGTGAGATGTTGTGTGTGAGGTGTGAAATAGAACTTCGGAATATATAGTTTTAAAAATTTAAATGTTCTTTTTTTTTAATGTTTCTAAATACATGTGACGTCCAGACTGTAATCAATGTGTGTGAGAAATTAAGAAACCAATTTTGGTTTAATACTGCCTTTTCCATGAGAAAATAATGTACACACGCCACCACTACTCACAAAATGTAACAATAAGTTTTCATATATAAATATTAGTAAAGCTCGTTAACCGTTACGTTGTTGAGGCAGTTGCCTAGTAAAGCCGATCCCACAATTGAGATTCAGTAACCGTGACTGAAAGGTGAGATGGAGTAATTAAAGAAGGGAGAGGGGTGATGACTATTCAGCTGATGACAGAATTTATGACAGGATGGTAAACGGAATTACTTCAAATCATTTAAATATTCTAGTCAGCTTCAATAACCTGAAAATGATTTAATTGGGATTTATATTTGGCTTCTACAAAGACCTTTTGAATTATAGTAATCTGATTTAACTAGTGATAATGAAATGGGTAAAATAAATGAAACTCAATGGTCGTCTGTTTCCAAAACTCACCGGTAGTTGCATGTGCTCATTTTTATCATCATTAATAGAAACGCACAATATTGGAACAAACAAATTAAGAAAAGTTACTGTTCTATTTTATATGTAAATGAGAAATCTAGTAACAAAAAGAAGATACTAATCCAATATCGAGCCCAGCATTTAATTACCTTGTATAGGCTTAGAACTGAGCTACAAAGTTAAAATGTTTTAAGTTTTGCCCCCCGTCTCCAAGCACACATCTTATTTTTTGCTTAATATTATCGAGAAGAAAAATTTGAAATATTTCACTTCGAATACTAAAAAGATGGGAATAATAATGTGAGCGAATGGAAAACAGTAAAAGTTCCATTTGGAATTAGAAACATCTCAGTCCATAATGTGCGAATTGCTTTTGAAAGTAACAACCAGAGAGAAGGCTCGTATATATATATATACACTGGTGTGCAAAAATTAAGGACGAAGTCGAAAAATTAGCATATCAGCTGAACGAAGAGGCAGAGCGGACAGAAAGACCAATCAGGAGATTAAG
This sequence comes from Trichonephila clavipes, assembly GCA_019973935.1. NCBI lineage: Eukaryota > Metazoa > Arthropoda > Arachnida > Araneae > Nephilidae > Trichonephila > Trichonephila clavipes. Next base: position 587,721 of record BMAU01018399.1, read on the forward strand.
TAAGGCGATGTACGGTAGCACATGCGCAGATATGCAGGTAGACGTAATGGGGGAGTGTCTGAGTAGTATAAAGCATGTTGTCGGTGTAAGATCAATATTTCTGGCAAAGAGATTGCACGCCGTATAGCAGTTAAAATCACACCGAGTTGCTGCCTCAGCGAGAAATGGCGAATAATCAATCTGTTAGACGACATCTGGATGCTTTTACCCGAGGTCGAATCATTGAGAAGTTGGAGGAAGGTCGCAGTGTGACAAGTGTGGCTGCAGAGTTCGGAATTGCTCACAGCATCGTTTCACGACTTTGGAGACAATTTCAAACTACAGGAACAGCTACCCGGGGGTTCAGTAGTGGTCGTCCACGAGGAACCACACCCGCAGATGACCGGTACATTGTCTTACAGGCCAGAAGAAACAGGCGGTAGACAGCGGGAGAAATCGCTAGACACACGACAAAGGCGACTGGACTACCGATATCGCGTTTTACCGTGGCCAGAAGACTGCACGGTGGTGGTCTGTTTGCACGATGCCCTGTACGGTGTGTACCTTTAATGCCTGCCCATCGGAGAAGGCGTTCTCTGTGGTGCCGGGAACACCGGAACTGGAGAGACAATGAATGGGGACGAGTACTCTTTACAGATGAGAGCAGATTCAGTTTGAGTAGCGATTCTCATCGCATACTCATCTGGAGAGAGCGGGGAAGCCGCAATCATTCCTCGAACATCATTTAAAGGGACAGGTATGGAGGTAACGGTGTTCTCGTTTGGGGAGGCATCATGCTTGGTAGTCGTACAGACCTTCACATCTTCGACGCAGGTTCAGTCAAAGGGACCCGTTATTGTAACGAGATTCTTCTTCCATATGTGCGTCTTTTTAGAGGCGCTATAAGTCTGCAGTTCCTTTTCATGGACGACAATGCACCATGTCATCGCACAGTAGCTGCTGAACAGCACTTAGAGAGTGAGGATATTGAACGTATGGATTGGCCGGCACGATCTCCGGATCTCAATCCCATCGAGCATGTATGGGATTTTCTAGGCAGACGCTTGGCAGCTCGTACCTTACCACCAGTTACGATTCGGGAGCTTCGATTGGCGTTGCAAGACGAATGGGCAGCAATGCCTCAACAACTCATTGACACCCTCATTCTCAGCATGGGCAGACGCTGTGAAACCTGCCTAGCAGTCAGGGGAGATCATATCCCCTACTAAAGACCGGATGTTTCTTGCTGGACACCCATCACAGGGATGTTTCGGCCTTCAGTCGCATTGCGCTCCATGCTACTTTTTCAATAAAGCTTCTTTTTATCCCTCTGATTTCTCTTTTAGTAAGTGTTGCTTACATTACACATGTCCTTACGTATTAGGGATCTTACGGTATTAAATGTGTTGATTTGGAAAGCTTTTGTACAAAGTTATATTGAAAAAACCGTCTCGTCCTTAATTTTTGCACACCAGTGTATATATATATATATATAGTCTAATTCTCTACAGACAAGAGATAAACATTCACCAATCGCATTCGAAAAAAAAAAACACAGAGACAGTAAAGAGAACATACAATGAAGGACACTAGATTAAAAATTATAAAATGGATGCTGCAGTATTATAAACATTGCTGACTTAGGACAGCTAATATATAAATTATATAAAAGTGGGGTTGAACATGTTTTTTGGCCAGCCAACCTTCCCCCTTTATGTAAATAATACTGAGCAAAAACCTATTGAAAGTAATGGATAGGAATATCTAAATCCATTACAAAATAGAAGTAACTTACCTAAAAATTGCACTTGAAAATGCAGAGCCCGCGCTAAATCTGAGTGCAATAAATAAGTTATTGCCAGATTCTGGGCCCTAACGAAGATTCAAAGTATGTGAATGGCTGAAATGCAGCACTTAACAAAAGTATAAAAAGAATAGAAAACAAAAATTGATAAAAGAGTTACGAAAAACCATAACATTAGAGACACTAGAGTATATATGAATTAAATAATAATAATTAATTTTAACTAATAATATAGAATATGGAGGTGGCTATAACTATGAAATGTGTAAATTTATAGTATTATACTATGATTAATCTAAGAATTTTTAATTCTGACAATATTGAATAGCTTTATTCATATAACTATTAATAAAATGAATTGGGCAGAAAGCAATATTTAAATATTTAAGCAATATTTAGTAAAATGTTTATAGTTATTTATTATTTCTGATTTTTTTGACACTAGAAATTTATTGCGTTGTATATAATTAATAATAATATTTCTAAATATAGAAATATGTACATTACTCTCCCAATGCGAAACTTTTATTATATTGAAATTAAAATCTTCTCTTATATATCATAAATATTAGAAACTATTACATTACCTATTAATTTCATATGTATGTCAAGAAAATTTGCTTCATTGTTGTTACTATTTGTCTGTATTAAATTAAGATATTGTGGATAAAAATTAGTATTAGGTATAAAATTGACTTGCTTGCCAAAAATGATTATGTCATCTATATAACGATAAATATAATATTTAGAATTATTAACATAACTACTTTCAAAATAATGTAAGTATAAGTAATATATATATATATATATATATATATATATATATATACAAAGAAGAGCGATAGAAAGAGAGTGAGAGAGAACAAAAGGGAGAGAGAGAGAGAGCGGACTACTAAAATATTAAAGGACGAAGAGATTGAAAGATAAACTAAATTTCTAATTTTGAAAAAAAATTAAGCACATTTATAAAATCTTATTCAGAAATTTTCTTGACGGGTCAGTTTTCATCACAATAATTTGATATTTTCATATAACTATAGTTAAGACTTACAGCTGATTTTAAATTCTCTCAACAAAAAAAGAAAGGATAATGGAATACCATTTTCCGTGGGAACTAACCCTACACTAACTTACTATTCAAATGCTCAAAAAAATTCAGTATTAGATTTGTGAAGATTTCTTTCATTTAAGATGTTAACAATGTTCTCTTTTTTGTTAGAGTTGAAAGAATTTTCATTTTTTATTTCTTCACTTTCATAATAAGGATTTAAAATTTTGGATTTCTTCTCTCTCTCACTGTTAATTCTTTTTTAATAAATTTTTTTCAAAAGATATAACAAATCGATGCACACTCGTAGCAGACATAGTTATATTTTATCATACAAATAAAATGAAAATATTTAAATTTACTTGCATATGTATGAAAAAGTACATACAGAATGACAAATTGTTAGTGCTGTTGTTGCTTCAGTTATAGTTGCTCTACTAAAAACATGATAACTATTAACAGAAAGAAGAAGAATACCGAAGGAAAAAAGTGACACTGAAAGAATCAAAGGGAATGCATAGTCTTGCGTGTTCCAGAACTTCCCCATAAATCACAGTAAGCATACACTTGGGGTATTTGTGCAATTTAAAATGCGTGTCCGTTACGATGAGTGACTCGCTTCCTTCCAGTTTCTTCTATTCATCATATATTATTAGATCTGACATTAAAGATCTCAAGTTACAAAAAAAAAATGAAATTTGTGTTACTCAACATTGAAATTTGCCATTTCATTTTGTTTCAAAATATCTTTCCCTTTTCCTTTTAAGTTCATGGTTAGTTTTAAAATATTGGTACAATATTTTTTTTTCTCATCTAAAATTAAAAAAATACGTGGATTGAATCCTAGAAAGAATGGACTCATAAAGCAGTTTTAAGAAGACTTAGAATCGAGATAAAAAATACAACATAGTATTTAAGGAATATTTATTTATAGTTACTTTAATTTTGCAGTGAAATAGTGGTGTAATGAAAAAGGGTAAAAAATCTGAGTAATCACCAAACTTCTTGGAAAAATGTAATTGTTTTTCTGGTTATTTTTTAATTTTTCCCCTCACATTTTAAAAAGTAGAGCTATCTTTAGAAGAATTGTAGCTCTGTTTAGTAAATGTACAATTATAAGAATGGAATTATGTCGTATGACATTAAGAAGAAAATAACATTAACTAAAACTTTTAATAAAAATTATAGTTATTACTTTTTTCATAGATCTTCAGTGTTGTAAAATATATTAATTGATATTTGTGATTTTTTAATTACATGTCGTAGTTTCCCAACATAATTATAGCAATTTTGTTATTTGCGATGGAATTCAACAACGTTAAAATAGTTCAGGTGCAGAAGCTCTAATATAATTAGTAACTTATCTACTAGGGTGATAAAATTACATAGATAAAGGATTAATCATTGATGTAATTTAATTATATAATATTAAAAATGTTTATCACATTATAATCATTGCATTAATATTTAAAGTAATGAAATCCATTTAAAATATTTTTGGACATGCCCCAACCCTAGAACAGTATAACATGATTCTGTCACTGAATTTTATAATTTTAAACCAAGTTTTCACACAAGAATGCACATTGTTTATAATGCAAAGACACCATATTTCACTTGGTGTAATCACTAATTGTCTTTTTATGACGATTCCGAGCCTCCCTAATTGATTGTTCGTTTATTAACTTCCCACTTCGAAACAATGCGAGGGCTACTGGAAGCAGGGAAGTAAGGACTGTGTGTGTGTGGAAGTAATTTTGAAGCAGGGTCGAGTGAAGCGGAAGAATAGAGCTACGAGTACAAGTTTAGATATATGCTCTCTTTAAAAGAAAAAATCTCTTAGAAGTTTTAAAAGGGCTAAAAACATATCTACACACACACACAACAAAAATACGAGTAAAGACTATTTCTGTTAGATTACAAAAATTAAAGCTGAGCGATTTAAAGACATAATGTATACGGCTATGATCGGAACCATGATTTAGAAAATGCTTACAAATAAGTAAATTTTTGATATTTGCTGTCACTCGAATTATAGAATAAACATATAAAATTGTCTTAAGAACACTACTTTAAAAAAATTGCTTGAATGTAATTTTTTGGCAAAAAATGAAGAAGAACCTAGTTTCAAAACATTCTCCTTTTATGGAAAATGCTTCTATAATAATAATATTTTGTTTATATACAGAGTGTAACTAAACTCTGCGGCAAAACTTTAAGGAGGGATGGTACACATCAAGACAAACAATAGTAAATAGGAAACTTAGGGTCCCAAACGAAGGAGATAGGTGCCATTATAAGTAGTATAGGGTGCGAAATTACAAATGATTATAAAAAACGGGAAAATGGGTCGATTCGTGAGCGGTTTTCGCTAAAATTATTCTTTTTGTCAGTATTTTCTTGAAAAATAAATTTTAAAGATAAAGCTCAAAAAATGTCGATAGAGGGCGCTTTAGACTTTCGAGTAACGAACAACTATTTTTTACTGTTATTTTTCGCATCACATTAAATGCTTTCAAAAGCTTAGACTTAAATTTTGAGCTCAAAATTTGAATCGTTGGGGTGGTTAAGTAACCCAAACTCAACTGTGTTCAGAAGGTGAAATTTGAACTGCCCTTCTCCCTTGGACACAGTTCAATTATTCATGATCTTCGATGCTCGGTCGTAGACTAGGCAGCAAATACTACCCATAAAACGTAAAATAAACGAGAGATGGATGACAAAATTAAGTAAAAAAGTTATTCATAACAAACATGAGCAAAATACTCGATTATGCAAATCACCCTATTTGCATGCAAAGTGTAGTACACAAGGATTTAACTGTATGTAAAGATGTAAATTTCTACTGCAAAGTGTTCCAGCCAACATAAAGGCTTGTATGGGGTTCCAACATGACGGAGTGCTTGCACATTTCAGCGCAGATGTGCGAAGTGCATTGAATACAGCATATCCAGGACGATGGATTGGACGGGGTGGTCTGGTAAATTGGCTGGCACGCTCGCCTGGACTTCTTCCTCAAGGGCCATATGAAGAGTCCAGTTTACGTAAGCCCCGTCGACTCCGACGAGGCCCTGATTGCGAGGATTGCCTTCGTAGCAGGCGAACAGTTTTTTGTGATTCCGCAAGAAAATCATACGTGTACCATTTTCTACGTGTCATCATTCATTCAACCTTCATCGAATTGTTTCTTTTTATTTTGAGCAGAGAAGTTACTCATGTCTATTATGAATAATTTTTTTAAATTTTGTCATCCCTCTCTCTTTTATTTTACGTGTAGGAGGTAGTAGTTGCTGTCTGGTCTACGACATCAAGTCCTACGACTCCAAGATCGGGAATAACTGTTCAGAGGGAAGGTAGTTTCAAATTTCACCTCCTAAGCGCAATTCTGTTTGCGCTACTTAACCACGCAAAGAATCAGATTTTAAGCTCAAAATTTAAGTTTAAGTCTAAGCTTTTGAAAGTATTTAATGTGATACAAAAAATAACAGTGAAAAAAGTTGTTCGTTACTCCAAAGTCCCTCTATTGATATTTTTTAGATTTATCTTTAAAATTTATTTTTCAAGAAAAAAATGACAAAAGAATAATCTTAGCGAAAACCGCTAACGAATCGACCCATTTTTGCGTTTTTTATAATCATTTGAAATTTCGGACCCTAAACTTTAGTGGCACCTATCTACTTCGGAAGACGTTTGGGACCCTAAGTTTCCTATTTATTATTGTTTGTCTTGATGTGTACTATCACCCCTTAAAGTTTCGCCGCAGAGTTTAGTTATACCCTGTATAGCTAAGAGCCTAATATATACAGAGCCTGAACGAGGATTTTTGAAAAATTCATATTTTTTTTCAGAGTTACGACAATTGAAATAATAACTGACGGGTTTTTTTTCTTAAAATTTTTCTATTCTGCTGTATTAAAATATAAAAAAACGCCCTTCTAAATGATATATTTCAGAAATCATAGTTCAAGTTCTGTATGGAAGTCTTAGCTATGTATAGAGAAAATATTATTATTGTAGAAGCTTTTGCATAGAAGAATGTTTTTAAATTTGTCATTCTTTCTTCATTTTTAGCCAAAAAATGCATTTAAGTAATTTCTCCTTGTAATGATATCATTAAAACTGTTTTATATACGAATATTCTAATTCAAGTGATACTAAATATCAAAGAAATTATTCATTTATACGCTTTTTCAAAACCACGTTCCAAACATAGTAGGATACCTTAAAATAATTTTTTTCCAAAAAATATACATAGAGCGGGAACGGATAACTTCTGAAAATATAGAGTACTTGTAACGAAAAAGAAACGTAATAAATTTACTTTAAAATCTTTGTTTATTTCATTTTATTAAAAAAAAGAACTTTTCCTTTGGGGGGGTTGTATTTTTTAGATAACATTTTTATTTCCTTCAACAAGTGCTCTAAAATCCCACTAATTTACCCAGTATTTTCAGTTGAGCTAAAAACTTCTTCTGAAAGCAAATCTAATTTCTCTGCCTTTGTTTCTATGTTTTTTAGGTGATTTCCTTTTGAAGCATGTGAGAAAAATCCTAACGGTGGCTTTAGCCGCTATAGCTGATCAAATTAAATACATTCCCCAGAAATAGTTTTTAAGAGTATTATGTGATTTGAATAAATTTCATCTCGAAGAATAAGGATTCTCTCACTGAATATTTTAATTAAACTTTTTTTAAATGGATAACAAGTTAATGTGTTAAATCTATCGAAAAATATAATATATATTTCATGAAAGTGATGAATAATGGATAACATTTTAGATAAATCTAATCTACGTGTCTCACAAATTCAAAAGGAATGAAATTCCATGAGATATAAAAAGAAAACATTGTTCATAAACATTTATGCGTTTGTAACAGTCCACTTTCATTCGTTCTCAAATTAGCTACGAGACTAGAACAAGAATAACAAAAGGAATGTCAAATGAGTAGAAACATAATGAAGTTATCTCTTAATTCGTTCCTAATTTTTTCATAAACGTAATTATTCTTTCCAATTTAAGAACTACTTCAGCTTTGATAAACTCGCAAACGTTGATAAACGTCCAAAAATTCTAAAGTAATTTATTTTCTTCGAATTTCCTGATTGAAGATACTCTCCATGCGTCTTGCTTGCGTGACTTAGTTTCTCCGTGTGTTTTCTTTCCTCTGATTCCCAGAGCACTATCTTTGCGTGGTATGTCACCAAAGATCTTCATTCATAATAAGTTCCACCCTCTACTGACGTTGTCTTTCCGTTTTAAAAGAAATCCACCACATTGCGGGCCAATTCGAAAGAAGATTTTATGCTTCTGGTTCTCTTTAATGCTTTACAAAATGTAGAAATTACCATTGCAGGCTATTTTGCAATTTCTGAGTCGGTTTTATATATGTGTGGGCAAGTTTTTTTATTTTATTCTTTGAAATGTGAAAGCATAATTGGATCTGGATGCATATCTTCTTTTGAGTTTGTTTCTCGGATCTGGTTTTTAAGCCTATAATCAAAATATTTTTTTTAGATACATTTTCTCAGTTTGTAGATTTTGAGTTTAAGTTCAACGTTTTTCATACGGAAAGTAAAAAAAAAAAAAATCAAAAAGTCAGTTTCAAAATAATGACTTAAAATGAAAGAAGTTTAGCAATTAAGCACTTAATTCATTGTGTCCACGCTGGGGCGTTTTTCTTTTCTTTTAAATTTAAATATCACTTTCAACTTCCTTAACTGAGACATTTTTTAAAAAAATTTAAAATTTTTTCACTCATGACTCTTATTTTAATATATCATAAGAAAAAGGAAACACGGTAAATTAAGCCATAAAAAGAAACATTAAAAAATTAAATAACTAAAAGAATCGTTAATAAGATGTTCTGACTAGTTATACTTAGGTCCATAACTATTTGTATATATATTATTATGGATTATGTACAGTATGCCCACTCAAATCCTTTGCCACCCTTTTAACTTTGAAATGGTTGCTGCTATATTCATAAAAGTGGTGTCTAGGTATAGTAAAGTAGCCATACACTACTGAATAAAACTACCTACAGCCCCACCTAGTGGTAAATCGTTGAGTTAGCATTCCTATCTCGAAGACGGAACATGATAGGGGGAAAAAGTGATGTACAAAATTGTAGAGTATCATCTATTTAGTACGAAAAAACACCTTGTGGACGTTACTGTAAAGGATAGAACAGTTAAACCACTCATTTGCTTTTTCGTGATTTTCTGCATTGTCATGAGAGAGAAATGACCTGTGAGGAAGGAAAAACAGCTAGTTATAACAATAAACCAATATAAATTGTTTAGATTTTCCATCGGGAGCTACAATGTCCATTTGGATCCTGGTTTGATTTTCACGTTGTATACGTTGCTGCGCAGAGCGTAACACGTTGCATCAAGCTTCCTTAATAGGTCCTGCAGTGTTTGTAGACAGGTCGCATACACCTGCTATTTCAGGTATCCCCACTGGAAAAAATCCAGTGGAGTGATATCAGGTAAACGGGGAGGCCAATCTTAGTTCCCGAATTCTTTCACAAGGTACTGCTTCGCGGGAGATATTTTGTGAGCAGGCGCGCCGTTCATATTGGCTAAATAATTGGAAATGGTAGTGTCCTCCCTTTTCGCATTGTCTGACTCCATTGGACTTTTTCCTGTGATGGTACCTGAAGCTGCAGGTGTATGCGACCAATCCACAAACATTGTAGGACCTTAAAGCACGCATCGCGAATGCTTGGGCGAACGTGTTACGCTATATGCTCCAACGTGAGCTATGTGACATTCAAACGAGGATCCAAATGTGCATTGCAGCTGACGGCAAAAAGTTTGAACATCTCAAATAAAGGTATGTTGTAATAACTATTTGTTTTTTTTCTCTTTCTGATATCATTTTTTTTTCACGTCATAGTGTAGGAAATCACGAAAACAAATGTGTGGTTTAACCGTACTATTCTTTGCATTAATGTCCGCAGGGTGTACCCGTATAAATAAATGATGTTCGACAACTTTGTAAAAATCTTTTTTGCATATCTCGCTCCGTTTTCTAGATAGGATGGCTAACTCCACAGTTTATCACCAGATGACGTAATGGGTGGTTTTCTTCTGCAGCGCATGTCTTCTTTATCACATACCTAGACATCTCTTTTATTAATATATCAGCAGCCATTCCGAAGTTAAGAGGGTGGTAAAGGACTTGAATGGACATACTGTATATATAAAGTCTTTTGCAATTTTTTAACATTTCTTATCCTGTATAAAATTATTTCTTATTCTAAGTAAATGTTCCATTTTGCAACATTTCAATCTTGATCTATGAATGCCTTATGAAATTATGAAAAAAATATAATCATAAACTAATAATAATTTTAAAAAGAAAATATTAACTATATTTATTTGAAAAATTATAAATCTATTCTCCATTTTCTATTCTTTCACTTTGTCTGATGGAAAAAAAATATATGAATTGCTTCTCTGCTTTTATCATTGAATACAGGGGAATGGACGAGATGCTTCATATGATCAGTTATTACATTCAAATGGAAGATGAAATATTAGAATAAAAAAAACAATGAAATTTTCTTAAAGGTTTTGATAGATACATTTGATAGATATTTGATAGAATTATTTCAGAATGTTTTGTTCCTTCAAACATACAGAGGTGTGCAAAAAAATCGCATGATCTTCATTTTCTGTGTACAAACACACAAAAACATATGAAAAGAATTGAAAGAATTTGTAATCACTGAAAAGTTATATCAGCTTACATCAGTGTTTCTCAAACTGTGGGGCGCGCCCCCCTGGGGGGGCGAGATAAACCCACAAGGGGGGCGCGAGCATATCGAAAATAAAAGATTTAAAATAATTTATTTACTAGAATGAAGTAAAACAAAATACTTTCTGACGTAATAAAAAATATACAAATTTACACGGAAATAATATATATATATATATATATATATATATATATATATATATATATATATATATATTATTTGCGATTTTACATCATCAAAAATAAAAGCTTCTACCTCAAAATCTCCTTTTTTAGCTACCTTTGATACTATAACCAAATAAAAAACGTTTTATTCAATTTGATGTAATCCCATGATGAGAGATTTTTTTATTACGTTTTCTTTTCAAAGCGAAAATGCTACTCTTCCAGAGGAAAGACAAAACCCAGACCCATAATCAAAAAAATTTTTAGGAAGATAAAAAGTTCATCACTGTTATATATTATTGCTATCAGCTGTAGGCAGCAGAATGTATTTGCTGCGGTTTGACCTTCGAGCTTATACGGTTAGTTGCGTCCCTGCTCTTATGTATTTGTTTTTCATTTAGGGAGTTTGAAGGATTACTAAGCCAAGCATAATGAAAAACGTTTTACATCATTTTTTGGAACATCCATATTGTAATAAATACATTTTTAATCCGGGAGCGGTCACGCCGAGCACAGAGTGCACGAAATCGGTAATTCTGACAAAACTGTTTAATTGTTACCAATGGCCCTGACACTATCCTCCTGCTTGACAATCTTAACGTGAACTAAAATATATTTGTCACATATCTCCCTCTTTTTTTACGTTCTTAAGGTACTTGTTTTGTCTGAGTTCCCGACGTGATAACTTTTTTTCCGAAATATTTTCTGTGTCCTTGAAAGTAGGTGAGTATATTTTCTCTTAATTAAATTATTCACTGGAATTACGATTTTTATTGTGTACTATAAAAATAAATATAAAAAAAGGATTGGGGTGATTCAATAACCCCGCTCGACCATTAGTATCGAATGCGTGCCTGCTCCAGGATTAAAACATGTTGAAGTCTTTTCGCTTTAAAAATATTAAAAATAATACAATTATTCTTCATCAGAATTTTTTTTTATTGTTCATTATTCAACATCAATTCTAAATGCTGATTCTTTGAGGCTTAAAATTACAGTTCGCTTAAAACTAATTATAATTTGAGCAATCACTTAAAAAAATCATTTTACATTTTTGTAAACATTGTCGCACACTTGGCTTTACTCTCCTTACAATTAAGCGATTTTATCAATAATGTTTTATTTTCTTATAAATGTGAACTCGTGCAAAGAGCGGGCACTTCAGCCGGTATACTTTTAATGTATCAGTGCTGCAAAGAGTATTTTATAACTAATTAATCAATACTAAATTAAGAACAAGTTTAATAAGTTTTAGCGACTTCCATGGGCTTGTCTTACAGAGCAAAGTTTTTCAAAGGAATGCTTATGATTAGAAATTGACCCTCTGAGTTCTTTTTCTACATTTAGCTGGTATCTATATTTTGTCTTCTAAGCAGCCACCGCATTTTGCAATATGTTCCAATTTAAAAATTAGAGAAAGGAAAAATAACATAATAATTATCCAATTACTTTTTTTTTTTTTTGCTTAAAAGTAACATATACAAAATTTAATAATTATGTCATGAATTTGTACGGTTTATAATAAAGATTGTTGCTTTAGCGTCAAAGTGCATTATTATTGCATTCAGTACATTACTAATGTATAAGGGGGGCGCGATAAAAATTGTGATTGAAAAGGGGGGCGCCAGTATTGAAAGTTTGAGAAGCACTGGCTTACATAATAATGCATGAGTGAGCATTTGGAGTACTACCAGCGCTTACATTATTTGGGAAGTGCTATAAAAGTCTTACAAGGAGAAAGAATTGTCATTTGTACACCTTGAGTGATGGCTTCTTTAGTGCAGATAATTTTCCGAAAGAAAAGCTTTGTGATGGCACTATCTACTGAAAGTTCTACATGTTCGATATCCGAAAGAATAGGCTGTAATCAAAACCAGTGTGTTTGTCTCGTTTGCTGACAAAATTCAGTGAAACTGGTTCGGTAAACAGGCAGTCCGGAAGTGGACAACGGAAGAAATCTACTGCACCACAAGAGTGGTATCTTGTTTTTCAATCACTTAGGAACAGAAAATCAACGGTTCTCAAGACTTCATGGGAATCAGCGTGTTGAGTGAATGTGGGCAATATAGTACTGCCCGCAGTTTGATTTTAGAGACTCATTGAACACCGTCTATGAAAGAAGCCCCTACATAATGTAAAATGAGAATTAGTCGCTTAAATTAGGCCAAGCATTATACGGAACGGACTTAAGAGCAATGGAAAAACAGTTGTATTCTCGGGTGAATTAAAGCTCATCCTCAGTGGTCTGGATAGTCAACATGTAGTTCATCGAATAGCTGTTGAAGAATTAAGCATTGAGTTTTTTGTGTCAAGGATGAAACATTCAGTTTCTCATATGGTCTAGGTTTTTTTTCTTACTTAAGGAAGGAATATACTTGAAATTATCCAAGGTAGTACTGGAAATTAAGCCCAGTGGCTGGATGGTTAGTGCATCGCGCTTCCACGCCACAGGTCCGACGTTCAAATCCTGGGCTGAGCAAGATTGACTCAGCCTTTCATCCATTCAGTGCGTTAATAAATGAGTACCAAGGTTGCTTAGGAAATTAACACATGGGGTCTCACGTCAGACTGACCACCTGATTGGAACATTTGCTAATGCACCTCAGGGTCCAAGGTGGTGTATACTGAGTTGAGCACAATAGGCTTTGACCCTCATGGGCTGTCGCGCCACTGAATTAAGTACTGGGAATACAGAAATGTACATAAAGACATTCTACAGAGAAAACTATTGCCAACTATTGACTACTAATGACTTATTTTCTAAGTGCATTTCCCAGGATGATTCAGCACCAAGCATTAACAACGCACTTTATCCACACATTTTTCATTTCTGCATCCCTTTCCCCTACTCATAGATGAGAAACGTCGGTCGGACATTTACATCATTTTTTTGCAATGGCTACATTATAGTCTGAATTTAAATTCGATTGAAAACCTGTGAAACCTGATGAGTTAGAGAGTGTTGAACAGAGAACTTGGATCCCTGACACAGCGATTGTACCACTTATCATAAATTGGTACAGTTAAATAACCCTTGAACTATTCAAAAACAAATTTTGTAAATGTCCATTCATTGTGCAAGCATCATCAAGGCCAGGAGTGACACAACTAAATATTAGTGCCAGGCACAAAATGTTATTACAGTTCATATTTTCCCTTGCGGCAGCTAAATTGCATTATTTATGTGGCTAATATCCAGCTTTGTTAACAATAGAGAATGAAGTGTGGACACATGCATTTCCCCCAATTCGTGTTAAAAGCTCTTTTGTATTTATTTATTTTTTTTTCCTTTTCATTTCATGGAATGTAATATATATGTTTTGATTTCAGCTCAGACTGCGTAGACGTATCCTTTTTCTATCATTTGCAGCAGTTTATGATGTTTGTATGCATCATAGTTGTTTTTCGTGCCAAAGACAGATGACATGTGAAACAATTTTATCCCCATAGATTTGTATATATACTGATTTTATTTTAGAACAATCGACGAACTGTTTTACTCTAAAAATTACAATTGAAAATTTGAAATTTCTTTAAGGAAGAATTTTGATAAAATGACTCTCTTGTCCAAAGATAATTGCATAAAATTCTCGACTAGTTATACGTGTAAACTTTTTCCCTTATGGCGTGTTAAGACTGCGGGCTATAAAAGCACTTATCTGCTCATTATTAAATTTCTTCTGGCGTGAGTAAATGTTGCCCTTGAAAATTTCACTAAGGCTATTGGCGGTGGACCTTATTACATTTTGAAATTCGGCCACTCCACTTTCCCAAATTTCAAAGCATGTCAACGTTAGAGCTTTGAGCCTCATCCGATTGAACATGCATCAACTCCTCTACACGATGGGTCTTAACTGGTACTCAACCTGCGATTCGACAACAACGGTAACTTCAATTCGGATACCTCGGGCACAAATTACTTCTGGTATTTTGTCTTAATTTATCCCGGCATGTCAATAACTGTAAACAATAACTGAATAAGTTGCACTTTTAAATCATCACAATCAAAATTAATTTATTAGTATTATAATTTGATTATTTTACATTTTTAAATGTTTAGTTGATAATTTTTTTAAAAATACATAAAATGAAGATGTGTTAGGATTGTAAAACTAAACCAAATAAATTCTCAATATGGCTTTTCCTCAAATTTTATTTACAGAAAAAATACTTGAAAAGATACTGGCTGGATTAGTTATACAAGAAAGATCCATACACAATATACTTTGCTATAAAATAAGAGTGCAAAACTTTTTCTGTCTGTTGCATGCTGTCTTGAATTTAACTTTAACAATCGGTTGTTAAGCTCCTTTATTTCCCCTACGTCATATTTCTGGCCATTTTTGCTCAATTTGTAAACAAGATGCTCTAAAACTCCTCGCTTTTTCTCAAATGGGAGACTTGGGAAATTCCAGAATAAAGCAAATCACCAAGTTTTATGATTAATTTCGGAATTTTAGGAGGCGAATCCAATAAAAGAGTGCTATTGCCATAGTTCTATAATAAGAGTCTTTCGCTTCAAAGTGGCTATGCCATAAAAGGGCATTGGATCTGTTCAAAATAAATCGGTTCTCAGATCTTTATATATAATGCGTTTCCTAATCTTTGGTTACGATTAAAAGGCTCCTTGGAAGAAAAAATCCATAGGGAGACCCGCGATTATTTATGATACGAAACAGCAAAGCCAAAATCACGATCTAAATAACCTTGCGGTTTGCGCTATTGGAATGTGTAACCGTCCCCATATTTTACGACTTGGCAGAGTCTACTTTACGGCAGCACTGGCAGTAAAATCATCGCCGGAAGTAGCCAACCCACCAGTGGTTGCAACATTTAAGGCAGAAATGGTTATGGGGGTTCTAAATCAAGTAACTTTGTGCGGAAAGTAATTGATGGAGAATAAAACACTAAAGATACTAGTGGTGGTCCAGGCGTGAGTCTTTTTGGAACTTCATGTTTTCTTATGTTTCGGATTGAAGTTACCATGGATAAGCTGCATTACACAATGCCCAATTGTTATTTTCAAGGTTCCAATCTGACCAGAAAGGATTTATTTTTCTTTTTAAAGCCTCCTAGCCTCACTAGAATCGATAATTTTAGTGTTATTACTGTATGCTAAAAGAAGGTAATAATTTAGAGGTCCTAAAGTAATTAATAAAGTTCATTCATATTTTCAGGCTTTTACGAGTTTGCTCATAACGTAAAAATATATTTTGAGTGCCAACGATTTTTTAATTACTCTCTGACACATGCAGCTAAGACTTGGCTGAATTTTAAACTCCTCATCAACGTTAAAACGGTGAACCTTATTAACATATTTGATGCTAGCTGTTTTTTATTCCTCTTGAACCTCCGAAACTCTAAACCATTTTATGAAAATAAATTGCATTTAAATCTAAATTTAAAAAAAATTCTTTTTGAAAAAGAATCAAATAGCATGGGAACAGAAGCTATTATAGAGTAACTCGTTTTGCATACTAAACTAAAATGTAACAGCAGAATAATTACAATGATAATAGCAAACGAGAATAAATGCTGAATATACTAGTGATGTAAAATTTATGATTTTTTTTCTTTACAACCTTCATTTAAAATATTCTTAAATTTCAGTTTGAAATAAGTATAGATCAGCAGGAATACACTATTTCCAATTATATCTTTTACAAGATAATTTCTTGTATCTTATTAGGAGGCTTCAGTTTATGAAGCATTAATGTATCTACTGCAATTCCTATAATAAGCTAGTAATTTAGCACCTGTAAAGTAATTACTGTATCAGGCCCTCTCTTAAATGGTACTTTTATGACTCTATTAATATTATAAAGTAAGATTTTTAGCACCAGAATTTTTAAATCAAAGCATAAAACCCAATTGACTATTTTTGACAGCATTTTCAAACGTTAGGAAGAACCTCATTAAGACGGATAAACATGCTTAATAAAAGCTTTTCAATTACACCTATGAGCATTTTCTAAATCTTATTTAATTGGTTTTCAGTGTTTTGATAAGAAATGAAGGGAGATTTGCTTGTAAATATTATAAATAGAGTTTGAAAAATATACTTTTAATAGTATAATTACTGTTAAAAATTATATTCACTCAAATGAATAAAAAATAAATATCTTTTAACTGTCTTAAAAATAATTTAAATAAGAAATCTCTAATTATATATATTTATAGGATTTTGAATGCTTTCTTAAAAGAACAGATTAATATTTTTCAGCGCAGCTTTATGTTTTGTGTGCTATGAAGAATGACAAAAAAAAAAGAAAGAAAGAAAGAGAAAGCTTACATTTAAATACCTTATAGAGTTCAAGTTAAATTTTAAAATGACATATATCCTTAGAAATATTATAGCAACTCAATTAAAACGTGACTTTAAAATTTATCGGCTGTATACTCAGTTTCAATCCCTTTTCATGCAATTTTTGAAAATGTTTACAGTCAGTTTTCTATGAAAGCCTATCTTCTAATGGAAAAAATATCTAAGAAATTAAAATTACAAGTGGAATTCGCGAGTTACTTCTCACAATTAACTTTGAAAAGAGATACACCTCCCCAAAATTGTATATATTTTTTTTATTCAATCAACTATTAATAAACATAATTTATTAGTTCCATCAGGTTAAGATGTTCTATTGGCAATTACTGTAAAATCCAGCTTATAATGCGCACTGGTAGGACAAAAAATAAGATCGAAATTTACGGGTGCGTGTTATACGTCGGGTACAAAAGTGATAGCTTCAAAAATAGAAAAAGAAAATGAACACACTTAAAAAAGTTAGACTTCTACATAATTTGAAATACTGTTTATTTTAAAGAAATGAAGTACCTTACGAACTTCAAGGGTCGCAGTTCTAGAAATGTACTATTTTTTCAAAAGCCTGGGATAATACCTCGAATAAATGACTTCAAAACATACATAGCAGCATACATACATTTCAGGTTTCGTCACAAAAATGGGAGTTCGCGTTATACGGCGAATATACCTAAAAATTAAAAAAATATATAGCTTGAAAATAAAGGTGTGAGTTATACGCCAGATCTTACGGTAGCTCAGCTATAATTGATTTATATATAGATAAGGAAAAAGATATTTTTTTAAATCCCAGATTTTTTTTTTAAATTCCTGATAACTCTAGGTCAATATTTTTTCTAGAATCCCAGATTTTTTTTCACAATTCCCTGATAACTTATAATCAAAATAATTTTTTTATTTAGAATTCCAGATTTTTTTTTTTTTTTTTTTTTAGATTTAATAATTATGCATCTATATATTTTATCCTACTTTTCGTTTTTTCTTTTACATATACTGCTGGTATTCTTTATTTATATCCTAACGTCACTAAAAACATGATTCTTTTTTTTTAGTAAACCTGAGAGCATTGTTTTTGTGAATCTCAAATGCTTGCTAGTTAATGTTATTTATGAGCATTTTCTTTTTCGTTTCTTAGAATGATGGGCATACTTAAGCACATGTGTACGAATAACAATTTTATAAGAATCATTTATATAATTTGTCAACATTTTTTGATTAAAAATAACATTATTGGGAAACTTAACTATGCATCAAGAAGCTGGGAGAGTTTTTTTAAAAATAAAACTGCATTTAAAATTTAGGAATATATATATAAAAAAATTAAAAAACTAAAACACAAATAATTTTTAAACAAAAAAAACATGTTTTAAATTAAAATTTTTAATTTTAGTTTTTTTAAAATGACAGATATTTAACCAAGTCTAAATACTTTAACTTAGATATAGATGTTAGAAGTTAATAAATTTTTTAAAAATATATTGTTACTGAAGCTTTGTTCGGAGGCTTAAATTCTTCTTTTTACTTGCTAAAGAAAAGAAAAAAAATCTCTAACGAATGTAGCAGAAAATTTTCTTAAGAAAATACACTTTTAAATATTATTGCATGAAGGAGAAGTTTCGTTTTTTGGAAAGGAATCTGTTTGAAATAAAATAAACATTTAAGTGTCTCTATTCTTTCGCATTTAATCTTAAAGCGATGAAATATACTTCCGCTATAAAAATGAATTTCTTATAAATTACTTATCTCCGAAAACAGTATCAAAATACAATATTTTTCTCTCTTTAGTATGCATAATAAGTAACTGTTTAACTTTCTCGTGAATCATGCATAATAAATACATCCAATTTGAAACAGCTGACAAAAATCAGCATCGCTTTATTTTTCTTGAATGAACAATTCTTGATGTCGCAAAGCTTTTCGTGCTAATGAAATTTGATATTCAAGCAATAAAGACATTTTTTTTCTTAGGTTGGCAATAGAATAAAAATAATTTAATTATACTGCCATATATTGTAATTTTAGAATCAACTCATCTGATACGGTCTATTCAGAAGTTTTAAAATCATATTTTTAAAGACTGTGATATAATTTATAGCTTTATTATTCACTTCCAGGAGACATGAACGGATAAAATACGTTAAAAGGCGTAAGATATTATCATTAAAGACTCAATGAGAATTTTAAAAACATTATGAATTGGAATTTAAAAAAAAATGCTGTCCTTTTTTTTTTTACCTTATACAACATTCAATTCTTTATAAAAAGCTAATATTTGAAATCTGAGATCAATTATTAAAGATTTTATAATTATTGCAAGCTTAAAAAATATGATGTGCACATCTTTTACAATTACATACATGGAGATGTGCTTAAATAAAGTATGAGTTCAGTCGCGCGCGCGCGCGTACTTAAATAAAGTAATATTTGAAATAGATAAAACTAGACTCAAAGAATTTTGTAATCTCTAGTACTTATCTCATAGATATTTCATTTCTAAATATTTCAATAAAATATTCCTGCTTTGTCTTGCTGGGAATAAAAAGATCTAACTAAATATTAAGAGAATATTTATACAGTAAAATCAATATGCAGTCAATGTAGGATAGGAATTAAATTTTTAAAAAAGGTCCATTGTATAGTATATCTGGCTGTACACAAACACGTACTTAAAGAAATATCGAATTTTATACGATGGGTTTATATCATAAAATATTATAAAATAGTTCATGAGTTGCATTATAAAGCTGAAGAGCAATTGAAATATATATATACTATAAGTTTTAATAATTTCCCCGTTAACTTACAGTCTACACTCCAAAAATTACGCGTGTTGTGTGTGAACATTATATTGTACTAAAACGTCCATGAAGCTATATCTGTACATGTAAAGGAGGGAAGTGACTCATTCACTGACTTATCACAATATCTCCTGAACCATTAGACTTACAGTTATGAAATTTAAAACATGTTTCTTTCTCTCTCGTAGAGCAGAGATCCACTAAGAACGGTTTTTGCGAAAATCGCCACCCAAAAAAGGTTGCGGGTGTGTCATAGGTAACAATTTTCGATTTGAGTTATAAGATCTAGACTTGAAATTTGGCAAATGTCCGATAAATAACGGGTTTTACGAAAATTAAATGCCAAAAAGGATTGTCTGGGATGACGGAGGTGTTATAGATAAAAAAAATCCCGTTTTGAAATACTCGTCATTTACATTTTAGTCTTGTATAAGTTTGATAATTTAGCTTAGTGGGGGTTTAGTGGTGGTAGCTTTGTGGTCACGGTCGCGAAATCGGGGCTCACGAGTCACGGGTAAGATAAAGGAAAGTAAACACACCACATTTTTAATCTGTCGTCTATAAATTCAGAATGATTTTTTTTATCATATGTTTACCCAAATTTTAAAAAAATGTTTTATTTATCTTCTAAACCATTTTTATCCAATTTTACATAAATTTTATCGTATTTGTATTAATGAGCAAAAATTGCAATATGATTTTAAGACAATACTGATTTTTTTTAGTCTACAAATTTTTAAAATTTATAATGCATATTAACCATTATGATGGGTTTTTTTTTCATGTTATATGTACTACATAAATAATGTCTCTCTCTCTCTCTCATATTTACTGAAATTCGAAAACTTATCCAGCAACTCCAAACGTTAATTAATTTCATTCTTAACCTTTTTTTTTATTTATCAGCAATGCATAGCGAATTTGAAATATATTCTTAACATATACTCTTCATCGCTAGTATATTTTTAATTGAATTTCAGTCATTTATTTTCTGCGTATTGCTCGGCAATTCAGAACCAAATGACAAGCTTTTTAAAGAACGTTTTTTGAAATCTCATTTCTTTCTTGCTAAATATAATATAAATCGTAATTGTTAAGGCAATTTCGGAAATAATGAATATCATTCTTCTTTATAATAGAATTAAAACTCATTGTTACGAAGGTGCAGGCTTCGCATTTTAACAATAGATGCGCACGAAATGTTAAGGAGTATCATATTCGCTATAGCAGAAAGGAACTTATGAATTTAATAATGCAATCACTCAGCTAATTAAACTCACCAGATGAATTCTTTCGGTTGTATGATTTTAATTAGCATAAAGAACTTGAACTTGAATAAGAATAGATTGGTAATTTGAATAGAGAGTGTGGAGTGTAGGTACTGAACAAAGAAGGTTGTTTCCTAAAATTAATTTTATTTACGTATCTTTTTGGAATTAGAGGCTGTGTTTTTCTAATTTAATTTTCCTTTCTTTTCTTTAAGTACGAGCACAAGATTTGTCAACTGTAAATTATATATTTTGTGAAAGAATGAGACCATTTTAAACTCATTATTCTAATTGCTAACTTATACAGGGCGTACACAAAGGCTGGGCTTCAAACCCCCTATTTTTAACGTACAGATTACACTTCAGCGCTTTCATCTACATTGGAAATTGAGACTTAAGAGGACTGAAATATTTTTTCGTGTTAAGGGATACTGCAAAAAAAAAAACACACATATATTCAACAAAATTAAGTCTATTAGAGTACATTTTATTAACATAAATATGTATATATACATGCATTTAATAAAAATCAATGAAACAAAAGCATTCACAAGAACATAATGAAATTTAATACAAAATTTTCAAGTTTCTTAGAAAACAAAACATTTACTGAGTTTTTGGAAAATAATCTGATATTTTTCTCTGTATTATCCTTTTTAGCAACAAATTATCACCAAGTCGTTCGATGTCATCCATTTTTAATTCATTTCACCAATGGAATGTGCGATCTAAATAGCTGCACATACTTGTCATGATGTTTCTCATTTCGGATGACTTGAGAACAGGAGTTGCATTATTCATTTCATTTTCGTCGTCGGAATCGGCATCAACGATATTTTTTGAGCTTTTGAACAAACTTCAAAATGTCTTTATCTTCCATAATTGGGTTTGTACTCATATTACTCCTTTTTACTGCAATGAATTCTTCCGATGACACAGTAAGGCAGTTCATTAATACAGAAACTTTCTCAAACATTTCGTTAAAAGTCTGGTATTTTCCGTATTTTGTTCATTCTTAGAAGGGAAATCTTTTCATGTTAAGTGATTTTGTTAACGTTAAGAGAAAAAAAAAATACTTGAAAATACACAGTAGTTTGTCGGGACCGTTGTATTAGTTCGTGTTAACCGAAATTTCGTCTTAAATGTTTTTACGTTAAACGTATTTCACTGTAGATATTTTTTGAAATTCCAGGCCACTGCATAATAGTAGTCTGTGTACGTCATTGCAACTTATTTTATTCTAATTTCTAATAAATTTACAATTAATAAATAAATTTTAGTTATATTGACATGTAACTGAAATTAAAAACCGTGTTACTATACTTAGAATTCAATTTTTAAATATTTTTGATAAATTTTAGATAAATAAATTACTGTTATTTTTCCTATTAAATTAAAATAAAGCTACTTCAAACTCAGTTATGACTAGAATCACGTTATTTACGCAGCATATTTTATGTTGTATATGTTTTGTTTTTAATTATATGAGCTACAAAGCAATGCTGTATATTTAAAATATTATTTTATTTTAATTTACTATGGATAGAAATAACTAAATTACATACAATGCTCAGAGAATAATAATAATAATAAAAACGTTATTATTGGTGGAATTGTAAGCTAATGTGGTGTTTCATTTATTATATAAGCAGATAAAAGAGAAGGATAATGATTTCGCAGATAAAAAGGTTACTATATTTCCTGATTTATGAGACTCCCAGACGCATAAGATGCGTACTGATTTATCATGTTGAAATTTACAAAAAAATTCTTAGATTCTTCAGAAGAGGATTTAGTGTAGCTATTTTAAGAATAAGACTTTACAGATTGAAAAGTGCCCAGTCACATTAAAACATATACCAAATATATCAGTGTTAATTCACCGTAGATTTCGAGCGAGAAAACAGAGCTATTTATTTTTATTAATATTTACATTTAATACTCATATTACTAAACCAGAACTTTTTAAAATTTTTATCCATCTGATGAAAATCATGTGTCCGAAAATAGTTTTGTATTGTCCCTAAATGCGTGTAATGAAAATTATTTTTTAAAATTATTTTTAGACCATCGTGAGATACCCTCAGACTAACAACCTATGCGATGAGAGTAAACTACATTATTCTACTTTTATACATGCGTGATTTATTTGGGAAATTTTTGTGAAATATTGTCAAGGATATATTAAGATGGCTGCCTAACTTGAGAAAATATCGTTTTTCGTCTACATAAAGCATTTTTTTTTATTTCCAAATCTTATAAAGGGTGTTTTTTTAGAGGTATAGAACTTTAAATTGCAATAAAACAACGATGTATTATTCGATTGACATGAATTTTTTTTATTCGAAAGATAATCTTGTGGCATTACATTTTAAATATGATCAAGTTAGGCGTTGATTCGTCGAATGGGCCCAAAACGAGATTGCCGTTGTTCCCGATTTTCATAAGCGAATTTTGTTTAGCGATGAAGTGCACTTCTGGTTGAATGGCTACGTCAACAAACAAAACTGCTGCATTTGGAGTGAAGCTAATCCACAAGTGTATGTCGAAACACCGTTACATCCAGAAAAACTGACTGTTTGGTGCGCTTTATGGGCTGGTGGAATCCTTCTTCAAAAACAATGAAGGCCACAACGTTACAGTCAATGGTGATCGGTATAGAGCCATGATTACTAACTTTTTTATTCCTGAATTGAACAATCATGATGTCCAGGAGCTGTAGTTCCAACAAGACGGCGCAACATGTCACACAGCTCGTGCCACAATCGATTTATTGAAAGACACGTCTGGTGACCGCCTAATTTCACGTTTTGGACCTGTGAATTGGCCTCCAAGATCTTGTGATTAAACACCGCTAGACTATTTTTTGTGTGGATATGTAAAGTCATTGGTCTATGCGGATAAGCCACAAACGCTTGACCTTTTGGAAGACAAAATTCGCCGTGTTATTGCCGATATACGGCCACAAATGTTGGAAAAAGTCATCGAAAATTGGACGTCCAGATTGGACTACATCCGAGCCAGCCGTGGCAGTCATATGCCAGAAATCATATTTAAAATGTAATGACACAAGATTATCTTTCGAATAAAAAAAATTCATGTCAATCGAATAATACATCGTTGTTTTATTGCAATTTAAAGTTCTATACCTCTAAAAAAAAACACCCCTTTAGTTTGAACATTTTTCTTTCCATAACAGTTTTTTTTCCTTTACGCGAAATAGAAATAAAGTTATAGTGATTTTAAAAAACATCACTCTATGCAAAAGGGCAGTAAGATAAAACTTTAAATGTGTTTTTCTGAAAAAAAAATTATGTTTTCGAAATAAACTTTTTACCAGATACATGATATCTTAAGAACCAAACCAGATAACGTTTTGAAATTTTGTGGGAATGTTTATTATACTGATTTTCATAAAGTGGACCCCAAGTTTTGTTGCAGGTTAAATATTTTTTCATTTAGAGTAGTTTTTATAAAGAAAAAACTTAAAACATATCAAAATTTTCATATTATTATGTATAATTATCTGTAACTTTTTTGTATTTTAATATTTCTCTTAGATTCTGGTTTAGTTTAAAGAGCACCGTAATATGTATGTTGTGTATAAAGAAAATTATGATAATTGTATTAGAAATTTTTAAGCAGAGTTACCCGTTTTAGTAAAAATTTGGTAAAATTTCTTTGAAAACAACCAATTTTTCTAAAAGTACAATATCTATTTAAAAAAATTTATGTATTTACATATTTTTTTTTTATTTTTCTTCCTGAAAACACTCAATTTGTTTCAAAATTTGTTTTCATAAAAAAAATGGGTTCGAAGGTAGGCAGTCACCTTAAAAGTATGACATTCTGCTGACTCAAAACAGTGTTATTATCAACATTTGTAATGCAGACAACCATTTGCTATGCTTAAAGCGGGAAAAAATGATTGATAGTACATTTTTCTGGCGAATCTGCTTTTGTCTTGGATGAAGTTATACCCTTGATTCATAAGGTGCTAGCTGATTTTAGGTCACATTTTGGAGTATTAAAAAAGTTCATCTTATAGCCTGGAAATAAAGCAACAGAAATGGGCGATGAATATTCAAGTCTTCTTGTGAATATTTACTTTAAGTAGGTTTTAAAAATGCTTAAACACACTTCCAAATTCTAAGAAATTTCGAAGAACAAAATGACAGCTCAAACTTAAAATAAGTGAAGTTTGATAATGTTTAATATATAAGTAATATCTAGTTACTATATAATAATTTCACTAGGAAATCAATCGAATCTAGACTTTCTGTTGAAAATAAATTAACTGTAATTATGGTTTAAAAAATTAAGAAACATATATATATATATGTATAAAGCCTTTTTTTTTTTTTTTTTTTTTGCTTTTTTGTCCTCACCTAATGCAAGTGGAAAGGCTTAAAATCGGGCAGTTTTCTGACAGAAAAATGTTTCATTAATAATACTTAATAATACTACATTAATAATACTTAATAATACCACATTAATAATACTTAATAATACTACATTAATAATACTTAATAATACTATTATTTTACGCATTTTTGCTCCAATCAATTCATTTCTTTCTGTGTAAAATATGTTCTGCATATTTCGTCTCGAATGCTTTCATTCTAAAAGTGTTTTCTACTTTATATGTTGAAGTGAAAAATTACATATTTGAGGAATGTGTTTCTGTGTTACAAAAAAATAGTATAGTAAGTATGGTCTGATGCAGGGGTAGACAACCTTTCTGGAAAGAGTGCCCCCCTGTGATAAAAAAAAATATGCGTGCTACTTCAAATTTTTCCAAGAAACAAGTAAAGGTAACAAAATGTTACTTATGGGTGTTACTTATGTTTATTACAAAATTTTTATGCATTACTGTCTTTTCAAATTTTTAATTTTTCGTTAAGTCTTCACGTGCCACTGTTACAACTCCACCGTGCCTGACTGTGGCGCGCGTGTCATGAACTGGCCACCCCTGGTCTAATCATTCGAACTTGCATTGATGTCGCCATATTTTACGAGCAGTATAAGTATTCTATATATTTTGTGAAAACGACCTAAAACAAATCTCCCGTAAAATCTAGGTTCCCTCCATCACATATTCAAATCACCTCTAGATCCGAGTCCATCTCTATCCTTTGCATACACCACTGAGGGCAGGTCCATGCATCAAAAAAGTAATCTGGATTTTATTGGCTACCATCCCTCCCTATTCCAATGTAGTGGACCTCCACCCACCGGTGGGATTGAATGGAGAGAATGTCCGGCTCAATGGGTCCTCGGAGCAAGCTTCGTTAAGTCTCTGAGATTTATTTTCATCGAGGGTGCGGGAGAAAGTATAGACTGCTTTGTCCAACGCATCGATAATTCACGAAGCTAATCAGCAATGGCATCAGAATAAAGGGTCTTGGACAAATGCGGCACCACTGGGTTGAGTGATATGAAAATGCAACCGTCCCCACACAATTTGTCTGCTTGGACCACAGGAAAAGCGAATTGGTATATCATCGGATTGGAAATAAAACGGGTGATTCGTTACGAGATGATGTGTTGATTTTCTTTGAGTGGATGGTTTCACATGTGATGATAATTGGTATTGAGTCATGTGTGTGTGTGTGTTACTTGTAAAAATTCATGTTTATAAAACGAATAATAGAGGAACTTTGACAAAACAGAGTCTGGCTTCACATGAGGAACTGAGGATTTCTTTGAGTGTTGCGAGTTTCATGTAAAATAATATAATCAGCTTTCAGTAATGTTCGTTATAAAATAATAATCATCTGTAATTTAATGTATAATGGATAAGCAATATAAGAACTGTGATTGGAAAAGCGAAGGTGAAAAATCGTTTGTAAAAGTATTCAACTTAAAATTGGTTGTATTCGTTCGAATATTGTTATTGTATTAAAACCCCTTGTTGGTTGGATATTAAGGCCGTCTTCGGTAAAAGTACGAGAACTCTAACTAAACGCGAAGCACATTTTCAGACAGAAAAATGATCCAATTTCCATGGAAATTTGCAGTATTATAACTCGTACCTCTGTTAACAATAGAGTGTTTTTAAAAATTTCAAAATATTCCGTGAATACTTTCTTTTTTTGTTTTAATACGTGAAGGCAAAGTCCATTTAACAATATGGTATAGGATAAAAAATGCGAAACACATTTTATACCAGAAAAAATGAATCAACTCGATTAAAAATGGTAAGTATGATAAAAAATGCTTCTCTCTAAAGGATAGTGAAGCCAGAATATCATATTAATTTTTCATTTCTTTTATATCGGGAAAAATGTTCCAAATTCGGGTTATATTCTTTAACATTAACCGAAGACAGCCTTAATCACCCTTATCAAATCCCGTTGGGCCTTAAGAGTGAACAGCCTTAAGGGTGAATACGATATTCAGTGCTGGTGGTGAATTTGGTATTGAAAAGTTACTTCAAAAAATAATTTAGCAGCTAAAAAAATTCATATTTATGATCTTATTTCATAGAAAAGTTTCCTATTGTCTCTTATCTCATTTATGCATGCTGGACCATGGAAATTAAAGAGTGATTTACACAAAAGTAAGAGGCAGAATATCTGTCAAAAATGTTTTTATCCCTATATACTCTAAATTAATATCTTGCAAGATGTCTCAAGTATAATCCTATTTTTAGAAAACTTCTGAAATGATTATTGTAATTATTTTTAAAAACTAAGTAAAAATTAGCCATTTTTTATGATACGTACACAAATATTTCAGGCTTCAAAATATTAGAAATATATTCATAGATTTTTTTTATGTCAAAAGATTTTATCCAAAAGTATAGTACCCTCTCCCTCCCCCTCCAAAATAAATTGGCCATTCAATGTTTAAAATACTTTTCAATTCAACGAGCACCTTGTGTTACCTGCTTATACCTGAACACGACTACAAAGCTCTAATCTCTAATAAAAAAAACCCCATTAATTTTTTTTTAATTTTTAAAACTTAACTTTATCAACATTTAAAACATAATTTCCTTTTTGTATTGTTTTATAGAATTATGTTAAATTTGAACTCAATAGTTATATATGTTGCGAAAAATTCCGTAACTTCCGTAAAAATGGGAATTTCATAACTGTGATACACCCTCAGTTTCACCTAATATACATTTAGGCAGTTGGTTCTGCAAAAGTTTTTTTTTTTCCAATGTGGGGCTGCATTTTAGCAACTTAGCCTTTGCTGACACGGCAAGTCCCCAAATGTGAGAGCCATTTCTTGGTGGTACCATCTAGTGGTGGCCTCGTTACCAAATTTGGACGCTTGAATTATTTTTTTTTAATTCAAGCTCTCGTCGGATGCCAAATATTGCCGTGATTTAATTTTGCCGAGAGTACCAGAACCAAATAGATGTTCAAGGAATCTTTTACGTGCCACATAATAATATGACATGCGCGGGTACGATTTTCTCATCCAGAAAATCTATCAACTCTAGCCGGGGTAGAACCCGCAAACTTGGGCTTTCAAAGTGGGAACACTACCGCTAAGCCCCGGAGCCAATGGTTCTTCAAAAGTTGGCTTTTACTATTTGAGAAAATAAAATAAAACGTTGTACAAGATTATAAGAGGTGGCATATATATATATATATATATATATATATATATATATATATATATATAATATATATATACATATATTAAGTTTTATCTGCACACACACACAGATTATTTTTCACTCTGATTAATTCGTATTTTTATGTAAATACACAGAGAGCCAACAAAAGATTTTATTTGCTTATACCTCTGAAATTTTCAGCTGTATCCAAATTGCGTTTTTTTTTAATATGAAGTGTATTAAGTTTTCAGAATCTTATAAATTCATAATCCAAAGCTGTATTTATAAAGATCTCATTTCAATTCTAAATTTAAGCTAAAAGCAAATATTATTCAGCATTTTTAGAAAAAAATCATGTAGAATGACATTTTATCTAAAGATTTCTCTCATTTGTAATTAATCTTCAAGTGCAGCTGTTAAGCGGTATTTTTTTTAATTAATCGTGAAAATTTCAAAATTAATTAATTTTATAGAAAGTAAGTGGCGTAATATTAATAGTCTCTGACTTATTTATTTTTTTAACTATGCGATGAAAAAGTTTCAAATTTCAGTATACATCGCGATTCTGATATGCTAGTAATATTTCTAACTAAATAGGATTTTCATCGCTTTTGATGAATCAAATAATCTAGAGAAATAAACTAGGATAAAAAAATTCAAAGAATGCTCTTCTCTTTCAACAGTCGCAAGAAACTAATCTTGTTGCACGAGATTTTTGATTAAATATAAGTCATTAATTTTTTAATCCATTAATGCGTTTCATATTCTATTATCTAAATAAAGTATTTAACTTAATAAAATTATTCACGAGCTGAAACTGAAGAGGAAATAAATTATCTTTTTTATATTATGAAGTAAAACTAGGGGAGCTTTATGATTTTTTATCAACATTACAACAAAATCAAAGTTTTCATTCCAAGAAGTCAAAAAAACCTTGGGTTTATTATTAATAATTTAATTAATTATAGTAATTAGCTTATAGTATTAAGGATTCAAAACCGTTCTCTTCTTTGATATTAGTAACATGCAATTATGAGACAGAAAACCTTTTAAAGTTTCCAGAAATAGTTTTTTTTTTGGTATTTAATTACATTGTTCAACTTAAATAACCGATAAAATCTAGAAATCAAAAGAGGTTGCCGCAAAGAGCAGAAGTATAAGTTCAAGGTTAATTTTTTTTTTTTTTTTTTTTTTTTTTTTTTTTATTGCCTCACAAGTTGTCATCTAGGTTCTTAAAGTGTTCAAGTGAACCGACGTATCAAATGTATCATAGCTCTTTTCTCTAATCATGAGTAACAGCGTGAGAATTTTGAAGTCACGATGAAGGAAAAATTTGCGTACTTGAATTCCGTAAGCTAAGACAATTTTATAACCTAATAAAGTTACAGACTGCTACTAGTTTTCATTTGAAATTCATTAACTTAAGAAGTTTCATTTGAATCACATATATCTAATAATGCAAAACCAAAATAAAGCACATCAAGAAAATAAATATTTATTTTGAAACACTTCTCTTAATAATTAAAGGTATTCCAATAAATTTCGCATGTTTTCACAACTGTTTTAACTAGACCAGATCCCTGTTGCAGGGGCAAATAATTGAAATTTTTGTTAGATCTAGTTTTTTCTCTTGAATTTGTTCCTTTGAATAAAATAGAAAAAAAATATTTATTTACTGCATTGAATAAAAAAATGTACTACACAATGAGAAATAAAGTAAACGAAACCAAACGCAGTGTTTAAAGACTGTATAATCGGTTGAAGGGTATCAGAAACAATTTAAAGTAAAGCTTTTATTTTTAAAGTAATCAAAGAAAATGAAAGTATAAGTGATCATGAGTCAGAAATAGATGAAAGACATCGACCGTGAAGATTTCAAAACTGTGGTTTTAAAACTGGGATTCTCCTGAAGGCATTTACAGTAACTTTTAATTAATGGCGAAGCAGATTCCGAACTCAAAATATATATTATGGTAGAACAAAGCCCCTTTATCTTTACATGTTAATGTAATTCTAACACATATGTGTTCTCTTATCATATACCGTACATAAATTTTAGAAATATTCTACACAAATATACATTTTTGTATTTTTCTTAAAACCTAAATTTAAAAACCATCTTAGGATTGTCATAACGGGAATGAAAAGTAAAGCATATATTATACTGGAAGAAACGGATTCATTCAACGATACCTTTTTATACCAGTACGATAAGCACTCCAAAACATATGATATTACTTAAATTTTAGGCCTAATTCTTCAGCTTTAAACGAAAACAGCTTTAAGAAATGGAACATAACTTTGCTGTGTGTTTGTAAATGTATCCTTTGATCTCTGTATGTTTGTCACACTTGAAAGTATGGTTATTAATAGCAGTTTAAAGGAAGTTAAAATAAAAAGTGGACACACTAGAACGTAAACAGGCAAAATATACCATGCAATATATCAAGTTCCTGCATCTACAGGAAGCTTTTTGACAAAATGTCACAGTGACACCCCAAAATTCTTGACCCCCTTGTCAAACGATTGTAACGCCTTGCTATAAATCAAGACATGTTGTGGGCTCACGCCCACATTAATATAAGTATCTCTAGAAATACGATCATATATTTAGTATTTGAAGGTGGTTCTAGTAAAAAAAATTCTATGTCATGACATAAATGTTATCTAAGGTGAATAATTCACTATTTTAAATCATTCTTTTGGACGACACTTAAATGTTAACAAACAGGAATGAACAATTATTCTGCAAAGCGTATATTCTTTTCTTTTTTTTTCTTTGATAAATTAACTTTACTGTCAACCAAAGTTTATTCATGTAATCATTTCCCTTTTTAGGTTTGTAAAATAAAATAGCAAATGCATTGAGTTGTACTATTTATATAATGTATCATTTAATGATCATTCGTTTCAATCGTTAAAACAAAAATGACTTTTTTTCCCTCTAAAACTACCAGCTTTTCAAAACTATATTTTGTTGTTGGTTCTAATGCCACCTGTCTGACGTAGTCAGATCGAGACCCACGAAATTCATCGCGTCAAGGGGCGAGATGTACGCCTGTCATTGGCCTTAGCTGTGAGCACCATACAGGTGACAGTACGATTCCTGAAGGGACGATAGAACATTACGATAGATGGCGACACCCTCTATCTCCCCCTCCCCAATTTAGGCATGGAACTGAAGGGGAGGGAAATATTCTCCAGCCCCTTGCTCTCGTGATTCAGCCCACAAGACTTTCGGACCTACTGGTTTAACGGGCATGTACTTGGAGGGTATTTAGTGGCATTGGGCATCGAACCCAGACCTTCCGGTCTGGAGTCCGATGCTCTAACCACTAGGCTACCCACGGCCTCAAAGCTATGTAGTTTGGCTTAACCTGAAAACAGTGAGGGTGGTCAGATAATGAGAAAGTAAAGTTTTTTTTCTCTCTCTCTCAAAAAACGTATGAGTCAACAAAAATAAGGATTAAAATTGAATTAATAAAGTCATGACTGATCCTAGGGTGTCGGTCACCCACGAGCAAAGACCTAATGTGCCACCCCTCGAGAGAATTTTTCATATTTTGACTAATATATATATATATATATATATATATACTTAACGTTGACGTTATAAACTCATCTACCTGTATAAGAGTAAAAGTAAAACATTAATAAAAATTCAAATAGACACAAGAATTACCTCTTCCTCTGTTTTGTTTTTCTAAAATGTAAGGTTATAATTAAATTGAAAATGTTTAATTACTCCAAGTGCACATTGAATTCAAACACTCCAATGACTTGGATAATATTAAGCACATATATTTTCGTAATGTAACTTTCGCAAAAATCATTCGTGAGACGCCTTTGTTTAGCATTGATCCACAGTGCTCCGTCAGCGCCTCTGATAAGCAAGAAAATATTTTCTATTGCTGCTCTGCCACAAATTTTGCTATCAAATGAAGGATGTGTGCAAAGAATCGGCACAAATGGACAATGGACCAACATAATGAGCACTACATTCTATTTTTCATAAACTTGGCTATGCTATCGGGAAATCGGAACTCATTTTGATTTTTCAAAGCTATTTAAGGCTGTTTTCGCCATATGTACGAGAGCGTGAACTTGACGCAGATCACATTTTCGGACAGAAAAAATTTCTCAATTTTTACAAAAATGTGTGACTTTGTAACTCATGCATTTGTTTATAATAGAGTGTTTTTAAAATTTCAAAATATATAATAAATAATTAGTTTTTCCTTTTAACATGTGAAGTGACAGCTCACTTAGCATTACGGTATTGGAGAAAAAATTTAAAATACATTTTATAAAAGAACAAATGTGTCAACTCGCGTAAAATTGAGTAGTTTGATAAAATAAGTGTGATTCCGTACAGGATAGTGTAGCCAGAATATAATATTAATGTTTGAGTACTTTTTAGCTGAAAAAAATATTCCAAATTCGGTCCTTTTTTTAACATTAGTCGAAGATAGCCTTAAAGGGTGTTGGAAAGCTAAAATCTTATTTTTCTTGACAATTTGAAATTTTTACATTTTCAAATTGTATAGATTTTAACCTTTCTAAAAATACCTTACTTTAACCTCTAGGGTAATTAGAAGCCCTTAAAGCCTATTTTTAAATAATCGTTGAAACTGGGCCACGCCCATTTGAATGGCCAAAAATGTAAACAGAGTACTTGTTTTTGCTTAAAAGTTGAACGTCTGATATAAAACAAAACATTTATCTTTTATTGTAAGTTGAGCCTTTTATTTTTTGATTTCCTCTAGCCGATTAGAAGTCTCACTGTATACATTAAAATCAATTTATCTCATAATGTAAATTTTGATGTTCGATGTACCTTTTCTGAGAAACTACTATTCACAGGTATGTAAATTTTTGATGATATATTTATAAACAGGACTAATATATACTGAAATGAGTTTTTTTTGTAAAAAACTCAAAAATTTATTTTTTACAAATTTTTTTATGTGAAAAATGGATGAAATTTCCCTTTGTTTGATAAAATATTTTATAAATTATGAGAAAAAATTCAAATTTAGCCAGAAGTTCATTTCAGTATAATGAAAAAGGTATACTTTAATTGTATGAAATATTTCAAAAATTTGCATATAACAGATTTTGAGAAAAGGTACATTGAAAACAGCCAATTTAATATTGTCGGTATAGAGGTTTCCTACTCCTCTTAAAATTCAGCATATTTATTTGACTTGTAAGTTTTATTTTGAGAAATTAGTAAAAAAGTTTGCTTGAGTGATAGAACTATATGTGGCCTGAGGCCGTCTCTTGTTTGGGCCGCCCGCGTGCAGTGCACGCGCTGCATCGCATTCTTCTAGGATCGGCCCAGAATAGGGTGATTGTTTTCAACCTGTTGATACTGCTAAAAATTATTCTTTAAAATTAAATGTTTTCCTCAATACATCAGGACAATAGATAGGGTCACAAGCTCTGCATTCTTCAATTTTCGAATATAGCCACAGGCTTAGATCCTGATTTCAACAAAGATTCTTCTCATGAAGTAATGAACACTGCTCCTCAAAAATAGTTTAAGGTTCAAAGTTATGTCACATAGTGTGATGTAGAGATTAGGTGAATGAGGTTCTACACAAATATCATCCTCAACTATATTGATTGCAACTCAAAATTACGAGATACCTAGCTATAAGAGCCTTCATGCAGTTATGGAATGATATATGAATTCAAACTAGCCCTTAATATTAGCAGTTGTATCGTATGATAAATGCAATAAATTCAGAAGACAAGCAATTAATTTATATAAATTAAGGGGTCACAGGGGTGTTAATCTTGGATTTTTTCGAATTTTCGAATTTTCGAAAAAAATATATGTTGTTCCTCATTTTCTTTTGAACATTTTGATACCAATAACGTGATAGTACTACAAAAACTTCGAAGGTTATTCGAAAAATTCCAAACAGCAATTTAGTAATAACAATGTTTAAATGGCCACATGCCACACTCACTTATTCTTGATTTCCGCATACATTTTATTTTTCTGTTTTTAAAAAGCCTCATGAAATATTTTAAACACTTGGTTAAATGAGAAGGAAGCTTGCAACTCAACACACACTTTTTTAATGTGTTTTCATTCTGTTTTGGTAATGCTAGAACGTTGTTTGAAATAACTTATCGAAATTCAAAACAGCGTTGTTTAAAACCGTTTATCAAAATTGAAAACAAAACTCTCTCGATTGAAATGGAAAATACACTTCGTAGACCTTCAGGTAAACGTCCTAAGAAAAGAAGATTTAGAGGGAACCAATTCATGAAGGTATGTCCTCATACATATGTTGCAGAAAGGAGAGATACAAGTAAGTGTGCTTCCAGTAATAAAATCTCAGGAATTCAGACTTCATTAAAGTCAAATCTTGTTAAGGAAAGTGAAAAAACTTCAAAGGATATCGTATTTTTGATTTTATTTCAACCTTTAGCTCTATTTTATCAGTATCATGTTGTTCATAAACCATTAACAATTAATGAAAAGTCCACTCATGTTAAATGTTCGAATTTTGAAATACGTTGTAAAAACTATGGGAGTGTTTGTATTTTTTCAAGCTGTGAAAACACTGGGAAAATAAAAATAATGCTCCAGAAATTAACAGAAGATCTATTTTAGCAATGAGATGCATAGGCCAAGGTTTAGAGTCATTAAAAACCTTTTGTGCTGTAATGAGTCTTCCTAATCCTGTTGAACAAAAATCATATGATGTTATTAATAATAAACTTTCACGTGTTATGAAGGAAGTCGCTGAAGAAAGGATGAAAAGGGCAGCTGTCGAAGAAAATTCTTCGTCACCTGATAACCTTTTAACGGTAAGTGGTGTTGGTACATGGAAGACGAGAGGACATTCATCGTTGATTGGAGTATGTACTGTGTAATAGGGGCCGAAACAGGTAAGGTTTTGGATAGGGAAGTGTTGTCCTCATTTTGCAAAGGATGCGACTGTTATAAAGGGGTAAAGTTTGATATCAAGTACAATAAATGGCAAAGAGCGCATAAGATTTCATGTAGAAAAAATTATTCTGGCTCTGCTGGTAAGATGGAGGTTGACGGGATGTTGAGGATTTTTAATCGATCAGAAAAGCTTCACAACCTGAAATATTCGAACTACATAGGAGATGGCGACACAAAAACATTCAATGCCCTTTCTGAAAACAAGCCATACGGCGATGACCATCTTATTCAGAAAATAGAATGTGTAGGCCATGTGCAAAAGAGAATGGGTACAAGACTTAGGAAGCTTAAATTAGTATATAGTAAAAAGAAATTATCTGATGGTAAAACTA
The DNA here is from genome assembly GCA_019973935.1 of Trichonephila clavipes. NCBI lineage: Eukaryota > Metazoa > Arthropoda > Arachnida > Araneae > Nephilidae > Trichonephila > Trichonephila clavipes. The sequence continues at coordinate 623,745 of BMAU01018399.1, forward strand.
TTGGCGGTAAAGGTAGGTTAACTGATAGTTTAATTGATAAACTTGCGCATTACTATGGTAATGCTATTCGATGCAATTCTACTAATGTAAAGGAAATGCGGAAAGCCATTTGGGCTGTTTGGGGTCATTCTTGCAGCACTAATGATGAACCGATGCACTGGTTTAGTCCTACAAATCCAAATACATGGTGTAAGTATATATATAATGCCGCAATTAATAATAATTTACAAAATTATAAACACAAAACCTCAGTTGCTAAAGCTGTTCGAGATGTAATTAAGCCTGTATTTGCAGACTTATCTCATCCGGCACTCCTGAAGAAATGTTTAGGAGGTAAGACACAGAATCCTAATGAAAGTTTAAATTCATTAATTTGGAAGTTTTGTCCTAAGACGATTGGTTCTAGTCTTCAGATTGCAGAGATTGCTGCAAATCTAGCAACCAGTGTTTTTAATGATGAAAATCAAATACTTATTACTATTTTAGAGAAATTTGGCTTAAAATTTAACAGAAATGTTTGTGTGTCCCTGGCTGAACGTGACAATCGTCGAATCTTTACGTCAAGACAGAGGCGCTTAGAATCATCTTTTGAAGCTCGCAGAGCCAAGAAAATTAAAAGAGTAAAGAAATTGAGCTGTTTCAGGAACAGGAAGGTAAATCTTACAATCCTGGAGCATTTTAGCATGTAAGTTTTAAGATTTATTTTCTCAAATTCATTTTTAAAACTTTAAAGCCTTTTTTCTCAGTTTGTGTTTTTTTCAATTACGCGTATTGCGTTTCAAAAACTATCATACTTTGATGTATAAAACTTTACACAGAATTATAAATTCTATCATAATCTTCAAATTCTAGTTATTTATAGTATTATAAATTTTTAATTTTGTGAAATATTTCAACAAAAATTGAATTTTTTAAAAAGATTTTTAAAAAATGTACTTTTTTATTTTTAAAAATATTATTTTTTATTCTATTTATATAAGATAGGCTAGCATGTAATAAAGATATATTTGACTTTATAAATCAACTTATTGCTAGTAATTAGAATTATTATTGCAGAAAATATCATGCGCGTCGTAAAACTTACTATTTGTTTCTTACAAAAAATTTTCTTATTTTTATGGGCTTATTATTTTTAAAATTATGATTATATTTTAGATATTTTATACTTTTTTGAAACTTTATTCCTTTATAAGAAATGTGTAAAAGAATCAAATTATTTCATTTTAATCTCAAAGAATTATTTCTAGTCGAAAATTGTTTGTATTTTGTGCTCTCGAAACATTTTTAACACCCCTGTGACCCCTTAAAAGTAGAAATTGGTCTTTTCGTCATCGAACTATGTACTGGCAATAAATTTGGTATGTCCTTAGTCTTAGCAAGATAAATATTTTCTTACTAAAAGTAAAGTTTATGTATAAAAAATGTTCTCTAAGGGAAAACTATCAATTATTTCTACACTTAAATTACTGCTGTAAATTGAAGAAATGAAGATTAAAAATTTTTTTAATCGAAATTATGCAGATATAACTGTGAACAAAGCGTTGGGATTTTTCTACCACTTTTATCTCAAAATGAGAAAAATTTCGTTTTTGAGCGTTGGTTTACGCATTATGTCCAGATTGTGAAATTATGTGAAATAAAAATGAAGAAATTGTAAAACGAATTGAATTTTATACTTCTTCAATTTAAACTGTTTATAAAATCACATAAGCTTCAAAAAATCAAGCTTACATAACTTTATTCTCATAACAATTTTTTCCTATTTTTAAATTGCCACGGTAAATATACCTTTCTTAAAAATCAATTAATCCATCAGCAAATAATTTTCAACTTCTAATATCATGTTAAGGTAAAAAAAAAATATTTTGAACTAATAAAAATTGGAACCACATAATTTTGTATTACTGATAAAACTACCTCTGACTATATATCCCATAATTATAAATACACAAAACATGGCAGCCTTTCATCATAATAATTTATTCATTGGTTCTCAATCAGAAGGAGTAGATTCCTTGATATAAATGCATTACAGCAGTGGTCTTTAAACTGTGTTCCATGGAACCCCGGGGTTCCATAAGTCAAAATAAAAATTGTAAATGTGTAAGTAAAATGGATTAACATTCTCTGTGTATTTCGTATGACCACATGAGTATATAATGTAGTGTTTCCTGCGCTGGGAAATTCTGCTTTAGATAAGTATCTATAAATTCTACTTAGCTTATGATGGGAGGCGCGGATCATTCAGGAATATTTAACAGAACTTCAAAAAATTCGAACTCAGTTTGGTGGAATTCATTTCTCTTTTCCCATCACTGAGGGGTTGAATTCCTCAGCGAGGGAGTGCCAGCATTCCCACGCCTGGGGGATCATTGCACTCATAAATATTGGGGTGCGTCATCGGATTTTCCCGCGCTTCAAAAAGGCAACGAACTTTGTGCGGTAACTCTGCGCTGGTTCCGGACCAATCAGAGGTAATTAAGTGGACAAGGCAAATAGTCCGCTCTAGAATATTGAAGTGAAGAGTCGTTGAACAAAAAGGGGATGCACCCCCAATTTGGACACACAGAGACAGACTGAACAGATCCCAGACCTTGAGAATCTAGACTCCGCGGGACTCCAGGCGGCAACCATGTCCCTACTCCATCTCACCTCATCTCTCTCTCAAAGCTAAGTTAAATTTTAATCTTGTTGTGAAGTAAATTTATAGTTACTTAAATATGTTATTCAATAAAATTAATTGTTACCACTATACGATCGGACTGTTCATTTAGTGTAATGTTAATTTGTCAATAGAACTTAACTAATTTTAACTTAAGTCATGATGCGATGTTAACTTAAGAACCTGGAAAGTTAAGAAATTAGTATTTTTGGTTAAAGAAATAAAATTAATTAAATAAGTTATCATTAGCGTCGCATCACTTAATTACATTCTACATTACTTACTCTCTATTCTACTTAAATTCTACTTTAAATATTATTTTTAGATATTCTTCTAAAAGTGGAATGGGGTTCCCCAAAAAATCTTATAGTTATAAGGGTTCCATGACTCAAAAAAATTTGAAGACCACTGCATCACAGCAAAAATCAGGCGACAAAGGCACGAATCTGGTAAACTACTACCACAAATAAAAGGGGGTTACCCTATATAATCGGCATGATTTTAATTTAAGTTGCACTACGAAGCTGAGACTGACCACGCAATTCTGAACTTCGGTCAAGTTACGAGGATAACACTGGAGTTAACTCCCCTCTCCAAACATCCCCACCACGTCAACAGGAGGACTTTTCACCTCATTGTATTTAGCGTGTATCAGGCCCTCTATTCAATGGCTCTTCAGCGGCTCACGACTCCTTGCGCTTGCGACCATGACCACTCGGCTACCGCAATCCCACCATATCCAACTGAATATCGGGAAAAAATATGATTGATTGTCAAATGGAAATACACAGCTTAACATTTTAGTATAATTTGGGTTATTTCCTCGATCAGTTTTCTTAAGATAATTATGCTTTATTGAATTTTTCATTTATTTTTTTCTCATTTTATATAATATTTTTGCGGATTCTATATTATTTCTTTTCTCTTCAGATCAGTGAAATTCATTTACTGTTTACAATATAAGTCTTTCGTAAGACCAACTGTTTTATATGGCAGCGAATGCTGGACAATTAACAAAGAAGACGAAGAGAAACTGATGACTTTCGAGAGATGATTCTTAAGAAAAATTTTTGATGCAGTTGGAGAAAACGGAATCTGTAGAAAACGATACAACCTTGAACTTCTATCGAAATACAGAGAACTCAACATAGTCAAAGTGATCAAGGCTTCCTAAATAAGGTGGCTGGAACATGTATCTCGATACAGTGATGAAAATCCTGTTAAGAAAATAGTTTTCCAAACTCCAGAGGGGAAAAGGAAAAGAGAAAGACTGGGAACAAGGTGGATGGATAAAGTAGAAAAGTGGTTGAAGGACTTGGAAGTTAACCGATGGAAGAATATAGCATCGAATAGATCAAGATGGTGTAACCTGACTGAGATGGTCGGTAATCGACTGCAGGGTTTGGAAAAAAGAAGATTTACAATATAGAACATTTGCTTTAATTATAATAACTGATGTTATATTCTTTACGACGTTTCTATGTATAAAACTTACCACTCTTTCATGGTTTATTCTATATGACAAAGAGCAAGTTAAAGGGAAGGAAAAGAAAGAAATGTGAATAGCACCTTCAGTTATTTGAAATATATATAATTGCTTTTTTTTTGTAATCTAATTTTATTTAAATATCATTTCGTCTTACCGACCTTATTAAGGAAACTGCCAAAAAGAAATTCTGTTGCGAAAATGTAAGTCTCTATTAAATTTATATACACTTAAATATGTTTCCCCTCGCTATGAAAGCTTTTTGGTCTATTAACAAATGCCATTAAATGAAAAATAACTCTAAGTTTTGTTTTGCTTACTGTCTTTTCTTCGAGTCCTTTTTATTGAAAAAAAATCTTATAATGGGAATTTAATCAACTCTAATTTTAAATTTCTGAAAATAAAAGTCTTGAAGATAAAATAATCTGAAGATATAAGTCTTGAAGATAAAATAATCTGAAGATATAAGTCTTGATATACAATGCAAGAAACCTTTTTCATGTATCTTTTATCCCTCTAATCTCATTATACGACATGGCAAAAATTCTATTTCATAAAACTCGATTCCACGCGATCAGCATTTATTGTTACCCGACCTAAACGAAGAGCATATCACGCACTAGGAAATTACGAGCAGTCAGGATATAAAGATTGCTGAATCATTCCTATTTCATCTCGTGGAAAAAAATGGAGGCGAGTTAAATCGGTTACTTTTTTGAAACACCTTCCCTTCGCCTGAGGAATGTAACCAGTGCGATGCTGTTTATCACTGGGATAATATTTCCCTCTTAAATTCTTGAGGCCTTTCACACGCACATTCAGACAGGCTTTTACTTTGAGTCTCCAACGACATTCATCAAAATACTACTCCCGAAAACGAAAAACCAAAGGTGGAAAAGATAAACGCCTCGGGAAATTAGCATATACTGAGGTTACTGTTAAGTTCTTTAATACATTATGTATTATACTTTCTCCGCGAAAACCTTAGGGTAATATTTAAAACGGGCACTGCTCAGTATACTAATTTGATGCGCCATTAAGCTCTTCGCTTGGCCGTCTACTTGGATGAAAAGGGGTTATTAATAACAATGATATGAAAATAAATGGCCAGAATATACATCCGGATAATTTAAAGGGCTTCTTATGTTAAAAGGATATACAGATGAACTGTTATTCGAGAAAGAATTGGAAGCTTCAAGAAGAGTTTCTTTTCTTTGCTTGTTCAATTCTCAATGACTAAAGAGAGAAAATTATGTTTTGACTAGAAGTAAATTAACATTGTGTTTGGAAAAGGGCTTTTAACTCGCAATTACTGTCCAATTGAGTTTTCTCTGAAACAGCATGTTTTAAAGTTTTTAACGAAATCGATTGTTTGAAGAAAATGTTTCTTTTTATGGACGTGTCACAAGTCGTTGGTTGTCACTTCTGTTTGGGTTTTGAAGTTTTATTATTTATTAACGCTAACAAAGGATTTGTTGTAAGCGAATATGTGTTTATTTTACGCCAATGTAATTGACTGTCTATTAACTTACTGAGTAAGCAAAAAAGTGTTTGTTTTTCAGTCAGCGGGGTAAAAATTATTTCCTTCAGAAGAAAATTAATATATGATTGAAAGGTAAAAGGAACTTGGATGTTCTTTTTTTTTATTTTGTGAAATACTTCAGAAAAAGTTGTGACGTTTGAGAAAATTACTGGTAGCGTGAGAGTTAGGAAATTAAATATTTGGTTTATTTACGTCACGGCTATTAAGTACAGTTTATACATTTACATTGAAGTTATTCATAATATTGGAGTATTTCATTAAAATTTAGAATATGCTATTTGTGAGGAAGGAGGAACACACAACCGTTCTTTTCGGTCATTTCTATGGAATCTCTCTCCACTCCTTGGTCTTGCGATGAGGCAGTTTCTTTCTGACACCTCGAATTACACTCGGAGTTCTTGGCTTGCAGGTGTCCAGCCGTTGGGTTTTCTCCCAGCCTCCGGTTTCAAGGCGATTCCAGATCAAAGGTCCCCACAATATTGAGGGGTGAACGTGTGCATAGGAACGCTGTTATCCTATCCACACAAAAAAGATTATTTTTCAGCAGTGTGACGCGAAAACGTCACAAAGTGTATGTACAGTATAAATCTAAAAATAATACTGAAGAAAAGGCTTATATTGACTTTACAACTATTTGGTAATTAACTGCTATAAAAAATGTTTTTAAAAAATCTTATTTTTTAAAAAAAATTAGGTGAATTTGATGTTTTTTTCATCTGATGATACTATTTTTTTCTCAATCCAAATGCAATATTATACTTAGATGGAACTCAGAATAATTTGTAAGCTGATTCTGAAGATATACATTGATAAATAATAACTACTACTTAGTAATGACGTTTTCACTGTGGTCTCCTTGTTGATGATATAATATGAGGCCTCCAGGACACTCAAATGTGGCATGAGTGAATTTAAATTGTTCACAAGAAATGTTTCAATTTCCATCAATACATCATTGTTGATAGTCTTTACTTATAAACAGATATTGATACTTGATATAATGACAGCAGTAAGTAAAACTCATATAAATAATAAAAACCTATTTTAATGCTATTTGCTTGACAGATTAATGTATTTTGACAATGATGCTCACAAAACCATCATTTGGGATAAAAGGATAAGTTGATAAAAGTTGACAAAAAGTTGAAGGGATATTTTGAAACTACTATTATTAAGAAAAGTTTCAGACGATGGTATTTTTTTAAAAAATCACTTACGGAAGCCAGAAGACTTATGAGAGATTTTAGATAAATTGTGGGACTTTATTAGAATACAAATAATTTATTGCGACTTTTTGATATTTTAAGGCCCATATTACTCCTGGACAATTCAATTAAACTTTTGCATAAGAAAAGATAATTTTATGAGCGTACCGAATGTTACATGAATATGTAATGTGCGATTGAAGCACGTATGGACTTATACTAAATTCTAGAGAGAATGTGTACTTGGGTAAAAGCAAGCATAATAGTGTAGTCGAAGTATGGCTCGACAATTAAACAGGAGAAAAGAAGCTGGCAAAAATCGCTAAGCAATGGCAAAATACAAAGCCAAGATGTTAGTTATCTAGCTAGGGAGAAAACAGAAATTGAGAACATAATCATAGTCTGAATGGTTCTCATAACACCTTATTTGTCATTATCACCTATTCATGTAACAACATGTAACTAGAACCCCAAAGGCCTTAAGGCAGTGCTTCTCAAACTTTCAATACTGGCGCCCCCCTTTTCAATGACAATTCTTATCGCGCCCCCTTATACATTAATAATGTACCGAAAGCAATAATAATGCACTTTGACGCTAAAGCAACAATCTTTATTATAAACCGTACATATTCATGACATGAGTATTAAATTTCGTACATGTTACTTTTGAGCAAAAATTAAGTGATAGGATAATTATATTATGTTATTTTTCCTTTCTCTAATTTTTAAATTGGAACGTATTGCAAAATGCGGTTTCTGCTTAGAAGACAAAATATAGATATCAGCTAAATGTAGAAAAAGAACACAGGGGGTCAATTTCTAATCATAAGCATTCCTTTGAAAAACTTTCCTCTGTAAGACAAGCTCATGGAAGTCGCTAATACTTATTAAACTTGTTCTTAATTTAGTATTAATTAATTAGTTATAAAATACTCTGTGCAGCACTGATACATTAAAAGTATACCGGCCGAAGAGTACCCCCTCTTTGCACAAGTTCACATTTATAAGAAAATAAAACATTATTGATATAATCGCTTAATTGTAAGGAGAGTAAAGCCAAGTGTGCGACAAAGTTTACAAAAATGTAAAATGATTTTTTTTTAAATGATTGCTCAAATTATAATTAGTTTTAAGCGAACTGTAATTTTAAGTCTCAAAGAATTAGCATTTAGAATTGTGTGTGATGTTGAATAATGAACAATAAAAAAAATTCTGATGAAGAATAATTGTATTATTTTTAATATTTAAAGTGAAAAGACTTCAACATGATTAAACCTTGGAGTAGACCCGCACTCGATACTAATGGTCGAGCGGGGTTATTTGAGTCACCCCAATCCTTTTTTTATAATTATTTTTATAGTACACAATAAATATCGTAATTCCAGTGAATAATTTAATAAAGAGAAAATATACTCACTTACTTTCAAGGACACAGAAAACATTTCGGAAAAATGTTATCACACCGGGAACTCAGACAAAACAAGTACCTTAAGATCGTAAAAAAGACGTCTGTCACTCCCAAAAAAAGAGGGAGATATATGACAAATATATTTTAGTTCACGTTAAGATTGTCAAACAGGAGGGTAGTGTCAGGGCCATTGGTAACAATTAAACAATTTTGACAGAATTACCGATTTCGTGCACTGTGTGCTCGGCGTGATCGCTCCCGGATTAAAAGTGTAATTGTTACAATATGGATGTTCTAAGAAAATTATGTAAAACGTTTTCATTATGCTTGACTTAGTAATCCTTCAAACTTCCCTAAATGAAAAAACAAATATGTAAGAGCAGGGACGTAACTAACCGTACAAGTAAGCTGGAAGGTCAAACCGCAGCAAATACATTCTGCTGCCTACAGCTGATGGCAATAATATATAACAGTGATGAACTTTTTTATCTTCTCTCATAAAATGTTTTTGATTATGGCTCTGGATTTTGTCTTTCCTCTAAAGAGTAGCATTTTCGCTTTGAAAAGAAAACGTAATAAAAAATCTCTCATCATGGGATTACAGCAAATCGAATAAAACGTTTTTATTTGGTTATAGTATCAAAAATAGCTAAAAAATGAGGTTTTGAAGTAAATGCTTTTATTTTTGATGATGTAAAATCGCAGATAATATATATATATTATTTCCGTGTAAATGTGTATATTTTATTATGTCAGAATTTTTTTTATTTTACTTCATTCTAGTAATTAAATTTTTTTAAACTTTTATTTTCGAAATGCTCGCGCCCCCCTTGTAGGTGTATCGCGCCCCCAGGGGGCGCGCCCCACAGTTTGAGAAACACTGCCTTAAGGATCTTTGAGAAGTGCTTCAGAGAACGGGATTTGCCCAATGGGAGTTGACAACCCCTCAAATACGAACTCTGAAAATGCGTTTGAGGAAGTGCCAGTATCATTTTTTATCTGGAATCTCATTAAGAATATATTTGCTTCAGTGAGGAAAGAAAAAAAAGCCCAGTTTCAAACGAGGCTTCAATTACCAACGAAGGTCTAAAGCGCTCCAAGTCAGTTATGAAATACTAACTTAACTGTTGCCCGTCCCACAGATCAATAAGCAAAGGTTATGGTGGTTAAGACCGATAGCTCCATTCATTTTATAGCTGGAAACCAATGATTATCAAACGGAACGGTTTTAAAATGTATCTTATTCTTCTATCGTGACATTTTAATTATTTTATTTTGTCTTATTAATGTAGTTTATTGTGGATTGAATATTTTCCTTTTCAACATGAAAGACTTTCCTGAACTATAAATGCATCTTGAATATATGGACAAGATAAAAAAAAATGAATATTGCGAATATTTTAAAATTATCCACATCCACATATGAAATCTTCAGATGGATAGGGGACAAAAAATTCTGCATCTGTTGATGAAGTTAAAATCATTTTCTATGAAAATATTCTCATGTATGTTGAATGACATAACCTATATATATAAGTTGATAAATTTTATTCCCTTAGAATGTCAAAGACCAAAAGCTCTACCACACTACTACTGTACACAGAGAGACAGAAGTTTAAACAAACATATACTTAAAAAAGATGCAATATTCTTTAAGTTTATGAAATAAAAAAAAGTGTACAGCTATTAATACGTATACTACAGTGTTTCTCAAAGTGTGGGGCGCGCCCCCCTGTGGGGGTGCGATAACCCTACTAGGGGGCGCGAGCATATCGAAAATTTAAAGATTTTTTTTAAAAAAAATAACCGGAAAGAGAAGTAAAACAAAATGCTTTCTTCCATAATAAAAAAAAATACAAACAACACTGACATAATTTATGTTTATTATCTGGCTTTTTTCCGTCATCAAATAGTTATCTTTGATCCCAAAACCAAATTAAAGAAAAAAACATTTTGTTTAATTTGCTGTATTTCCTCAATGAGAGATTTTTTTTATTACGTTTTAACATAAAATATTACTCGTTAAAAGAAAAAACGAAACCCAGACCCTGAGAAAAATTCTAAGAAGATAAACAATTCATCACTATAATTATTATTGAAATACTGTACATTAGTTGTAGAAAAAGAAAAGGAAGACATGATTAACTTTTCAGCCAGGCTGCATAGTACGTTTGCTAATCATTTGATTGACCTTCAAACTTATGGTATGGTTATTCAATATTAGTTCCGTCCCATCTTTTACGCGTTTGCTTTTCGCTTACGGAAATTGTAAACAATAGAGTTTTACGATATGTAGAAAAGAATTGATTGATTTATCATTTCTGTAATATTAGTGAAAAGTGTCTGATTTTCGTCTTTATTATGGGTCTTGTCTTTTTGAATCATTTTAGTTCAGTTTTATTGGATTTTTTCTCAAATCATCAAAGAATTGAATAGTCCTTGAAAGAAGGTAAGTATACTTTCTATAAATTAAAATATTCACTAGAATTCCGATTTGTATCGTGTACAGTAAAAATAATTATAAACAAATGAGTGGGGTGACTGAGTCCCCCCGCACTACCATTAGCGTTAGTATCGAGTACGCACCTGATCCCGGGTTAAAACATTTTGAAGTCTTCCCACTTTAAATGTTAAAAAGTAACACAATTATTCTTCATCGGAATTTTATATTCTTTTTCATTATTTAACATTAATTCTAAATGCTAATTATGTGAGGTTTAAAATTACAGTTCTTTTAAACAGTTATTTACAATTATAGCATTTATCTTAAAAAAATCATTTTACATTTTTGTATACAATGTCGTGCACGCAGTTTTACTCTTTTTACAGTTCAGCTATTATATCAAGAATAATGTTTTATTTTTTAAAAAAATGAACTCGTGCGAAGAGCCGGTGTTTGAGCCAGTATAGGTTTAATGTATCAGTACTAAAGAAGGTATTTTATAAATAATTTCTTAACTCTAAATTAAGAATAAGTTTAATAATTATTAGGGACTTCCATGGGCTTGTCTTATAGAGCAAAGTTTTTCAAAGGAAGGTTTAATATCAGAAATTGACACTCTGAGTTATTTTTCTATATTTAGCTGAGATCTATATTTTGTCTTCAAAGCAGCCACCGTAGAAAATCCGGTTTAACAAAGGTAGGATGTTGAAAATGCTAATAGTATACGAAGTTCTTTTGTTTTCAGTACAGATAATTCATCACCCACCACTAACCAAAATTCAAAGAGCGATTTATTAGAAAATTGCCTTTTAATTTTTTTCACTGGATGTGAAATCTATGAAGATTTCTTCTTCGGAAGTTGAGAGCCCTTCTGGAGTATCTTGAAATAGATCCCTAATCCACTCGTAACTCGCTACCAAGCTGTCCTCATCCAGAAAATACTTTTAAAAATTCTTTGCCAACATAGCTAAATGATTTTACATGTTTTAAAAACAACTTTCACATGTTGTTCTACACATTTGTAAGTTTTAACACATATCGAGCTGGGGCTTTTTTTCCATCATTTACTTCAGTAGTGGTAAATCCAAAATTTAAGTATTTTTGAGAATATTGCCTTGATTTAATTTTCGGAACCATGCTCGTTCGTCTGTGTACTTGTTGATTCTTTATTATCATTGAATGTTTGCTTACGACTTAAAAATGTATGTATGATTTTGTTTTAATCTACTGCCGTAAATACTTAATTACCGTGAATTACAATTAACGTGTAAATTTAAAAAAAATGTACATTCAAGCTAGATTCAGTAGCTATAGGAGTATCGAGTCGACCAAAACTGACTGGAATTCTACGAGGAAAAGCATTTTTACATGTTTTGCGCAGACGTCGGATAGGTTGCCCAGACTCACGCAAACGTACCCTATAATGCCAGATGTGATGGATATGATAGAGAGCAACATAGACTAGACTATTTTTCTAATGACATTTGTACTTTGAGAAATGAATGCTGAAGGAAATAAATCTTTAATTAAATATATCATTTTGCGATCTGTTCCAATTTAAAAATTAGAGAAAGAAAAGTAACATAATAATAAGTAATATATATTTTAAGTAATTTTCTTAAAATATATATATTACTTAAAAGTTACATATACAAAATTTAATATACTTATTGTATTAATTTGTACGGTTTATAATTAAGATCGTATTGTAACTTAAGCGTCTTTCTCTAAAATTGCATTTTTATTGCAGAAAATACATTATTGCTGTACAGGGGGCGACAAAAATTATGATTGAAAATTGGGTCGCCAGTATTGAAAGTTTGAGAAACACTGGTATACTAACCTCTTAAGCAAAGCTTTTCAAATATTTCAAGTCCTCTAACACATAACTCCGGTAACGATTGTAACATAGCACTTAAATACTTTAAATTATTTCATACTTTTCAGATATTAAATTAAACCAAAAAGTTCCTTCTAAGGGCTCCCCAAAGACTAGAGAGCAAAAAATAACCTCTAGACAATGCTACTGATTATTAGAGAGAATAAAATATCCTAAATGCGTTTAGTGCTGCTTCTAAAATTCAGCAATTGAATCAAAATAATTTAGCGGTAGGCGGAAAAGATTAAATTAAATTTCTCTCGGAACTAAAATCCCATTCTTGGATAAATGAATACTTTAAAATTTGATTATTTTTTTCAACAAAACAAACATAAATTTAATGCTACTATTCAATCTTTAAAGAAAAATAGTTTCTCTAATGTGGTGAAAAATGCTCTTTATTTGAACTTCCTTATTTTCTGAGCTACGCAATGTTTAAACATTTTTTTCCCTATCATTTTTAAAAGCTCATAATAATTTATCAAGGGCATATGTTTTTCATAAATGCATTTCATTATAAGGAAGTATTTAGGACTCATGGGAACTCGTTAAATATGATCACATAGTCCCATTTTAAACGCGTGTGTCTGCTAAATTTTAAGTTATGTCTGCTTAAATTCTTACAACAGAAATATGAGATGGGTTTCGCAGTAAATTGCGCGTCCGCTTTGAAAATTAAACTTCTAACGTAAGAATATTTATAACGCGATAACTCAGATTTTAAGTATATCAAAAAAGTTTTTTCTAGAAATAATATATAACAGAAAATAGCAAGGGATTTCACCACATTTCTAGTTAATAAATGATTCTTTTAATTACACATAAATGACAAAAAGAAAAAAATGAAAGAAGTAAACATTAATTTACAATGTGGAAAATTAAAAATTTGTTAAAAGGAAATAAATCATATGAATCTTCAAGAAGTAATAGAAATTATAGGAATAACAATTAATGAGTTGTTTTAGGAAATAATTTCATTAACATTCTTTTTTAAAGAGGTGTGAACATGGCTGGAGAAAAAAGAAGGAAAAATTAGCGTTTGAATACGCTTATAAGTAGTTTCAAGTAATTATATTATTTCGGATAAAGAAATGGCATGATATAATTTTATATATATATGTAATAAAATAATTCTCTAGTAATATTCACTATGCTAATTTTTTATTGGTTGTGGACTAGTCTAAGAATTTCAAAACTTTTGTTTTCCAAACAATATAGAAAACGTTACAAGAAAGGAACTCCTTTGTAAAATTTTTTAACATTTCCTTAAGAATGAATTTAAGGTACATTTGACGTAAAATTTTCTTTTGTCACATTGTCACAAAAGTTATGTATATTTATCAAATAATATATTGTTTCATATAAAAATTTAAAAATGCTTTTAAGAATGTTATATTAATTCCAAAAGTTTTGATTCTAATGTTTTAGCAAAATTCTAAAAGTGTGGTTTTTTTATAAATAATGTATCAAATTAATTACATATTATTAATTCTATTTTATAATAAATAATATTTATTTTATTTTGTTTCAAATTATCCTCGTATTTAATAATGTTCTTGTCGGCAGGAAAAAGAATCATATGGCAAAGAAAAAAGAAACATTTATTTAATGTGAAGGTATTTTCTTACAAATAAAACATAACTATCATTTCCAAGCATTCTGAGTAATTTAAACGAAACAGAGAAAATGTATATTTCATTTATTATCATCTTTAAAAGAAAATTAGTAAAATTGCGATTGATTTTCAAAAATAAAAACAGTAACAAAATCTATATATATATAACTCATTTTATTCTTTTACCTGTCAAATTATTTTTAAAGAATTTCAACTTAAGCCATATTTTTTCCCTTTAATTCTTTATTCTCACAACATAAGCTTTATTTTAATTAAAAATCCTGTTTTATATTTGAGACTTAATTAATTTGAAATTATTTTTTAAAAAAAACTAAAATTAAATAATTCCAGTACGTCACAGCAACTAAAATACAAATAAAATTCGCAGTGTATTAAATATTGAAAACTTCTTCAGATTAGATACGCTTATTTGTGAAGTAAATTGTTAATATTTTTTCTTCTGGAATTTATATTACTTGCATGTCAAGATACAGTACGAGGAACATTCAATAAAATTTTAAATATTATTAAAAACTGATCGAAATAGAAATTTAGTTTTTATTTGTTATGCTTAAAACTTCTGGGCATAATCATCATCCAGATTTATACATTTCTAACAGTGTGTTTCCTAACCTTTCGAGGCTTATCATTACAGAACTCGGCTGATAGCGATAAAACCTCTTCCTCTGCCTGTTGATTGACATTATTTGTGTTGTCAGTTTACCTACCCCCTGAAAAGGGTTTTGGAAATCTGGGAACAAGAAAAAATCCCTTTGAGTGAGATCGGAAGATCAGGATGGATGTGGCAAAATTTCAATGTCAGATCGCTTTGATTCCTCAATCGCACATCGAGATTAGTGAGCAGATACATTGTTGGAAAGAAGACGTTTGCCTTTGGTGATCATACCGCACCGTTTCTTGATGAAGACCTCTTGTACAATAGTGTGGGATAATAGTCACTAGTGATAGACTGACTCTTTTCTAGGTAGTCTGTTAAGATGACTCCACGATAGTTCCAAAAAATAGACAGCATGACCTCTCTGGAGATCTCTGCATCTGGAGAAGTTCCTCTCATCTTTTTGGGGAGAGGTGAATCGTTGTGTGTTTCCAACCTTGCTCATCTCTTTCGTGTCTGGAGCATATTAATAGAACCAAGGTTTATCCATAGTTATCAGGTGACCAAAAAAATCATCTTCGTCTTGCCCCAAAAGATTCAATGTCTCCTTTGGCAGGTCACATCGTGTTTGTTTCTAACAAGGAACCAGAAATCATGGAACTCAATATGTTACACTTTTCACATACACAGTTCTTTGTGAATTATCTTCCAGAAACTGCTGTAACTCGTATCAGTCTCCTTCATTATCATTTGACTGATTGCTATTCGGTTTAGTAGGATAAAGTCTTCTACTTTCTTCACTATTGTATCGACTGCGCTTTGACACGACCCCCATCCTTCCATTCATGTCAAGTTTTATTGCTCAGAGCAGGTGGCTCGGAGACAGTGTCCAGGGCTTTGGGGTCATTGTCTACTGTTAGGCCTCAGGTTCACTACGACACCATGACTGGAAGTTATAAGGGACATAAAAGTGCCCCACCGGGTGACAATTTACAGAGCCTGTCTGACTGACGAGTATGACGCCTTGAAGGACTACGAGAGAATGGCTTAAAGAAACAAAGGCGGTGTGATGAACAAAATGTCCAGATGTCGGATGAGAAGTCTGGCGCCAGTACATTCAAGAAGGACTAGGGAGAGCGATTGGGAGTTCCGCACGAATAGGACACTAATGTGTCCTAGGGCCGTGTGCAGACTTTTGTGGCCCTGCCAATGATAAGTGACGAGGGGATTATAGTAGACCTGCCCCTGGGGCTTAAAAGGGTCAATTTTGGAGAGATCGGAGAGCAGAGACCAGAAATCGAGATCGGATGGAAGTCCAAAGCGGATTTTCCTGGAGTAAGGGGACAGAAGAGGATGAACGCTAGCGGCGTTGTGGAAATTATCCAGCACACTTCATAGAGATCTGGGGAAGTGTCCTTCGGACAAAGCAGTGTGTGATGTGTAGCAATTGAACTCCAATGTTAAAGAGAGACTGAACGCACCGGCCTGACGAAAAGAGACTTTTCCATATTGCATTAATATTAAATATTTTGTTGAGAAAATAAATATTTCTTTTATTTCTACAATTTGCTGTGAATTCATCATCACGCTACCAGTCCACGACGTCACAACTGTCACAGCATCATCCGTGAATGACTGTCTTACAATTATTGAAACTTCTTTGATGGACATGAGATTAGTATGAAATTATTTTCCAATTCACAACAATGTCATATGATAGGCTATCATTTCCATAAACAGCCATTATTCGTCGCGGATTTGCAAGTCAATGTAACCTTTCAAAAGAAAGGGAATTTAATCACACACATCTTCTCCATATTAAAGATTACTTCACTTTACGGCCTCCTGAAGCCAAACACATCAACAACAATAGTTGTAATTTGCATGAAAATAAATTATATCCAAACATCTCAATTGTTTCTTAATAGTTATTGAAACTGTACACTACCTCTAAGTATTTCTGTTACAATTTCTTTCTTTTTAAATTCTTTATCCTTTTGTGATTAGGGGGGGGACTCTCAACTAAAAATCAAGTAATGCTTTTGTTGCATGGATATTGATTGCATGGTTAATTTTGATAAATCGGTGAAAAACTTTCATGAGATGCAATGTACCAAATGCAAAAAATTCCCTATTGAACGCATCATATGGTCATTTAAAGATATTTACTTAAAATATTTCCTTTATCCAATAATATTTGTAATTGGGATTTAAAGTTTAATTTAAGAAAACTAAAATTTTGCATGTTTTTAAAATAAAAGAAGGTTGTATTTATCCTATTCCAGTGTAAATAATGATTTAACGATTAGAGTAAAAAGAAATATTGTTATAAAATTGATTCTGATGTTGTCAACAAAATTATTTTATCCTAGGGATAAATTAACCAATTCTAAAAAAGCTTTTGTCTAACATTATAAATTATTCTGAGGCACGACATAAAATATTTAATAAAATACACGAGAATAACAATATAATTAAATTACTCTACCAAAATATCGACCTAGCCTCACGTGAAATGAATCGATTTCATCCTTTTGTAAGCTTGATTTTTGATGTTTAACCTTTTAACACAGTCGAAAGCTAAAAAAAATGTGAGACAACTACTATCCGTGTTTTGTTTTAATCGAGCTTCTAACTACGAAAACAGCTGTCATTCAATCCTGCTTATGTCCACATGCAGAGCAAGAATCGCTCTTACAATGTATAAATACATATATCCATATAATGTATTTGTTCCTCTTAATTAAAATTATTGGAAACATTTACTTTTTTAACAGCGTCTTAATTAACAGGCTTTGTTAATTAAAACTGGAGTTGAATCGAAGTCGAACTATTCATTAAGATAGAAAAGAAGTTCCGGAAATATGATGAAGGTGTTTTAATCTGTCCATTCTATTTTTTGGTGAAAAGTCTTTTACGCCACGGGGATTAAATTAGCTCCACAAACTTCATTCGGTTAATTAGGAGGTTACCCATTTTAGAAAGCTTTTCTGAAAAGTTATATCAAATGATTTTTCTTGATAGATTTTTGATAGTTTAGAGCTCTGGGCAGTTGCACTTTAAATGTGTGTGTGTGATTTGTTTTCTTTATAATTCTTACCCATCTATTAAAAATCCCACGACGCGTAACTGGATTAATGTATATGTGTATGTATGGGAGTTTATATATATATATATATATATATATATATATATATATATATATATATCAACACCTTTTAAGAATTAAACTTTTAACATTTATAACAAATTTCTTAAATTATGAACTTACATCAAACGTAAAAATTATATAAATTGAAATGATAAAGGCTGAGAACATAATTGAAAAATGATAACAATATTTTTTCCCTTGTTTGATTGTCGGTAATGTACTCAGAACTTTTGAATACAGAAGGGGATTTTTCTGTCTATTAAAGAGCGCTTGTTGCATTAATGGAATTGTAAATGCTAAAAAGGAATGGTTTTCTCAAAGTTTATATCATTATGTTAAAAGTTTAAGTTTTTTACAGTCTGCAATAAAAATTATGTGTGTGATACGAAAATTAGTTTAAAAATTAAATAATAGGGAGTGATGAAACTTAAGTGAATAATTAAAAAGGTATATTGTTACGAATTTTGAGTAATTAGTGATTAATTTTACCTAAAAATAGTGTAAATAGATTAAATCTGCATGTTTGATAAGTTAATATTTCTGTTACATTTGTTTTATGATAAAAACTGTAACATTAGCAAGCAACACCATCCATCATTATAAGGGTGTTTTAATGGATTTGGCGAAATATTGACGTTATAGCCAAGTTAGCATCATTTTTGATGACTTGGTGACCATATGGATGCTTCTCGAAATTAATGAAGCTGTCTATGACGAAAGCGGATTGTTCAAGAAAGTAATGGACGGTAGCCGTGTAGACTATAAATAGCAGTCGCTTCCTGAAACTGAGTTAGTGCTACTTCAGCTGTGTGTGTTGAAGTCACTTCAGTGTGTATTTGCCTCCGACCGAAGGGTTGCTCACGGATTATCTTTATCGTTAGGTGCCTGTATGTTTGGACACTGATATTTGTGTTTGAGAGCGGAAGAAGGCGCGCGCGCGTGTGTGTGTGTGTGAGAGAACTTTCTGAGACTTTTTGTACGAGTTTTACTGTTGTTTAACCTGTATTTTAAGGACTGTTTTCGTCAATAAATTTCATTGCTCTTGAATAACTGTTTTGCTCTTAAGAATTGACAGCATAAAGTCTGCGAACCCCGATGTACGCAACAATATATATAAAGCTCATAATGATTAGGTTTATTGCCAATAGTTTATCCAACAATTTATCATAAAACAAAATCAAAGCGAACTCATTGAATAGCTTTTCCAGATGAATGCGGGTTGGGGATGTTTCGGAGTTAAGACTGAAAAAAATATATAACAGAAAATATTTTATGTTTTTAGAGGTACATACGTAAGTTAAGCAAAATATTATGTTGGATCTTTAACATCAAATAATTTTGATGAGTGGTCTTGACATTACAATATTTAAATGTAATTTTTTAAAAATATTTTGCAATTTTTTATATGTGCTTTTTCAATGTAATGTATTTGTGTCCCCAAAAGTGAATACAAAAAATTCATTAATTATTAAGTTACAGAAAATTCATTAATTATTTTAAATAACAGTATCTCGAAATTAAAAATTGGACATACCTTTTAAAATAATTTCCCAGCTATAATTATATCCAAAATTATTGTAATTTAAAGTAAATAATCTCATAAAATATTTTTAATCTTTATCTTCTGAAATTTCTAGGTTGAAATTTTATATATATATATATATATATATATATATATATATATATATATATATATATATATATATATATAAGCTAACCACTAAAACAGAACGCTAAATTGCACTATTTAACTTCGAAACGTGATACAATCTAAAAAAAATTGCCAAAAGTAAAGACGAAGTAAATAGCCGTTTTCCCTATCAGCATATATTTTTCTTTGACTTTCAATAACAGTTCGCATGAATTATCATTATCACCTTCGCTCCAAAAAACTCGAAACCAGCTGATATTCTAGAAATTCTAAAAGCTTCCAGAAAGCAGATTTATTAGGCTGTTATACTCATGAATGCATTTAAGGAAGCCACTGCTCCAAAATCAGAAGTTGAAAAGCGGAATAGTAAATCACCTTAATTGCTTTTCTGGTATATTTAACGAGTTCTACTTTTCTTTCATAGCTGCGATGTTTAAGATAATTACTTGGCTGTCATTTTTACTCTTCACTCCATAAAATAATGTATAGAGATATATTTCAATAAATCCTGCACATCTATTTATTATGATGATCGTTACTAATGTGTGGGAATGTCACAGTAGTTTCGATCCTTTATTAATATTGACTACTCACAATAACACAGTTCTTCAATCAGTGAATAATTTATTTTTAGAAAAGTAACGGAAACATTTTCATAAGTACAAACAATAATCTATGCATTATACAGATACCATGACAAAAGTCTTTACTTTTTGTCCATTACCTTTTTTTTTAACGAAAAAAATAACTTATTGAGATTTTGAAATGCGATTCCAAAAAAGACATTCATGTTCATTAACAGGTAAGTGATGTTTTATGAACATCACTCTCTGAAGCAACATGCGGAGACGTCTTAAGGCATGGTCCAACTGGCCCCAGGCCCAGGGCCTCAGCTATAAAGGAGGTCTCGTCTCGTTCTTGACACAGCCTTAATAAGATAATTATTCGAATAATTTCAAAAATAAAATGTTTTTCCAGGTTGTATTCTCCGAAAAACTGTGAATTTCGGACAATATGTCAACTGGCAACGTGTGATGCCCGTCGTCCATGTATAGGCCCAACCCTACCACCATACACCATCATTACTCCTTCAGTCAAAAGGTGGCAGTCGGTTGAACCGGTTTGTGTGATTGTAAACCATGCCCTTTTATTCGTTTCGGGGTATTATTTGTTCGAGTATCTGACAACGTATGCTATGTACTGTCTACTTGTAAGGGTCATATGTGGGGCTTATGTTTGTGTTGGGGCCCAAGGCCTACTTTGACATAGGAGCTCAAGGCCTCGAGAAGTCTTAAGGCATCCCAGGCAACACGAGTGGCCGTGGTAGCCTAGTGGTCAAGGTCACAGACTCATGGCTGACTTGTCATGAATTCGAGCCTAGTGCCGCAAAAGATCCGCCGTGTAAAAGGAAGTCGATGAACGTTAAATCTGTCGAGGATCAAAAGTCCACCCGTTCGTGTAGTGTGGAAGTTAGGTGAGAAAGAGTGCCAGCTTAGATGTCGTCCTTGCCACCTGACCATGGTTCAAAATTACGTTGTCCGTCATCAATAACCTTCGTACAGCTTTATAGTGTGACGCTAGTAAAACTTTCGATTTCTCACTGAAGCAACATGGGATCTATTGGCGACGGACTTCGTAATTTCAAACCTCAAGACCAATCCGGAAATTAAGTAAGGTTATGTACGGTAGCACATGCGCAGATATGCAGGTAGACGTAATGGGGGAGTGTCTGAGTAGTATAAAGCATGTTGTCGGTGTAAGATCAGTATTTCTGGCAAAGAGATTGTGGACGCCGTATAGCAGTTAAAATCACACCGAGTTGCTGCATCAGCGAGAAATGGCGAATAATCAATCTGTTAGACGACATCTGGATGCTTTTACCCGAGGTCGAATCATTGGGAAGTTGGAGGAAAGCCGCAGTGTGACAAGTGTGGCTGCAGAGTTCGGAATTGCTCACAGCATCGTTTCACGACTTTGGAGACAATTTCAAACTACAGGAACAGCTATCCGGGGGTTCAGTAGTGGTCGTTCACGAGGAACCACACCCGCAGATGACCGGTACATTGTCTTACAGGCCAGAAGAAACAGGCGGCAGACAGCGGGAGAAATCGCTAGACACACGACACAGGCGACTGGACGACCGATATCGCGTTTTACCGTGGCCAGAAGACTGCACGGTGGTGGTCTGTTTGCACGACGCCCTGTACAGTGTGTACCTTTAACGCCTGCCCATCGGAGAAGGCGTTCTCTGTGGTGCCGGGAACACCGGAATTGGAGAGACAATTAATGGGGACGAGTACTCTTTACAGATGAGAGCAGATTCAGTTTGAGTAGCGATTCTCATCGCATACTCATCTGGAGAGAGCGGGGAAGCCGCAATCATCCCTCGAACATCATTGAAAGGGACAGCTATGGAGGTCGCAGTGTTCTCGTTTGGGGAGGCATCATGCTTGGTAGTCGTACAGACCTTCACATCTTCGACGCAGGTTCAGTCAACGGGACCCGTTATTGTAACGAGATTCTTCTTCCATATGTGCGTCTTTTTAGAGGCGCTATGGGACTGCAGTTCTTTTTCATGGACGACAATGCACCATGTCATCGCACAGTAGCTTCCGAACAGCTCTTAGAAAGTGAGGATATTGAACGTATGGATTGGCCGGCACGATCTCCGGATCTCAATCCCATCGAGCATGTATGGGATTTTCTAGGCAGACGCTTGGCAGCTCGTACCTTACCACCAGTAACGATTCGGGAGCTTCGATTGGCGCTGCAAGACGAATGGGCAGCAATGCCTCAACAACTCATTGACACCCTCATTCTCAGCATGGGCAGACGCTGTGAAACCTGCCTAGCAGTCAGGGGAGATCATATTCCCTACTAAAGACCGGATGTTTCTTGCTGGACACCCATCACAGGGATGTTTCGGCCTTCAGTCGCATTGCGCTCCATGCTACTTTTTCAATAAAGCTTCTTTTTATCCCTCTGATTTCTCTTTCAGTAAGTGTTGCTTACATTACACATGTCCTTACGTATTGGGGATCTTACGGTATTCAATGTGTTGATTTGGAAAGCTTTTGTACAAAGTTATATTGAAAAAACCGTCTCGTCCTAAATTTTTGCACACCAGTGTATATATATATAATAATTCCCTCTAGCATTCTTTTTTTTACTCTTTTTCCTAATATTTACACAAGCGTTAATTCTTTGGTTTAAAAATAATACTTTAATCGTAATCGTAATCAACGAGTTTCCGAAATCCCTGTCCCGCCCATTTCATCCAATTAGAACTACTAATACATAATAGTCACGCGCTTGCCACTGCCAGTATAAAAACCGAAAATCTTGTTTGGTCGCTTTCTTTCCGTCATGCCACTCAGCAGAATGGAAAACACCACTTTCGCCATGCTCAACATCATAGACTCTCACGATATGGGATTGAGGACTGTTTTACAGTCCAGATGCCCAAAGAAAAGCACCTATTCAACGCCTATTCAATGGTCGCTCTCTTTGTCTTTATGTTTTGGTCCCGTACATGTCGCTGCTGCATGTCTCTTTGTTCGCTTTGCTTTGAAATCGTCGCAAGTTTGTCTCGTCAACGTGAAAATGTACCGCAGTTTTGTCCTAACCTTTTGATGTGTGTGTCACAATAAAAAGATAAACGTCCACTGAAGATGTTTTTTCCTGAAACTCTACTAACACTCGACAAATTAAGACAACTCGGCCACAACCTTACATACACATTTTATTTTACAAATTTTTGAAGAAAATTACAGTTACAACAAAGTGAGGTGAAAGAATTAAAGAGAAGGCACTTGCAACCAAATATCCTTTGTACAGTTTAATATTTAAGTAACGAAAAATAACTATGAACTTCACACTGGTATGTTTTATCAATTTCAAAATTATTAAAAACACACACACTTCTAAGCTCACTTTTATTGAAATTGTTACAATACTTTCTATCTGTTAGAAATGAAGCATTATGAGAAAATATATATATATATATATATATATATATATATATATATATATATATATATATATATATATATATATATATATGTGTGTGTGTGTGTGTGTGTTGGTCAGATCATTACAACATTATGACAATTCATTTTTTTCAAAGTTGCCTTATAAATTATAGTTTTAATTCGAAAAAGATTAATAAGTAAAAAAAACAATCAAAATTGATAAAATTGTTTATTTGAATGAGAAACTGTGATAAAAAAATAATATTGTTTTTCTTTTTGTACGAAAAATATATATTTTCCCCTTAATATTAAAATCTCAATATCTTTCCTATAATCATTTCCAATTTTGGAGGGGAGAAAATTTTTTAAAAAAAATTCTTTGAAATCTTTTATTTGTCGAGTTTCAGAGTAAATTCAATCTCACAGATAAAGTCCTTATAGTTTAACAACAATGATACGATTCCACTTTGAAGAAAACTAAGTTTCGAAGAAAAAACGACATGGAAATCGATTATTTTGATCATTTTAAAAGTAAATTCTTGACTTAAAAAAACATTCTCGTAGATTTGTATTCGCTCCACAAGTTTCTTTGCACTGATTTGAGACGGGTACTTCATGAAATCATTATTTTTCTCCAACTAACCTTTATTATTCTTCCGACTCCGAATTCTTTCTTTTACTTGTTTCTTTTGTTAGCCCAGCATGTCTTGCGTTTACCTCCCCTTATCAACGTGAGAACGAACACCAAAAATCATTTCATGTTGATGCTCTCTACACTTACCCCCTCCACATCTCTAGAGAGCTTCGCAATGAATTACTTCCAAAAAGCCTTCTTTTTTTAATGATTTTTTTATGTACATTCTTCCCTGAGAATGTGAAGAGCGTTGTAAAATAATGAGTTTCTCTGCTGTATTTCCTCGTCACAATTATTTATTTGCACTCATTCTTGGATTCGGTAACAAAGGTGTGAAAAAGGCCTTGATATCTGAATCGTGTAGCAGAAATCATTGTGTTTGGAATATTTAGCTAGCAGTTTGTTTTTACAGGCGCCGTTGCAATGGGCTCTTAAGATAATATTCCTTTGGGGCCAGCTGCAAGGTTTCAAGAAACATATCATTCATGTTTGATATTGTTTTAGTTGCCATTGTTTTTATTTTTCTGTCTGAAAGAGGAAAGGTGTTTTAATAAAGATTTTGGATGCTGAAGATTATATATATATATATATAAAAGAACCTGCTCTCTCTCTTTTAATTACATACCTCCGCTCATATGTTAAAGTATTGAACTCTTCGATTGAGTTATTATTGATAAGCATAAGAGAGTTTGAAAAAATATTATGTGACCGAAACAACTGAAGGTTAAAGAAATATAAATATCCGTCCAATGCATTTCTGAACTTCTATTTTATATAATTGCTGTCAACTTCATAAATTTATCATTATAGTTTTGAGGGAAAGCAGGATATTTTGCTTGTATAAAAACAAATTTCTTTTAATGATCAATTTTTTTCTTGGCATTGCAAACGAAAATTCTGCATTTCAAATCCATAACTTTATATACATATAGATGATAAGCAAATGCTGCGTCACTTATTTTCCTTTCTAAAATTGTAATTTCTTCGCCACTACGTCTAAATTTTCGAATTTTGCATGGAAAAAAATCTTAAATATTTTTTTCGTGATTTAAAAGAGCTGAACTATTTTTCCTCCAATATACAAGAAATGGTTGAAAGTTAAAGAAAGAAGAAAAAAAGATTATGTGTATGAAATCTTAATACATATCTGTTGTACTTTTTATTATGAATACAGTAATATCTCAACTTAAGCGGATCCGCAGTTACACTATTTTCAAATCTCGTTGATTCGCATTTTGTTTGAGAAAAAAAAATTGTAAAATTAGAGGAATTGGTAATATTATATTGAAGAAGTTGTAAATCTTGCCAGACAAATAAATTCAAGAGTGGATAGTGATGACGTTAAAGAACTACTGGATTCCCACAACTCGGAGCTGACAATTCATGGATTCATAGAAATGCATGAGCTAAAGCAAGACTTTGAAGGACTTCAGGAAGTCAGTCCAGTTCAATCAGAAGGTCAAATGACGGTTGGGAATTTGACAGAAGGCTTCAGTTTAATTGAAAAAGGGTTACACACACACACAAATTTTAGAAAATATAGACTCCATCGATAAGCATATTTTTTTCATCAAAACAAGGAATAAAAAAAATGTTAGCATGCTACAAGGAAGATTAAAGGGAGAAAAAAAATTTCTACAAAAAATATAATATATATATATAGTTTTCTAAATTATTATTTTGCTTCGTTCTGGTCCTAAATAGAAATAATTATATATATATATATATATATATATATATATATATATATATATATATATATATATATATATATATATATATATATATGTGTATATATATATGCGAAATCGTACCCCAACTTACGTGGTTATCACTCAGTCCCACTTATCGCTAAGTTCGGAGTATTCCTGTATTTTGGATGGCTTAAAACTAAAGATAAAGAAACACACAAAAATAGTACAAAAATTATCAGTTTTTACCTCTTATCAACATTAATCATTATTTCAATCATCAATGCTATTACAGCACACATTCTAAGTAATCCTTCAATAACTTAATTAATCCTTCAATCCTTATCCTTCAATAATTAATTAAGATGCAAGTATTCTATTTTGTACAGAATAAACTTCATTTTATACATTTAAAACTTTATTTGTATTATATATTTTTGTTTATTGGGTTTACTGCCATTTGGGGCTACTTTTGATGCCGAAATTTGTTTGTTGTTCATACTATATATATATATATATATATATATATATATATATATATATATACTTTCCTGAATGATACCGTTATCGTAATTTCTCCAAAGAATCTTATTTTCAATGAATTATATTTACTGCAAGGAAAAGAAACTTTTATTTCTAATAGTATAAACATTGAATAAATTCCTTTTACATCATTTTATGGTCAAGAAAATATTTTTGACAGTTTATGAGACATTTCCCTCGTCGTGGGAACATAAAATTGCTCAATTTACGATTCAAAAGTTTGATTTTTTTTCCTTCGAGGAATAGCAGTTGTGTAAAATACGAAGAAAAGTAACATAGCTTAGAAAAGAAAATATTTGTGTTTTGCTAAAGAAAGAAAAAAGAATGCATCAGGTAGAAAAATGTACCTAGTGGAAACATAAAACAGAATAATGCTTTTATTGCTTGAAATATGTTGCCGAGCGAGAAGGTGCTATTTTAGCACAGCATTTATCAATAAGTGTTTATTTCAGAATGTATTTTTGAGAGATGATGTAGATTTGTATGAATAACATTGAAAATATTATAATGGAAAAAGATTATGAATGGGAAGGGAAAAAACATTCTTTTCATTATATCATTAAGTTTATGAATGCTGTTTAATTTGTTTCAATCACAATAATATTCCTTTTATTTTTATTCTATGTTTTAATGGGATCAGTAATATAAAAATTTATTCCCGAAGGACAATTATTTAATTTGAAATTAAAACATCCGTTTCCAACAGTACATTGTTTAGTTTTTATTTAGAGTAAATTAATCCAATCCATAAGAAACCAATAGTCGAGAAATTTTATTTTAAAATAATTTGATATATTTATGTGGGAGACAACAAGGGGTCCAAGACGTGTTTGTCTTACTTCACATTTATTTTAAAACTTTAACAAAAATTAATTAAAAAGGTAGATATTTTTACAGATAAGTTTGACGATGATATTCAGAAGGTAACGCCTGCTCGCGCACCTCTCGCGTTCTCTTTTCTCTCTGCTCAAAGTTTTTTCTCAAGAGTCTCTGTTTTTACAGTTTCAGTTCTGCTTTTACTTAGATGCGCCTGCGCGCGAAGACTGTGTTTTGCTTTTGGCTGCATGCCACAACGGCCAGCCTGACTGTACGCTGTCCGCAGCGGTACGTCCATGGAGACCAGAGAATCTGAAACATACAAAAAAAAGAACAGACAAGGACTATACGACAAATATACAAAGATTTAACATATCAAAATTTTGTTGAACTAGACAGTTTCTCCATCATGTGAAGGCACCTCTTCGACATCCGGAAGGTTCCACAGGAAAACATTGTTTCACAGGCATAAGAACGTCTTTTTTAACAAGTTGATCTTTGGTTGAACGCATCGATATTTTCCTCTGTAGAGTTCTGGACGTCTGTTCAAAACGATTTCTCTTTTTCCTTCGTTTCCGCTGCCAAGGCTCAAAAATCCTTCGGAGCAACACAAACCGTCTATAATTACGTTCCATAGGTGAAGGGGTAGGTGAGTGGGAGATAAATTCCACGGAACTCGTTTTCATGGCGCCATTGGCTTTCTTACACAATACTATAGGTGAACAATAATCAAAAACACTCTCTTTTATAATACCTTGTCGTAACCAATCATCAATTTGATTGTTTACCTGTAATTTCTCAGAACAAGATAAACGTCTGGCTCTCTGACACACAGGAATATCATTTTTCAATTTAATATTCATTTTTAACTTAGTACTCTTAATTTTATTACATTTATAATCCTTAATTAGAGAACTCAAATCATTTCTAGTATTAAAGTTTTTAACATATGGCAAATCATAACTAGAGTTTTCTATCACATTTGAAACAGAAACATTTGAATTAAAATGAACACAAGCATGAGCACCTAAAGAGGATTCACTTTCATTCAATAAAACATCGCTCTTTGCGTGGCCTAGTTTCTCTATTTCAGAATATACACTGGGATGTATAATAAATTCTTCGGTCAAGGTCGGTGATATCGCCGTTCGCACACTTATACCGGGCGAGTGTTGATCAAGAGAAATATTTATAGGTTTAACTTCTACCATTCGCTTTTCGCCAAAACATGAGCTTAATGTTATGATTTCTTCGGAAGGTGTTTGCACTCTAATTAGTGAGGAATTTAAAACTGGGATCTGGCAACCTGAATCGATCAAGGCTGTTACGGGCTGATTTTCCACAAAAATGTTTACATATTGAAGATTTGCGCATTCATCGCTATTTTGTTTTTCGCTCTCGATTTTCAAAGTATTCACGTTTATTCTATTATGGATGTGGTCGTTAGATTCTTTAGGTTTAAAACGCTTCTCACAGTCTCTTGTGTAATGAGATGAATCCCCGCATATATAGCAATTTTTATTTTCTCTTTCAAGATATTGGGGATAGTTCTCTTTAATCTTTGGTTTAAAGTTTTGTGATCTATTTTTAAAGGGGTCTTGGGTATATCCATAAGTAATAGGAATTTCTTTTATGTGATCCGCTTCTAGATGAAATATAAATATCACACTCTTTAGCTAAATCAATAGGCCTGAACCAATCTTCTGCTTCTCGAATGCCAATATGAGTTGCAGTTTCCTTATTTAAAGTTTCAAATAATTTATCAGAAATTATAAGATCACATAGAGATTCAAAGGAATTAACTTTTCTTAACGAACAATAATATTGGAAGTTTGCCGTCGATCTTGCAGCAAATTGGATGTATGTCTCGCCTGATGATTTTACAGCATTTTTAAATGAGTTTAAACACTCGCGAGGGGTTAATTGGAATTCTCTGAGTACTATAGATTTTAGTTTTTCATAGTCATTTAATTCCTCTTCTTTAATATACTGTAAGACGTTATGAGCTCTTTCGCCCAGAAGATTTATTAAAATTTCAGATTTATATTCATCATTTATTTTCTTGGTTAAAAATGCGCGTTCTAATGATTGGAAGAACAGATTAAAATTTTCAGATCTGGTGGGAACAGGAAGAGATAAAGTCCTAATACTGTTTATCATATTTTCTATGTTAGTTTCGAACTGTTTATCTTCGACTTAAGCTGCAGGATTTAAACTTAATGCTTTATTTTTAGCCGTTTGAAGTTCGATTTCTTTTTCTAATTTTGCTAACTGAAGTTCCGCGAGCTCAATTTTCTGTTTTTCTAAAGTTACCTCTCTTTCGTTTCGCGATACTCTCTCATCTATACAGTTTTGAATTAAAGTTTTAACGAAATCTGGATCACTTTCAAATGTACTACTGTTCTCAATTTTAGTCTTTAGTTTAACTATAGTGTCAGTACTCTCCACAGTACCGTCTAGATTCTCAACAACTCTTATGAGATCCTCTTTAAGAGCGTTTTTATACATTTTAGAAAAATTTGGAAAGATCCTACCTTTTTTTCTGGCTCCCTTGTTGCTCGCACGTACGATGTATCCAATGAAAAAAAACGTTGTGAATCCACTGATTTCACCTCTTCGCAGGTAATATAGTTGAAATTGTTCGAATTGACACCTCTTCGCAGGTGTATATGAAAGAGTTCCAACCTCTACACAGGCGGAATTTTTTGGGTTCGATGAGAAATATAACCTCTACACAGGTTATTTTGTTAAACAGTTCCAACCTCTACACAGGCGGAATATTTATGCTGAGTTCAAACCTCTACACAGGTTGAACGAAGTTTCCGAAAAAATGGCGGCTCGTCTCCTCCACGGACGGCTTTTGTTCACGTTCCAAACTTTGATCAAAATCGAAATTTTTTTAAATCCCGGCCTCTACACAGGCGGAATTTTCATGCTGGGTTCAAACCTCTACACAGGTTGAATATTTATGCTGAGTTCAAACCTCTACACAGGTTGAACGAAGTTTTCGAAAAATGGCGGAGCGTCTCCTCACGGACGCTTTTGTTCATTGTCCAGACTTTGGTTCAAAATCGAAATTTTATCGATCTCGGCCGAGCCCCCATAATTTGTGGGAGACAACAAGGGGTCCAAGACGTGTTTGTCTTACTTCACATTTATTTTAAAACTTTAACAAAAATTAATTAAAAAGGTAGATATTTTTACAGATAAGTTTGACGATGATATTCAGAAGGTAACGCCTGCTCGCGCACCTCTCGCGTTCTCTTTTCTCTCTGCTCAAAGTTTTTTCTCAAGAGTCTCTGTTTTTACAGTTTCAGTTCTGCTTTTACTTAGATGCGCCTGCGCGCGAAGACTGTGTTTTGCTTTTGGCTGCATGCCACATTTATGTATTTAAAAACACATAAATTATCATCTTACGAATACAAAGAAGTGCATGGAAAAATATTTATCATTTTTTTTTTATTAAAAGAGAGGGAATTAGAAATGGTGAAAGACCATGTCTATATTATATATATATATATATATATATATATATATATATATATATATATATATATATATATATATATATTGTTGATTGTTTAAATTTTAGCATAGATTGGGAGTTTTTTCTCTCGAATACTATTAAAAGATATCTTATCAGCAATTATACTTTTGATTCTTTTCCTTCAATTTTGTAAAAATATATACATAAGTGAGGGAGGAAAAACTCACATGTTTGAAATGAAATGAAGAAAACAATTTAAAAGCAATTTAATTATATTTTTTCAGCTTTTTAACATCTAGTCATATGTGTATACATACCAGGTTCACTGTTACAAATCGTTTTTTGACATTTATGTTAAAATTATCATTTCTACTAATAAAGCTGTGTTGAATACTTTCCTTCAAAATCAACATTTATAACACTAATATTTTTTTTAAAAAAAGTCCCTCGACTATTCTCATCACTCCGAAATCAATTTATCTCTGACATTCTAAAAATCCGATTTCATTATTACTGTTCTTATGACTTCACGCCTGTCAGATGAATTGTCTGGTTCTTTCATTAATTATCATCCTATCATAACAATCAAATTGCATCACTTTAAAAAAAAGGGCTTTAACGTAAATAATTGATGATGTGCTTTGTTCCTCCTCGTGTAGTCGTGTACGAAAACCTTTTTTTAGTTCTGTTATCATGGAATGCTTTAGCAAGAGGCGTTTGGGGGCATTTTAGAGGGGGTATAAATCTCCTGAGTGTCATTCTGACCTTCTCTTCAGATATAAATTCCGTCAGGAAGGGGAGGGGACTCTTCAACCCCTGAAGTCCCCTTCCCCCGGAACTAATTTCCCGAAAGATTAGGAGAGTCCTTTCCCGATTTTCCTCTTTCCAACTAGTCCCAACGTAGGGTTCACTAATTAAATTTTCTGCGGATTTAACGCATTTGTTTCCATTATTAAATTCACTAATTCATATAAATTAAGGAAAATAATGCATTTTACCTAAGTTTTATTATTAATATTTTCCCCTTTAGCCAGGCGTTGTGACAGCTCAGACTTGATAATTATTCCGTTTCGTTGTTTAAAGGAGTTACGGCCTGATTTTCCGTCTGAAGTTTCCATTTCACTTGAGAGGAAAGTATGAGCCTGGAGGTCATGTCAGCCATTCTTTCCCAATGAGTCGACTTTGGAAACGATAGGATTTGTCACCTCCAACTGGTCAAAAGGTGGAAACTAATCTGTTATGCTGTTAGGTGCTGCAAATTCTCTCCAGATTGAATGCGCATATATTTGTAGTTGT
The DNA here is from genome assembly GCA_019973935.1 of Trichonephila clavipes. Classification (NCBI taxonomy): domain Eukaryota; kingdom Metazoa; phylum Arthropoda; class Arachnida; order Araneae; family Nephilidae; genus Trichonephila; species Trichonephila clavipes. Next base: position 655,842 of record BMAU01018399.1, read on the forward strand.
TAAATTACTTAGTATCTTATACAACTCCAGAATTTATTAATAGAATTTTAAAAACATACTCGTATTTATTGCCTTACATTTTTTGAAAATATTTTTTCAAACAAATTTTTGCGAATTGATAAATCAAAACATTCAAGCTCAAAACACACAGAAAAATAATTCAACATAAATATTACTATCTTCTATTATTTTAATGATAATAGTACATTTTTATTTGATACTTCTTTTTGTACGAATCAATTTTTTTCCCATAAAATACATGTTCCAGTCTTCGTCTCACCCTCTTTTAATAATTGTAAGTAAATAAATGCAATAAATTAAAGGGAAATGAGCATTTAAAAAACCTTTAGGAATTTTAACTCACAATATAATAAAGGGAAGTTTTAACCATAAGAAGTTATAAATCGGTATACTGAAACATTGTTTTCTTACCGTAAAGCATTTTTTTTTTTTTTTTTTTTTGCATTTGATTCCTATTTTTTAACTTTTGATGAAGACACTCATCATGAATGTATTGCTTAATGTTTTAATTTTGAACAAAATAACTTTTAGACTGGCATATTATTTTTCAAACCTATTACTATAGCTCTTTTGTCTAATGTAAAGAACAAGATCCAAACGCATAAAAGCATGTTTTTTGAAAGAAAAAATGTTCAGATAATGTTATAAACACATGCATTTGTGATAAATGGACGAATCCATTCAAAATATACTGTGAGTAAAATTTAGAAGACCTTTTATTTTATACTTATTTCTTCTATAAGCTTTACGTTAAGAATTCACTTTATTCTATCACAGTATAAGACAAGAAGAAAATTAATAAATTCGAACAGAAATGAGTAATGCATTAAAATATTTTAGATACATAATATTAATATATTGGAATTTACTAGATGTGAAAAATTGCTTTAAAACATGTGTCTTACTTTTATTGGACATTAGACGGATAGAAAATCCCGTGATGGTCTTTGGATATAAAATTTTCCATGTGAAACACTATATAGAACTGTTATGTTTAGTGACACTATCAAATAGACCTGTTGCAGTCTCAATGTTAATACAAGAACACACTATAAAAGGTAAACATTGTTCAAATAAGTACTGAATCAGTGAGGGAGTCATTGAAAGCAACCAAAAAATCTGAACCCCACATTATTTTTATAAACCTAAAATTTTTCTTTAGTAACTGGTTAATACTTGAATTAAAAATTTCTTATGCACATCGTGTAATCTCAGTAAAAATTAACAGATTTTATAAATTTGATTTACATTTAAACTTGCTCTCTCTCCCTCTCTAGATTGTTACTGAGCATTGTATGTTTTTCATTCGTTTTAAAATGTTTAAAAAAAATCTTCAACATTTTTTTAAATTTTATTTTAGTACAGAAAATTTAATTATAAGAGGAGCATTTATAATTTATAAATAACATGCTGTTTTAGTTACCTGTGGAAAATATTGTGAGCATTATGTGTCGATATACATTTAAATTAATATGCTATATAATCAAAATAATTAATTATTCTATATACTAAAATACTTATTAAATATAGATCGTTATGATCAACCAATTTCCGAAAAAATTACTCAATAAAATTAATCAAGTTCTGGAATTAAATAAAAAAAGTTTTATAATTAATGTCTAAGTAATTAATTCAATTGATAATTAATAATTTTAGAGAAATAATTACATTTGTGCAATTATGTAACTGTACTGACTTTATAAACTAGAACTGGTCACTTGGAAATAATTTTTAATAATTTTTTAAGCACCTAGACTGTTAGTGGGAATAATTGCTGTCATCTAATTGTTTCAAAAAAAAGTTTATTACAATTAATTATCTGTTTTATTTAAGTGATAAAATTCAAATTTTTAAACGTAAAGTAGTAATAAATGAAAAAAAAAAAAAAGAATAGTAAAATATATATATATATATATATATATATATATATATATATATATATATATATATATATGATTGAAGCACTTTGTTTATAATTGTAATTGTATACGCTTTGTGATTCATGCTGTTCAAAAACTGTATTTTTACTATACCCCAAAATAATGATAAAGTCGAAAGTGTCAAAAGTAATCAATAAAGTATTATTTGGTTTCTTTCTAAAACACTTCTCAACATGCATTACACATTAGTTTCATCATTATATCCCTGGTTTCCTCAAGCGTTATATGAGTTACAGCAACCTAGCTCGTAGAGACGTAGCTTCACAGTGGCAGTTCATTCTGTTGCCTTGGGGCTCTGCTGCACTAAACAATTTGCATAGAATTATCAAAACCACCAGGAGCACGTTAAATTTAACAGAATTTCAAAACCCAAATGAGATGTGGTGGGTAAATTTCCAGTGTCTGACGCTCAATATCTTTGAGCATTTTTAGTTGTAGTTTACTTTTATATAAACACACATGCTATATAAATAATTTTTTGTTGTATTCCTATGTGTTGTATAGAAGTATATCTCTTGTATTGCAAATCTTTTTATTCCAAATCTTTACATTACAATACGTTTAAAAAAATTACTGATTATACTGATGTTTGTGAATACATATGTAAAAAAAAAAAAACTTACTGAAAAATATTTTTACACTTTTTTTAGTTAAGTCTAAACATTTTACAATGTATAGAACTTCCCAAGCTCCTTTTGATACAGTATTTTGTGAAAATAAATTTTACATTTTAAAAAGAATATTTGCTTTTAAAGGAGACAATTTTTAGAATTCTTCATAGTTAAATATGCATTAATTTTGTAGTGATAGTAAATCATGTGTTATTTCTATAAATTAAGTGAACAAGTATTAAGTAAATGAAATTATACAAGCTGATTCAAAATAATTGCCTCGCTCTAAAAGTTATTGCAACAAACTCTTGCTTCGACGAATTTCCAATGCACTCACTCACTTCATTTTACAAACTCTTTCCATTAAACATTTCTTCAAGCAAGCAGCCAAAGACAAATGATTGTTGTACTGATGAATACATTTGTTTGAAAAGTTTATCAATGATTAATAATTACAACGAAGTAATAACTGGGGGGTCGATTTGCAAGTCTAAAGATTGCCCTTTTGAATAAACGACGAAAAATATTTTCCCGACAGCTTTATGAATAATTATAAATTCTAGATGTATAAAATGTTTATTTCACTATTAAATTGATTGATTATACTCATTAGCTTAAACGAGTCTTCTACATTACTTAAAGAAATACATATTAATAATTTGAGAATATAATGATGATTCTTTCTGAGTACATATGTTTAATTCTTAAAATTAATATATTTTTTATGATAAATAATATATTGTATATTTAGAGCTGCAACATGAAAACTGAAAGATTTCTGACGGTTTGGAACTTCGAATTTTTTAATAAAAATAAATTTATGAATATTATTAAAAATATAATATTTACATATTATGACCTTTTAATGGGTGTTGTAATTGGTATAGATAATCTTGTAAAGTGTATAATGCTGTTTGTAGAACAGTGAATGTATTCTTTTTCATTAATGTATAAATCTTTTGTCACAGAGATTAATAAATAGTATTCATCATAACTTTCCACTCAAATATTTGTCTGAGAAATTTTTCGTTCGTTACCTAATGTCCAGAAGTGATCCTCTTGAACGTCAAAATTATTAAACAGTTCTTGTGCTTTAAATCATAAGCAAATAATTTTGATTTTGTAGTTGATATTGCACTTGTGTGTGTGTGAATTACACAATATTTTATTGGTCATAGTCGTTGCCGTTGATGGATAAACCAAGTAGTAGATGTTTCTGTGTATTAATACAACTAGCTTCGATCAGTTCAAATATTTCTTAGTAAAAATTTTTTTAACAAAAGCCCTTTTGTGTGTAGTATTTACAAAACATTATTTTCTGAGGAAATATATTTACGTGAGATTGAATCTTTAACTAGATAAAACTTGCATGTATTTTTGTTATTATTCTTTAAGAAAACCTATCGATCTATGATTTATTTTTATTTTTTACTACTAGGAAATTTTTTTATTTGAGTGCAAGGCCTATGCTAATTTCAAACAATAAAAATGTAAACGCGAAAAAATACAATGGTTTTATTAATTTTATTTAATCATAATTTAAACTGATTTTTTAATCTATAAAGCAACTGAAACTCAAGGAAATATTTTAAGAAAACGAATTCACTATAATATATCATAAAAGTTGTTTTGTTTATTCTATGAAATTTATTTTGGGAACATTTTATTTTATTGAAATTTTCAAGAGCTTCAAACAATTACAAAGTGATATTATTTACTTGTTATCGTATTTTCTAAAGATGAGAGTTGTAAAATAATTCTTGGGAAATCAGAAAAAGAGAAACTCTGGATGTTAATTAAAATTGAGATAAAAATGTATTTAAAATACTTCTTGGAAACTTTAATGTCAATTTTGCTTCGAAAAATTATCTTACAAATTAAATTTGTAAAAAAAATACCAAATTACATTTTGCTGTTGCAAAAAAATGACTTTGAGAACAGTTTTATTGTAAATTTAATGCGTTTCGAAATTTCTTTATAATAATTTTACTTTTTCGATTGAAATTTTGACACCTCCCTGAAAAACAAAAATATTTTAAAAGTTAAATTTTGTAATCGCTAATATGTATTTTTTTTAAATGTCTCTAGCATTTACATTCAATCTATTTCTTTCTTTTCTGATAATTAGCCGATGTAATCATATTTCCAATCAATAAAAATAACAAATTAAAATGCAAATATTTTCAAAATAATGCGCTTTTATTATACTTCTAAACGTGCATTATTTTGGGAAAGGTCCCCAAAGCATTTTTGGGAAGCCAGTCACACACACACAGAAATTCCATGTCCATGATTGTGAATAAGAAAGACACGGATACTAAAATAAATTCTTTCCAATTAATTTTACCGGGATAGATCTCGACAAATTAATACATAGATTTAAATTGAAGTCTGAATTGAAAGAAATTATCAAAAGAATCATTGACCTAGAAGATAGCTATCAGGGATAAAAAAAATCTTACTTAAATAAAAGGAAATGCCCAGATCTTTTTTCTAATTTAAATCTTTACTTTGAAAGACATATTGATCGTTATTTATGGAATTTGGAATGCATCTTTCTCTTATTTGAGCCTTTAACCGCTGTTTGAAACAAAAATCACCTTTTTTTTCCTTGTTAGTTACCGCATTTTTTCGATGGATATCTATTAAGTCATTTAATTTTCGATTAACTTTTCAAGCATTATTTCATATTTGAGTGTAGAAGTTGCCATTGATGAATTTTTATTGGATACTTAAAAATAATTGCTTGTGCGAGTCTTCTGATGAGATTTTTTTTTTATATCAGATTTAAAAATATTCGATGTTATGAATATTTTAAATACAATCTCTTCATGGATATTAATGATTTCTTTTGTTGATTGTTCACTCTCATGAAATGTTTGTTACTTTTCCCTCGACGGGAAAGTAATTTATGAATTTCTTTGTATATCCTTTTTTTTTCCCCTTACATTATTTTTTCCCAATTAAGATTGGACTCATTTCTATTAAACAAAAAATTTGAAGTTGCGATATTACAGTTTTAATATGTTTAAAACATGCAATTTTCTTTTAACTTAAAATTCTGTCACGTTTTTTTAAGAAAAAATTCACGAAATTGCTTTTATTTTGTGTGTGTGAAGCAGAGTTTAAGCTTGAGAAAAGTTAATTTTCCTTTCAATCAACATAGCTTGATTGAAAGAAAAAACAACTTTTCTTCCAATAAAATTGAGAATTTTTATTAACTATTTATTGAACTGTATATCTCATGTGTGCAAACAACTTTCAAGAGTTTCTAGTTGGAAATATTTATCTGCATAGAACATTTATTCTTTTGATTGAAAATCAGATGGAGCTATGGAATATAATTTCTCGTGAGGGAGGAAAACAATGTTGTGGAAATGTAACGAGAATTTGAATATTCTCTTTAAATTATTTTCTTAATTTTTATTGAAGCAACATATTTTCTGCAATTGATATGAGCTTTGAGAAAGATTTGAAGACTTTCTGAATTATTTGTTTCTGGAGCAGAAAATGAATTTCTCTTCCTCCAGGTAAGAAACAGTTTTAGTTTTTTTCGAATGAACCATGCTGAATTTTTGGAAAAAAATACCTTTCAGCAACTAAAAATATCTGAATATTTTGGGTTTATTACATTTCCTTTTAATCTAAACTGATAAGAAACAAATTTAGAATATTTTTTGAAATAGAAGAATATGATAAATTTAAAGGTTGGGAAAGTTAAAATCATATTTTTTGACTGTTACACTTATTGGTAAACTAATTTAAATTTTGTAAAGCTAGCAGTGAAATTTATGTGTCGAGGAGGCATGAAGACGAAAAACAGTTTCTTAAAATTGGCCTTTAATAATCAATCATAAAGTCACTCTGCTCGTTACTGGAGCGATAAAATCAATAAATCCAAAAAGCAACATTACCAGAGACATCCGATTCGAACCGTCTTCTAATATTGTAAAATTAATTTCTAATCTAAAATGGTGATTCAATCTGCAGTTGCATTGCCAACCAGCCGTTCTCTCCCCTCTAAGAGTTAAACCACTCACACACTTCTTATATTTCTGTTTCTCCTTCCGTCTTGAAAAACTAACATGAACCGAGTTTAAATACTAGCTCGATTTGCATGGCAGTTGCTGCCAACCACAAATCACGAAACTCAAAAAAGATCGGGTTCGAATCGGGGAGTGCTTACTTTCATTGAGATGATGGAACGGGATTGAAAAAATACAAGGAGATCATAAAAATTTGGATCCGATTTTTTTTTTTAAGTGTCTAACAATCGCCCCCTTTTTCCAATCTCGCACCATTATCTCTTACAAATCAGTAAATTAATTTTAATCACATGTTATACAATTTAACACAAAAATACATTTTATTCACAATCTTTATTGTAATAAACAAACTAATATTTTAATCTTAAAGAAACAAAGTCTTATTCTCTAAAAAGAAATAATTTTCTACAAAATTCTAACAATTTTTCCTTTACCATGGGTTTGGTAAAAATGTCCGCCAAATTATTTTTGGTACCTATATATTTAATTTGGAAAACCTTGTCGTATATCAAATTCCTTAGAAAATGATAACGAACATCGATATGTTTTGTTCTATAATTTTCTACCGGTGACTTTGAAAACTTATAGCAGCTTGATTATCACAAAACATTACATTTTCACTTAATTCCAAATTTAAACTTATTATCAATTACATTCTTTAGCCAAATGAATTCCTTAGCTGCTTCTGTTAAACTAACATACTCAGCTTCCATGGTCAACAGACTAACGGATTTTTGCTTGAAGGTTCGCCATGAAATTGGAGTTTCGTCTATAAAAGTTATGAACCCTCCCATCGACACTCGATCATCTCTATTTGTAGCAAAATCTGAGTCTGAATAACATCTTAGTTTTAATGATTTAACTTTTGAAAGTTCTAATTTATATTCTTGAGTGTATTTTAAATAACCTAATAATCTCAATAAGCAATTCCAATGTTTTATTCCGGGTTTGTTTGGAATTGAGATAATACATTTACTGCATACATAATATCGGGTCTTGTGCGTATAGCAATAAATGACAAAGATCCTATTAAATTTCTATAAGGAACTGTTAAAATTTCTTCGCTAGTTTTGGGTGAATCTAATTTGGAAAGAACTTGACCTTTTGATATAGGTAATGAACTTACGGGATATTTATATTTTTCGTAAATTTCACATAACCTTCGAATGTAAGATCTCTGATGTATAAACAGACTATTACCTATTTCTTCAAATTCTATTCCTAATAATTTCTTTGTTTTACCCATAATTTTTAAATCAAAATTTTTCTGCAATAATTGTAATACAAAATTTACGTTTTCCATTTCTTTTCCAAATATAATCATGTCATCTACATAAAATAATAAAATTACATTATCTTCAAACATATATACACAATTAACCCACTCTAACTTCTTAAATTTTAATTTAATTAATTTATTTTCTAATTCCAAAAACCACTGGCGTCCACTCTGGTGGAGTCCATATATTGCTTTACGTAACTTACACACTTTGTTATTATCAATTTCATATCCAGTTGGTTGCTTCAGTAGATTACAGTATCTAAGTTAGCATATAAATAAGCATTAGTGATATCTATACTTGAATATGCGTCCATTTCCACAAACATACACAGATAGTGAAAATAATCTTACAATAGTAAAGTTAATAACTGGACTAAATACCTCGTCAAATGACTCGCCTCGTAATTGTGTGTTACCTCGCGCAACTAAGCGGGCCTTGTATCTAACAATTTTATTATTTTCATCATATTTAATGGTATAAACCCAACGGTTTTCTAAAATTTTTATATTATCCGGATGATCAACTAAATCCCAAACTTTAAGTTCCATCATTACGTTAATTTCTTTATCCATTGCATCATGCCATTTAGATGCGTCTCTGGATCTTATCGCCTGTTTGTAACAGTTAGAATAGTTACTTCAACCATAAGAGCTTCTTGTTGCTCTGACAAATCTGAAAATCCCTGGGATTCGGTATTATCTTTCTAAAAATTAAATAAACTAGGATCATACTCAATATTATGCCTCTTACAGTATCTCTATTTCGTTAAAAGATTTCAATCGGGTTGCTTCCCCTTCTATACTATAATATACGTTAGATCCAGTTACTTTCCTACCTATATTTCGAATCCACTTAACCTCTGTACATGGGATCAAGCTATGATTATCGGAAGATACATCTGGGTATTCAGATGTTGAGGGCGTTTCCGTACTTGTCTTTGAAACTAAACGACTCGTTAATGAATCTTTTACTCTATCAGAATCATCCTCATCATCATAATAATCAGGAAGGTTTAAATTATATCCAAGGTTACTATTAACTTTTTGTCTAAAATTAATTCCCCTCTTATTTTCATCGAATCTTACATTAATAGTCTCGACTAATTTATTTTCATCTATCAACCATATTCTATAACCCTTAGTACGTTGTGCGTATCCCATCATAATTCCTATTTTCTCACGCATATCGAATTTTTTTCTAATTTGTTTTGGCACACCAGCGTATGCCAAACATCCAAAAGGTTTTAGATGCAATACCGATGGTTTTCTACCTGAATATTTTTCGAAAGGCGTTTTGTTACTGTCTTTGTGACAAATTCGATTCCACGCATAAGTGAAACAAAGTAATGCTTCTCCCCAAAACTTATGAGGAACTTCACTAGATTTAAGCAATGTTTTGATGCCATCTAGAGCGGTCAAATTGAATCTCTCCGCGACCCCATTCATTTCTGGCGTATATGAATTTGTTACCTCATGCTTTATACCCAGTTCTGTCAAGAAATTATCCATATCTTTATTACAAAATTCTAGTCCGCCATCAGTTCTAACTGCTATTACCTTTTTACTTAGAAAACGTTCTGCTCGTTTCTGAAATTTTATAAACGTACGAAATACGTCAGATTTATTTCGGATGGGAAATACAGTCACCTTTCTTGAATAATCGTCAATTATACTCAAGAAATATTTATTACCGCCTTGCTTTCAGTTGGCATTGGACCACAGAGGTCCATATGCAACAATTCCAATGGACGTTTTGATCTTACGGCCCCCGTCTTTTTGAATGACACTCTCTTGGACTTTGCTAATTTACACGGTATACAATGAGTCTTACCATTATCAGTTAAGCGTGGGAGACCTTTTACACTATCATTTTTACTAGTTTTTACCAAGTAATCGTTATTAACATGACAAAAGCGTTGATGCCATATTTCTATTGATCCGTTTTTTGTTTTAGCGGTTACATCACTAAAAAAACTAATTTCTTTACTCTTTGGTATAATATAATGATCCGGCTTAAAAAAATACAAATTTTCATGGCGTGTCGCCGAGAACAATTTTATCCAGTCTTTATTAAAAACATTAATTTTACCTTTAGTACCCACAAAATGCGCACCTTTACTTTCTAATCTGGAACCGGATAATAAATTTCTCCTCAACTTAGGATTAAATAAAACATCAGTCAAAGTTATTTCATGAAATAAAGTTATTTCATATATATTCAAAGTTATTTCATATATATTTTACCCGAAATCTAAGTGTACCGATTCCTTCTACGGGACAACTTTTATCCTCCGTGGCTAACGACATTTTCATGTTAGTTATCGGTTTAAGATCTAAAAATAAACTCTTGTCATTACAAAAATGACTCGTGGCAGCAGTATCTATTACCCAAACACCTTTATCAAACTCTGTGTTAAAAGTTTCATTTACAGTTGGAGGAGATTTTTGTAGAGACTTTTTCTCTTTACAGTTTACTTTAAGATGTCCGTACTTATTACATACATAACACGGACCTATAGTCTTAATAGATTGTTTAACATTTTTAATAGTTTTACAGTTAAATACCTTACCACTTTTCTTTTGGTAATCATTCTTGCCATTTGGATTTCCATGAGCTGCAGCCGTAGCACCAGGTAACGTCTTCGACTTCTTCAAAGTGAAACTGCTCAAGTAAGCATTCTCCGCTTTCTCCAAATCTTGTTTCATCAACTGAAGACGATTGGCTTCTAATATCAGCTCTGCTTCAATTTTGACAACTCTGAAGTCCTCTTCTTTCCATCTGTAGATTTGTTGCACGGTAGACTGGAATTCCTGAGGAAGCCACCTTATTAATTGAAATCCTATGTACAGGTCGTCCAATTTATGACCCGCTTCTTGTAGTCTGGTTGCCGCTGTCTTTACACGAGATATGAAGATTACAACTTCTTCCCCTGGTTGGTATTTTGTTCCAAAAAATTGATCTAATAGTTGAATTACTCTTGCTTTTGTGACTGGTTCGAAGTGATCTTTTAATATCTTCCATGCCGCTACTCCGTCAGTTGTTTCCGTTATCAGATTTTTCAAATCTGAACTGATGTTAGTATAGATCAACGTATAACATCTATCCTTACGAAGTTGTAGATCTAATTTTTCCTTGTATGTTGCCTCTTCATCAGGTTGCTCTGGCTTAGTCTGTATTATAAACTGCCAGCAACCATAATGCATTAAGAGTACTTGCATATCATGCTTCCACGTGTTCCAGTTATTTGGAGTCAACACTGATATCTGGTTGTTAAATTCCATATCTGTTACTCGATTTAGCGTACTAGCAACAGAGTTCATAAAAAATAGTTCTAGACTGGAACAGTATTTAAATAGACAAAGTTCATGGCCTGGTTCAACTGCTTAGCCTGCCTCGACACAGTACATGGACTGGTTCAACTGCTTAGCCTGTCTCGACACAGTACATGGACTGGTTCAACTGCTTAGCCTGTCTCGACACAGTACATGGACTGGTTCAACTGCTTAGCCTGTCTCGACACAGTACATGGACTGGTTCAACTGCTTAGCCTGTCTCGACACAGTACATGGACTGGGCCCATAACCAATTTTGTTACACTTATTGGTAAACTAATTTAAATTTTGTAAAGCTAGCAGTGAAATTTATGTGTCGAGGAGGCATGAAGACGAAAAACAGTTTCTTAAAATTGGCCTTTAATAATCAATCATAAAGTCACTCTGCTCGTTACTGGAGCGATAAAATCAATAAATCCAAAAAGGAACATTACCAGAGACATCCGATTCGAACCGTCTTCTAATATTGTAAAATTAATTTCTAATCTAAAATGGTGATTCAATCTGCAGTTGCATTGCCAACCAGTTGTTCTCTCCCTCTAAGAGAGTAAACCACTCACACACTTCTTATATTTCCGTTTCTCATTCCTTTTCGAAAAACTAACATGAGCCGAGTTTAAATACTAGCTCGATTTGCATGGCAGTTGCTGCCAACCTCAAATCACGAAACTCAAAAAGATCGGGTTCGAATCGGTGTGCTTACTTTCATTGAGATCATGGAACGGGATTGGAAAAATACAAGGAGATCATAAAAATTTGGATCCGATTTTTTTTAAGTGTCTAACATTGACAATTTGAGATTTTTACATTTTCAAATTGCACAGATTTCAACCTTTCTAAAAATACCTTACTTTAACCTCTAGGGTAATTAGAAATCCTTAAAGCCTATTTTTAAATAATCGTTGAAACTGGGCCACGCCCATTTGAATGTCCAAAGATGTAAACAGAGTACTTCGTTTTGTTTAAAAGTTGAACATCTGATATAAACCAAAACATGTATTTTTTATTGCAAGTTGAGCCTTTTATTTTTTGATTTCCTAGCCGATTAGAAGTCTCACTTTGTACATTAAAATCAATTTATCTCAAAATGTAAATTTTGATGTTCGATGTACTTTTTCTGAGAAACAACTATTCACAAGTATGTAAATTTTTTATGATATATTTATAATGACGGCTAATATATAATAAAATGAGCTTTTTGAAAAAAACTCAAAAACTTATTTTTTACAAATTTTTTATGTAAAAAATGGGTCAAACTTCGCAATGTTTGATAAAATATTTCATCAATTATTAAAAAATTCAAAATTAGCTAAAAGCTCATCTCAGTATAATGAGAGGTAAGGTTATTTCATTATAATGAGAGGTCATTTCATTCAATTAAAGGTTTACTTTAATTGTATGAAATATTTCAAGCATGTACATGTAACAGATTTTGAGAAAAGGTACATCGAAAACAGCCAATTTAACATTGTCAGTATAAAGGGAGAGAGAGGTTTCTAACTCCCTTTAACATATTTTTGCTTTGTGAGCTTATAGAATATAAGATCAAGTATATACAACACTCAAGTGAAATTTTGCTTATTACTAACGATAGTACAAAATAGTATAGTGTATTGACAATTTTTTCTTATTAGTTAAGCTTTTATTGGAAGCATAATCATAAGCTCTTTAAGGATGAAGACAACTTAAATTTAAAGTAATAATTTTTTAATGACTATAATAATAGTTACACACTAAATTTTATATTTTTAATTATTGACGAATTAGTGTTATTTTAATGATTTGCATGATATAATTTTTTTCAAATACTGAATTGGTCACATCACTTTCAATTCAATGTATTTCACGGACCTTTAGGATAATTAGATAGAATATTTGTAATACTTACAACGTATGTTTATAAAATATAGTTTAGGATTTATAAATATTTGTTCGTATTATTACAGTGGCTGTGGTAGCCTAGTGGTCAAGGTAACGGACTTGTAGCTAGCGTGTCATGAGTTCGAACCTAGTACCGCTGAAGACCCGCAATGTAGTGGGGCGATGCACGCTAAATCTGTCGAAGGTAGTATGGAAGTTAGGAGAGCGAGGTGTTCGCTCAGGTGTTGTCCTCGTCAATTGACCATGGTTCAAAATCACTAGATCCGTCTCCAAAACCCCCTGAGTTGATGAATATTGCGACGTTAATATTCACTCATTCGTATTATTACAGAGGATCTGTATGAGGAAGAATATTCAAAGGAAATTTAGTTCTTAACAATTTTCAACCTGCATTACAAACAATTTATTATAAGAATGTTAATATACCTATGTAAATGTAGAATGTAATCCATAATAATATGCCTTTCTTTAGGTATAATAAGGATTATTTTTGCAAAAATTTAGGTATTGTATAGACCACACTTGGATATTTTTCTCATTATCGCCCCAGTTCTGGTATTTTATTCAGAGTTAGAAAAGGATTAAAACTGGTCTTTGGAAGTATAAAATCTAATTAATCGATTAAAAGAACATGTTACCAAAATCTAAGTTAATGCATTGTGAAAAGGGCTTATTGTCCTTTTATGAAGAGAATATTTTTTTTAAAAAAATAAATTTTAGCGTTTTTAAATATGTAATACAAAGGACTTAAGTATGATATGAAAAAAGAAATTGAAAGATTAATTGCGTCTCATTCAAATACGACTGGTCTTGGCTTATTTCCAAGGGAGTTGTGCATGCCACAATCAAGAAAGCTATGCCGATAAGTAATTATTAAGAGGAAAGAAAAGGCTCAATAGGAAAGAAAATAATTCATTCTTATTTTTACAAATTTAAGCTCCTTGTTTTTGTAGATAGATTTGTCTTCCAACGATGCATAATTGATACGACCAGTCATTCGTCCCTTACCAAATTATAAATAAATGCTACTTCGACGCGTAATGACAGAGTGAATTAAGACTATAAAAATAATTATAAAAGGAGAGCAACTTTTACTCTTGAGTTTTAAGCCCAAATAATCACTGCTGCAGATACGAACATTTATTTGAAAGGTAATAACAGGATTTGAAATTTGTAGTCCAACAATGTCCCATTTTGTGGTTGCGCCAGGCCTCTGAAAGCATGCCCATAAATTAAAGAGTCGTTTAGAACACCGAGTTCTTGATAGAATAATAATACGGGAGAGAAAAGAGTGAAGGAAAAAACAGAGCGAAACGTATTTTGCGTTGATACTTAAAAATAATTCAGCTATCGTGAAAGACCACGACAATTTTCTTTATTTCGGCCATAAATCAGTTCCCTGGTGAGCCTTTCCGGAAATGAGAAGTTTTAGAATGGCTGCGAAGAACGAAAGCGTGTGAGCGAGAATTATATCTAAAGATAGATGACGCACCCTCCTTCTTTTAAGCAACCCTCGGATGTCTCTGAATGTTCTTCTGCAAACAGCGACTCTCACCTTGCCCGTAGAATTTGGTACAAAATAATTAAACAATTAAGACAATAAATAAAGGGATAAAATACATAAAGTTCTGGAATGCGGAAAATATCAGCATGAAAAGTAATCAAAACATTATTAATGTGTTTCGAGGTGCATCATTTTTCTTATTTTGCCCATTTTTGTATGCTTGATATTTTTTAGATCTCTCTTTTTTGAACCACACAAAAATTCTAAAAAATAAAAAAATATATATTTTTAATTAATTTTACTAAAAGTTTGCCTTTTTATGGAATAAATTATGCAGATTATATTATTCGGTATTGAGCACTGATTACTTATAAATTTCACACAAATATCTGTACTTATATTGTAATCAGTATTAAGATGAATATTGAAGAGTTATATATTTTTATAAGATCTTTTCTACAAAATAGCGTTTTTAAATGAAATAATTTTTCCTAATTCTTAACAGGGTTTAAATATAGATAAAGTGTTTCTTTAAATGCTTGCTGTTTCTGTGAGATCTACAGTTTATTTACCAATGGAAAAATTTATGCAGGAAATAAAATAAATATATATATTATATCTGATCTTTTTTTAAATGTATAACAATAATACAATTTTATTCTCAATAATATTTCCAAATTCAAAGACTTTACTCAATGAAACAACAAGCACTCAAGAATAGACAATTCAAGTTTTATGTAGTTTTGAATAATCCAGACTGTGCCTGGTAATTATGTAAGATGTGTAAATATTTACTTGCGGATACCAAAAAGTGTAAAGATGAATTGAGATTGTGCATTAACTTCTCAGTTAGAAGCAACACAAGATCTCTAATTGCGACGGAACTTGTAATATTGATCCCCGTCAAGTGATAAGGATGTCACACACACAAACACACACCTGAGTTTTTACCTCACTCTCCTAACTTTCACAATGCGCTAGCGTGAGAACTTTGAATCTTGACATATTTAACTTTCATCAGTCCTCATCTCGGTGGGTCTTTAGTGCCACCAAGACTGGAACACACAACTCAATTGTAATAAGGCTGACCACGAGAGTTCCCGATCATGAAGGGAAAAAAATAAATAACAGAAATATATATATATATATATATATATATATATATATATATATATATATATATATATATATAAACAAATCAGTGTGTAGTTTAGTATTTGTAAATTTAATGAACTTATATTTACCATATCTCTATCTGTCCCTATGCCTAACTTAAAAAGTATACATCATAAGATCATGGCATTGGATATTTATTGTTTTGGGTATCTTTTTTATGTAACTGATTATATACTTTTTAGTTCTAATATTTATTTTTTAATATATGAAATAGTTTACTATTTTTAAAAATAGTTTATATAGTTATAAGTACTAGGTTTTTGTTCGAGGACTTCCATTTTTGGAAATTGTGTCTTATAGTTAAACCAATTGAGTAAAAAGAGAAGAAAACATCTTACCTTAATTTATCAATATTTTTAGAACAATTAATGTTACTTTTCCTACTTCAAGATCCAAACTGTAGAATAATTTCCAAGACCAACTACTTTCGTCTGAAATATGTTAGGAAACAATTTACTTCTTTGGTTTTATATGAATCCTAAAATTCTTTTTTACATAAAATTGTAATGTTACTTTTATTTCTTCTTTTTTTTTCAAATCTTTATAACTTTTTTTCATGTCAGCAACGCGCTACGCGTAATTTTTCATCACGAAAACTACAATGAAAGTGAAAGGTATCGAAGTGATGGAGCAGAGAAAGTGCATGTTTTTTTTTAAAAAAATACATTATATATATATATTTCTCTTTCTCTCTCTCTTTCATTCTGTTTCTTTCTTTTCATATAATCTATCTAAAAATATACCACTACCATAGATCTACATTGAATCACAAATGACTCTCCCTGAAATTTATACTCCCATAATCTATTTTTTTTCAAACAATAAATAATTTTATCACGCACTAACAAAAACTTCCATTTCTTGTTTTCTTTAATTCACGACATTTAAAGTAATCACACATTCGGTGAAAATGAAAATGAGAATGGAACTCTCTTAAATTGTCTGGAACTCACAGATAAAGCTGGAATTCGCCATTGCAATTAAAGTACGATAACGTTTAGGGAGAGAAAATGCTATGCCCTTGAGACTTGAGTTCTGCAATTATTAATTTTATCCTAGACTTAGCGCTAATTTTGTATGTACTTTAAACATCAAATTTTAAAATTCCGTTCTGCTAAGTAAACTTAATGTGATGATGGAAAATTATAAATTGTATGGTCCTTCTCCGTATTATTTGAAACTCCTTTTCCAACGTTACTAAAACTATATTCGCATTTAATATGCAATATAATAACGTCCAGTGTATATATATACATTTAAAGCTTTAGTCCGAGCTTAATATATGTTGAATACTTGGTTTCTGAAAATATAATGAATATGTGTATATATATATATATATATATATATATATATATATATATATATATATATATATATATATATATATATATATATATATATATATATATATATATGTATATATATATAATACTAAATGTCACCGGGATTTTAAACAAAGATACTTAGAAAGTCTGTAGAATTATTTTAAATTTTAATTCGTTGGATTACACATCTATATACTTCGGATTTTTGCTATGTGATGACTGACTCCTAGATATTTAAATAAATTACTCCTTCTATATATAAGTTTTCTAACTTGAGAATATCAACATGTGCAGTGTTTTAATAAGATCAGAAATTGAAAAGCTTTTGCAACGTTTATCTCCTTTAAATATTTTACCCCCCAAATTAATTTTTAAGTAATTCAGCTATATATAATGTAACACATGAACAAAATATAAATTAAACTAATTTCACAAATAGAAACTTTAGAAGACCACCACTGGCATCGACATTACTCCAATTCAAAAAGTAATGATTGCTTTGTTAAGTGACTTGGTTACAAATTGTTGATATTTATTTGAAGTCGAAGAAAATGATTTCGCAGATCTATCAATCCAACATACGTTACTGCATATTAGGTTATTCACATTTTTCTTAAAATTCCAACTTTTACTTTTGGCACCTAAACACTTCATGCTTTCACCCCTTCAAATCATTCGAAAAATAGTCCAACAAACAGACGTTATGATTCAAAATGACAGCAATTCTAAATTCAGTTGTAGTAAAAAATCATACTGATGCAATAGAACCTTTCAACTCTTGAATATAAACATTTATTTTTCTCTTATTTATTTCACTTCGCGTTTCTGGAAAAGAGTTTGAACCCTGCGCTGTGACTTCTGTGACACCCGGTTGATGTATGAGTTTCCGGGCAGAATACAATGCGTCATTAGGTTTCCACTAAGGTACGGAACTGAATCCTGCTGGAGCTTGACAGCCCTCTCAGATTTCTATTGCCAACTGTTATCTGCCATTAGCATATGGACACGTGCATGCATCCTCACACAGTTTTGTTGCGCTGCCTCATTCTGTGTGTACCAGGAACGCGAACGTGTAACAAAGCCTGAGGTATTTAGTTGCGGCTATTTAGAAAATGAATATATATGTATATATTTTTAGTCAGAAAGGTCTCACAAACATAACGGTGTTCGTAAATTTTGATTTCACCAGGAGATCTGATCCCGGAATGAGAGGTTGAACATACTAAAATGGTTGTATTGTGCATATAGGAAGAAAAGGCATATTATTTTTCGGAACGCTGAAAAAAATGTCTTACTTTAAGTATTTTTTATATATATTTAGTCCTCCAGAGTTGTTTTTAAAACACTCGATTTGTTGCAATGATAATGAAATTTTTTTTATGAATATACCAGAACACACACATTCATACTTGAATATGTAAGATCATTATTAGCGACGTATTTAAATGAATTTTTTTTTTATGTTTCCTGTGTTTATTCCTTTAAAAAATGTAGCATAAAAGTATTTTTCAAAGTTATCTAATATACTCATATTACATGCATTTAACACAAAATCTTTCCCTAAATATTATTTTAATTAAGAAAGTGTGAGATACATATTATAAAAATGTTCAGTTATTGGAAACGTTTTACTAATGTATTAAATATATATATATATATATATATATATATATATATATAATCTAGAGACAACGTAATGAATAATATTTCGTTTTAGAATTACGTGCTTTCTTCAAAATGAATTCTAGATAGTGATAAACAGTAATGATTATTAAAATCGTTATATAATGTTACGGCTAGCACACAGTTCTAGTTATGCGTTTATCTACTCATCTCGAAAATCCTCAATTCAGAAAGATCTTTCATCCTTTTCTTTTACGCTACAAAAATAAAATGGAAAAAATAAAATAAAGTAAACAAAGCATCACACAAAATCTCATCCCGTAAAAGAAAAGCAATTCTTTACCAATTCACTTTATTATATCTTGAAGAAATGCCCCATAAATATTCCTTCGCCTATCTCTGCAACATTCGCGATAAACTTTTTATCCTTCTCAAGATGTCCTGAGAGCGAAAGGATTGAGGAGCGACCATTGCGTGTCACCAAAGTCTCCAACTCTCCTTCGCGTCTCTTCTAATGGTGTCGAAGGATATCGGAAACCTCAATAATCACGCGAACTCTCTCGATGGATGATCCACCAAACTCTAGAGACGATACGCACAATGGATCTGGATCATTTGTCAACCTGTCCGATGAACCCGGGTCCCTCGTGGGAGACACGCCCTACCTAGAAGTGTGGACCATTCAAGATTACCTGGAAAGGCATCAGTGAAGGGGAAAACCCCCTTTCGATCTTTCTCCATTGAGGAGTCAGGACATGATACCCAAGATTTGTTCCCAGATGGTGTGCCCCGGAAGAGAAGGATTGTGTCCAGTATCAAGATACTCAGTAACAAAGTTGAAGTTAAGAGTTACTAAAGGATATTTCCCCTTATGATCAAAGTTTGGGGATAATTATTATCCCCCTTTCTTCCTTTTTTTTTACTCAAGAAGGCATAGGTGAAACTGATGATAAAGTTTATCTTGGTAACTAATTCATTTCTAGTAATTGAAATCAAATTATGACATGTACTATTATCAGGAATTATTCAATGGGGGAGGGGGTCAGGGTCGAAAGTTCACCATTCTTGTATCATGCTCCTTTTGATTTTGTCGATTTTGGGGAACAAAACACAGCAAAAAACTAATTATTGAATAAA
Organism: Trichonephila clavipes; assembly: GCA_019973935.1. Taxonomy (NCBI): domain Eukaryota; kingdom Metazoa; phylum Arthropoda; class Arachnida; order Araneae; family Nephilidae; genus Trichonephila; species Trichonephila clavipes. The sequence goes on from BMAU01018399.1 coordinate 675,721, forward strand.
TAATTAGCATTAATTAATAAAATTAATCATGAAGAACAAATACTTAATTAAATTTTACGTACTATATAATTAGGATTATAGTCAATCGGAAAAAAATTAAGGTTTTTTTTGAGCGGTGGGTCAGGACCCCTCCCCCCCTTGGTGCGCCACTGACTATTAAATAATATCAGGACCGAGTCTAGTAATTTTGCCGCCCCGGACAAAAATTGAAAATGACGCCCCTCTCTCGAAAGCAAAAAATTATAATTTAAAAAGAAATATTTTTCAAATAGATACACACCTATAAAACGAATAATGAACAAAAAGGCTATATAACACTAATATATATATATATATATATATATATATATATATATATATATATATATATATATATATATATATATATATATATACATACTCATGTCCAATAAATTAAGGATAATGAAGTTCAGGCAAAGAAAGAGACAGAAGCAAAACAAATTTGACTTATTTGTAAAGTCTATTTATTAAACAAAAGGTAAAGAGCAAAAAAGATGCTATATATTTGACATAATTAATAAAAATTGCGATTTTTACTCCCTGGAGCAAATTTCAAAAAAGAACCTATTTACAAAAAACAGTATAACATGGTTAGTATGATGGTTAATACGGAGTATGTCTCCCGGACGATGCAATACAGGTCTTACAACGCCTAGGCATGCTGAGTATCAAATTATCAATCTGATCTTCGGGAATATTACACCACTCATCAAGCAATGCCCTCCGAAGTTCCAGTAGACAGGTGGAAGGGGGTTGATGGGCTACAATTCGTCGACCAAGCATATCCCACACATGCTCTATTGGATTAAAGTCCTGTGAGTATACTGGTCAATTCATACGAGTGATATCCTCCGATTGAAGGCATTCGTCTACAATGTTTACACGGTGAGGACGGGCGTTGTCATCCATAAACAGAAATTCAGCACCCATGGCGCAAACGTACAGGTGGTTCCAGAATGACATCCCGATAGATGTGGATTGCCATCGTTACACTCTGAACATGCAGGTCAGTTCTGGAACCAAGAATAATTCCTCCCCAAACTAGCCATCCTGCACCACCGTAACGGTGTCGTTCAATGGTGTTCTCTTGGTGGTAACGGGTACCTGGCGCTCTTCATATTAAAGTCCGGCGAGAATCAGACTGCAAACTAAACCTGGACTCGTCGGAAAACATCACACAAGACCACTGTTGTGGTGTCCACAATGCATGCTCTCTTCTCCAGGTTAATCGCAGGCGACAGTGAGTTGCGGTAAGTGGAACACATCTGACAGGCCAACGAGCATATAGACCAATGTGCCCTAAGCGTCTGTACACGGTCTGCCTTGAAACTGTCGTACCGGTAGCTGAAGAGAGCTGACGAGACAGGTCTGATGCTGTGCTCCGTCTGTTTCTTTTGGCAGTAACTGCCAAATATACCGGTCCTCATGGGCGACCTGTGCTGTAACATCTACTCACATTACCATCATCTTGGAATCGTTGACAAAGCCTGGAGATGACATTCTGTGCGATTCCAAGTTCCTCGGATACTTCCAGCTGGGTACGTCCACATTCCAGTCGTCCAATAATTCTACCACGTAAAAAATCATCCAAATGCTTCCTTTGTGACATAACTATGCGGTTATTGCACTGAAAGGCTTTTAAAGCGCTTGTGAACAATTTTACTTCTTTGCCACCATTCCTTATATAACCCTCTCTTACACTCTCGTCAATGTGACGTACAATCCGCGCCATCTGGTGGTTTCCTGTAATTTGCATATTCTTCTTCAAGACGTGTGTGATAATTCTACAGGTGAAATTTTTATTTTAGAGTTCAATTTCTGTGTGATTCTGAATTATCCTTAATTTATGGACATGAGTGTATATAATTTTAAGTCTTAAAAAATATAAAATAATTCCAAATTAAGGATGTATAATTATCTGTTATTATTTCAAACGAGTAAAAAAAAGTAAGAAAAAGAGTTGCCCATTCCAGCAGGCCAATTTCTTCAAAAAAGAGTACTGATGGTGGGGAGTGAGTGAGTTAATATTAACGTCGCACTGTTCAGCTACACGAGGGCTTTTGGCGACGGACCATGTAATTTTGAACCATGGTCAAGTGACGTGGACGACACCTGAGCTGGCACCCCCCTCTCCTAACTACCACACCACACCAACGGGAGGACGTTTCAGCTCTCGACAGATTTAACGTGCATCGCTGCCCTACACGGCGGGTCTTTAGTGGTACTGGGATCGAACGCATGACATGCCTGCCATGGTTGGATGCCTTAACCACTGGGCTACCGCAGCCCCCCTGATGGTGGGGAACACAAGTGTTTATTTTAAATTATAGTACCTACACCCTATACTAAAACAAAACATCTTCTGTAGCTCTACACCAAGCATTTATTACCCCTGTGCCCTTTTGGATAGCTGACACGAAAAACCGTGTGAGTGAAATTGATATCCATTGTGACCCAACTTCAGGATGGGGAGAAAGTTACTAGTGAAAGATGTGTAAAAATATTAAATTTCATTATTTAAGATGTATTTCTGCCTCGAACCCTTCAAGTTTTGACGGTCGACAAAATAAGGGAATAAAATACATTTTTTAGAAAAAAATTCACACCCAATAATATTTCAGAAAATATATCAAATTTTCTGCAACAAAAAAAATTTTTTTTTTATCAAATTCGAGCCAAATGCTGCCCTTAAAATTTGCCGCTCCGGGTAGGGGTTCGGTTTGTACCGTCCTATTGCCGCCCCTGATAATATGTACGTAAACTATTATCCCAAAAGTTCATAGAGCCTGATTATTTAGGCTTAAGTATTTTTTACCCTTCTCTCATTTCACTACAATTTTTCTCAGTTTTATGCTTAAAAGGTTTATGGTAAAAAATATCCTTTTTATCCCCTCACCTTTTATTATTAAGAGGCGAATAAAGCTTTTAATAACTTTTTTTGACAGACATCAAATTGATATTAAGTTGTAGCAACTACACAAAAAGGCGAGGACTATTATGTTATACTTAAAATAATTATAAAATTATCAAGAATTACGTGAATATTTCAACTCGATATTTTTTAATGACTCATTATACGTAAAGAAAGAAAAAAAGTACTCATTTCAACAAAGTAGCTTACGTATTTAATAGTACAAGAAAAAACCACTCTGAAGAAGACCCATTCTACTATGTTTTAAATTAAAACCTTAAATAAGTATTATTTACATAAAAAATATCTAGTCTTAGAAGCTGTTTTCTGCACAGAGAAATCACGTCCGGTAAGCGAAAAGCAGTTATTTCAAGTGAATGATGAATTCATCGTAATATTTATACTGTATTATTTTCATAAATTTTACAAGATGATTTTCAAATGAAATTAATTAAGTAATGAAGTATGAGAGAGAAATGCGATGTTCTACAGACGCACATAAAAGTAAATCTTAGGTATTAAAAAAATTAGAAACACATGTTAATATTAAGATTACAATATGATCTGCGAAACATAAAAAGCGGCACTCCGAGGAGTTATCGTTATGGCACGAAATTAGTAGATACAATACACATATCTTGAAAATGAAACGCTAACAGTATCACGAGAATTGAATGTTTTATTCCGGAAATACAACTACAAGAGAAAAAAAAACAATCAACAGTGCGTTGGACCATCACTGTCCTATGCAAGTTAACTTATAGAATTAGCCGATATCATCCTGAGGATTGCTTACCATAGACGTATCTATTAGAGAGTTAGATCTGCACTGTGAAGCAACAAGAGGCTCTTGGGGATGGACCTCCTAATTTTGAACCTCAGTCAAGTGACGAGGACGATACATAAGTTGCACTTCCTTTCCGAACTTCCATACGACGCCAACGGGAAGACTTTGAGTCTCGATAGATTTAACGTGCATTAGCCCTTCTGCACGAGGGTCTCCAGTGGCATCAGGTTTCGAACTCACCCCTCGACAACGACGGCCACGAGCCATGACCAGTCGGCAACTGCAGCGTACCGCGTTTATAAAGAAGGATCAGGGTCTTTAAGTATCTGTGTGAGGATCAATCTATCCTTGTGTTCTGTCGTCGCTTTCGGCCACTCGTTACCTTCCTCGCATTCTGTACACGCGCGCCGGTCACGGTTCATTCCTTCCTACCAACATCGTCAAATAGCATCATCACCCCGACCGAAATGTTGAATGAACCATCGATTTGAAGATTGATTTGCTTCACTTGTAAGTCCTCTCTCAAGTGCCGACATCTGCTCATACTGTTTTCAAATCCATCTGAGGGACATTGATACAGCTTACTTGAGTCGACTGAACCACATTCGCATTTAAATTGTGCCTTGGCATTGGAGCATTTTTTGTTTCATACACCATCTGGATGCTCCTTTGAAATGCAATAGAGCTCCAAGTATAATCAGACAATGACACCAAAAGTTAATCATTTGCACATTCTATTGCTTTCGTGAGAAATGTGCATATGCAATTTAATTACATTCATATTACCCCATCTTTGCACGTAGCTTATTATGTCATAGAGTGTAAATACTATTTATAAATACTGATGTGACAAGAATAAGTGATATGTTGATTGCTTGAATTTTTTAGTACAACTTTTTTTTTGTAACAATAGAATCTATTCAAAGAATAAATGAATCTAACGTTTTTCATTTTCCTTTACTAATGATGATTTCGTATCCATCACTTTTACAACTTTATTTTAAGCATTGGAAAAATTTTATCGATCATTAAAGACTATTGTCCTTTGAAAAATACCAACTTCTTAGTCAAATTTAGAGACTCATAAATTCATTTGAACTTTTTTTTAAGTTTATAAAACACCGGACTAATTACATTAGAAACACAACATCTAATCATGATTAGAATTCTTAAGAATGATGCAACCTCTTTCAAATTTTAAAAACCCAAAATGGAACCCCTGAGGCACAAAAGAAAGACTAGAAGTTTCTGAATGATGAAACTTTCTTAGAATAAATGTTAGTTTCACATTCATTAAAAAAAACTACATTGAGAGAGAATATTTATAGGGTATTAAAAATATTTCTTTTTGCCATAGTTACTCAAATACATCCCAAGTAAAAAGAAATTGATTTAAACTGGATTACTTTTCACTGATTGAGTCTCAACAAATCTCATTAAATCATTTTCGTTTTCCACGGTTTCAATCATTTGATATTCCATGGTACGTTATCATAAAACACATACCCCAACAACAATATATTATTCCCTGCTACTAAAATATAATGAAATTGAAAACAGAAATTATATCTTCAATCACGTAATTAGAATAATAATAATGCCTCGATAAAAATTCCGTAAAAACTTGCACTGAAACCTTCTTATGCTCTTTTACAAAATAAATCATATCAAATAGTTGGAACTAAACCGTTACTACGCAATTATGAGTAAATTACAGCACGTAGCTCAGAACGAGATTTCTCGTTTTCCGACTCTAATGTATTTAGAGAGATCATTAGAGATAAACTTTCATTTTTTTTCTTCCTGTTACTGGACCATTGTCTTCGATCATAAAATTTCAAGTCTTGTTTGACATTATATTTTCCTTTCCTTGATGCACTGTGAACGTTGTCTTAAGCTTATATTGTAAACATCTGATCAAGTACTTTTCTAAATGGGATAAAACCCAAAAACCCGAGTTAATGCCCAAATATTTCTGGCTATAAATAAAGTGCATTTAACGTACTTATATCACGAAAGGTCCAGGATTAACTAAAATATTTGTAAAGAAACTCTACCTTATTTAATCCGATTGTATTTAGAGTTGATATATTTTTCAACAAAACAGATACTTCTTTAATAAACTGTATCTACTTTCTTTTTGAATCACTCTAAAGACAAAATTTATCATAGAATTAAAACTGTACTGGTATTTTTTGGAGCTTGTGAAAACTGTGGGGCAAAAGAAAAAGAAAAATGTTGTATTAGACATTTTTCTATGATAATTCCAACTCAAAAACAAAAAGCATTAAAAGTCGATATAATATATGTATGCCAAAATATTAGATGCACCGTTTCACAATATTTCCTGACGTTTGATGAAAGCTTCTTTAATCCTAAGTAAGAAATTGGATACAAATGGATTAGAAATCATATCGAGAGTTTGCTATTTGTAATTATGCCAAAGAATCTCATTGAGTGGATGAGATCAATAAAAGAACGGCTTGTACTCCCTCATTCTCGAGATATTCAGCCTTTGATTACCCTTAATGCTGAAACATTAATGATTGTCATTACTGTAATGATTCTCGTAAACATCGGAACATTAATGGTTGCTATTGCGTGTGTCTTTTGTGAAACAAGGATGCGAAGAACACGCTGGAGTATCTCAAGCACTACAAAAACGTATGGTATAGCAGTTTGTAAATCAGGTCTTATTTAAATCTCTTTCCCTTTTTTGTTATTTAGAAATTATAATTAATATTGAATAAATAAATAGAAAAATTATTAACTTTTCAAAAGCACAAGTAAATGAATTTAAGGCAACAAAATTAAGATAGGTATTCAACTAATTGTGTTGCATTATGATATCTTATTTATATCATTGGTACTTAAAAATGGAATAAATTTAGCCAAGTGGTAAGGTTGCGAGCCTCGTAGTCAACGAGTCATCGTTTCAAATCTTGAATCCCCGAAAAGAATCATGCGGTATAATGTGGGCATTAGGAAAAAATAAATGGATCAAATTAAAAACCTGGAATTAAAATTAAAATACATTAAATTGACTTTGAAAAGCTTCACAAGGCATGTGGTTTGAAAGTTAATGGTATTTGACCTTGTATCAATTATCAATGACCTTGATATTGAAATTCGTTTAAAAAACCCATTGCTATTAAACGTAAGACGTTTACTAAAACAAATCAAGCATTTAAAATTTAGGATGTCGAAACATACCCTTCTAAAATTTACCACGTACTTCCGATATTCAAAATAATTTTCCCTTAACGTATATGAAAAATACATAACTTTTTTTTATTCAACTAATATTACTACCTTTGAATTTAACAAGAACTGCAGAACTTATAAAAGTCAGTTGGCATGGTGTGAAAGAATTCTAAGATTCCGTCACCTAATAATAACCAGGGCTACTTTTTTCCCCTTTCGCATTAATATTGGTTTAAATTAACGTCTTTTTAGCGTGAGTAAGCATATCAAACTCACGGTCGAAGATGAATATTTTTGTGCTTATAATACGAATCGCAAGGAATAAAGATTAATTAAGAAAACTCCCGTTGGAATTGCATGTAGTGTGGTCTGCATGTCTTGTAAAGATTTGATTTGTGGCAGGAGATGAATTTTACACACCTTCTTTACAGCCACGAGAGGGCCTATTAGAGACGGGCTACTTTCAGATATGAATCTGTGATACTGTAATGGAACTTTTATATCTGTACCATTATACTCCTCTCCAAATTTCAATATTCTTTCGCGAAGATTTCAGGGTTCAACTTCTGCAAAGGATAAGCTGTTTCTGTTACTTATTAGAACTCAAACCTGATCCTGAGCTGTAGCGAAGGTTACATTACATGGCTTTAAATCATAATGATACAATGACTTTTTTTGCGTTGCCAAATAGTTATAATTAATTTTACCCCTCTAAGCGATTTTTTTCATCTGCATGAACACTTATTTGACTCCCTCATTTCCAATAAGTTGTTACTTATCTTTTCATTCATGGACAAAAAACTGATGCAATAAGTATGAGAAAAAACGCTTTTATATAATCTGCTATTAATAGTATTGGGAATGTTTGGACCATGTGATCTTGACTCCTCAACTTCCCAATGCAAAATATCACCTTTATATATAAAATTTTAATAGAGACTATAAGCAAATAGCCAGGTTATTACGAAATATATTTGAGCCTTCTAACAAAATATTTGTCCTTTTCCATTAAATAAAATAATAGTTTTAAATAAATGGGAAGGAAGAGCATCCAACACATATCACAATCTTTACCGTGACATTCACAACAAAAAGAACTCTGCATGATATCTCTGACAATGACAGTAAGTCTCATTTATTGTTATCAATATTCATGCATTGTGTTATTATTTATTATTTACTGTACCATTTGTCTTTTCGGTAAGAATGTCCATATTCTATACCGAGAGAAATAAATTCCAAATAGTTTTCCTGTTCCTGACAGAAAGGTTGCAGCGGTCGATACTGTTTGCTTCACAGACGACACTTTCAGACCTTGAGAGTTTTCCATCCATATCTCACTCGGCATCATTAGGAACATTCGTTTTCAAAAGCGCTCCTGGTCGTTCATCATGAGTTATGCACTTGATCATCCCAGGAGTTGGAATTCCGGATAAAATTTTAATAGTCAATAGTTAGGTGGATGATCAGGATGCGGTTTTCCATCTTTTGAGGAAGACGGCTACACGCAAAGGAATGACTAGAGACAAATGAATAAAGAAATTAACACGCTGCTGTGGGGATGATAAATTAATGCTTTGAAAAATATGTTTATATTTGTTCAGAGAAATAGTGGTAGAAAAATAGGATGAAACGATATCATAAATCTTAAGCATACACTGTTACAAACGATTAAAAAATAACTTGCAAGTCGAGCATATATTTATCCTATAACTGTTCTGTAATCAAATAAAACTGTACAGCTTAATAACGTCACGAAAAATCACTATGTATTCATTTCTTATCTTAATAATATAGCATAAGACCACTCTAAGTTATCTAGATATTAGTTATTTTTTCAAATCAGTTATTGATTAAAAAATCGCTTCTTTGCATTCATATTAGAATTTTATTTGATTTTCTGTTAATTAAATTAGGGAAATACATAAGTTTTTCAATCTGTTTTTATTCTGGTTATTAAATACAAACGTAGCCTTAATTGTAATGTATTAAACAAATAACCTCACATCAGAATTTTTTTTCACTTTTTTAAGACAGAGGGGATTAGGATTAAAAGAATATATATTTAATTAAATCACTAAGAACATTAATTTTCTTTGCGATTTTTCTTTCATATTTTAAAATAAATTTGTTACTTCCTAAAAAATAGCTTATATTTTATGAAACTGCTGTACTTTTTCAGAAGAAATTCATTTATTTTTTAAGAACTATCACATAATTCTTCACTAAACAGTTTTTGACAGAACTTTCTACAATTTAACACTTCAGAACTTAACTCTAACTAAATTTAACATTACAGAATGCAGCCAACAATGCAAAGAATTGTAAAAAATTTACAAATATTATCTAAATGGCATATTATGTCCTTGAAGTTTAGTTGGGATTCTCTTATCACCGGGTCTTTATGGGACATATTGTGCAAACCACACAAAAAAGAAAAATATTTTCATTTAATAATTTAAAGCAATTTTAAGACTAAAACAATTTTAAAACTAAAACTCTAGAAAAAGTATGCAAATGTATTTGTAAAAAAAGACCAACGCTTGAAAAGTTAAATATTTGTGAATGAGAATTCTTCCACACCAATTTACTTAAAGTGTATGATTTAAGGTGTTTAAAATGAGTAAGAATCAAAAGCAGAACATTTAGTCAAAATGTGTCTCACGGTTTCAATCCCTGTAAGAAGACGACTCTCTTTCAACTACATTTTCCTCGAGAACAGTACATGCTGAAATATCAGAAAGAGTTAACTATTGAAAATAAATTTAATATGTTTGATTCCTGTTGTTTTATACCAAAAAGAAAATTAAGTTCAAAATAAAATTATTTTCTTAAAAAGTAAAGGAAAATAATATATTTTTAATTAATAAAATTGTTATGGTCGCTCCGCCACGTCCATTAGTGTGGGACAGTGGGAAGGAAGATTATAGCCATATTCAAAACTAATTCTATTTATTTACTATCATGAACAACAACACGAATTCTATTAGCCTAGTTAGGAGATGCATCAACTATTAAATATGGAAAGCAATAGCGACGTAGACGAGATACGAGAAGTCTTAGTAAATTGGATCACTTACATCTAAGCAAGATATCTTCGAATTCCAAGCGACCTAATCTAATTTAATTAACTAGTTGACAAATCGTCAATGTTTAATATAACACTAATCAGCTAAGAAATATTCACGCCTCGCTTCCCATTTAATCAGTTACTGCCACCCGTTAGCAGTCTAACTTCTCTCTCCATCTAACTTGAAAGTTTAATCTTTATATACAAGTCTTAATTTACATACTCATTTCTTCTTCGGTGGAGGGTTTATGATGGAATAAATTTTAAAGACCCAATATTTCCCAAGATGATTAGTTGAAAGAACGCGGATTGTAATAAATTACTCTTAATTTATTGGAAAAACTATTACCTGAACAAATAATGCCCTACCTTTCTGATATTTCTTTGGGCAGAGAGCATATACGGTGTATCCGGTCCTAATATTGCAAAAGAAATACATAGCTTCTTAATTAACTTTTAATTACGATTATTTTTAAAGAACGTATATACATTATATTTACAAATACCCACACGACGTAAGTAGAAATGGAGGTAAACTTTTGGGGCGTATCACCAAACCTTTTGACGAAATCTCTTCCTCTGTTCTGATCAGTTCTGCTCAGTTCAGTTCCTTCTGTACAGTTCTAGTCAGTTCCGTTCAGTTCTGTCGAAACTGCGGACATTTGTTTTATCTCTGACGCAACTAGCGTCCTCTGGTGTGCGAATACGTGGTTCATAGTTGGTTGGACACGGTTGGTTTTTAACACGGATAGACCCGTCACAAAATGACTAATAATTTTTGCTTATATTCCGGGGATTAAAATGCTAAAATTATGTATATTATAACTTTGTTGTTATTTTAAAAAATAAAGGTGTTATGTATATGATTTCATTTTTTGTCTCGCTTCGGTGGAAGTTACTAATTTAGAAAGTAATAAAGAAAAACACACATAATTTAAGAAAATTGAATGTTTTTCGTTGTAATATGTCCAATAAAGACAGTTATTATAAATCTATTACATTTATTTAACCGACAGATACTTTTGGTATAGCTAGACATATGCGTATTTCAATTTCGAAAAATGTTATTATTTTTACAAATAACTCTTTCCAAGAATATCATATGCAATAAAAAAACTGTCTTAATTTTAGATTTAAATTTTAACTGATAAGCGTTTTTGAACAGTTATGCGATTTTAAAAAAACGTTCGCATTAATGTTTTAATTATTATTTAAGCAAAATGAACCATGCATGAAGCCCCCACATTTCGAAAGAAGTTTTAGTAACTAAATAGAAAATTTGTTTTTTGCTGTATTCATCTTAAATTTTCATAAGTGATTACATGAACTAAATAAATGCGCAGGTGTAACAAGAGCTATAAAAATTGTGAATATAATGAGATATCGAATTCTCCAACAAAATCACTCCCAAGAAGAGAGGTATTTTCAATGTTTAATGCAGATAGTCCATAAACCCTTATTAAATGAAACCAGAGAAGCTACACATCATTATATACACTAACTGCAAACAATATGATATTTCGAATATCATTTTTTAATAATTATGTGTGGTTGAATTTTTTCCCCTTTAAACCAAGATAATATGTTACTGATATAAAAGATTGTTAAAATAATTGGTGAATTTCTTTTTTTAATAATAAGCTTCAACAACTTCTCCGAAATGTTAAAGTATGTATTGGTGATGTTGTAAGCAAAGAGCTTATAATGATATTTCTATTTTCCAGTAGGTGGCGCTTTCATATGAAAAATTCTGAACAGCGAATTGAATACTCAATTGAATCGCCTACTTGCTTTGAAAGTATTGACTAATTATCAAGCTACGATGTATTTCCACAAATACCATGTCAGTAGATCCTAATTATTAGATTATACGACCACGATAAGGGATATTAAAACTGTTCGAAAATGTTAGGCAACCAGTTCTCAGAAGAACAGAAGAATAATTCAATTACTTTAGAAAGAGTATAATTCAATATTCCTTGCAAATGTGATCGATATTTAATCAAATTGAATCTCAAGCTACCATGCTGATAGGTAAATTGATCAAATCAAAAATGGAAATTTTGTTACTAAAATTCTATCGATTTTTCGTTTGGGTTAAATTGAACTGATGTCCCTCTAGAATTACTCAGTGAGCTATTGACGATGTTCTTTGTGAATTCCGAAATATATATACATACATATATATTTCATTTTTAATCTAATGATGTTCTAATTTTTAATGCATGGATTTTTCTTGAAGTATCATTAAGAATCGTGCTATAAATTTAATTCACAGTAACACATTTCCTTTCCAAAAATTATATTAATGTTATTATAAATCACAATCTTCGTAACAAAAAAATTTATGAATTGTTTTTAAATATACAAATAATAGTTAAATTGGATATTATCCACCTGCCCAAAATCTTTCGTTAGAAATTGTTTTAAAATGATCAAAGAATAATATATATGCAAATAATGGGGTATATTATTGATACGTCTCATTATCTAGAGCATGGAATGAGAGCAAAGACATAGTACATAATAATATATTACTGTGTTTATAATAAAAAAATACTATATAAAATGATTACGAAATTACAATCAAAATTAAAATAAATTACTAATAATATATTTCTGACAAATAATTTTACTTTCCATTTTTTTAAAGTAAATTTAATCGAAATTAGAGATAATTCTAAGAGGTATCTCCTGAATCGCGGCTATATTTTTGTGGATTTTAGGACATTTATGATTATTACTAATTTTAATGAACTAAGCTATCCATTCCACGGCCTTACTTAATTCATTTTTTTTAGCTGGTCAAGAATGAAGGAACTATATCTGGAACATTTTTTCAGGTAAAAGAATAAAAGATGCATGAAAAAATATATACGTAATGCGTGATTCACTGAAATGTGCTTCATTTTATAGCAGTGCTTCTCAAACTTTAATATTCGCGACCCAATATTCAATCATAATTTTCATCAGCCCCCCCCTTCTCCTTTCAATAACAATGTATTAAATTCAATAATACTACACTTTGACACTAAACCTACAATACGACTTTAACCTATTAAGCGTTGCCGGCGTAAATAAGCGTCTCGCTCAGACAGTATGTTAATTGGCCCGGGCGTATATATACGTTTTTCCGAAGTACGATCTTTTCCGTGAACTTCTATTCATAAAATTATAAACTTTGGAATGCAATTAAATAACCTTGACAGTGTTTGAGAAGGATTTTACTTATTTCAGAGGATTTGCTTATTAATGCACCACATTCGCTTGCTTACTCGTTAAATAATGGTATGGTGGAGCGAAACGCGTACTTATTAATCAGCATTGAAAGGATTAATTATAAATCGTACAAATTATTAAGATTGGTGTTTATTGTTGCACATAATTTTATATATGACAAGCCCATGGGGTCACTGGTAATTATTAAACTTTTTCTAACCTAGTATTGTTAAATTAATTATAAAATACATTGCGCAGTATTGATATATTTATAAGTGTATTGTATCAGTGTAAATGTATATTTTATTTTTTATCATGCCAGAATGTATTTTGTTTTTGTTTACTTTCAGTAAATCAATAAATTTTTTAAATAATCTTTTGTTATCGACTTTTCAATATACTCGTGCCCTCCTCGTAGGGTTATCACGTCCCCCTAAGGGGACGCACCCACAGTTTGAGAAACACTGTTTTTTAGGATTGTGAACTGAAGATATAATTTAATACTGTAGTATTGTTTTACATAGTAAAATCTCTGCATTCTTGTTCTATTGCATAACATTAGGCAAAGACAGCCATAGATGTTTGATTTTCAGATTACAGATTTTCGGCTTTCCTGCTAAAGTTCCTGAATTAACACATTTACAATGAATAATTTGAATTGTATTTGACACTGATATTCTCATAGATAAATATATTTTAAGAAAATACTGATTATTGCTAAAATAATTTTTAAAAATAACTTAAAACATTCCCTCAAAAGAAAAAAAAGGGAATTGAAAAAATGCATAATTAAATTTTTCTTTCTTTCCAATTGATTAAATATACCGTATTTACTCGAATCTAAACCGCGTTATTTTTCCAGTGTTAATGCTTCTGAAAATCAGGTGCGGCTTAGAATTGAAGGCAAAACATTAGTTGGATGATAAAAATGGAGTTTCCACATATAGCCGTTCATTCTGGTCACTTGCCTTGATGACTTATACTCATTCCTCTGGTTATCTCCAGTATTCAGTCTACCAAAACATTGTTGTTTGCTGGTATTTAGGAAATTTTTTTGCATACGCTTTCTTTTAATCCCCTAAACATCAAAGATATCACTGATAGCAAGTCGAGTTCACTATGACGCAAGGATGATAAGATAGACTCATTTTATATGCAGAAAAAAACAGAAACAGAGCATCAGCTTCTGAAAATTTGACACGGATGAAACAAATGTACGTCGATGGCGTAAAAAAAATTATATAACTTTTGCTTGTAAATGTTTAACAGTCTTAAATATTTCTTTTACGTTCTTTTGTAATACATTCTTTTAAGAAAGTATTGCATAACAAATGCATTGGATGGCACGGAAAACGAAAACGTGAGGGAAAATGGCAACGCCGGCACCTGTTCCGAAGTCAACTGTGACAATGGGTGTCACAAATCATTTTCGAAACAGGATACTGATGGATATAGATTCATGTATGTATTTGAAAGATTTTAATACTGGTAAAATAAATTAATTTTATTAACTTATTATTTTTCATTAAAAATTTCTTTTTAAATTTCTGAAGTATCGGATATCGAATGATTTTTTCTCAAAAACTTATAGAGAATTGAAGGTGCGGCTTAGATTCTATGACACCATTTTTTTCGCAAAAACATTTTGAGAATTGGGGATGCGGGTTAGAATCGATGGTGGCTTAGATTCGAGTAAATATGGTATTTCATCACTTGTTAATGTTATATATATATATATATATATATATATATATATATATATATATATATATATATATATATGTATACATACATAATTTGCTTTGTTTTATGCATACCATTTTTTTCCCTCTTTGATTAATAGGATAATGTCTAAACTTGAAGCCTCAAGTTTAGCTGTGGGTGTATCAGAAATTTCTCAGAAAAATTTGTTATATGAAGAGAAAAGTGTGCCTTCTCTCTCTCTCAAAAAGGAAAAAAAAACCTCAGTCAGTGATGTGCACGCCTTATTTAATCAATAATGTCTACGCAATGCATTTTAAAAGTCAGCAAATCAGGAAATTCCACACTCTAATAATGAAACTGTTTTGGAGGATTAGAAAAAGAAAACGGAAGAAAAAATGTGTTTATACTTTTCTATATTAAATTATCTAAAATATATTAAGCTTCGTTTCAAGAATAAGTAATTCTAAAAAACGGGGAGATCACATCACATTTACAAGAATGCAATAATATTTAAGAACTATGCATAGATGTTTTATTTGATAAAATATAAAATTATGGAACATTTAGTCAAGTGCATAAAGTAACAAATACCTTTTTGGACAAATAACTTTGGTCTGAAGACAACCATGGCAGAATGCTCATTCACTTTTCGTTAATCAATATTCGTTAGGTGAAGCGTTCACTATAACATTCAATCCTTATTCTGTTAAGGCAATTTAGTCCTTTGACACAGTGATAGAAATCATCACTAAAGGATATTAAAGATGAACATATTAGATAAAGTATCCTGGGAATACAATGGTGGCATTCGATAATTGAATGGCTGGCATTTAATCAAATTGGATGGTTGTGTCGAATTCTAAAGATATCTTATAGTTTAATTAGGAGCAGTTGTCAACAAAAGTAGACGGTGGACCTTAATTTAATTGATTACAATAAAGTCATTCATATGTTTAAAGAATTTCGGTCTTTAATCTATAAGTAGGAAGTCTTAGTAGTACGTCAAAGTAAAAATAATTACCATTGATTAAGTATGCTATTTATGTACTACATCAAAAAGTGGTGTTTTTTTCCAAAGAAGCATTTTAACAAAGAGAAACAGTTTTTTACGAAATGGGTTTATTTCATTTTCAGTTTATGCTACCAGAATGCAAGAATACAGATTATTTTTCCAAATCTATGTTAATAAAACCCTTATTTCGATTACTTTATCATTAAATCTATTAATACACTAGTGAACAAAACTTCAGCTAAAAAGTAAGTTTTCTGCATACAATCATAAAATTGTAGGGAAAAAAAAGCATTGTGCGATTAGTACAGTAAAATTCCAACTCAGTAAAGAGGTGATACATATACAAATATCAAGAGTGTGACGTTAGAGGTTACATGGAAGCACGTAAAAAGCATAAAATCAGCGCTCACAGTGTCGGGTAACTTAAAAGGGAGGAAAGATGCATTTTCCAACATTCACTGTAAGTGAAAGCGAAAAACTGCAAGAAACCACCAGGATGCCTCAACACAAAGAAGAATGACCAGCAAGCTTGAGGAGGGGTGCAATTTAACGAAAGCTGTCTAACATTTTAAAATCGACAAAAGAGGTGTATGTCCCAAGCTATGACATTTATCAAAGGACAGGCACAGCTGTCAGAAATGCTGGGAATAGTCAGCTCCAGAACACGGTAGGCTTGCTTGAAGAAGCATTCTGATGAACGAACGGACAAAGCTCCTCATTTCGACAGAGATTTACTTAAAGGAGATCACTGCTATGATTAAGTTTTCATTCCCCACGTGTATCTATTCCGAGTACCCATTAATCCAAACTTAGCTTTTATGGACGACAATGCACAACCCCATAGGTGT
This sequence comes from Trichonephila clavipes, assembly GCA_019973935.1. NCBI lineage: Eukaryota > Metazoa > Arthropoda > Arachnida > Araneae > Nephilidae > Trichonephila > Trichonephila clavipes. Next base: position 692,497 of record BMAU01018399.1, read on the forward strand.
ATTTCCATGCTGTTCATGAACCATGTTGTTCATGAACTTCTAAAAAGTGAATACTATATCCGTAGAATGGCCAATGCGCACTCCGATTTAAATCCTATTGAACACGTGTGGGCTTCTTTAAAAAGCTGACCTGGTGGCACAATTGTTGACTCCAGAGAACATCCGATTAACTGACTCAGATGATTATTGAGAAATGGCAACTCTTACGTTATGCTACCCGAGAAAAGCATTACTCTCTCTTTCTCTCTCTGTATGTATATATATATATATGTGCGTGTGTATTTATATATACGAGGCAACGGTAGCCTAGAAGTCATGTTCATGATTTCGTAACCGTCGTTTGTTTAGTCACAGGTCCGAGTCCTGGGGCCACTGAAGACCCACCGAGTAGAGGTGCTGATACTTTTTAAATCTGTTGTGTCTTTACTTTGGTGAGCGTTAAATCTGTCGAAGCTCAAACGTCCTCCAGTTGGTGTGGTGTGTAAGTTAGTAGAGGAGTGTGCCAGCTCAGGTGTCGTCCTCGTCACTTGACCATGGTTCAAATTTACAGGTCTGTGGCTGAAAACCTCGTGTAGCTGAATGGTGTGACGTTAATATTCACTCACTCACTCATTCACGTTGGTGTGTTGGGGAAGTTAAGAAAGTGAGGAGCCGGCTCAGATTATATATATATATATATATATATATATATATATATATATGCATATTTTTCTCAGAAATTAATAATGTTAGGTATATTTATGTAATACACATTATTTCATGAGAATATCATTACCATATAAAAGTTTATTCATCTCTCTTTCTAGATTAAATCTTCCTTATAGTATATAGTGTCGGTAGATAAAATATTATACCATGTAGTGTGTAGATAGGCTCTCGTTGAAATAATATTCTCTATAATTATATTACCGTTATGACAAATATTATTTTACAGCTCTAATAATATCTTCAGTAAAATAATTCTGTTGAAATTTAATGAGTGACCATTCGTTTCAGCACAGTCTCTGAATAGCAATTGTGCATTGTATCGATAATGGCAAGATTTAGACTGTTCACATTGCAATACCAGTAACATCTACGTAATTCAGAAGATTTTGACATTAAATATATCCTATAAATTTCGCAAATACATGCAATTTATATAACCATTTCATGAAGGAAACTATCATTGGAACAATGTTTCGATAGATGGAATTTATCAGTAAAACAGTTGTTTTATAAAGTTACTATTGGTCACCCCATTAAAACAATGTTATGTAATTACTTATTACCATAGTTTATATGAATTATTGCGTAACTTTATCTAATAATTGTGTGTGAGTCAGAATGATAAGATTATGACAACTGTTTGTAATATCATTTATTTATGCATAAATAAAATTCAAGATAAAACTTTCAAAACCAAGTTTTCTGTATATTTAAAAAAAAATGCAATTAAACAAGAGGAAGTTGTAAGTAAATGATGTAGTGATTAATTTTATTATATAAGTTAAATTAAGCGACACAAAATGCTTCACCAAATTCACACAATGGTTGACTTTTGAAGTAATGTTTTAAACTTAATTTGTGTGAAGTGATTACGGATTTATTGGACAAGATTGAGATAACTTAAAAGAAAAACTTCGTAATATATAGAAATGTATTGTAATGTTTTTGAGGAGAGCTGAAGAATATTAAAATCACCTTTTTGAAACAGAATTTCAAGAAATTTAAGTATCGTCATTGCCATTTTTCGTAGTCGATAGTCAGGGTCTTGTTGTTGCGATAAGAAATCAATGACAAACAATGCATTGATTATAAAACAGCGTAAAATGTACATAAAATCTTTCTAAACCGAATTTTAAATCCTTTAAAATGAGCTCTGTTCCCTATTGAGAATATCCCCATACAACTCACACATATGTTCATTACATTTGCTAAGATCCCATTAAAATCCATCAATTTGCTAATTTCCTATTATAATTCAAATGAACTTTTTTCAAGTAAAATGAGTATATTTATGGGGACAACTTTATCTACGGTATTGAATAATATAGTAGTGAATTTATATCTATAAAATATATATATATAAATTAAAACCAGGCAATTTATTTGAGTGAGATAAGTGTTTAAAAATGTTATCTTAATATCATGAATGAAACAACGCAAATGTTTTATTTCATTTATAATCAAGTTCAGAAACATATATATATATATATATATATATATATAAGTCTAGAAAATCAATACACACACACACACACAAAGGCAACTTTCAAACAGCAAAAAGCATTTCATGGGTAAATGAAAATGGATGATTCAGTATGAAAGCATTTGTAAATTAAAACCTATGGCTAAAAATCAGAAAATCAGCAAAACAGGGATAAAAAAACTTGAAATATTGATAAAAGCTCTAAGCTAGCATTCTCGTGAATGTGATATCTATTGCATAGAATTTGTGCATTCGTGCAAATTATTCAAAATTTAAACCGATGACAGAATGAAGAATACAAAGCTATCAGACAACCTTTATTATTTTTTTATAGAAACTTAAACATTTTGAATACCGAAAACTTTATCACTCTCAGTAACAAAGGTTTTGACGTTTATTTTTCGTTTTTTTAGACCTTTGATTTTTTTTTAGAAAAAAAATGTCAGATTTTAAAAAAATTTCAATTTGATTTATGCTTCTTCTTTTTTATTCACACTACATTTTTCTTCGTTTTTGTCACAAAATAAAAGCACAAGAAAATCTAATTATATAATGAAATAATATAATAAATGAAACCAAAGAATATAGTATATTATATGTAACGTATTGTAGTAGCGTTGGCCTGTGTTGGTTTGTTGTCATATCGGGTTTATTGAAGACACCTTTAGAATTGAGTTTCATCTTTTATTTTGAAGCACACATAGTGTAACTGGTCAATCACTTTATATTTTACATCTATTTGTTAGAAACACGTAAGCAGACACATATAACAGAAGCGACATCTTGACGGACACAACATAAAGACAAAGTGTTGCAGTTAATTACATTCTTACATGATGAAGGCAGGCGGACAAAAAGAGAGCTATTACACCAGATTTTTGCTTTTATATCAACAGTGGTTATTACGTAATAGTAGTTCTGATTGGCTAGAATGGGTGGGATAGGGATTTCGGACTAGCCGATTACGATTAAGATTACAGTGTTATTTTTAAACTAAAGAATTAAAGTTTGTTTTAAATATTAGTACAAAGAGTTAATAAAAAGGATACTAGAGGGAATTATTACATATATATATATATATATATATATATATAAGACGCATTTGTTGTCTGTTTGTCTGTTCCCTTATAACTCAAGATCCAGACAACCAAATAACGTGAAATTTGGTACGTATACAAAATTACATGGGGAAGGTTCTTAAACAGGTTTCGCGTTCGCAATTCTTTCTAAATTTTTTAAAATCTAATTTTTAAGTGATTTTCCAGTGTTATGACTTCATATGATGTTACGTTTCTCACTAAGTGGAAAATTTATACTTTACACGCAGTTTTTCAAGATTATTACATATTGTTACTATAGCTATGTTTACCGGTTGGAATATTTATTCAATTTTTCTATTCTTTGATATTTAATTAGGATTATTTTTCGAATAAATCATTTTTTTAAGGATATTCTTTTAACAACTAAAATTTTGTTTTGTTGTTTTGGCAACATTTAGGTATTATCGCAAGATGTTTATGTGTGTGATTTTGCTTACAAATTACAACTTATTTATTTATTTCTTTACAATGCGAAGATTATAATTTTGACAAACTAAAACTTCTTATTGATAAGGGTTATTTATCAGTTCTTATTACTGCAATTAACGTAATTATAGTATTTCCGTTTTCGTTATCTGTTTTAGATGTATGAAATTAATATTTTGCAATTTCATGTGTCTTTATTTTAACCTTTAAGGGTATGCTATTGGCTTCAGTGCATAAAATTGCCTTGCAGAAAATCAAACTTGGGTAATCATACTGCCCAAGCAAAAGCAGTGTTGGTAGTAATTACATATCAAACTGGAATAGGCATCATAGAATGAACAAAACAGACAAATGGCTTAAATACCTGTTGAGGAAGCAGGTAGTCGTAAGATAAATTATTTTTGGCACTTATGTACTATCCTAACAATCGCAAACGTTCAAAATAACTTGCCAAGTTGTCAGCCCCGATTTCGCCTGTCATATATATGCCGAATTGTGAGTCATGTGCTTCGTTTCATATGTCGCCAATATATAGGTTGCGGTTATATCTAAGTACCTTATTTTTTCAAATTATGCTTTTGCATTGATAAAGTTAGTTCAGTTCTTTTTATGTCAGTTAATGTTAGTACTGTACTTCATTTTTCAATTTATTTTTATGCTCGGGATGTATATACTTTGGATAATTTTTTCATTTAGTACTTACGTGTTATTGCACAATCGCCAACGTTCAAGACAACTCGCCACTTTGGCAATCCCAACTTTGTATGCGTTGAATTGGCAATCATGTGCTTCATTTTGTGTAATGTCACCAATAGGTTGCGATAATACATAAGTACCTCTAATTCTGTACATTACTATAACATTAGACTGGCCGCAACATACCAATTTGGCGTGGGTAAAATCCTAGGAGAGCCCACACTCTTGGCGACAAACCGAAAAAAGCGCCAAGCCAGAACAAGATGGCGGCAAGGGAATATAGCGGGATAAGGTGGATGCGTAATTTAAAATATATGTATAAACAATACAGAAATTAAACATTTAAGATAAAAAAAATATAAAAACAGCACTTACTTTCTTAATGCCGATCTTTTCCGAGTGGAGGGTACAGCGAAGCAACAGATTTTGAAAAACCTTAAAGGTCTCATTGCTGAGCACCGCCATATTTATTCTGCAAGGTAATGGTTGAACATACATTCGGCGTGGCTGGTACGATTTCGAAGAAAGCGTTTTATTGCCGACCATGTTACATCATGCCGATCATTACATTTAGGACATTCATAACTCGAAGCAATCAATCCTTTCTTCATACACCATTCAATCAATTCTTTCTTACCTTTTGCATTCAACAAAGTAAAAAATTCTAAAGTATATTCCCTCACACACGCAGCCAGCCCAGAGCCCAACAACAAAATGAAATTCGAAATGCGCTCCCACAAAATATGAAAATGCTAGAAATAGTTAGGGTTGCCATATGTAGTGTTTATAAGTAGGGTTACCAAGATGGCGCAATTATCGCCAACCAAAGTCATTCGCCCCAAGGGTGTGGGCTCTCCTAGGAGTGAATCTTTGGCGTGATTTCAAAATCATGCCAAAGATGAGTAGTCTACCAATATGAAATTAATATTATGAGTATTATCTTAGCCTGTTTTATCTTTCCCTCCAGTAATCCTTAATTAATTTAATATACAATAATTATTTTTTTTAACATTTTAGTACTTGGATTTTTTTTGGCGATTGTGAACTGCAAATATTTTTTTACACAGTGTGATGTCTTTAGCAAAATTAATCAGTGGTATTTTTCTTAAGTATGTTTTTTTACCTGTTTCTGACAATTTTTAAAATTTTGTTTGATGTCTGTTTGAAATGCAAATAGCAAAATAAATATTTTACAATATACAGTGGTGGCAAAAAGTCCTAAACACACTCATTTTTTTGCATAATTTTTGTGTTTGACTTCATTTTTCGTTATGAAATTATCGCACTATCTTAAATATTGTTATTGATTTTAATGTATTTTTTCATGCTGATTTCAAATCTGTTTGTAGATTTCCTCTAAAGTAAACAGTTTCTTTGATATGTTGAAAAAACCTTGACAAGAAAGCATAAGGTTACTGTAAGAATGAGTGAGTGTGTTTTCCACCAATGAAATGCTCCATTATTTCAACCAATCAGAGAGCAGTAGCGATAAAGGGTTGAAAGAAAAAGGTGAAATGTGGTTTATTGTATTGAATGCAGTTGTGTGCTTGTGGAAAATAGTGTATTGAAAGCAATTTGAAGTGCGTTTGTGGAAAATATTGGAATTATGGCTAAATTTTCACATCTGCCTGAGAATAAAAGGTACAAAAAATACATTTGAAGGAAGAAGGTTATTCTATGCGCCAAATTGCTGCTTAAGTACCATGTGGCCTTTCTACTGTTGTGAGAACTTTGAAAAGATTTTCTGAAACAAATTTTATTGCGGACAGGGGACCGATCAGGACACGACCAAGAAAAACATCTTTACGTGAAGACAGGTTATTTCTTTCAAACAGAAAGCTTAATTCCTCGCATATTTTGAAACAATGGACTTTGACATCAAATGTGAGTGTGTGTGCCCAAGAACTGTTAGAGGAAGACTGCTGGAAATTGGGTTACGTGGCTGTAAAGCGCGCCCAAAACCATTACTGACTGAATTTCAACGCAAGAGGCGATTGACGTGGACAAGGGAACATTCATTATGAACTATTAAAGACTGGGAAAAGGTAATATTTAGTGACGAGAGTCAGTTTTGTATTTCTGGCAACCAAAGTAGTGCCTATGTAAGACGACGCACTCATGAAGAATTCAGCCCTTAGTGTCTGAAGCCCACAGTAAAGTACCCGACAAAAGTGATGGTATAGGGTTGCATGTCTTCTCATGGTGTTGGAAGATTTCACATCGTTAGTGGAACAGTGAAAGCCATGAATTACATTGAAATACTACAAAATAAATTGCTACCAACTGCGAGAGATCTTTTGGGGAATCAGTCATGGATTTTTCAGGATGATAACGCCCCTTGCCATCGTGCAAAGGTAGTCCAGAAATGGTTGGAAGACCATACTGTGAATAGAATGAACTGGCCAGGACAGTCTACCGACCTTAATCCGATAGAGAGTTTATGATTTAAAATTGGTTATGAAATTTCAAAGAAGAAACCTTCAAACAAACGTGAATTAATTGAAGCTTTAATATTTTCCTTCAACCATATTGTCACGAAAGATCTTCTTTTGGAATTGGTGCATTCCACGCCAAAAAAGATGTAGAGCTGTAATTAAAGCAAACGGCTGGCCCATAAAATATTGATTTTCTAACATGTATCAACAATGTAATTTTCAAAATGCTTATATATATATATATATATATATATATATATATATATATATATATATATATATATATATATATATATATATATATATATATATATATTAAATGTACCGTATTTGTCAATTTCCCTGTTATTTTTCTTTGCATATTATGTTATTCTATATTGTTTTATTCTGCACATATTTCACATTATTGTGTTCAGGCAGCTTTACTACAAAAAATATTTTAGTCATTAAGAAACTAGTAGTAGATTTGAAATCAGCATAAAAATACATTAAAATCAATAACAATATTAAAGATAGTGCGATAATTTCACAACGAAAAATGAAGTCAAACATAAAAATTACGCTAAAAAATTAGTGTGTTCAGGACTTTTTGCCACCACTGTATATATTGTGTTTGCACAAAAATGTTTATACTGATTTATTCAAAATATTGAGCTTTCTTTTATTTTTGATATCTTTTTAAGATTTAATTTTATGTTATAACTAGCTATACCCAGCTAAATGTTGCTGTGGCTCAGTCAGCTTTAAAAGACAGGTACACCATAAAGTATGTAATGAGGCTTACAAAAGTAATAATACACAAGAGAGAGAGAAAAAACTCAAACAAATCTATATCTATATACATATAAGATGCATTTGTTGTCTGTCTGAATAAACTTTCTCTTTCACACTACATCATTTGGACAAATTTTCAAAATTTGTTTGTGTGGTTAGTAGTTAATTATAACGCTATATTTTAATTTGGTAGTAAGAAATTGATCATTAATGCTTTTATCAGTTCTGGTACTTAAAGTAAATAAGCTTTCTCTTTCACACTGCATCATTTGGACAAATTTTCAAAATTTGTTTGTGGTTAGTAGTTAATTATAACGCTATAATTTTAATTGAATAGGCAGATATTGCATTTTTAATTATAAAAATAATTATAACTACTGTACTGTATTTTTTGGAGTGAGGGAATATTAACGTCGCACTGTTCAGCTACACGAGGACTTTTGGCAACACACCACGTAATCTTGAACCATGGTTAAGTGACGTGGACGACACCTGAGCTGGCACCCCCCTTCACCTAACTACCATGCCACACCAATTTAGCAGGAATATTCTACCAATACTTAGCTGGAATATTCTTTGAAATCCACTCTTCCAAGATCTATGACAGCACGGGTTCTATCATGAGTATTTTAGAAGGAAAGGCGAATAGTTTTGTAGCAGATATTGCGTTTTAAGCTGACGGCGTTTTCAGCGGATTGCAAAGATTATCATTTTTGTCCCAAAAAAGTAGTTCATGTCAAAATTTAAGTTTCTTATGTTTTGGAACGTTAATGAAGACCTTAGAAAACGATTTGACTATTTATTTTAGTGAACGGTGTATATAATTAATTTTACAGTGGAATATCTTTAATTAATTTATTAGCTCTAACGGATTAAATTTCCCTAAATGGAGTATTTTGTTTATGTATGTCCCTTAATTTTCAATGTACTGACCTAAAAAAAATTGCAGTAAATCATAATGCGGTAGATAAAGCCTTAACGTGCATCACTCCCCTACAAGGTGGGTCTTACACAGCTCTAATAAAGCTTGAGCTATGAAAAAAGCTAGACATTTGTGAACTTGACTCTATCGTCAACATTTCGCTATGTGTTTCATTGAATCGCCATTGTAATTTAAGAAACGGCGTTGCTTGCGAATATTACAATTTTAACATAAAATAAATTCAACAGAAAGTAATATTAATGTATGACACTTTCAGGTATACATTATTTACAATATTTTAAGCGTCACAAAACTTTTAACAACGTGTTACTTTTGCAGAGCAGAGATCAGCTTAGGGAGGTATTTTCAAAAATCGACCCTCAAGAGTGTTACGGGGAGTTATAAATATAAAAAAATCCTTTTTATCAGCTATTAGATCTACAGACTTAAAACAGGTGTTTTTTTTCTTTCTTTTTTTTCTTCAGCTGAGATATGCGAAAAGCTTTTTTTTTTAATTTGCAATTCACTTAAAATTAACTCATTAAAAACTTCTTTATCCTTCAATCTGTGTTGTTTAATTTTTCAGTTCACCCGTGCGAAGAACGGGTATACCAGCTAGTATATATATATACATTAAAGAAGTTTCAAAGAAATAATGCTGTCAAAGTAACGAACTTCAACAATTTTTTGTAAAAGCTTCTCTAAAGTTAGCCCGCCCCGAACATAATTTTCTTCTGTAATTTTGCAACTGTTTCATTATGAACTTCAATATAATTTCACATTGCCTTGCCAATTCATTATTCTTAAAAACTGTTATCGTGGGTTCTTAACCTGAGATCCTTGAATTCCTAAGGGATCCATGAATGAGGGGGAAAAAACGCATTGCTCTCTCTTGTTTTTCTAGGACAACTAATTAAATCTGACATTTAAGTAATTTATAAATGCTTAGAATTATTTCAAATATTATTAGGTGTGTCTGCCATCAAGAATATCATATCCCAGCTAATATTCCTTTTAAAAATGAGAAACATTACTCTTTCCACAATGTCATATCCTTCAGAAATAAATTTCCCGTTGGTATGGTTGTTAGGAGAGGGAGGTGCCAGCTCAGGTGTCGTCCACGTCACTTGACCATGGTTCAAAATTACGTGGTCCGTCGCCAAAAGCCCTCGTGTAGCTGAACAGTGCAACGTTAATATACACTCATTTAGAAATAAATCTTTGAAATTTTGGATATGTAAAATGCATTTATTAGTTATGCTTTTACAAATAATGACTAAAATAGAAGCATTTATATTATTATTTCACGTATATTATATTTTTTTTCAATATAACCAATTAACTTCCCTCGTAATTCCTCGTAAGGGAAGAAATATGTGCTTTGCTTTGCTAGTTAAGTTGTCCATAGAGCAAACGAATTTTTTTTTTAAAAAAAAGACTTTTGGTTTTGTTGAATTTATTTTTTGAAGTTTGTGCACATTATAGAATATTTCTATGATAATATAGACTTGCAAGTACACCTAACCTTTGTTCTTTTTTAAGCTGTTATTAAACTTCTGCTAATGATTTAAATCAGGGGTGGTCAACCCAAATGACATCGAGGGCCACTACGGAAAAACATTATAATCCCGCGGTAGCATATAAAAATATATATCTTTATATTAAATTTGAACCCATTACAAACAGTTATTGGAGTGAAAATTTAAAACAGATTGATATATTATTATTTTTTCCTTTTTTTGTATACAAATATAGATAATATAATAATAATGCAACGATCAAATAATGATTAATTTATTTAATTAGTGAATTATTTGTTTCTTTAGTTTTTGCAAGTTGATCTCAATAAATGTATTTACGTATCGCAATCGATGTTGCCGGTTTTCTTCCGTTAAGCTTGAGCACGATTTATGTTTGATAAATTTCAATTTCGAAGAAAAAAAATACAGATTCGTAGTAACAGAAGTAACGTGATCATACAGAAACAGTTATGGGATATAATAGTTAAAAAAAACCCTCTAAAAACAAAATATTGTACAAAATAGTCGCATTTTGTAAAGTTGCAATGAATCTCGTGGGCCGCAAAATTATTCAAGGCGGCCCACATGGGTTCCCCGGGTTAATGTATGGCCACCCCTGATTGAAATGTATTCTCTCATTAGATTTAAAATATTAAATAATGTGATCCATTTAAATCGAATTTAGTTTCATGCAACCTTAGCAAATTCTTCTAAGTTCCGCCCTAGAAACCGATCAACAGTAATCAAATTTTTAACCGCTCCCTTACTCTCTTGTATAACGTGAGAAATAGTCCTATTTGAATGGCGCGGTTGTATCAACCATTTGTAGTTGTCCGATTTCGGACAACACAAGAGGCCAATTGTGACTTTCGCTTACCTATTATGCGTTACCTCTGCTGTTGAGGGTAGGCTATTCAATGAGCTTTATGCCATTCTCCCGTCTTTCAAGCACGAGAATAATCAAAGTACGCTTTTTTCATGTCTGGAGTTCCTGAATAATGCAAAAGCATCCGTTCTTTTTCTATTGACTTTGCACCAAAACAATGGCTTCCAGAGCCAGGCCTTGGTCATTCACTCTGGAGTGGAGCTGGTTAATAAATCGCCCTCAATTGTTTAGCGTTTAGCGGGTTTACTCAGTTCTTTTTGTTTTTTCAATAAATCGAATCTCCGGATGGGGTGGTTGGAAAATCGAACAAGGAGGGGGTGGTATTGATCGTTTGCTGCCAAATGCAGTACAACAGCTCCAAAATCATAACGCGCCCCCTCGCTCTTTTGCTTGCAACCGTGAAATCTAATTGACAAAATATATTTTTATATGGAATTGGATCAATCGGAGAGAGTTTGGGGTCGATGCAGTGACATGCTGACAGGAAATTGACAATCTTGTACGAGTAAATGTAAGTTTTAATGGAATTGAAGGCAACATGCTTTTTCCAGTATATAGTTTTAATGCAATATAAGTTATGATTTTTTTTTCTTACTTAGAAATTGGTTTTTACCTATGCTCTTAAGTTTTAAAAATAATTTAAATTAAAATACACCATTTTAATCGCGTTTTATGATACGTAATTTAAATAATTCTGTAAGTTTTCTTGAGAAATATGAAATCATAATTTAATCAGAAAATATAAAACTTTTGTTTAGGTATTATTTAGCTTAAACTAAATTACTAGTTAACAGCTAACAACTATTGACCAAAACTTTAGGAAAATATTATTTCTAAGGGTTATACACCATGAAAACGTAACCAAATAGAACGAACTTAAATGAAAATTTATATATGACTTTTTAACTAATAAAGATTACCATTTTCATCATTTCAGGATTTCAAAATATAATTACAAATGCATTACCAGAATGTAACTGTTTTTATTTAAACGGAAAAATGCTAGCATTTTTGAAGTTCATGATTAATTCTACTTCTTATCCTTCAAAGAAAATACGTGTTCCGTTAAAAATCCGCTGTAATTTTTAGACTTTTTTCACAGTTCTTATGAAAAAAAAATTTCCACCGAAATATGAACATTTTTCATAATCTCGTTAAAGGGATTGTCTGTAAACGTTGCCCTCGGGGGCATCAAGAGGGCTAATGATGATGAGCCTCGTGATTTCGAAACAAGGCCAATTGACAAGGATGATGCCTGGGCTGGGACCCCACTCTCCAACCATTCACATCATGCTAACGTTAATACTTTGAAACTCGACCGATTTAACGTGCATTAGCCACTCTACAAGGCTGTTCTTTAGTAGCGCTATGACTCGACAGAAATAACACTGACCACGAATTCGCGATCATGACCAATTGGCTACCGAAACCACATGATTTCACTATAGAGGATTTCATAAGGCTTCATAGGATTTCAACCGTTTTGCATCATTATTTTTGCAATCGACGATTTTTTTTTTACTTTGTGACAAAATAAAAAAATAATTACTATATAACAAAGAATTAAATTTTAAAACAATCATTGTTACTGTAATGCGTTTTATTTATTTTTACCGGATTTATAATTTTCTGTAATCTTTTAAAACACTTAAGTTCGAAACTATTTATTATTCTTATCGTATGGAATTTGCCTACACAAAATTTTTCTTTGGGGAGAAGAGGATCCAGGTTCCTTCTTGTTGAATCATAAATGGTAAAATATGAAATACCTTCAATGGTTTTCAATATTTTAACAATTCTTGCTAGGAAACTTCGTTGTAGAGTGAAGTGCTAGCTCAGGCTTCGTCTTCATCACTTAAACCTGGTTATAAATTACAGGAACCGTCACCAATAACCTTCGTATTGATTTAGTAGTGTGATTGATTGAATATTAACGTCACACTGTTCAGCTACACGAGGGTTTTTGATGACGGACCGCGTAATGTTGAACCATGGTCAAGTGACGTGGTCGACACCTGAGCTGGCACCCCCCTCTCCTAACCACCACACCACACCAACGGGAGGACGTTTCAGCTCTCGACAGATTTAGTAGTGTGAGATGTTAATAAACAAGCAACAGCTAAGATTACGTATTGCGGCCACGGTAGCCTAGAGGTCAAGGTCACGGATTCGTGGTAGTTGTGTCATGAGTTCGAGCCTGGTACCTAGTACCTCGAGCCTTGTACAGGGGGCCGATGCGCGTTAAATATTTCAAGGCTCATAGTCATCCCGTTGGTGTGGTGTAGAAATTAAGAGAGGAGGTCTTAATTTAGGTGTCATCCTCGTCACTTGACCAAAGTTCAAAATTACGAGGTCCGTTGCCAATAGCCTGCGTGCAGCTTTATATAACTCTCTCTCCTGTTACGAATATATTTCCGTCCTCCCGTTGGTGTGGTGTGGTAGTTAGGAGAGGGGGTGCCAGTCAGGTGTTGTACTTGACACGCACGTGGTCCGTCGCCAAAAGTTCGTGTAGCTGAACAGTGCGACGTTTATATTTTCAACTCAACGAATATAGTTTTATAATTGCATTCGTTCACACAATTTTTGAAAGTTTTATAATTGATCACACACACAATTAAGCTTTTGTAAGATTTTTTTTTTCATATTGAAAAAAAATTAGAATATTTATATATATAATTCTCATTTTTCTTTTTTTTTTTTTTCTTTTTAAAACTCAGATCACAAATTGGTTTACTATTTTTGATGAAGAATGTCTAATAATAAAAGCTTTGCAATTGTTAAAATATGTAATGCAGATATTTCTCTAAACAAAATGTTCGCTCGTAAGAGGTTGAGGGAAATAAAGTGAGAAAATTTGAAAAGCATGAATGAGTTAACAAATGATACTTTTCGTTGAGTTGCTCGTGAATCGATAATTGCAGAACTCTGAATGTAATATTTATTTATGCGAACAATTTATGAATTATTATAAAAATATTTAAAACTGGGATTATATAGATCTGTGTCCTAATACCAGTCTTATAGAAATAGGACCTTTATACTATCAGATGTTGCATTTTAGCACTTAGCTTCGCAATTTTTTAAATTTCTATGAAAAAATTATATGAGCTAGTTCTCACAAGTAATAATAAAAGGGAAAAATATGGAAAAAAAATTAAACAGTTTTAAATTGAATTTCAGTCATTTTTTTGTTTGTTGCAGAAGTGCAACATTGCGCAGTAGTGATGTAAATTACAAAACTTATTTTATATGTGAGGATTTCATTATTCATCATAAAATGTTTAATTTCTTACCTTGCAATTTATTTCGTGAATAAACAAGAGAAAGCATAAAATATAATGGATTCTTTTTATAGCAAAAATACAATTCTTGAGGCATCAGAGATTTTTATAATTGTTGTGATTTCTTGAAAAAATGTCCTTTCATCTAGTAACAAAATTAGCATGTATTTCGATGCAGTAATCTTTTTTTCTCGGATAAGTGATTTGTAGGTAATTAAAAAAATATTGAGTCTGCTAAATTAAAATAAATCATATGTTGCAGAAATGCAACAGTGCGAAGTTAAGGGTTATATATATAAAGGCTTCTTTTTTCAATATAATTTCATAATTTGGAGAAAATTACAGCATGACTCATTTTAAAATACTATTCGAATATATGAATGTATTCAATGCTTTTATCATTCTTTCTAGTGTGTGTGTGGATTATTTAAACAGATTATTTTCGTACATATATATTTAATAGTTAATACACTTATTTTAAAAAATTATTTCTTATTCCATTTTTTTTCCAAGAACTCATACAGAATTGTGATAATGCGAAATTTATTCTGTGGCATTATTTGAACGATGCATTTGCAAAATAATGCGTTTAGCGGAGAGAGAATTGCAAAGGCCTTCAATACTTTCTACTCCCTACCGCGAGATTTTCTTCAATGCTAATACATAAATCATTCATAATTTAATCAAAATTAATTTACTGAGGCTGCAAAAAACATCTTCAAACAATGTTAATACCGGCTGGTTCAATGCCCACAGTATCAATTATTCCCAATTAAATTTAACCTCTAGTTTAACCTCAGCGGAACACACGTGAACAGAAACTGCCTGTATAATTAAGTCAAATCAATCTAACATTATCCGTGACCACTGGCTATTTTTATACATTTATATCACGTCATAGCTACTGAAAGAATACTGAAGAAATAAATGTGTGAGAGACTTGCTTGGACTAAAAATAAGAAAGAAATCTATTTGAAATTTCATGACATTTTTAGAGGTTTTATTTCAACTTTTACTAGTAAATGTTACAACGATTACGTTTCAGTAGTAAGTCTCTTAAGGGGTTTTTAGGGATTATTGTCTTAACCAGTTTCAGCAGTTAGAGTCTAAAAGGTTTATATCAATTAACGCTGAAAAAGAATTTACTTTTACATTATATATATACATATATATATTATATATATATATACATATATATATATATATACATATATATATATACATATATATATATATACATATATATATACATATATATATATACATATATATATATATACATATATATATATATACATATATATATATACATATATATATATACATATATATATATATATATATACATATATATATACATATATATATATATATATATATATATATATATACATATATATATATTATTAAAAAGAGTTTTTCTTTTATATATCTTTTACCTCATTTCAGCCAATGTTTTTCTGAACTTGATTACTTTTTTTTTTCGTTTATCTATTTTTTGCTTGAGAAATGGAGAGCTTCAGTACTCAACTGAAGTTTTTCAGAACCATATTTAGAAACGAGAAATAATTCATACAGTGGTAAAATTAATAAATAAAAATCATTTCAAAACATTTTGTGCTTGATTTCAAAATACGGATTCAATCAGAGGATGTCTTGAAATTTAAAAACTGAATAATAATTTTAAGAAATTCTCGAGGAAGAAAATTAATTAAACATTTTTGAAAAATTTGTCAAAAATTCTTTACCTCCTTCAAAATTTAATATTTACTGAAAAACTCGTTAACTTTGAGGTACTTATGTTAAAAAACTTCTCATGCGTTATTTTGTCAGTTCTTTGAAGATATCTTTAGATATTTCTTTATTCCCATCATTTTTCTTCGAAATATAGAGTATTTTCAAAGTATGGCTACACTTTCAAAAATTAATTAAAAATACACAAATAAAGATTTTCACTTTTGAATTTTCCATGCTCCATAAAGAAAGGACTTAAGTTTCTGTTTAAGGAAGTTTAGACTAGAGTTAGATAACGTCCCCGTTTTGGAACGTTCTCGTTTCAAAATGACTTCACCTCAAGAAAACGCCAAAGGTACAGCATAGTTTACCGAATTTAAATCTGTAACATAGGCACAATGGGAATTTCGGACTACTTATATTCGAAGACCACCTTCAAGATCCAGAATTTACAAGTGGCATGAAATATTTAAGATGATAAGTACCGTATTGTCAAAACCAAAGCCTGATCGTCCTAATAGATGCTACGATGACGCTACATGAATTGAAGAATGCTTTAATGTCCTTGTAATGCTTAAAGTCCTCGAAAACCGATTTGCAATCCAATATTATTTTTCGGAGAGATGGGGCATCCCCACATTCGAGTATGAGATTTTTGATGAAAAGTCTCCTAGAAATGGATGGGAAAAGGAGGTCCAATACCGTGGTCACCTAGATCTCCATATATAACATCTTGTTCTTCTTACAGGGAAACATAAGCAAACATTGCTTACCAATTTCCAATTCATGACACTGATGAACTGAAATGTCCAATTACAGCAATCATCCAGAGTGTTGACCCTTCAATGCTTCGCAGAACGTGGCTAGAAATCTCGTATTGGTCTGATACGTTGCACACGACTAATGGTGCGCTATTTAAAGTCGTGCAACAAAAGATTGTAAAAAAAACTTTGCTATTTTCTTTATGAAAAAACTGTAAGCGAATATCTTTGTTTATTTGTGATTAATATTTGAAAGTGTAGCTATACTTTTAGGTCACCCGGTATACAGGGACGTCTTAAGGCACGGGTCAAACTGGGCCCGGGGCCTCGTTTTGTTCTCGACTCTGTCTTAATAAGATCATGTGTGTGTGTGATCCGGATAATTTTAATAGTCAAATATTACTCCCGTACATATTCTCCGAAAACCAGGAAATTTCAAACTGCATGTCAACTAATAAAAGTGGTAAGACTGTATTTTTTTGTAATGACCGTTGCTCTATGTCTATGTTTATGGTGTTAGGCCTAGGCTTAGTTTAAGGCTTAATTTAACCAATTTAGTCAAAATACTACCATATTTCGAGCCGGTTTGTGAGATTGTGAGTCGTGTGCATTTATTTGTTTTAAATTACCTTTTGTAAAAGTATTTGACAATGCATACTATACACTGCCTATTTTTAAAGATCTCAGGTAGGGCCCACTTTTGAAAAGAGGTCCAGGGCCTCAAAGAATGTCCCTATTCTAAGATGTCCCAGCCAGTATATACTTTGAATACTCGCATCTGACTAGGAAAGTTTCTTAAATATGCCGATGATTCTAAAAATTTTTGTAATTACAGATCCTTTTTATTATTTCTATAATATTACTTGTATATCACAAAATTAAAATACACAGTTAACTTTTTTTTTAAAAATCATTATATTTTTCATTAATTATTAAATAATTTGAAAAAAATTCCATGAACAAACGATTTTTATCATAAATCTAGCATTGAAAGTAAAATTTGATATAAAAAGTCAGATCTATTTAATAATAGTTATTAAATAATGCAAGAGATAATGTCAAGTCGAAGCATGTTTCTTAATTACCTTATGATTTTAATTTTTTATTCCATTTTAAGGACAGCAGAAAGAGAGCCATGCCTAAATTTGTGCCTGTAATAAAGTTTGATTTACGAAAAATAATTTCCTCCCTTCGTTCTTTTCCCCCTTCATTTTTCAGAAAAATTTTGCGTAATAGTGACGAGATGGATTTGGAAAGGAGCAATAACTGCTTCAGCTGTTGCGCTAACAGGGCAGAGCCTATTACTGCAAGGCACCACGCTTTCATCCCTTATGACGGGCCCTCTTTAGAGCGCACTTAGACCCCTCTTCCATTCCCGTCTAAAAGCGACATACTCTCACAACGTTTTTATACTTTTTCCCCTTCACATCACCCCGGTAACCCCTCTCGTCTCTTTAAATGTCAATTCTATAAAAGTTTTCTGTTCTCTAATATTTTTTTGCTTAAAAATTGATTGTAAAAATCAATACTGCATGAGGCTGTCCCATTTAGAAATCCTCTATAAGTCTCGAAAAGAAAAGCTGAGAGTGTAACAGAATAAAAATTGACTTATAAAAGAGTTGGCAATATTATAAATATAAAAAAAAATCCTACATTATATATATATATATATATATATAATATATATATATATATAATATTGATAAGTTTCTGAATACAGATACTACGTAGTTTTCTACTATTTCGAAATAGCAAGTACAGATAATATTGAAAACAGAGGGGAAAAAACCTGTTATCAAGGTTTGTTTTTTCCCTTAAAATGTTTTTCGTTCGAAACTTTAAAAGGACTATGTATCCAAATCAATGTTCATATATATATATATATACAGTGGCGCACACAAGGGGGTCCTGGGGGGTCCAGACCCCCCGAAAACCCTTGATTTTTTTTTTCCGATTGACAATAACGCTAAGTATATAGTACGTAAAATTTAATTAAGTATTTGTTATTAATGATTAATTTTATTAATTAATGCTAATTATTTATTCAATAATTAGTTTTTTACTGTGTTTTGTTCCCAAAAATCGAGAAAATCAAAAGGAGCATGATACAAGAATGGTGAACATTCGACCCCGGACCCCCCTTGAAAAGTTCCTGTGTATGCTACTGTAGATATATATTCATAGCTTAAGAATATTAATACATAAAATTGTCGAAGACAACTTTTATTTTTTTTTAAAAAAAAATGTCATTTATAAAATTAAATGAAATTCCCTAACATAATTAACTATTACATTTATTTTCAAGGTATTATATGATATGGTAATAAGAACACATATATAAAATTTAACGGGAAACATTACTTCAACCAGCTTGTTTATTAGCCAGGTCTTTTTAGGCAATTATCTTGAAAAGTTTTATATCTTTCAAGTTCCTATAATATGTAGCGCACGAAGCAGCCGTAATAGAGTTTTAATCTAACCTGAACCCAGAGGTCGTTTCTAGGCAGGGCTTGATTAAGCCAAAGGCGGATCCGGAGCTTTTTGCTAGGGGCTGGGCGTGTGTGTTCGCATATCAGTAGTAATAATCTAGACAATGATGTGATGTAATATACGCAAGTCAGGGAGCCACCCCCTCCAGAGTTGTCCCTCTTTGTTCAGAATAAAACATATACGTCATAAAACCAATAGCAATAAAGCGAAAAACGTGAATTACAGAATTGGGTCGAGAATATGAGGGAAAGTATCTTTCATACAAAATAAAAGATGGGGAAATGAGTGTTTTGGGTATATTGTGTTTATCGCGGCGTATTTGTACTTATATATTTTGTGGTTATCTTTCATTTTACGTGAATCAAACTCGAAATACTTTTTTAGACAATGAAAAAAGGTTACAGATTCGCATGTGGTTATGATAACTCTACCCCTCTGTAATGTACATATACCCTGTACACACACTGCGTTTTTGAAATATAAATACATTCCTTAAATATAAATTTTTCCTCTGAGAAAAATAAACTTTGAGGTTCATTTGGAATAAACATAAAGAACGCGCGAAATACAGAAAAAGTCACGTAAACACTGATATAAAAGTTGATACAAGTAGAAATAAGAAACATATGGTGCAAATATTGAAACCTTTTTCTGAGTACTTTAGCCAATATAATTTCCACGAAAATATTCATTGTTTATGGTTTAAACTGACGTCATCTAGTTTGTATGCAATAAGAAAACTATTCCGAAATTAAAAAAAAACTATTAAGATTAAAAAAAGTATTTTTTAGAAAGTTAAACTGGTTATGAATTCAGTTGGACCATTATTCTTTAACTATAACAGAGCTCCCCTGTTTTCACAGCAGGCCAACTCAAATGGTTTTCACACTTTTTCTTAAAAGTGATATTCTTTGATAAAGCCGTCAAACTGTGGTTTCTTATATAAACAGTTAGAACACACACAGAAGTACTCTTTTTTGAAGTATCATATTTTTCTTCATAACTAGATTCGTTCCACGTATTTAAATTGCCAGTTTTGTACTTGAGAACCTTAATTCATAACGACAGATAAAAGAAAGAATACATAAAAGTTGTAATCCGCACATACATGGTACTCGAAACTATTTGAAAAAAGTCATCCCGGTTCATCGTATCTACGAAAAGGCTTTAAAAAAACTGAACAGAGTCAACGTCTGTTCTTAGTTGACAGACGAATTTCGACATCTGCCATGTTAAAACACAAATAAACACGCAGCTTGTTTGAGTACACTTACATTTGAGAAGATAAACTTTTGATTTTGTTGACTCCACTTTCCTATAAGGTATTTTTAATTTCTCAAAGAAAAATTTTATTTTCAAATTAGTATACAGAATATTATGATGCATAAGATTAGAATTAGAATCTCTTTATATCAACGAATTGAAATGTTTTTGAGCTACAAAAACAACATAGATTCATCGTTTCTTTTTTCTTTTTACATTTATGTATTATTTTATTCAGTTGTGATTGTAGTTTTTTTATAAGTAAATATATTATTTTAGTTCAATATCACTTGAGCATGTGAGAATATTAAAGACATTCATTCCAATTTTTTTAAATCTTCTTAGAGCTGAATATTTAAAGAAACGCCAATAATTTGATGACTATTATTAATGATTTTTTCATTGGGATTATAAAATTATTTATCAATATAATAAGGGATATATATATTCTTAGTACAATGCAAATTATTCAGAATCGAGTAGAAAAGAATAATGGACATGACCCACATAAAAAGTGGATTTAAGAATATACTTAGCAGATGAAAAAATCTGTGTTCGCCGTAAAATTCTTTAGTAAGATGTTGTTTTTCAAGAACTGAACTGAAATACCAAAAAAAATTAAATGTTAACTTACTGAAATATAATATCAATGTATTTTACTTTTAAAATTATATATTTGTGAAAAATATTTTGTCGATATGCAATACAATATTTCATTCTCTGTTTTTGGACTAGCTTTCTGAATAAATATTAGTAGCAATTAGTTTCTAGAAATGTTAAAAAAAAATCTTATTCTTTGTTTTAATGAAGGCATTTTTTTTACTTCGAATGATTTTCACTAGTCCTTTTTTTCACTTGATTTCTTTTCCGCTTTGATTTTACCTCAAATTGAATATCTGAAAGAATATAATAATAAACTTCTCTTAATTCCTTCAGAAATACAAATAGTATATATTCAGAATACTTAAGTTTCTAAAAAAAAATGTATCTCTTTATTTTCTGCATAAACACATTTTGCACTTTTTTCTACTTGAATTTCTGTTACATTACACTTTTTCGAGATTCGAGCTATATTTAAAAAAATTACCATAGCTTACAAAAGAAAAGAATTCCATGCTAAAGTTTTGTGGAAACAGCAAAATCGAGATACTGTTCTAAATCAATAAACTAAAAAATTGCTAAAAAGTTATTTATTTATTTACTGTATTTGTAACAAGATTTAACTTTATTCAGAGTAATTTTAAGTAATATATATATTCGCTTTTATTTAAGTTCTAATTCATTCATTTAACCACTTTTTTAATTAATACTGTACTTGAAAATCATAGTTGATTCATGATAGCTAAATATTCATTTATTTATATATATATATATATAAATATTTTTGTCCACTAGTATGACTAAAAAAAAACAGTCGTAACTGAAAATGCCATATTTTTAAGATAATAATTATAATTATTATTTTTGTTAGGAACGTTGAAGAAGAGAGAATATCTTTTGATCACTTATAATTTCAATATTTGGGAGAAATTTTGAGGCTTTCTTAAATGGTACTTTTTTATCAAAAAAGAAAGGTAAAGTAAACATGTCAATCATTTTAAATTTTAAACATGTATAACAAAAAAAAAGTTCAAATCATATTTATTGCTTCCTTTTCAGGGGTATAAAGTTTAAATACTTTTAAAATATACATTGACATATTTCTTCAGATGAACAAATGTCGAACCTTAGATTTCCATTTTAACGTAGTAACGTAACAAGCAGGCACTGTAAGATCTTGAGTGATTCATTTGCATAAAAAATTAAGCTATCTAACAATAAAAATGTAAATCGCTGATATAAATGAACCAGTTTTACTTTAAAGTATATTGATACTAAAAATTCTCTGGGATTTGTTAGATGTTCGCTACAAATTATTCCAATGATAAGTTCCTCCCCCACTCCCTCCGGTTTTCTTGCTCTAAAAGAACAGAACTGTTATTCTTTTTAATCTTGAAATCTTTGGACTATAAAGAATTAGGCAATTAAAAAAATTAATCTTAAAATTTATCAAATGAAATTTCTCATAATTTTAGTGTTTGTTTCTGCTTGGATTCAAGTAAGCCCATATATACAAATAATAGTCTTGCTGTTAAAAATTTCTGTTTATTCAAGGATGCTATTGTTACGTATTACATCAAATAGACAATCCCCCCCATTTGCATACACATAAGTTAATCCTTGATATTGTTTTTTAAAGATAACAGGTGACTCTTCAGGTAGACTTGAACAATAAGCCAAATTTTTCTTGTTTGTTGTTGTTGCTGCTTCTTATAAAAAGTCACGGTACGTTCACTGAATTACTGTTTGAAGAAAAGTATGTGGGGCGATTATTAATAAATGATACAACCTAGTAATAAATATTTTCTATGGATATTTTTCGAAAACCTTTTTATGTTCAACAAAAACAGAACTGAGACGGCTCTGTCCGCGTCCTTCCGATTAGCAAATCCTATTGGGATATCTCTGGTCTTTTAAATCTATTTTAATTCCAACGAACCCTCTGAAGAAGAAAACATGATTATTTAAATTAGGTCTACTATATATAGTCTAGGCTTTCAAGCTAGAAGAGAGAGAAAGAGTGAAAGAGAGATAGGATAGATTACTAGCGGATTCCTTAAGATTGCTTGAACCTGTGTTGTTGATAGTGTGATAAATAAATTGAGTGCTTTTGGATATGGCTAGTCATCCGTCCCTTCCTCCCATATCTCTAGGTGAGAATGAGAGAACATCACATTTCTCACAAAACAGCTAGCTCTCTCTATATTCGCCCCCCCTACAAAATACATAAGCTAAAATTAGGACCAATAAAAGGAGCAAAAATATTTAAACTATAATTTTAACGCTTTATCTACCGACGGTACTTATAAGTACCACTCACTTTAAAATTACATGCATTAACCATTTTTGCGAATACTCAAACGATACTTAGCAAGAACATTCTTTTAAATCCAATCTTCTAAGATATATGGCAGCACAGGTTCTATGATGAGCATTTTAGCGGGGAAAGCAAATAGTTTTATAGGAGAAATTGCGTTTTTAGCCGACGGTGTTTTCAGCGAATTGCAAAGATTGTCATTTTTGTTTAGAATAAATAGTTAATGCCAAAAGAGGTGTCTTATTTTTTTCGTATGTTAATGAAGACCTTAAAAAACGATTTGATTATTTATTTTAAGTGGACAGTGTATATAATTAATTTTACAGTTGAATATCCTTAATTAATTAATTAGCTCTAACGGGTTAAATTTCCCAAAGTTGAGTATTTTGTTTCTGTATATCCTTTAATTTTCAATGTAGTGATTTAAAAAAAAATTATTACATGAAAAAATTTGCAGTAAATCATAATGCAGTAGATAAAGGGTTAAAATAGTGACATTGAAAAAGGAGAAGCATTGCTCTTTCGTAACATTTTGAACTCCTTTAAGCAAACAGAAGAAAGGGACTATTATACCTTCCCTATTGTCTTGAAAGGAAAATACCATGAGTCATTCCGGCGCACTCTTTGTTTAATCTTAACTCCATGTGCATCCCTCCGTCTGCAAATCCGATCACCCTATCCTACTCCTGATGGCCCGAACTCATCTAATAAGCTGTCGTGCCAAAAAGAAGCAGCAAATATTGCAAATGAGTAAGCACACGAATTTTCTCCACCTTGCCAGGAAACTACGCTTAAGTGTCTCAATTTTCTGTTTCTTTCATTTTCCCATTGTTTCATTGTATTCCGTTGATTCTCGGTTAGAAATTCCAGAACACTCCATTAGTCAAAGAGAATCATTAATTACAATTACAAGCTTCCAACGACTGCAAAAAACCCATGATATCGTATCTATCTCAACTTGTTGCTATGTAAGTAATAGACAGTCTGCAATACTAGGGCAATTAAAATAGCAGGGCGTAACAAAATACTTTGATTCGGTACGTTTTTATTTTGTTTTATTATCTCTTTTTCTACTTGGGCAGTTTAAACTGAAGGTTTGTGAAAGGGTTTTTTTCCGCTGATTTTTGATGAAAGAATTGCTTATCGAAAGCGACAACTGGAGAGAAAAAAGTAATTAATTTTATAAATGGGATAGAATATAAAATGTGGTGTTGTGTATTTCTCCGTATAAGAAAAGTTTGAGGTTTTTGATTCATTGCTAATAAAATTAGAATTGTAAGCTTTCAAATGTTTTAAATTTTACATTTATGAAGGAATTAATTACTTATTTTTAAAAAATCATTACTCACACACACACACATTTTTTTTCGTTACTTTAATCTCAACATTCCGTCGCCAAAAGCCCTTGTGTAGCTGAACAGTGCGACGTTGCACTGTTCAGCAGTTTCTAATATTTACTCACTTATCTCAACATATTCTTAGATTATAGCTTTTCATGCCACCGTATACTAAAATTTTATATACTGAAATACTAAAATGTTATGAGATTGTTTTCTTTTAGAATATAACCTCATCACTTAGAATGTAATCAATTTTCCTTTTCTTAAGCAAAGTTTATCAATTATTTATTATTATTATCTTAATAGTGAGTTTTTAACAATGCTATTGTGAGCTAGCATTTCATTTACATATTCGGGAGTCTTAGGGTAAACTCTATTGTTCTACATAGAGAACCCCAAAAAATCACCATTTTAAAGGCAAATTTTGAACCTTTTTATTTTACAAGACAAAAAAAAAGCTTCATATGTTCAAAAAAAAAATTCCTCAAATACTAAAATTGTCAAAGAGAAAAAAAAAAATAGAAAGTTAGTTTCCCATACATCGCATAATCTTTTAAGCAAACAAATTTTAAATCGTTTCTGAAATCTTAAGAACTGTGAACTATGAATTTTTTTATTTCCAAGTGAGTTATGTTTGCATGGATGTTCTAAAATTGGAACTTAAAATCAATTAACTAATGATAGAGATCCATTAAGTCTTTTTACCCAAATTTCTAAGTAAAGGGTGTTTTTTTAGAGGTATAGAACTTTAAATTGCAATAAAACAACGATGTATTATTCGATTGACATGAATTTTTTTTATTCGAAAGATAATCGGGTGGCATTACATTTTAAATATTATTTCTGGCATATGACTGCCACGCCTGGCTCGGATGTAGTCCAATCTGGACGTCCAATTCCCGATGACTTTTTCCAACATTTGTGGCCGTATATCGGCAATAACACGGCGAATGTTGTCTTCCAAATGGTGAAGCGTTTGTGGCTTATCCGCATAGACCAATGACTTTACATAGCCCCACAGAAAATAGTCTAGCGGTGTTAAATCACAAGATCTTGGAGGCCAATTCACAGGTCCCAAACGTGAAATGAGGCGGTCACCAAACGTGTCTTTCAATAAATCGATTGTGGCACGAGATGTGTGACATGTTGCGCCGTCTTGTTGGAACCACAGCTCCTGGACATCATGATTGTTCCATTCAGGAATGAAAAGGTTAGTAATCATGGCTCTATATCGAACACCATTGACTGTAACGTTGTGGCCTTCATCGTTTTTGAAGAAGGATTCCACCAGCCCATAAAACTCACCAAACAGTCAGTTTTTCTGGATGTAACGGTGTTTCGACATACACTTGTGGATTAGCTTCACTCCAAATGCGGCAGTTTTGTTTGTTGACGTAGCCATTCAACCAGAAGTGCGCTTCATCACTAAACAAAATTCACTTATGAGAATCGGGAACAATGGCAATCTCGTTTTGGGCCCATTCGACGAATCCACGCCTTGCTTGATCATATTTAAAATGTAATGCCACAAGATTATCTTTCGAATAAAAAAAATTCATGTCAATCGAATAATACATCGTTGTTTTATTGCAATTTAAAGTTCTATACCTCTAAAAAAATACCCTTTATAAGCAATGCATCCTCAAAAAGTTCACTTTTCATATTTTTCACAATCCGAAAATGTTGTCACGAGAAGCACTGTATTCTTTACGATAAAGATGTAATAAAACAGCACTTTAAAATATGAAAGAAAGACAAGATCGAATTTAACCACCCACGCTTTATGCTTTCCAATCTTAACATGTTTAAAAAAGGCGCGTTTCAAATGATTTAAAAACGAAGCAGCGGATATTAAATTCTTTTGGACGGATTAAATTAAGAAAGTGCATTAAAATATCGTTGATCAGAGAATCGCTGTCAAAGGCTTTCAAGTGCTGAAAGCAGAGGTGACGAGCAATCTCGTGTTTAATAAGGTAATCAATATGCAGCGCACGGATTCGTTAGAAATTTTGCATTCAATTTAACTCTGGAACATTGTTATCAATGCTATTTGAAATAAAATCGCCTTTCAATGATGCCAAAGTAATTTGGAATTCATTTGGCACTTTATTTTTCAGGCTATTGTCGCGAAGGGAGGTGTTTATTTGCTCATTTTAATGGGGGGAAAATGGGCTATTTTTCAATTTCTTTTTGCATTGTTGATATTTAAGCACATATAGTTTAGCTTTTCATTTAAATTGCTAGCTTCCATTAGATGAAAGGAGAAATCAATTATTACCTTTTGTGAGAGAGAGTTATTGGTTGCTTTGTGTGTAATGGAGTTTTTCCCTCTCCCTTTTTTAAATGCTGCTTTTTCATTTTGTCATTATTTTTTATGGTTTATTATTTATTTTTAATAAATTGATAGTATTGAAGGAATTTCAGATCTCTATTTTAATTTTCATTACTTTTCGATCTATGAAAAGGGTAGAATAAGAATTAGAGAGGAAATAAATGTCCCCCAGAGTAATATTATCTTTAAAGGTGGGAGTATAGTATAGAGAAAAATATGATTAATTACTGTAAAAAGCAGTATAATTATCGAGTTGTACAAAATAATGACCATTGTTATTAACTTAATAGTTTGTTTCTAAATCCATAAATTTAAGTTTTGTTATTAAGACTTTAAATATTAAAATGATTTATCAAACTATTTACTACAGATCCTTAAAATTCCTCTAAGTTTGTGCATTACTTGAGAAAAAATGAATGGCTATTATTTAATATTTTAAACATATTGGTATGCAATTTCAAGATTTGTTCCCAAAATAAGTAAAAAATTTTGAATGAATAATAAAGTAAGTTCGTACACTTCTAATGCAATGGTATGTGAATTGATACTTTATCTTGTAAACTGTCTGATAAATATTACCAATATTTATTGTAGGTCTTTTTTATTCAACTACAAGACATTATTTCTTCTTGTCAAATATGCACAGTTATTGACAAATTAATATTTTTAGAAGAATGTAGAAACTATCTGAATTGTACTCATTATTCTTTTTTTCAACAGCCGAAAAACTCACTGTTATAGATTTCAGATTTTCAATTAAAATGAATTTTTTCAGTACAAAATAATTGTGTAACTCAACTCCTCTAAGAAACTCTAGGTTTATTGAAACTAAGGCAAAATATATAAGATTATCTCATTATGCAATTTTTATTGGAATTTTTATTCATAAATTAATGTCATTCACGACTTTTATCAGCAATTTAGTCTTCAATCTTCATTAACAGAATGACCCTGACTCTAAAGGCAATCAATATTAATGTGATCAATTTTCTTATTGGTTCTTGCTAAAGAGCGTTTATTATTAATATGTAGAATTTAAAGGTACATGTTTCTCATGAGAAGTTATTTAGAAATAGATTATCGGTAAATCAGAAACTCAGAGATTAACGGTCTGCATTTTATGCTAAACGTAGAAATATCTTTTTTCCATTGAAGTTTAAAAGAGAAAATAACCTGGATAAAAATCAGTAATTTCATAATGTAATTTTTTTTTAAAAAAAACCAACGTTTGGACACACATTGTAGAAAATTATATGTATATATCGAGGGCGTTCACCAAGGGAGTGGGTGTCCACAAGTCCTGCCCCCACATGGACCATGATTTTTTCCCCCGCTTGATTACAATCCTACACACAGCATATGCATAATTTAAATAAATAATTGTTAGTAATAATTTATTTTATTAATTAATCCTAATTATTAATTCATGAATTTATTTTTTACTGTTTTATATTTCGCGGCGTATTGAGGTGTGATACAAGAATGGTGGACTTCCGATACCGCCCCCAGAAAAATTCCCGTGTGAGCCACTATGATATATATGTATGTATATAGTCGGCCTAGTTATCAGAATGCGTAACTCCTTCTGGATGAACTTTACAGGAGAAATTAAAATCTGTTTATTTTTACTATGCACGGGAACTATGTCAATGCAATTATGAATCTAGAAGTAAAAAGGATCAAGGAATTTAAAATTTTACAATTTATTTTTAAATTTTTAGGCTCCAAAGTACTCCACTAAATGACATTAAAGGTATTTCGATATATTTTGGGGAGTTACGCAATCTGATAATTAGGCCGATGATATATCTATCTATCTATCTATATATATATATATATAGATAGATAGATAGATAGATAGATAGATAGATAGATAGATAGATAGATAGATAGATAGATAGATAGAGATAGAGATAGATAGATAGATAGATAGATAGAGATAGAGATAGATATATAGATATAGATAGAGATAGATAGATAGATAGATAGATAGATAGATAGATAGATATAGATAGATATAGATATAGATATAGAGAGATA
This sequence comes from Trichonephila clavipes, assembly GCA_019973935.1. Lineage (NCBI taxonomy): Eukaryota > Metazoa > Arthropoda > Arachnida > Araneae > Nephilidae > Trichonephila > Trichonephila clavipes. The sequence continues at coordinate 721,605 of BMAU01018399.1, forward strand.
GATAGATAAAAAAAATCTAGATGAGATATAGAAAAGAAATTTCAATTCTAAAGATTTAAAAATATATATAATTTAGAATCTTAAAGAAATGGATACTGTGCAGTATCTATAAAAATAGCAGACTTAGGATGTTTTCGTGGAATTTGAGCCAGTTTTTTGTGGCTAGCCAACCTTTCTTCTACTGTCTATAGTACTACGTCAAATCCTAAAAAATATAATGGATAGAATTTCTGAATCCTTTATTAATAAAAGAAGGATGCATACAAAAAATGCATTAAAAATGCTTAGATCACTTCTGGAATTAAAGAACAAAATAAAAGTTATTGCCAGATTCAGGGATCTAAATACAAATTTAAAGCTCGAATTAAAAAGCCTATTTTGGGCGAATTCATTAATTTTAAGACTATTAAAATAATCATGAATTAATATTAAGTTCAAAATTAGTGGCTGGCCGACACAAGGATAGATTATATGGTTTCAACTCTCCTATAGATCAACCGATTTTTAATTTTTACCATTTACCATGGAGATTACCCCTCGGATCTTGCGTCAACAGGTTTTTTTAGAATGTAACCAACCCCTTATAAGAGAAATCTGTGTACGCTAGTGTTTAAAATGAAATTATTTTTATAATATTAAGCATTTTATATTAAATAATATTAGTAAATATTATTCGAAAAATTAACAAAACATGTATTTAATTACTATATTCAAATATATATCTATATCTATATATATATTATATATATATATATATATATATATATATATATCCATACAGATCATTACTTCGTTGTGTTTTTGCCTCTAAAAATAGATTTAATCCATAAATTGTTGAGAACTTAGCAATTTCAAAATATCATTGATATCTCTGTGCTGAAGTAATACTTGTTATGACAAAAATACAAATACCGTATTTATTCGAATTTAAGCTGCCATCGATTTTAAGCCGCACCCCTGATTCTCAACACATTTTTTTGAAAAAAGGGGGGCGGAGTGTAAAATGGTTTACCGATGCAAGATATTTAAGGCATTTCAAAAAATTAAATTGAGAACTAATAAATAAATACATAATTCACTTTTTTACCAATATTAAAAATTTTCAAATGCATACTGTAATTACTCTAATCGCCAGTATCTTGTTCACGTTCCCCATCCAACAAATTTTTCTGCCTTCAATTCTAAGCCGCACCCGGTTTTTAATAGTTTTAAAATTGAAAAAAAAAAGAAGAATATGCGGCTTAGATTTGAGAAAATGTAGTACATTCGCCTTAACTGTGATATCCGTCTCTACTTTAGTTCCAACAGAAAAAATTTGGAAAGGAATATAAAAGAATTTCATTCCGAAACATGATATATACATAGGATTTATTTAATCAAAAATATTAAACTACTAGCTGGTATACCCGTTCTTCGCACGGGTGAACTGAAAAAGTAAACAACACAGATTAAAGGATAAAGAAGTTTTTAATGAGTTAATTTTACGTGAATTGCAAATTAAACAAAAAAAGCTTTTTGCATATCTCAGCTAAACAAAAAGAAGAAAGAAAAAAAACACCTCTGTTAAATTTTAAGTATGTAGACCTAATAGCTGATAAAAATGATTTTTTTTTATTTATAATTCCCCGTAACACCCTTGAGGGTCGATTTTTTAAAATACCTCCCTAAGCTGATCTCTGCTCAACAAAAGTAACACATTGTTAAAAGTTTTGCGTAATGAACGCTTAAAATAGTGTAAATAGTTTATATCTGAAAGTGTAATACATTAATATTACTTTCTGTTGTATTTATTTTATGTTAAAATTGTAATATTCGGAAGCAACGCCATTTCTTAAATAACAATGGCGATTCAATGAAACACATAGCGAAATGTTGACTATAGAGTCAGTTGGCAAATGTCTAGCTACTTTCATAGCTCGAGCTTTATTAGAGCTTTGTAAGACCCGCCGTGTAGGGGGGCGATGCACGTTAATACTTTATCCAACCACATTATGATTTACTGCAGTTTTTTTTTCATGCAATATTTTCTTTTGGATCACTACATTCAAAATTAAGGGATATACATAAACGAAATACTCCACTTTGGGAAATTTAATCCGTTAGAGATAATAAATTAATTAAAGATGTTCCACGGTAAAATTAATTATACACACCGTTCACTTAAAATAAATACTCAAATCGTTTTCTAAGGTCTTCATTAACGTTCAAAAACATAAGACACTTACATTTTGACATGAACTATTTTTTCGGGACAAAAATAATAATCTTTGCAATTCGCTGAAAATGCCGTCAGCTGAAAACGCATATCTGCTGCGAAACTATTCTCCTTCCCCGCTAAAATACTCATCATAGAACCCATGCAGCCATATATCTTAGAAGAGTGGATTTCAAAGAATATTCCTGCTAAGTATTGGTAGAATATTCTTTCTAAGTTGGTGTGGTGTGGTAGTTAGGAGAAGGGGGTGCCAGCTCAGGTGTCGGCCACGTCACTTGACCATTGTTCAAAATTATGTGGTCTGTTGCCAAAAGCCCTCGTGTACCTGAACAGTGCGACGTTAATATTCACTCACTCCGAAAAATACAGTACAATAGTTATAATTATCTTTATACTTAAAAATGATATATCCTCCTATTCAATTAAAATTATAGCGTTACAATTAACTACTGACCATAAACAAACTATGCAAATATATCCGAATGATGTAGTGTGAAAGACAAAATGTATCTACTGTAAGTACCAGTAGCAATAAAAGTATTTATTTTGAAAAAAGATCAATGTCTTACTACCAAATGTGCATAATAAAATCATTAAAAAAACCCATTCAAATAAAGAGAGATTTATAACATCCTCTCCCTTCAAAGCTTATTTTGAATCTGAAATAAAAAAAATTAGGGATTATGCTGATCACAGGAATTAATTAGAAGCGAGCGCCTTGCTTAGCCAAAATAAAAAGTGTTCTTTCACAAACAAAAGATAGATATATGCTGACGTGGGTTTTTCTCAGCGCACGCCAGAATTGCTTGCAGATGGCAGACTTTTTTCCTACTTACTTGACAAATATCGTAATATTTTGGACACTTCTCACAATATCTTTATAAATTATAACCTATGCTATAAATTATAGCATATGTGTTATTCTGATGTATAAACTATATTACTGTAAAGTTTTATTAAAATCCATTCAGTGGTTTTTGCGTGAAAAACTCCCAAACATCCTCACAAACTCTCGCATTTATAATATATATCTAGATAAACTCCGAAGTAACTGATCTGTCAACTATTGCGAAACGAATTTCATATCCTGTGTCTTGCTTCTTAAATCAGTGCTTCTCAAACTTTCACTATTGGCGACCCAATTTTCTGTCATAATTTTTATCGCGCCCCCTTATACAATAATAATGCGCTTTGAGGCGCTAAAGCTACCACACGATCTAAATTATAAACCGTACACATTCATAAGAAGTGTTATATTTTGTATATTTTTTACTTTTAAGTAATATATATTTTAAACAAATTACTTTTAAGTAATATGATAATTATCATGCTATTTTTTTCGTATCTATAACATTTAAATTGGAATAGATTGCAAAATAATATTTATTTAAAGATTTATTTCTTCCATCATCCATTTTTAAAAGTTTAAATGTCTTTAGAAAAAGTCTAGTCTATGTTGCTCTCTATCATATGCGTCACAATTAGCATTCTCGCGAACGTCTGCGTGAGTCTGGGCAACCTATCCGACGTTTGTGCAAAACGTGTCATTGCAAATGTTGGTATTTTTTACCTTTGCAGTCCTAGCTCATTCCCCAAGAGCTAGTATCACTTTTTAGTGCGGTGCCGTATAATAGGCAATACCAATTACCACAAGTAATTTTGACGCCCAGTTTCCTCCCCAGAGGGAGGCACCTGAGTTCTGCCGATGTGAAATTAAACTTAAGAATTTTCTTAAAGAATTTTGGCAGCCAAGCGGGCACTTCAAGGGATTTTTTACATACCGCATAGTCATACAACATGCCCGCTGTCGATTTTCTGCATCATGAAAATCCGCCGACATGGGCCGGGAGTCGAACCCGCAATTTTAGGTGCAGATGGCCGGAAACAAACCAACTACGCCACCCAGTCGGCACTAGCTGAATTGTAAGGAGAGTAAAACCAAAAGCACGGCAATGAATAGAAAAATGTGAAAGCATTTTTTAAAATGAATGCTCATATTATAAATAGATTATTAGAACTGTAATCCTCACAGAATTAGCATTTATTATTAATTTTATATAATGAAAAATTCCGATGAAGAATAATAGTGCTATTTTTTTTAAAAAAAGAGAAGACTTCAAAATGTTTCAACCCGGGAGCAGATGTGCACTAGATATTAATGTGTCTCGATATTAATGTTTGGGGTAACTCCGTCACCCCAAAGTTTTTTTTTACAATTACTTTTATTGTACACGGTAAAAATTCCAATTCCAGTGAATAATTTTCTTAAGAGAAAGTATACTTACCTACTTTCTACCTTTTTAAATTTTTTCTTTGATAAATTGAGAAAAATTCCAATAGAACCGAACTAAAATGTTTCTGAGGTACGCGACCTTATAAAGGACACGAATCACAGACACTTTTCACTAACATTACAGGAATGATATTTGCAAGCAAAACTGTCATATTTTGTTCAAATTTTTGTAGTTTTGCTGTTCTTTGACTCTGCACCCCCGGGTGACCACTCCCGGATTAAATGTATAATCAATGTAAAAATATGAATGTTAGTTCTAAAAAGGAATTGTGTAAAACGTTTTTCATCATGCTTTATATGTTTCAGAATACTCATAAAAATAAATCTTGGCCAAATAATCCTTCAAAGTGCTTTTTGTGCTTTTCCAAATGTCATATAACTCTTTCGTATGGGAAAAAGCGCATTACTAACAACTTCCCTAAATGAAAAATAAATACATAAAAAAAGAACGAACTAACCATACCAGTAAGTTCGAAGGTCAAACAGATTAATTTTTTATCTTCCTAGAATGTTTCTTTGGGTCTAGGTTTTGTCTTTTCTCTGAAATAGTATTTTAGGTTTAAAAAGAAAACTTGATAAAAACATCTCTCATCGTGGGATTACAGCCAATCAAACAAAATGTTGTGTTTCTTATTTAGTTATAGGATCAGATAGCTGATGAATGTATCGAAGTGAAAGCTTTTATGTTTGATGAAGAAAAAACGCCAGATGATACATATAAATTATATCATTGTAAATGTGTATTTTTTTTATTATGTCAGAAAGTATTTTGTTTATACTTCATTCCGGTAAATTAATTTTTTTTTAAACCTTTAATTTTCGATATGCTCGCGCACCCCTTGTAGGGCCCCCCCCCCCGGGGGCGCACCCCACAGTTTGAGAAACGCTGTCTTAAATAGTTTCAGTTACGAAACTACATTCCAGCAATAGTTTTAAAGGTTATAGAAATATTCTTGTAAGAGTAATTCTTGCATGAAAGAGACTCGACTTCCTTAACAATCGAAGAGAAATAAGCAAGATTCATTAATTCATAAAAAAAAAATGCAATCTTTCATTCAAAGCTTTCCCCTCTCTTCCTTCTCGAAATTATCATTCTCTTGACTGATGAATTTCGGAGAATCGAATAATATTCCCGTAGGGAAAAGCAAAATTGACTAATTAGCCCTCTTTCATAACCAAGCAAAAGATACAAACAGCCTGGAAGCGAAGATAGCACGATGCATATTTAAGACTAGAATTAAATTATCGCGTCTCAACGGAAGGGGGACTCTCAAATGGGGGATAAAGAGCAGTGTGAAGACCCCCTTGGGAAAAGCTGAGGGAAAGACCCCTCTTCTCGGATAAAAACATTAGCTAATCAATCGGGCTTCATAACTTACTCCGAAGTACTCGGTATCTCTAAGGGATTACAGTAAAAGAAGTAGTACCTCGGCAAAATTCTGAAGTGTTTTTTCGCACGAGTTTCCATACCACATTTGACAATTTAGCCTCGATTTAATTCTAAAACTAATTTTAAATCAAGATTCTTTAATTATGATTCAAAACAAACGTAGCATTGATCACCTGCTGATTGTATTAAATTTCAAGATTCATTTTGATAATATGAGTTATACAGTGACGCACACAAGGGGGGAGGGGGTCCTGCGGTCCGGACCCCCCAAAGCCCTTGATTTTTTTTCGGATTGATTATAATTCTAAGTATATGGTACGTAAAATTTAATTAAGTATTGGTTATTAATGATTAATTTTATTAATTAATGCAAATTATTTATTCTATAGTTAGTTTTTTACTGTGTTTTGTTCCCGAAAATCGTCAAAATCAAAAGGATCATGATACAAGAATAGTGAACTTTCGACCCCGGATCCCCCTTGAAAAATTCCTGTGCGCGCTGCTGGAGTTATATTATATCGATTATTAGAATTCACAATATGAAGTGATCTAAATTGGAATAAATCGCACTTTTTAATTGGATTTGTAAGATGTGCTTTTCTTTCTGACTATTGAAATAACCATTCATATAATTTAAAAATATATGTCAAATATATCGCAGAATCTGAGTAAATGATGACTCTTTTCCATGAGCTTTTAATATACGCCCAAATATCTCTACAAAGCTGTTCCATCGCTTTGAATAATTGCTGTATATTAAAAAACAATTCAAGGCTTTTTTTAACGCGTAAACATTATCAAAAAATATGTTACATTTAAGAAAATCTGTCTTGTTAACATTTTATAATTAAAGGCTTTTTTTTTATCCTTATCTTACCTTAAGATCAGTAATATTTTTTTCAAAAGTGGAATTTCCATTGAGTTTGCAGATGTAAAATAAATAAAGTAGGTAATAAATTATGGCGTAATAACTACTTACTGAAATCCAGATGTGTATATATATATGACCAATTTCAATAGTGCATATACATCACCCAAACGTAATATTAATGGTTTAACAAAGAACCATTTTCCTTGAAGTAAATTTTAATTGGCTAGTATTTAGAAGCTGTCAGCTAATAATCCTTGCAACATAGCGCTTATTACATTGAAAAGATTGCAATATTTTATTTCTTATTCGAAAAACACGAAAAATTAATTGCACCATTATGTATTCGACATTTTCGCTCAAGTTTCTGTTAAACGCTATTCTGAATTCTAACTGTAATCAGAGAAAAAAGGCATTATTCTCTCTCTCTAATATTAATTTCCCTTAAAAGATGAAACTGAGATAATTCATCGCTTTATATAATTTTACTAGGAATATATTTTTTTTTAACTTAAAGTTCTCTTAATGATTTTCTTTGAATGTGAAAAGAAATATAATTATACCAGATACTATATATTGCCCTCAGTATAATAAATAACCTTAATGGTTCACGAATAAAAGTTGAAGACTGTTTTAAGAAATTAAGTGTTCGATTTGCACTAGAAACTAATTAAAACAAAAACAAGTCAAATTATACCTAAAACTTTTTAAAAATATTTCTTGTTTGAGGAACTCATTCAGCATGAATTTAAAGAAAGTTTTTGAAAGAAAAACTTAAATTTGGGAATCTTTATGACTACACTCTTGTTTGGATCAAGAACAACAACATTAGAGCTGTATAATTTTACAACTTCAGCATCTAATGAAACTTTGCCATTATCCCTTAAATAGCTCACATATTGAGTCCATAGAACGCATCAACTCGCTCTTTATACACGTAATCATAACAATAAAAGAATTTTATAGCCACCACAAATTTGTTCCAAGATTTAAAGATCCCTTTTTGACGCGCCTTCGACCGCTAGATCAGATTTAAGGGGGACTTTTTATCATTCAATCTTCTGCGTAGGCACAGTTTGCGTGCCAAATAATGAGCTGTGGTGTATATGTCGTCCAACTTAGGAAGGTAGCCAACAAACGTAAATTATAGAATTGTGGAAAGTGGACTGATTTGAGTGTAAATCTTATTGATACAACCTGACTGTAATGCAAATTTCATTCCCCAGATTGATGATTCGAGTCAGATAGAACCGGTGAGACAGGTCGAAATTTATTTTGTCATAACTTTTTTGAGACACCTGCTGTTAATCATTCCTACGATTTACTACGAGGAAAGTCAGGTTCAAATGAAACCTTTTGCTAAAAAATATAAGGGCTGTCGAAAAAAAACAGTTTCTTAAAAATTTCATACAAGGTGTGTACAAGACAGAGGAATTTTTGGTAAAGAAGTTAATTATTATGCTATACTGATAATAAGTGCTAATGTAATCTCTAATTTGTCCCTAAAGGAAGTTTTAGATAAAAGGGAAAATAATAGTACTATGTGTAATATTTAGTACCTGAGCCACATGTCTACAAAAGAAACAAAAAAAAAGCTATAGGTAACTCTGAAAGTTATCATAATTTTTCAAAAGCATTTATTTTTGAAATGTTTAAAAAGTACAAGCATACCACTCAAATTAAGTAGATCTTTTTTTTTCAATTTATTTACCATAAATAATTCACCAAGAAATTATAACATACATATTGAGATAGATATAATTTTAAATTTAGCTAAGGGAATTATGTAATATTTCAATGTAGGCAAATGAGAGAATGGATGATTATTTATTAATGTCAACACGAGGTATTTTTGACGACGGAATTCCTAATTTTGAATTTCGTTCAATCAATCAAATGATCATGTCACCTGAGCTGGCACCCTATTCCAAACTTCCATAACATGCCAACATGAAGACTTTCAGCCACGAAAGATTTAACATGTATCAACTCGTAGCAACATGACGCGAATCCATAATTTGACAGAAATAACGCTAGCTACGAGTTCAGAACCATGACCACTGGCTGCCACGACAACTTTATAATAAAAAATATAGGCTATTATTATAAAACTAAGTAGGTTTATATATATATATATATATATATATATATATATATATATATATATATATATATATATATCAAATTCTCTCTCTGACACTATTGGAACAAATTCTATATTTAATTCAATTCAATAACTTAACTAGAACAAAAACGGATTGTAACTTTATAGATACTGACAATTCTATTACATGTAGAGTTATCAGATCTCCTGATAATAATTTAACTTGCCCCCCCAAAAAAAAAAGGCCATATTCACTTACCAATTCTATGATTTCTAAAAATATTTAGAAACATGAAACATTTTTTTTTTTCACTTTGCGTTCAGACGCAGTTACAAATATGAAGATAAGCAACCGTAACTTATATAATAGAAATTTATGGGGCACACTGCTCTCTTATCGTGCCTTTAAAATAATAGTATTTTAATAATAAAAACATTAGGAAGATAAAATAAAAATAAAATGAGAAGCTAAAAAGAGAAAAAATAACTCTAAATGTGCTCTAATGTTCGTGCAATATATTTACATTAATTGCAGTTCTTTTTTCAAAATACGATTCATAAACCACTTAAAAGTCAATTTAATAATTTTTATAACTTTATTAATGCTAGAATACGATGCAAACTAATAAATAAGGTAGTTTTGAGTGATTTACAATCAATAAAATTTTATAGCATTACTAAAATATGGCTAATTTGAATAGAATTTATCTTGTGAGGAAAAAATAATTAAATTTTGCTACGCTTATAAAATGGCTTAAATTTATTTATTGAAATATTAATTAGTATTTAATTGTTAAAAAATATATTTTTATGTTATCAGAGTACATGTCATGATATTGTTGATACTACATTGAAAAAAAAGCTTCACAATTATCAAATAGATATATAAGGAAATTCTGAGATTTTTTTAAGAGATACAGAGTGTTATTCCTTTACAAAGTAAAAGTTCACCATTTATTAAAAAAATTTAATTTCGCTGAAGTTTCCATTGTAAGATAGTTTTTTACATTATTTTTTTCTTTTTGAAAGAATATACATACATGTATTGTTTATATTTGGATGTGTAAAGCATTTATATTACTCTATGTTATATTTATTTTATGTTAATACTGTAATATTCACAAGCAACACTGTTCCTTACGTTATAACGGTGACTCAAGGGGAACTTGGCGATATATATCCAAGTTAGCATCGTTTTTGGCGACCAAGTTGGTGACTTGGTGACAAATATGGCAAATTTGGCGACCATTTTGGTGCCGGCGTTCATGTTAGCGACCATTTTTGGCGAGTTCGGGACTCTCTGGATTCTTCTAGAAAAATGTTAAGACCTATGACGCAAGCTGATATTTCTTGAATTATCCACTAAGCGTATAAATAGAGAGATGTTTGCCGAAAGTTAGTATGGTTTTGACAAGAGATTAGTCAGTATTGTCTTTTTTGACCGTTGAAGCGATTAGTGATTACTTCGGCTGTTGAACGAGCGATTGATTGTGGATAATCTTTCACATACTTGTATTTTAGACTCTGATATTATGTCTGAGCGCTGTAGAAGGTGTGAAGTCCTTCTGATAGTATATTCTACGAATTTCGCTGCTGAATCCTGCATTTAAAGGATTGGATTTTCGACAAGAAATTCTCATCGCTCTTAAAGAACTGACTTGTTGATTTGCCTAAAATCCTAGAGCCCCAATCCCCGTAACAATATATATATATATATATATATATATATATATATATATATATATATATATATATATATATATATATATATCGTAAATATGTGCATTTCTTGTGAAACTTTTCGTTACACACTGCAAAACACAAATGAAATAAAATAATTGTAATGCAGTTACAATATGGGTCAGAATTACTCGAAGGTAGATATTTTCATTCCGTCGTCCCGAGGTCCCTAAGTCGATAAATATTTCAATTATTATCGTGATTAATAATGCATTTTGTTCCTCCTGGTACAACAGACGAGCATCAGAGTCAGCTTAGTAAGCAAAAACAGTAATGTCTAAATAAAATAATTCTTTTTATCCTTGATACAATGAACTTGAAATACTTGATACTTACAAATACTTGAATACAATGTTTAAGTTACTGAAAAAAAAATAAAAATTCGAAACAAAAAAATTATATAAATTTTATCACATATCCAGAATAGAATGAACTACAACGTAGCTGTAAACTGAATGTTGAGCTATTCACATTTCGCTTAGAGTCAGAGAGTCCTTTGCGAAAAGAACAATAATTATGGGAAAAAAAGAATAAAAAAACGTAACGAAGTTTATAACAAGAACTTTTCGCTAATGACTTCTCTTCCCGAAACTAAAAACCCAGAATCCTTTAAAATTTGGGAGCAAGAGAACCGTTCCATAACTCTTTATTTGATCCCGGAACGAATCCCAAAAAATGAGTCTCTAGGGTTTTTCTAAAAGAAGATAAGGGGTTTTCTTTTCTTAAAAGAAAGCGTGCATAATTAAGTGAAAGTTATTATCGATGCAACGGTCTTAAGCCAGTGGTAGTACAGCTTACAGAGCTGGGTTGTCGCATGGATGTTTTTTAACAATTGCCCCAAATGAAAGAATTCAAGCAAGATATTTGGAGGGGGATTGTAAATTGAAAGATTAACTGCATCAGCTCCACCCATTCAAAACGTCACACTAAATCTTAGTGCTTTCAGGTGGAAGATTTTTTCACGCTAAGGCTATTCAATTATGTAACGCTGGAATAGCCACGGACCGGGAATTCGAGAATCATGAACCAGAAAGAGCATTGTTAGAATAAACAAATTCGGACTGCTTTATGGAGTACAATACTCATATCGAGAATCTGGCGGATTTTTTTAAATAAAAAGGAAAGAAAATGCGATGTACGTCTTGCTCAGTGACCTGCAAAATATGCGTTTCGTCCGGGGTTTCGGACAATTATCTTGCCACTCGGGCTCAAAATCTTTTCAGTTCTGAAATGTAATTGAGCCTTCTACACATGCATCTTTTTTTTTGAAAAACTATTATCAATTTTCCTCTTCGGTGAGGGAGTCATTTATCTTTATCAATCGCGTTACAGAGCTTGATGTTTGTTTATAAAATGGAAGCTTAGGATTGAAGTCCAACTACTGCACAGGGGTATATTGCGGCCATAAGCACATAGGCTGCTTCTCAACAAATTTTTAACACTAGATTGTCCAAGAACGTCATTTTGACAAATTTTTAATTTCAATTAGAAAAACAATTACATATATAATGCACAATTTCTTAGAATTTTTTTAAATATATTTTTTCAAAGAGCAGTAAATTTTTTTATAGTTAATATTTACTAATAACTTGTTATATGACTGTAAATAATATAAAAATATATTAAAAGTTAGTTTTTTAAACAAATTTCTTTACACATTAATTATTCTTTGACAATGCAGTTATTTTGACTGCTTTTGGGCAATATAGGTATATGCTATACATATATATATACACTCACTTCCAAAAGTTAAGCACGGAGAGGAAAATGCTGATTTCCGGAAGCCAATCAGAATTAAAAGAGTATGCAATTCGCTGCAGAGGTAGATGGAATTATGCAAATATGTTAGGTAACAGCCAATCGTTCTTTTATGTCAAGAAATTTGCAAAAAGGGCAGTCTTATAAGAAGCCTGCTTTATGAAGGATTACAGAAGTTGATTGTAAGTGTTGATAGAAGGTGTTTAAAACTTTCGTACAATTTGTTTTCAAGACACATGTGTTTCTATGACTTTCAGAAAACGAATGGAGGATTCTGAGCGCTGGCGTGCTGTGGGGCACATTGAAGCAGGACAGTCGATCACAGATGTTGCTCTTTTATTCGACGTTCATCATTCTGTAATTTCCCGTTTATGGAAACAATTCCAAACCACACAGACAGTTGTCCGAAGGCCAGTAGGCGGTTGCCCAAGGGTTACAACCCCCGCAGAAGATCAATATATTGCTGTTGTAGCCAAGCGGAATCGCAGAGCGACCTCCACACGTGTGACATTTATGGTTACAGCGGCCATTGGTAAGGCTATATCTGCAGCTAATGTACGCCGAAGATTACATATGAATGGACTGTATGCCCGGGTACCTCAAATTTGTGTTCCTCTATCCGTCCAATCAAGAGGGGCACGATTAAAGTGATGCCGGGAACATTACAATTGGTCTGTGTCTGACTGGGGCAATCAATAAACATGACAATGTCATGTTTACTGATGAGTCAAGATTTGCTCTGGAGCCAGATGACAAACGTAAAAGGAAACGACGTAAACAAGGAACACGCAATCAGCACCAAAAACATCACCGAACAACACGCATTCCGATGCGGAAGCATTATAGTGTGGGCAGGGATTTCATTAGGATACCGCACCGACCTGCACATCTTTAAACGGGGTTCTGTGACGGCTGCCCGGTATCGAGATGAAGTCCTAGAAACTATTGTGAGATTGTACGCTGCACCAGTAGCCCTACTTTTGTTTTAATGGACGGTAACGTGCGTCCCCATAGAGCTGACATCGTCGATGACTACCTGGAAAGTGAAGGGATTGCGCGTATGGCGTGGCCAGCATATTCGCCCGACCTTAATCCCATTGAAAATCTATGAGATGCTCTCGTCCGTGCTGTATCTTCACGTTTCCCACCTCCAGCCAGTCTTATTGAGCTGAAAACTGTTCTACAAGAAGAATGGCGATTGCTTAATTCTGCGGTGGCTGACCACCTAATTGAAAGCATGGTCAGAAGGTGTAAACTTTGCATACATATTAGGGGGGATCACATACCCTATTAATGTCCTTTTTTTTCAATCTATGCTGTTTATTTTCACTTAATACATAATTTTTTTATGTCTCCAGTATGACATTATCTGATAACTTACAAAAATTTAATATTGTTTTCATTTCTGTATATAATTATTGATTTTGTTTTATGTATAAATATATTTGCTACTTTATTGCCAAATTTTGTGTCAATCAAAGCAGTATTGGTTGATTTTTTTGCATTTTACATCTTCGTGCTTAACTTTTGGAAGTGAGTATATATATATATATAATATATAATCCAATATAAACAAAAAAAAATTTCAATATATAATCATATACATATACATACACATATAAATAAATTTATACATATATATACATATACACATATACAGTCGGAGCCTGATTTAACGAATTCATCGGGACCAAACATTTTGTTCGTTAAAACGGGGTTATTCCTTACATCTGAAACAAATTCAAATTTTTTACACTTATCTTTTTAAAATTCTGTAATAAGCAACTCACAAAAAATATCCATAGTTAGAAATTACACGCTTTTTATTCAACTGCTAAAAATACTATTAGTGGAATATTACACACTAGTTAATGCGAAATTTTAAAATATTGATTAATAGATGTATGATAATCTTTTTGATTTCTGACTCAAAAGAGTTCTTTTTTCGACTGTATGTAGAGATGAAAATACTGCGTCATTTGAATCATGTTGTTTAAAGTATTTTTTAGTTTCTAAACTTTGTAAATCATTAGAAAATATGTAACAGTTTTGATTAGAATCGTGCTATCAATTTCTGCATCAGAATCGCTATTCATTGGCTCAACAATCAACAACCCACCATAGGCAGTTCGTCATCAGATGTAACACAATCGTTGAAATATTAAAATATGTCTTGCGTTGTGGAGTGGAAAGGAGTTTCCAGTCCTATTCAAAACTCACGTGAGAGGTTACACTCATGACTCATCTGCACCTGTAAAGTCTAATAACGGTTTGGACTCTTTCCCGTCGAAATTTTCTAATTGCAAGAAAAATCCTTTTTTTTTTTTTTTTTTTTTTTTTGTTCCGGACAAAAAGGATATCATTTGAAAAAAAAATCCAATTTTTTTTCGAAAACAAACTAATAGAAAAGTCAATTGTTGAAATAATTCTTTAAATTGGCGTTTATTATTCTTTAAATAAGGGTTTTGCCTTCATTGTAATCCGGAAAAGAGAAAAATTCGTTAAATAGGGGTTCGTTAAATTCGAGTTTACTATTCGTTAAATAAGGGTTTGCCTTCATTTTAATCAGAGAAAGAGAAAACTTCGTTAAATCGCGAAATTTGTTAAATAGGGGCTCGTGTTAAATCGGGGCCTACTGTATATAATACATACAAGCAGTGGCGCACACAGGAATTTTTCAAGGGGGTCCGGGGTTGAAAGTTCACCATTCTTGTATCATGCTCCTTTTGATTTTGTCGATTTTCGGGAACGAAACACAGTGAAAAACTCATTTTTGAATAAATAAGTAGCATTAATTAATAAAATTAATCATTAATAACAAGTAATTAATTAAATTTTACGTACTATATTCTTAGAATTATAATCAATCCGAAAAAAATCAAGGGCTTAGGTGGGTCCGGACCCTCAGGACCCCCCCTTGTGTGCGCCGCTGCATACAAGGGATGTTGGTCAATGATTGATTGCTTGTTAACATCGCACTCAGGAATAACACAAGGGTTATTGGAAGTTACACTTTGAAGGTACCCAATATTTATTGACGACGAAACTCTCTCTCTCTCTCTCTCTCTCTCTCATGATCTTGAACCATGTCAAGAGACTAGGCCGACGCAGGAGCTGCCGCCTCCTTCTCCAAACTTCCACACTACGCCAACTTCATGAGGACTTACAGCCTCAATATATTTAGCGTACATCTCAACCCGGTGCTTCTTTAGTAGCTCCAGGATTCGAAGCCACTACGACAGAATCAACGTCATCAAAGAGTTCACGACTACGACCAGTCCACTACTGCGATCACGATCGGGAAGAAAAAAATGAACTTTTTCCAAGAGCAGGGTATCCAACCCAAATGATCTTGCGGGCCACTTCGGAAGAACATTATAATCTCGCGGGCCGCACATAAAAATATGTACCTTTATATCAGATTTGGAAACAAAATAACATTTATTGAGTGAAAATTTAAAACAGAATGAATTATTATTATTTATTTCATTATTTTTAATGTATACATACATGGATAATATAGTAATGTTTATATAATATAATAATGCAATGATCAAATAATGTTTAAAATATTACAGTGTTGCCAGTTTCTTGAAAATTACGGTGCTCCTTTTGAATTTATCTTTTGTTACTCATTGTTGAAATTTATAGTGCTGTCATTCACAAACGATAAGTATACGTTGTCCTTTATCTTAACCACCCTGGATATTTTTTTTTAAAACTTTAAAAAACATATCTGACTGTCTCTTGCTTTTCGAGCACTCCAAACAGAAAATGAGGAGGAGAAATGAAAGTCGCCCACACAGAGAATCATGTGCCATCATAATGCAACTCAGAATTTATTAAAAAAGTAATTTATTATAGAAAAATCAAATGTAACTGTTTGATAAAATATAAATCTATTTTAATCTAAAGGACATTTCTATTAACAAAAAAGGATTTATTTTAAAACAAGAGCAGGTAACAGGCAAATACATTGTAGATTTATATATCGTAAAATCCTGCGTATAACGCGCACCTATACTTTCAAGATGTATTTTTTTAATTTTTAGGTATATTCGCCGTATAACGCGTGCCCCCTTTTTTACGAAAAAACTTAAAATGTACTTGCGCAATTTTCTTGTTTTGAAGTCAATATTTATTGGATAAATCATTCCAGACTATCTTCTGAAAAAATAGTATACTTCTAGAATTATACAATTCTTGAGTGCAAGAAGGGAGGGGGTAGACCAAATCGGTGCCATGGTTGGATCCCACGCTTTTCTATAAACATTGATTCCTTTTTCCCATTTCGTGTGATGTACGAGATGGACGATTAATTTTGAAATAAATGAGAATAAGCCTGATACTTATTGCGTTGGCTGTCTCTGTAGTATATTCAATACTACGAATACTATGAATAATATTGAATACGCTTCAAAGAGCTAGCAGTAAAAACGGGTCCTGGTAAACGAAGCAAACACAGCGCCGGTTTCAAGATCCGAATGATTCAATTTGAAAAAGAAAATGGAAATCGTGTTGCAGCAAGGATGTTTGATATTAGTGAAAGCTCCATAAGGGAGTGGGAAAAAATGAAATGACAATAATTAACATGCTAAAGAAGAAATGTGTTTTACGTAAAGGAGTAACGAAATGGCCTATTCTAGAAGAAAGTTTTGCGAACTGGGTCCTAAAAAATCGCCAGAATGGATTAATTGTAACAAGAAACAGTGTACGTTTATTCGCCTTAAAATGGTCAAAAAAGAATGCAAATGAAAGTAAAAATTTTAAAGCAACTTTCAGTTGTGGTGTAGCCGATTTATGGCACACAGTAATTTAGTACTGCGAGAAAAAACAAAAGTTTGACAAAGGCTTCCTTAAGACGTGGAAAGCAAATTGACAAGTTTCTAGAAGTATGTCATTGGGTTACGAAAGCAAATGAAATATTTACTGTCACATATTGGAAACATGGATGAAACTCCAGTTACGTTTGACATGATAGGAAATAAAACTATGGATATGAAAGGAACAAAAACGAATCACATAAAAACAACAGGACACGAGAAATCTCTCATTTTACAGTAGTGCTCTCCTGCTTAGCGGACGGCACGAAATTAAAACCCATGGTTATTTTTAAAAAGAAAAACAGTGCCAAAATCCAATTTCCCGAAGGTGTTTTCATTCATGTACACGAAAAAGGGTGGATGTGGATGGATGAAAATGGTGTGAAATTGTGGATAAAAATATTTGGCAAAGGCGTCCAGGGGCCGTACGGGATCCACAAAGTCTATTAGTTTGGGATATGTTCAGATCCCATCTAACAGATAATACGAAAAAATTGCTAACTGAGTGCAACACAGATATAGCAGTTATTCATGGCGGATTAATGTCATTAGTTTAGTCATTAGATGTGTGCATCAATAAACCTTTCAAACAAAATTTAAAACGACAGTGGAATATATGGATGCTAGAAGGAGAAAAATCAGTTACGAAAGGAGGCCAAATGCGTCATGCCAGTCTGGAAATAGTGTGCGAGTGGATAATAAAAGCATGGAATGAAATTAAACCTGACTTAATTCAAAAGTCATTTAAAAAATGTAGTATATCTGACAGAAGATGGAACAGAAGTTGATTATTTATTTATGGAGGAGAGTAACAGTGATGGTGAAAATTATACAGATTTCGATGATGTGCCTGAAGATACAGGGTCCATTATGAAAGTAATGAGCATTTACTGGCAAAAAACATTTATTGATCGTAATTTGTACAAATGTTCAATATTCTTCAAAATACATTCCTCCTGCATCAATACACTTGCGGAGACGTGTTTGTCACGCCTGAAAGGCACCCTGAAACTCCTCGACGGGAATGCCTCTCAGGAACGTTGTAACATGGTGTTGGATGTTTTCCACGGTTTCCCAATGTTTTCCTTTCATCTCTCTCTTGAGTCGCGGAAACAAAAAGAAGTCCCATGGAGCTAAGTCGGGACTGTAAGGGGGGGTGAGGGATCACCGAGGTGTTGCTCCGGGCCAGGAAGTTGATAATGATGAAGGCTGTGTGGCTGGTGGCATTGTCATGGTGGAGCTTGGCCGTGTCTTTAATGTCAGCCCTCACGAGCGCGATCCGGCGTTTCAATCTCCTGAGCACCTCCAGGTAAAAGGCTGAGTTTACAGTTTGTCCCTGCGGTACAAACTCACAATGGACTATTCCTCGGATGTCAAAGAAGACAATAATAATCTTTTTGATGCGCGACTTGCTCATTCGCACTTTCTTGGGGCATGGGGATGATTTTGTGTGCCACTCACAGTTCTGCCTTTTCGGTTCTGGGTCGTACTCAAACATCCAGGATTCGTCTCCGGTTACGACAGAGTTCAGAAAGTCCGGTTTATTTTGATTCAAATCCAATAATTCTTGACAGCACAAAACTCTAAGTTCTTTCTGGTCTTGCGTCAACACTTTCGGCACAAGCTTCGCACAGACCTTACGTATTTGCAGATCCTCGGTCACTATCCCATGTACCACAAATGTGGACATGTGTAGTGTGTGCTGGATGCTTAACCGACGGTCGGTACGCAAAACTTCGCGCACACGATCCACGTTCTCTTCAGTTCTGGCTGTTGTTGGGCGTCCAGAACGGGGTTCGACGGCGACCTCCTCCCGGCCCTCCTTTAACGCCTTGTGCCACTTCCCAGACTGTGATCTTGAAATGTAATCGTCCTTGAAGGCTTCTTGCAGCATCTGGAATGTTTCGGTTGCATTTTTTCCAAGCCTCACGCAAAACTTTATGGCGTATCGTTGTTCAAGCGAACGCTCCATCGCGCTATGTTACAAAAGTTGAAAACACACTTCAAGCGGAGGCACGTATCTCCGCTCACACTACTCGAACTCAACTGTCGACCGGATGCATTGAAAGGGCATATCCCCCACCACATTCCCCAGCCGGTTTTTCCGTGCTTCCATCTATCATCGCGTCACAATAACATTATGCTCATTACTTTCAAAATGGACCCTGTATAACGGAAGACGAATATGCCGACCTTTTCATGTTATCCAACAATGAAAGTTCAAAAAAGGTATGTTATTTCTTCAAAATAAACAGTATTTCTCGATTATATATATAAGTCTACACTTTTTTAATACTCATTGTTTAAAAAAAGCTCTCATTTTTATACCCGGCGTAGAACGCGCACCCCTCAATTGCGATCTGACTTTTTGTGTTCAAAGTGCGCGTTAGACGCCGGATTTGATATATAAATGTCCCCTCAAATAAATTTCAAAATAAAAAAACTTTCAAAACCTGATATTTAAAAATTTTTTAAAGCGAGCCGCAACTTACGTACTGGCGGGCTGCGTGTTGGACAGCCCTGTCCTAGAGTGAACAAAATTTCATGTTCCCTATTCTCAAAAGGTTTTCAAAAATCTAAAAATTTTAATCTGAATTAAAAATCTAAAAAGCCTAATTTTTCAATAAAATCTGTATGGACTTGACTTCCATTAAGATTCTAGGTCACTCCTATTAAATAAATTTGGATTATTAAGGTACTGAAATTAATATTTTACTATTAAATGTACTTAAAAATATATTCACTACTTATTTTTCTTGCTATTAAATATAAGGAAATAAGTCACTGTGTCATTCCAAGAATTTTGACATATATTTTTATTTAATTCTTAATGAAGACTGTTATTATGTATTTTAGAAATACATTGAATTTTTAAAGTATACATTTATTTGAAAAGAGTAAATTTTATTTTTCAACATTATATATATATATATATATATATATATATATATATATATATATATTTCCAAGTAAGTTAGTTCAATATTTTTAACACGCGAATACCTTCACGAAAAGAATTTCAGATCTCAAGCTGGAGATAAATCTGTGTTGAGATAAAAAGTAATTGAATTTATATTTTTAACATCTTTTTTTTTATTGCAAGTTTTATTTTTTGCGTACAAGAAGTTCAAAAAATGTTTGTATTAAAATTTTACCATTTTCTTACGCTTGATCAAGTTAAAAAATAAATCTTAATAACTAAGACAAACATTTTCTTTTTTGTAGTAAAGAATATTTCAAACACCTAGCAGAAAAATGAAATTTTTCAGCAATCTTTTGCATATATATGAGCTCCCCTGTTTGAAGATTGTTTTATTTACTGTCATCACTTACTTTATTTAAAAATTGTATATCTTACGCTAAAAGATTTAACCCCGTTGAAGTAAAATTTTTTATTCCTCCAGCCCAAGATGACATATATGCAACATTATTACATTTACCGTCTCTTTGATTTCAACTAGACTTATTCAAAACTTTTGGCTACGAATGTATTCTTTCTTGAATAAGATACGAATGTGATCTATCTCATATTTTCAAAGCTTTTATTCATTCTATTTTTCACACAGATTATTTTTATTAAGTAGCTGGCTGGCTGGCATAGTTGGTTTGTGTCTGAATTTGCACACCTAAGGTTGTAGGTTTGACCACGACCCCTGTCGGAGCTGAAACGTCCTTCTGTTGGTGTGGTGTGGTAGTTAGGAGAGGGGGTTCCAGCTCAGGTGTTGTCCACGCCACTTGATCATGTTTCAAATTACGTGGTCCGTCGCCAAAAGCCCTCGTGTAGCTGAACAGTGCGACGTTAATATTCACTCGCTCACTTGACCACGACCCAAGTTGATGGATTTTCCTGATGCAGAAAATCGACAGTGGCTATGTAGCATAATTATGCGGCATGTAAAAGATTCCTTGAGTAAACCTCTGTTTGGGTGCTCTCGGCAAAATTAAAATCCTAACTACGATTTCGCATCACCAGTGCTCTGGTGCCTTCCTCTGGGGAAGAAACAGGTGTCAAAATTACCTGTGACGATTGGTATCCACCTGTATGGTGCCGCACTAAAAAAAAGATACCAGCTCCCAGAGAATGTACTAGGTGTGCAAATGTAAAACACCAATCTGCAGCCCCATCAGAAATAAAAAAAAGTATTTTCACTATTTTCGTTATGGTTCCGAACTCGCGAATGAAGTGTCTCTGGTTCGACTCCTGGGGCCACTGAAGACCCGCCGTGTAGAGAGACCCAATGCACGTTAAATCGGTCCAGGCTCAGTATTCTCCCGTCGGTGTAGTGTGATAGGACATGGAGTGCCAGCTCAGGTGTCTTCCTCGTCACTTCGTTTTGCCTTACAGAGCAGCATTAATACAACTGTTACTCATTCTCACTATTTTGACCACTTAAGACATAAGGTTCTTCCCAACAATAGAGAAAAATGTTTTTCGCAACAAGAGTATTAATTATATTGTTATGAAAAACGTTAATACTTGGCTGAAATATAATATGTACTAATTAGAAGTGGTTCAATTATTTTGTTTAATTAGAACGAATATCAAAATCTGAAAATGAGGAGCTAACGTGGGGCTAAAATTTAATAACGAACGTATTGATTACATTGTGAGTAAAAATATTTATGTTTGATATTGTTTTTGAATCACAATCTGCGTAAAATGGAGCTACTCCAGTTATTTCATTTCGTCAGACTCAGTATCATATACTTGAAAATTAAGAACTAACGCGAAGCTAGCAATTACTTTAATAAGAAGATAATTAATATTATTAGAATGTTTCAAGTTTGCAGATAAAAATTTAAGAAATGAATAAAATTAATATGAAAAGTGCCATCATTAACTAATGGGCCAAGTGTGGTAATTAATTTTATGTGAAACGTCTCAAAATTTTCATATATTCGAGTATCCTTTTATTAATCGGTATAAAATTATCAGAATTCAAAATATATTAAGTGTAATTTGAGTGTTTTTAATTAAAAACAAATATTTTATGACTTCAGTAATTATAGTATTAATGTTTCTTCAAAAATATTCCATTTTAAGATATAAGTTTAGTTGCAATTAATGATGCAAGATATTTTGAGCAGTTTGTTTTTATCTGATTTAGAATCAGTCTTAGCTATTCATTATAAAATTAAGATCAAAATTATTAAACTTAAATCATATGTATAAATGAATCAAAAGTATTGAATGTTTCGAAAAAAGTTTTCGTCCCATTTTATATATCAAATTAAAATTCCTCTCTTTAGTATTTTTTTCAATTGAATTGATTCTTAAAATAATTTTGTCTCGAAAGTTGGTTGCCTTATACCATTTAGTCCCTTTGGAGAATAACATTAATACTATTTCCTTTTCTTTATTTCGTTTCTAATGGTTTCTCGTAAATCTGACAAATCCTTTTAATATCTTAAAAGAAATTATTGAAGATCAGATAACTTTCCTAATTGAGGAAAATAGTTTAACTCTCTCGAGATAGAAAAGTTCCGTGAATTTTTGGAGAGAGAAATGATTATTCTCAAATTACGATTCAATTCCGAACTAGAAAAATTTGAAACCGGCAATCGTAAATGTTGAAAGATTTTAGTCTTGAATGTCGAAAGAGTTCGGTCTTTTGTGCGAGGACACGATTTATCTTCATAAATGCAGCCCATAATGTATTTTCATTCTAAAAGATTTTAAATATAAAAGTATGCTAATTTTAATAAATTTTAAAAAAATAATAAAACCGATAATGAAAAGTTATTGGAAATTAAGCTGTCTTCGGTTTAACGTCAAAACAGTGCTTCTCAAACTTTCAATATTCAAGACCCAATATTCAACCATAATTTTCTTCGTGTCCCCCTCCATACAATAACAATGTATTGAATTCAATAACACTATACTTTGATGCTAAAGTTACAATATACGAGTTTTCCCTCTTAGGTGCCACCACCTTATATAAACGTCTCGCTCAGTGAAAATGTTAATTGCCCCGGACGTACATATATTTCTTTCCGAAGTACGATCTTTTCTGTGCTCTGCTACCTGTAAAATTATTCCAAAGCCTTTGGAATGCAATAAAAGGACATTGACAGTATTTGCGATGAATTTTCTTACTTCAGAGAGAATTTGCTTATTTATTCCTTTTCTTCCCCCCCCCTCCTAGCCAAACAATCAACGCATAACGTGGAATACAGTGGCATTGAGGAGCTAACCGCCTAACTTTTAATCGGCGATTAAGGGATTAAATATAAAATGAACAAATTATCAAGGTAAGGGTTAATTTGTGTAATTAATTATACAGTTGGACCTGTTTTTGTGCAGTAGATATGTGACGACTTACGCGTCTTTTCTTTAACAAGTCCTTTGGGTTCTTTGGGCCAGAATTAATGGCAACTCTTTTCCAACCAAATCCAAGAAACGAGAAGTGAAGAGATGTAAATAATACAGGATAAATATAGGATCTTAGAGTAAACGTAATGGCAATAAGGGCAATGATGACAACGTAATGGTAGTGTAAAGGAATGTTCGACAATTAACGTGCGTTGTGGTATTGGACGATTATTGAAGTTCGCTGTTCAAAGATTCAAGTTCTACGTGTTGTGGATAAACATATTGGTAAGCGAATAGAAAATAAAAGTAAAGCTGCTTACTACTATAGATAAAGACAAGTTTATTACAGAATAATATAAGGTAGGATTGATTATTTATTATTATTATTATATTTGAAGATTAGGCGGTCCAATTATTGAGATAGGTCTGAATTATATTGTGTGTTGCGTATTGCGTCATAGTAGATTCTATCATCCATTAATAAGATTATATTTGTTCAAAGCTTAAGTTGAATATCTTAATAAAGTCATATTAAGATAATGTTTGATTCGAGTTCTTACGTTATAATCCTACACCTCTAGCTCACGCTGATACTTCGAGGGATTTACTTCCAAGGGGAGGTACATCACAGATAGGGACCACATAAAAAAAAGTATTCGAACGAAAATTTCATGAATTCTTACACATAACTAGCAAATTCGTCGAAATACTGGATTTTTTTTTATGCGGTGGCATAAAAATAAAATCGCATAAAAAAGGACCACACAAAAACAGGTTCTACTGTATTTGTGACAAGCCCATGGAGCCACTGGTAATTCAGTTATAAAATACATTGTGCAGTACTGATGCATTTGTAAATGTATTAAATTAGCGTAGATGCGAGTTTTGTTTTTTGTTATGTCAGAATGTATATATTTTGTCTGCTTACAATTTCGGTAAATTAATAACTTTTTAAAAATAATCTTTTGTTTTCAACTTTCCAATATGCTGGCGCCCCCCTCGTTGAGTTATCCCGCCCTCTTAGGGAGGGATGCTCCACAGTTTAAGAAACACTGCTTTAAAGAATAGGGCCCAGATTTGGAATACTTTTTCGGATAAAAAAGCATTCCATAACACTTACATTATATTCTAGCTCCACTATCCTATAGAGAGAAGCATATTTCATAATAATACGCAGTTTTATCAGAGTTGACTTATTTTTTATAGTTTAAAATGTGTTTCAAAATTTTTTCATACCGTAATGTTAAATGAGATACCCTTTACATACCAAAAGGTAAAAATAATTATTTATGAAATGTTTTGAAATTTTAAAAGCGCTATATTTATAAATACATAAATGAATCACAACGCTAAAAGGTTTCATAAAAATTGAAAATTTTTTCTGTCTGAAAATGGGCTTCGCGTTTTGTTCCTGCTTTCGTATATTTGGAAAAGACAGCCTCAACGAAAATGTGAGTGAGTTTTTAATCGATCTATACAAATAACAATATTTGCTAGCGAAATTTTTCAAACTTTATTTCTTGGGAAATTTGAGATCTATATATATATATATATATATATATATACACACTGTTGGACAATTGCTAAGGACGGATCACAAATTGCTATGTAGCATAACATTAAGCAAAATATGAGGCCTAGTAGGATAAAATATAGTTGCCACACTGTTCAGACATTAGAATAAAGAATATTTATTGTTCTGGAAAGTACAAAAGCTGTGAAACATCTGAAAGAAAAAAAAAATGTTCATTTGATCTGCGTACGGAGAAATGGAACAATGCATCTAAAAGTCAGCAGGCACCTTAAAGAAAGGTATCAGTACGGGATATGTCCACCGTGGAGTGTGATGCAACATTCCACACGTCGTACCATACTTTGAACAACATTATCCAGCAGCTGTTGAGGCAATTTATCCCATTCCTCTGTGAGTGCACGGATGAGGGTGTTCTTGTTTGTCGGAGGATAGTTTCGACCAGCAACTTGCCTCCCCAAAGCATCCCACACATTTTCAATGGGTTTAGATCTAGAGAACGCGCTGGCCATACGAGACGTTGAATACCCTCGCTGTCTAGACAATACTGAACAGCGAGTGTTCGATGACATGTTGCGTTGTCGTCCATAAAAACAAATTTATCACCGACAGCACCACGGAAAATACGAACATGAAGAAGTAGAACTTCATCAATGTATCGTTGGCCCGTCATAGTCCCATTCGCAACCACATGTAGGCGTGTGCGGCCATTGATCATGATGCCGGCCCACACCATGATACTGCATGTCGAATATCGGTCCTTTTCCTGATATTTTCTGGACGATAAGCAGTACCACTCTCGCGCCAGATCAGTTGGCGTCTACAATCCGATGACAGACTGAACCTACTCTCATCTGAGAATAGTACGCATGCCCAGTCCTGTTCAGTCCAACCAGATGCTCACGACACCATTACAAACGGGCAGTTCGGTGCTGTCTGGGCAATGGGACACACACAACAGGTCTGCGTGCGTATAGTCCTCCTCTCCTCAAACGTCTGGCAACAGTTTTTCGGGAGATCTGCTTTCCTGAGGCAGCAAGAAACTGATTTGTCACCTGCTGAGCTGTGGTGCGCCTTTTCCTTTATGCTGATAGGACGATATATCTGTCTTCTGCAGGCGTCGTACTTCTAACACGACCTCCCCGTGCCGTCTACTACACATTCCAGTAGTTTTAAATGACTTCCACAGCCGTGAAACAACGCTGTGAGCGATGTCAAACTCCCTGGCAACATCTGTTATTTTTCGCCCTTCTTCGATCTTTCCAATAATTCGGCCACGCATAAAATCATCTATGTGATGTCGGAAAGACATGCCAAAAATTTTAAGCTAGTGTATTAAATCTTTCTTGTAAAACTTTGACTTGAAACAACAACTGTCCACACGCGTCAAAACCTTTAAAGCTCTTATGAACGCTATCACGTGATGAACAGACGTGAAAAAAAAATTTGCATACTCATACTTCTTCTTACTAATATCCCGCACTTATTCTAAATTTCCACATTTTGCTTCCTCTCATTTTGTCGTTGCTATGGATGATAGTGTTATCCGTCCTCAGCAATTGTCCAGCAGTGTATATATATATATATATACACTCATGTCCATAAATTAAGGATAATGAAGTTCAGGCGAAGAATGAGACAGAAGCTAAACAAATTTGACTTATTTGTAAAGTCCATTTATTAAACAAAAGGTAAAGAGCAAAAAAGATGCTATGTGTTTGACATAATTAATAAAAATTGCGATTTTTACTCCCTGGAGCAGATTTCAAAAAAGAACATATTTACAAAAAACAGTATAACATGATTAGTATGATGGTTAATACGAAGTATGTATCCCGGACGATGCAATACAGGCCTTACAACGCCTAGGCATGCTGAGTATCAAATTATCAATCTGATCTTGGGGAATATTACACCACTCATCAAGCAATGCCCTCCGAAGTTCCGGTAGACAGGTGGAAGGGGGTTGATGGGCTGCAATTCGTCGGCCAAGCATATCCCACACATGCTCTATTGGATTCAAGTCCTGTGAGTATGCTGGTCAATTCATACGAGTTATATCCTCCGATTGAAGGCATTCGTCTGCAATACGGGCGTTGTCCTCCATAAACAGAAATTCAGCACCCATGGCGCAAACGTACAGGTTGTTCCAGAATGACATCCCGATAGATGTGGATTGCCATCGTTACACTCTGAACATGCAGGTCAGCTCTGGAACCAAGAATAATTCCTCCCCAAACGCGCCATCTTGCACCACCGTAACGGTGTCGTTCAATGGTGTTCTCTTGGTGGTAACGGGTACTTGTGGCACTCTCCATATTAAAGTCTGGCGAGAATCAGACAGCAAACTAAACCTGGACTTGTCGGAACACATCCCAGAAGACCACTGTTGTGGTGTCCACAATGCATGCTCTCTACTCCCGGTTAATCACAGGCGACAGTGAGTTGCGGTAAGTGACACATCTGACAGGCCTACGAGCATATAGACCAATGTGCCCTAAGCGTCTGTACACTGTCTGCCTTGAAACTGTCGTACCGGTAGCTGAAGAGAGCTGACGAGACAGGTCTGATGCTGTGCTCCGTCTGTTTCGTTTGACAGTAACTGCCAAATATATATACCGGTCCTCATTCGGCGTTATAACTCGGGGGTGACCTGTGTTGTAACACCTACTCACATTACCACAATCTTGGAATCGTTGCCAAAGCCTGGAGATGACATTCTGGGCGATTCCAAGTTCCTCGGATACTTCCAGCTGGGTACGTCCACATTCCAAGTGTCCAATAATTCTACCACGTAAAAAAATCATCCAAATGCTTCCTTTGTGCCATAACTATGCGGTTATTGCACTGAAAGGCTTTTAAAGCGCTTGTGAATAATTTTACTTCTTTGCCACCATTCCTTACATACCCCTCTCTTACACTCTCTTCATTGTGACGTACAATGCGCGCCATCTGGTGGTTTCCTGTAATTTGCATATTCTTCTTCAAGACGTGTGTGATAATTCTACAGGTGAAATTTTTAGTTTAAAGTTCAATTTCTGTGTGACTCTGAATTATCCTTAATTTATGGACATGAGTGTATTATTCTGCAGTTAATTTCCAAGTAATATTACTGTTCCCTGTTGAAGTCATGTAACACAGTACGAAGTTAGGGTTTCTTTTCCGGGCTTCCAGGAAATCGTAAGATTTTCGTACTCTTAGTATTCCCGGGAATTCTTAGGAATTAAATGGGGCTTAAATAATCAATGAGGTAGCTATTTTTGATTTGACTGCGGATTTAAATCCCGGATATAAATTTTAGCTGTCTGTTCTGTGGTAATTTGAAAATTTCCTAGACCAGTGATCCTCAACCTGCGGCCCACAGGCCGCATGTGGCCCAATGCACCTTTCTGAGTGGCCTAGTTATGGCCCTTTGCACTAACAAATTCAGTTATTTAAGAAGAATGTATTAAAAATTTAGCGAGAAATTCTATCAATCAAGCAATCAAATCTACCAATTTTGCTATCGATGTCGTGATGGTACGAATCGCGAGATAACTTTTTTCTTTTTGTAATTGTAACGGTTAATGTTAACAAATAAAAGTAGAATACTGACCATTTTATGCGGGAATCTAATGTTTAGTTACCCCTCATGTTTCCTAAGTGAAAAATATCTAAAGAATATGTGTTGTCTCAAGACGATTGGGATCTAATCTGTTTCGTAGAGAAAAATAAACATGAATCAACAACTTGTTTGATTTGTAGTGAAAATGCTACATTTAAAAAGTATAATTTTGGTCGTCACTATAGCACTATGCACAAATCTTTCAATTGTTCCTTTTTTTATCTTTTTTTTGAGGATTTCTTTCAAGACGAGATAAATAAGATTTCTTAAAAAATATTTGCAACTACAAAATATATTGGGGGGGGGGGAGAGGGGAGGCTTTTGGGACAATTGGGGAAAGAAAATCGAAATTACTCCATAAAAGGGTAAAAAATGCAAAAAAAAAACCCTATTTTTCATGAGTTGAGTTTGATGGTGCTTAATATAGTTTTAAAATAAAATACAAAACAATTAATACTTTGATCAACTTCCCACTTTTTAAAAGTCCTTGGTCTTAGAGTGTGAAATATTTGTCATTTGTATGTAGCCCAAAGGAAAAAAAGATTGAGTACTGCTATCCTAGACGGAGGAATTTTCATTACCCTAACAGTGGGGTAACAGTGAATCGCTGGAACTACAATTGCATTCCCGGAATTTCCCGGGAATTCCCAGGAATGGAAAAAACCGGAAAATCAGAAGCATTAGTACGAAGTGATATATATATACCTCCTAGACTTATGACTAGCTGATAAAATTAATCACAAAAATAAATCTGAAAAAGCAAACGATATTCACAATAAAGTGTGTATATATATATCATATATAATAATCATGCATACCTAGATATAATTTGAGAATTTTTATATAAAAGTTTTTTATTACACATTTATGTGTGTATAAAAAATATTTTTGACTGATTGTGTATTAACCTCGCTGCTTGAAGCTATACGGCGGGTCTCTTCAGTGGTACCAGGATTCTATAAAATTTACGCCGTAACTAGTTCCCGACTCAGGGGTATAGCTACTGCCGTAATCACCCTATTAATGATATGCCTCCCCCCCCCCGCCCCGAGTTTCAGGGGCCTCAACATGTGTAAGCAACATATCCTAAGCTATCAAGGGGCTTCAAAAAAGGATCTCCAAGAAATTTTGATATCAAGCCCACTCAGGACTTGCGACACCAGTATCGCGACCATGAAAACTCGTCTACTGCGGCCTTGATTAACCGTAGGAATTATGAGAATACGATATCAAGGGTCGTATACACAGCTGTTTAATGACTGAAAGATAACATTTGATTTTTATTTTATGGTAGCGATTATTGCATTGCTATAAAATTCGACATTCTATAAAAATTACCATTTTTAAAAAGCCTTATTTTTCATATAATAATATCAAGAACTGAGTCTCTGAATATGATCTAAATTTAAGTAAGACCTCTTGAATATTTCATTTGTTTATTTATTTATTTTAAAAAATAGTCAAGCAAAAATCGATTTTAAATATAAGAAATTGAATTTGTACATATTTAACAACCGAAATTACTCAAAAAAAGAAAAATCGAATTTAGACTTTGTGGGGGGGGATTTGTGTGGGATATGCATGATTTTCGTGGTAAATTCATAGACCTGTGTTTCCTTTTGACACCGCGTTAAAGGGAATAAAATATATCTAAAAATGTTCATAAATCATTACTACTGAACAACCCCACCGACTTAAGTAACATATATGTACTCTAAGTTCATAAATTTCGGTCTTTTTACAGTAAGTTTTCCAAGCAGAACAGTTAATAAATAACATAGTATAGAGTATTGGTGCTACTAGAGAGGAAGAAGGCAATAAAAGAGTGTGAAAGGGCATGGTAATTTATAACCAATAATATTTGGTAAACACGCGTTTGGCGATTTGCGGAAAGTGAATAATTACACGTCACTATGGTAACTCACCCCTTTGAGTACAATAAAAAGAACTCAGATTTCTGGTCAAGATAATTTTAAAACTGCGGTTCCGGTTCTATACTTCAGGAAATAACTTTACTGAGTTACGAACTTTTGAGAAGGAAATTTCTTCAATGCAGATTTCATACAATTAAAGATATCTATGAAATAAATGATATTTTTCAAAGAAAAAAAATCTTAAAAACCTATTAAATGTTGTTTGCGTTATATATAAAGTGGGAGTACCGGAAATTATCAAACATTTTTAAAACTAACTTGAGGAACTTTACAAATCAGAAAAAAAGTGCTTAGGCTTCTTTAACTGCAGGTATTTTTTTTCATCACAGCCATGTTTCGTGTGTTTGTGACATGGCATGCATCAAAATTATACTTAATTTCTGCACACATATTTTAACTATTCTATTTCGTATGAGAGCTACTTCGCAGTAGTCGTGCGAGAGAGTTTTCAGTTTAATAGCTTGGGGGAGCTCATGCACAGCCCAAACATTCTAGCGCGTTCCCTAAGTACACTAACTATCATTTCAGCTAAGAAACTTTAATGAAAGTAAAGCCACTCTAAAAGGAATATAAATTAATTGATTGATCAACTGTTTTTACTAACACCACATTCTGAAGCACCACATGATCTACTGGCGATAGACATAATTTTGAGCCTGGGTCACTTGCGCTGGAATCCCTCTCTCCAAACTGCTGCGGCCGCAGTAGCCTAGTGGTTATGGTCATGAATTCGTGGCCGGAATGTCACGGGTTCCAGTCCATGGGCCACTGAAGACCCTCCGTGCAGAAGGGGCTGAAGCACATTAAATCTGTCTAGGCTTAATGTCCTCTCGTTGATGTGGTTTAGTAGTAAGAAGAGGTAGGTGCTAGCTCAGGTTCGTCCTCGTCACTTGACCTATGTTCAAAATTACGAGGTCCGTCGCAAATAGCTCTCGCGTTGTTTTTTAGTGAGATGTTAATATAAATCTCTCTCTCCAAGCAGCTACCACGCCAAAGTGAGGAATTTGAGGCACGACATCAACTTCTCTACACGTTATGTCTTTAGTTTCACCATGACTCAAAGTCATGACTCAAAGTCATGACTCGAAAGAAGTATGCGGAATGTAAAGGATGTATACTGAAGAATGTACCACATATATATAATAAATTGCTGTATAAATTAGATCTGAGATTTTTTTCAAAACTGATTATTAATTTATTGGATTTTTTAATGTTTAAAGAACAGAATGCATTGTCTGAATAAATAAAATTGAAAGAATATATGAATTATACATAGATAGGAAAACAAACATTGAAACTTTATTAAATACATTGCCAGTTTTTACATTTATAATTACAAAACGAGAGAGAAAAAAGGAATAATTTTAGCTTGCCCCTCATATTTTTAGAACGCATTTTATTCGTTCATAAATCTGCACTTTTAAAAGTCCTCGCCATTGATGAATTTACTTTCATAACCAACGTTTTCAAATACTTTAAAAAAGAATAATGGAAAACACATTTGAAAATAAATTGAAATTAAAAAATTTACTTTATTGTATTAAATATAAAATAAGTAAATAAATAAAATTGTGACAAATATCTTCCTTAATTCTTTGCATTCGCGAGAATTAACTGAATCAATTTTTACTCAAGCGCTTTAAGGAAGTAAAGGCTGACTTCTTATAAAATCGTTCAAGGAGCATTAAAAAGAAATTATTTATTCGTTATTTAAAAGCAAAAAAGAAAACTATACACTTAATTCTCTTAATAGGCACGATCATTTGCTAACTGGCCAAACTGTGTACAAACGATATAATTCGTGCGGAATCTTATTTTACGCGGCCGGAATTTTTACACTCGAATATAAACGATCGCCGTCTGCACTCGTGAGACAGACTGCTATCCGTCTTCGCGATTTTGTAAATTTAGATAAATATTATAAAAACGTATTATTTCATTTGCTGGACATCAGCCTTTACAACGCATATGTTTCGTAGAAGGAAGAATGGAGGTGTGAAACAAGAGTTTACATTTCAGTAGAAAGACATACAAAGTTATCATAGCGATACATATACAAAAAAAAAAAGTTGGGTAGATCAAAATCTTCTGGAATTCTACCATTAATGGAACGTTATTTTTCCCGTTTTACTCTACTAACATAAAAAAGAGAAAGAAGCTCCCACGAGATATTCCGCTGTGTGTTGTGTTAAAAGGGATAACAAAGTAAAAGAACAGTCATTATGCGTGTAATAATTACAACGTTGGGTTATGTCAGCGATACTAATGCGGCCCACCGAGCCTTTTTAAGTGACCCGGTCGTGGTCAATTGCCCTGAGAAATTTACTTATTTAAGAATATTGTATTAAAAATTTGGTGGGGAATTCTTTGTCAAGAAATCAAATATATCAATTTTGCTTTTTGCTGTCGATGTCGTACGGGTACGAATCGATATTCTTTTTCTGTTTGGAATGGTTATGGTTAGTGATAACAGACAATAGTGGAGTAGTGACAATTTTATGTGGGTGAAACTTATTTTTAAATATCTTTCATATCTTTTGCAAGCGAAAAATATTCGAAGAAAATATATCGTTAGAAGACGACTGGGAGGTTGACTATTTTGTAGTGAAAAATAAACATAGATCAGTAATTGTTTGATTTGTCACAAAAGTGCTGTATTTAAAAAATACCTATAAACAAGAATCATTCAATGACACTTTTCCTCGAAGACCTCTTTCAAGAGGTGATAAAAAGACTTTCTTGAATAATCTTTGCAACAGCAACGAAATGTTTTGTTAGTGGTAAATTCACATCGGTAACAAAGACATCCTATGAAGTTTGTTATTTTATTGGTAATCATATGGAATCGTTTATTGAGATGCAGAAATTGTGAAGGGGTGTTTCTTAAATGCTTCTAATTTAGTGTTAGTGACAAAAATAAAAAAAATAATTAAAAAAAGCAAAACACAGGAGTTATAATATTTTGATCAATATTTTTCTCATTTTAAATTTCCAATGTTATCTTGGTCTTAAAGCGTTTCTCCTCCCCCCTCCTCCACCACTTATCCTCATACTGCGGCCCGCATGAAATTACCAACATATGTATGCGGCCCACGTGAAATAGCTGAGATATGTATGCGGCCCAGCAGAAAAAAAGGTTGAGTACCCCTGGGCTACGTGCTGCACTTTGCTTCCAACTACATCAGGCAAAAGAAAATTTTGAATATTTTTTTAAATAAATACTACTAGTATTATTATTTTTGTTGAAAATGTATGTATAAATATTTTTACTGATAAAAATATATTCTTTTCAAAACAGTTATTCGAAAAGAAAGATAATAAAAAAGTCGATGTACTTGCAAGATGGCAATATTTGGCTCTTATCGCAATGTGAATCAAAATCCAAAATTTAAATACAAATTTTGATTGATTATATATATATATTATTTTTGGCCAAAACAAGGTTCTAAATGTGTTTTCTTTCACCGGTTTTTTTTAAAATAAATGTCCGCGTCGTTAAGAGGTTATAATTTATGTAACTCTATTTTTTTCAATTATCTTTTTAATATTTTCATTAGGATGTTGAAATCATTTAAAACACCAAAGATCATGCTTTGAAAATATGTAACATATTTTAATAGTATATTTTCCTGCTTAAGTATATTTCCTGCTGCCGTAAGAAAAAATAAGAATAATATTTCTCTCTTTTCTTCACTAAAGAGTTATTAGTTGATAATCTAGGTTAAAAATTGGTTTTATTATGAAGCTTTGATTTCGTTTCAGGCTCTATTCCCCAATTAGGTCACAAGATAGCACACGACTTCTTTTCTCGTGGCCTAAAAGCACTGAAAAGCGATCTCATATATTAATGAAAACTGAATTATGATTCAATATACGAATGAAGGATCAATTTTTAAACTTCCTGATGAGTAAACCTTCACCCCATCTTCAATATTATACTCTTCCACAGCTTAAGATCGAACGCTTGTAAACCTTTTTGGTCAAATATATATTCAACCTGTTTCCACAAGCGAAACCACGCCGGAAAAATAGAATTCGTACGAATGAAAAATGGTTCTTAATAATAGGTTTTGAACTTTGCACCTCTGTTTTTGTAAGTAACATTCAATGCAGCGTGGCAAAAAGCGTGCGTAAGGCTAAGGGGGAAAATTACCTGACATTCATCCTTGTGGACTAATACATTTTAATGCATTGATCGCTATCTGTTACATTGTGTTTCTCCAAGGCAAGAAGGGTGGAAAGAGGGAAGGGATGTTAACAGTTTTTAAGTTGTTTTAACGTCAACACAACAAAAAGTTACATCATCACTTACACATCTTCATGTGTCGATAAGTTGACTATGGCAAAAAAATGAAGAAAGAAAACAGGAACATTTGGTAGGACAAAATGAACAGACAAGAGAATGGAAGTAATAAGCCGTGATGTTCTCAGGAAGATTTTAACATTTATATTTTTCTCTCGTGACATTTATATTGAGCGTTATCAAAATGCATAGTAATAGCTTACGAAAATGTCTAAAGTAGTACATATTTAGTTTGCATTAAAAGGTTGGGATATGAAGAATCAGTAAATAAACTTTTGTTAAAAAATGAATAATTTTTGCAGTTTTGAAAACATTACATTTGTTTAGTTTTAGTTAAAAATGCTACTGAAATATAATAATAACAATAAATAATAAAACTAGTAATTATATAAAATCATTACTATCATACTAAATTTCGATACTTCTAATTTAACCCGGGAGAAGTCGCGTACTGCTAACGTTAGAGGTCGCTCGGGGTGACCCAGTCACCCCATCTTTTTTATAATTATTTTTATTGTACACGATAAAAATGGTTATTGTAGTGAATAATTTAATTAATAGAAAGTACACTTATCAACTTTCAAGGACTTTTAAATTTTTCTTTGATAATTTGAGAAAAATCCTATCAAACTGAACTAAAATGTTTCAAATGTTGTGACGAATCTGTACGGAACCTTTCCACTAATCTTCTTAGGCATCTTTCTGGGGAATATAAATTCGCGTTTATTTCCAATCAACTCCAAAAAGAAGTATGGGATATTTAAATTAGATAAGGTATTTAAGTCGAGGGTTGCGAGATAGCAAGAGAAGATGATGGTAGGCTATTGAGCCAGTAACGTTAAACGCATTACTAGAAGATTCAAAGAGATTAGATTCGTAAAGACGTCGTGCTGCTAGACGTACCAGAAAGCTGATAAAAGCCAGCGGTAAATATAATTCACGTACGCTTAAAGTAAGCGTAAGTTTTTGAGCTACTTAGTTAAAGTTAATGACAGTTAAGAATTCGAATACGTTTGTTTCTCGGATCTCCTATTTCGGTAAACCTTACTTGAGTTGAGCTAGATTATTAATTAATTGTATTCTTAGTAATTTAATTTAATATAAAGGCAAACCCCTTTAAACGACGTAACATTATTGTATTATATGTTATCAGAGATTTTTGAGGAAATTATAACAAAATAAATAATATTATTATTCAAAAGGGCTCTTGGTGGTTCTTTGTCTCAAACTAATCTTGGTGTTCAAGGTGTGACCCAGGGAGGTCATCACAATGTGTGTGACTTTCATATAGGGCACAAATCAGACACTTTTTTCCTACTGTCAGACGACCTACTGTAGAATGGGGTGTCATTCTCGTCACTTGACCACCGCTCAAAATTACGAAGAATCATTAAGTTATTACCTTGTAATATTTCTCCAACAAGTCTTTCTTCGCTTTATGTACGTTAAACACAATGTTACTTATAAATATTCTTTTTTAATGCAATTGTTACATACATATCGATACTATTTAATTATCTCTTTCATCAAATATGTATACGAAAACCACCTTCATTATGTCACATTTTTAGCAAGATTGATTTCACTTTTCAAGCAAGCCAAAGAAACAGCCACTATATTTTATGAATGTTATACATAATAATAGAATTTCATTTTAAGTTGTTCAATAAGTAAGAAACAATATCTGTTTATTAACTCAAAAATTAGGGTTTTTTAATTAAGGTATCCGACTACGTTCGGTGCTTGATTTAAAAAAAAGCGTATAAATGGATAATTTTCATGATATTAAATGTCATTTGGATTATAACATATGTATAAATGTTTTAAGAATATTATTAGAATAAAATTTATTTAAATGCAATATTTTGGCAAAAAATGAACTTAGAATTACATATTTTCAAAACATTCTCCTTTGATGAAAAATATTTCTATCATAATAATATTTTACTTATATATATATATATATATATATATATATATATATATATATATATATATATATATATAAAGCAAAGATTTCTCCAGAGGGTCTGAACTAGGAATTTGGAAAAACTCACATTAATTTCAGTTACTATCAATTGAAATAATTATCGATGTTTTTTTCTTAAAATTTCTCCACTCTTTTGTATTAAAATATGGATAAATCCACTTCTAAGTTAGATATTTCAAAAATTTTATTTCAGACTCTGTACAGAGATTTGAGCTATTAGGCAAAATATTATCATGTAGAAGCATTTTCCATAAAGGGAGAATGTTTTGAAAAATGGTAATTCTATGTTCATTTTTTGCTAAAATATTGTTTTTAAATAATTTTTTACTGTAATAAAAT
The DNA here is from genome assembly GCA_019973935.1 of Trichonephila clavipes. Taxonomy (NCBI): domain Eukaryota; kingdom Metazoa; phylum Arthropoda; class Arachnida; order Araneae; family Nephilidae; genus Trichonephila; species Trichonephila clavipes. The sequence goes on from BMAU01018399.1 coordinate 758,810, forward strand.
ATTCTTAAAACAATTTGTTACATGTATTCTAATGTGTCTTTAAATATCATAAAAATTATCCATTTATACGCTTTTTCAAAACAACAGTTCCGAATGTATTCGGATACCTTAAATGAGCAAAAATATTCGGAAAGATAATTTTTATAAATGTAACGTAACTTTTTTTTTCTCTCTTCGCCTTTCAGTATATCTTCAGAAAGCAGAAATTAGTACAGTGTTAAGAAAAAGTCTCTAATTTCGAATTATTTTAATAATTAAAAAGGGCTTGCATTATTTAGAATTACAAGAAATAGAATTTGGGGGATAAGTTATCCTTCAATTGATTTATCATAGATGCAACTGATTTAGACATAACTTCTGATCATAATTTTTTAATGAAGGATAAGGCTTTTCTTTTTGATATTTTCTTATTTTTATTTACTTTATCCTTTTTCTAATTTTGGTGACATGCCTTATATAAAAATAAGACTTTTAAAAGCTTTTCCCCCTTCATTCCCAAGCATCAATGCTGAATGTCATTCAATTTTCTTCTTTGAGATCTATATATATTCGAATATCCTCGTGAGAATATTTTTATTACTCTAGTAAAGTTTTTCCATTATTATGAATGGTGTTTTTCTATTAATATTGAGGTAAAAATTTATTTACATACGTTACTTTAGTATCATTCTTGTGTTTTAAAATGTTGCAATGTGCTTTATGAGAATATCTTTAATAGATATTTTTTCTGTCATTATTAATATAAAAAATTACTTACATTACATATATTTTAAGATATGTTTTGAAATTATTAATTTTTTCCCAAGATCCTTAAGAATTTATATTTTAGTAATGCTCCAAATCATTATAGCTGATACCTTATTACTAATAACTAATTATGATAAATTTTAAGTTAATTCCAATTTCAAAAATTTAGAAGAAATAACGTCTTTAAAATAAACGTGATAAGTGGAATGTGCATACAAATATTTATAAAAAATTTCACAAGGTCATTCTTTATGATTAATCCTTAAAAAAAATACAAAAATGGATCGGTGAATGGGTATGTTTTTATAATCACGAACACTGACATGTTTTCTTGTAATTAAGAGTTTCCATGTAGATAAAAAGATCTACTCGGTGATCGATCACAGATGTCACACATCCGAAATAACTTATGTCCTACTCTGTCTTGCCTCATAAAGATCCCGTAACAGGCTTCAATAACACATCCGAAATTCTGATATGAAATAAGCAATTATTCAAGAGGCCAAGGTCCACACTGTCGAGAGTCGTATCTACCGCGCGTTTTTAAATTCCTGTTCTATGTCACACCCACAGATGGTTACATAAGGTTAAATGAATAATGGATACTAATTTCGGATCTTTGGATGTTACTGAAATATTAATCCCGCAATAATAATGTACATAAGTCTGACATGTATTTCGATTTAAAAAAAATAACTTTAATTTCAGTCTTGAGTCATTCTAATCGTAAACTTAAACAGTCCGTCTTACGTACAATGACTCAAAGTTTTTTCAAGCAAAACATATCAATCCGTTTGTTTCATTACACTAATAAGTTTAAAAGCCGAATGAAAGAGAATTCTATAACTATTGGGTTGTTCGGAAAGTAATTTCGTTTTTTTTTTTTTATGGAAATGAAAGACAGTTTTCGTATAATAAACAAATGCTTTATTAAATTATATATTGGCCGTTCTGGTCCAACACCTTTTGCCATCTTTTTGATAGTAGCATAATTCCACGCTCATAAAATATTTGGTCTTTGCTGGCAAAAAACTGATCGAGGTGGTTTTTGACCTCCTCATTTGAGGTGAAGGTTTTACCGTCTAAAAAATTTTGGATTGACCGGAACAAATAATAATCCGATGGTGCCAGGTCTGGAGAATATGGCGGGTGTGGCATTGTATCTCATTCAAGCTGTAAAAGCCTTTGGCGAGTGACCAAACTTGTGTGAGGTCTCGCGTTGTCTTGGTGAAACACTACACCTTTCTCCTGTTGATTAGTTCTGACCTTTTCTGTTGAAGTGCATCATTCAGTTTGTCCAGCTGATGACAGTAGACTTCCGAATTAATCGTTGTGTTATCCGGTAAAAGCTAAAAAAAAACAACGGTTCCTTTAAAATCCCACCAAACAGACAGCATCACCTTTTTTGGCGAATATCGGCTTTGGAAATGGTTTGAGCCGGTTCATCTTTTTTGCTCCATGACCTCTTGCGTTTGACGTTGTTGTATACAACCCATTTTTCGTCCCCAGTGATGATGCGCTTCAAAAACGGATAATTTTCGTGACGTTTGAGAAGCGATTCTCTCTGTGAGAACATGGGGAACCCATACATCGAGCTTCGAGGATAATCCCAGGCCTTTCAAGTGGTCATAAACTGTTAAATTTGATAAATTTAACCTCAATCCGATCTCACGTGTTGTTATTCACCGGTTTGCATCAACTAATGCCTTTATCGCGTCTTTATCAGCTTCAACCGGCCTTCCCGAACGTGGTGCATCTTCGACATCAAAATTGCCTGATCTAAATTTAGCGAACCGGTTCTGGCACTGGCGTACTGTCAACACACCTTCTCCATACACATCGGTCAATTTCTTTCTGGCTTGAACAGAATTTTTACCCTTTCTGTAGTAAAACAGTAAGATATGTCGAAATGCTGCTTATCGCTCTCCATATTTAAAAGGGCACCAACCAAAAACTTCTGGGTAGAATTAATTGGAATTTTTCACACACAAGCCTTGCTATATGAGCTCTCAAAGCATATAAAAATTATACGGCTTAAATGTGAAGTTGGGTGAAAAAAAATACAATTAAATCCTCTGTCGGGAAAAAACGAAATTACTTTCCGAACAACCCAATAATTGGGATGAGTGAAAAGCAAAGACTGTTTTTTTCCGAATTCAAAAAACAACATTTAACTAGTATACAAACAGATTAGTTTCATGAGATCTTTGCGTTAAAAATTAGAATTGTGTTAATGTTTGGGAGGGTTTGAGCCCTTGATCTCCAACCTTGTGTATTTTTACGAACATTTCCTCGCTAATGAATTATAAAACTGTAATATGTACAAATTAAATAAATTGTGGTACGTATTAAATAATATACACAAAAAATGAATCTTGAACTAAACATTCAAACTTCTAAAATCAATTTTTATATAATTTCATGAACTTTCAATCAGCACAATTTTGAACAATCGTTAAACTAAAATACGATATTTATTAGAAATAGGAACCACACAAGTGAATGAAAGGATAAAAATTTAGATGAAACAAAATAGAGGATACGCGCGATATATATAATAATTGCGTAGCTCTTCTAAATCAAACATAAGCTATGTGCAAGGGAGACTGCCATCTTTTGTTATCAGATTTGGGAATGTCTTACCATGTACTAAAATGCTATCAAACTGAATATTGATACAAGTTCTTTTTATCAGATGTCTTAAGGCTTCTTGAGGCTCTGGGCCCTTGCGTAAAGTAAGCCCCACCTATGACTCATAAGAGTAAGCAGTATATAGCAGTGATCCCAACTACCGGGCCGCGGACCGGTATCAATTCCTGGATCAAATGGTACCGGGCCAAACAGGCAATATTACATTATTTTCATTTTATTTACTATGGCATATTTCGCTCGGGTTTGCGTGACTTCCACGGAAATCACTTTATATTCAGTTTCAGTGAAATTGTATTTTATTCTGAAGCCGTATTTATAAATACATTTAAATTAAAATTATGAAGTCAAAACAATCTAAAGCAGGGTACTCAACCTTTTTTTCTGCTGGGCCGCATACATATGTCAGCTATTTCAGGTGGGCCGCATACCTATGTTAGTTATTTCACGCGGGCCACAACATGAGGATAAATGGGGAGAGGGGAGGATTGCTTTAAGACCAAGATATCATTGTAAATTTAAAATGTGGAAAATTGATCAAAATATTTTAACTCCTGTTTTGCTTTTTTTAATTATTATTTCTTATATTTTTTTATTTTTGTCACTAACACTAAATTAGAAGCATTAAGAAACACTCCTTCATAATTTCTGCATCAGTAAACGGTTTCATATGATTACCAATAATATAACGAACTTCATAGGATATCTTTGTTACCTCTGTGATATTACCACTGACAAATCACTTTGTTGCTGTCGCAAAGATTATTCAAGAAAGCCTTTTTATCACCTCTTGAAAGAGCTATTCGAGGAAAAGTGTCATTGAATGATTCCTGTTTATTGGTATTTTTAAATACAGCACTTCGTGACAAATCAAACAATGACTGATCCATGTTTGTTTTTCACTACAAAACAGTCAACCCCCCAATCGTCTTGAAACGATATATTTTCTTCAAAGATTTTTCGCTTGCAAGATATGAAAGATAGTTAAAAATAAGTTCCACCTATAAAATTGTCACTATTCCACTGTTGTCTGTTATCACTAAACGTAACTGTCCCAAATAGAAAAAGAACATCAATTCATACAAGCAATACACCGAAAGTAAACAGCAAAATCAATATATTTGATTTCTTGGCAAAGAATTTCCTACCAAATTTTTAATACAATATTCTTAAATAAGTAAATGGCCGCGGTAGCCGAGTGGTATAGGCATCGGATCGTGGCTTGCCTTGTCACGAGTTCGAACCCAGTACTATTAAAGACCCGTCGTGTAGGGCAGCGATGCACATTAAATCTGTCGAGAGCTGAAACGTCCTCTCGTTGGTGTAGTAGTTAGGAGAGGGGGTCCCAGCTCAGGTATCGTCCACGTCACTTGACCATGGTTCAAAATGACGTGGTCCGTCGCCAGAAGCCCTCGTGTAGCTGAACAGTGCGACGTTAATATTCAATCAATCTTAAATAAGTAAATTTCTCAGAGCAAAGAGCCATGACCAGGCCACTTCAAATGGCTCGGTCGGCCGCAGGTTGTGTATCGCTGATCTAAAGTATAAACAATCAACGCCCCCCCCTCTTAGCTAAAATTATTCAACTTTGACCGGGCCAGATGATTAAAAGATTAGGTAGCACTGGTATGTATTGCATACGTTGTCAAATACTTATACAAATTGTAACCTAATCCTAAAACATTATAATATCTCAAAACGAAGCACAAAAACCTGGTTCGAACGACTGTCGTCTTTTGACTAAATGAGTAATAGTGTATGGTGGTAGGTCATTGACATGGACAACGGTCATCACATAATAATGCAATCTTGTCACAATTCCCATTCTATTGTTTGAAATTCCCAGTTTTATTCTGATATTGGTCTTATTGATACCGAAAGCAAAACAAGACGAGGCCCTGAGCCTATTTGGAACATGCCTTAAGACACCCCTGATCAGACGGGTATCCAGACGGCAAGGCCTGTCAGAAAAAAATACCAGTGCTCGAAAAATTATCCTGCCAAAAATTCTAATTATCGAATAACCCAGTATAATGAATTGGCATAAAAATTATGCCGCATTATTAATAGAGCAAAAAGTCAAATAAGAAATTAAAGTTTCTTTATATATATTTTTTTTCTGTTTTATTTCAGGTTTTATTTCGAAATAAAGCGATAAGGAAGATAACATTTTACAATTCTTGTAATGGATTCTGTTATGATATCTAATCATATTTTAAGTGAAAAAACCAGCGCTTACGACAGAAAATTGTCGGTAAAAACGTAGCAAAACAGTGTTCCAGTTTTTTACATCTTTTTAAGCCTAGCACCTACGACCTTTAAAACTTTTCAGGAAGCACAAAGAAACCTTAAAAATGACGCGGAAGACAAACAGGATATTGCAGTTTCCCATTTTAAACAAGTAATATAAAAAAAATATAGTCAATTCCTACTTAAGTCAACAAAGAAAACTTTTATTTTAGTTTTTTTATTAAATAATTACAATTGATATAAATATGTATATACATATGACAGAATTTCAATATTAACGGTACCCTTTTTCAAAAAATTTTTTGGAGACAGTTACAGTAAAAATAATTGATGTTTTATATTTAGATTATATTATTAAGCTGATTCTGTAATCAAAAAGTCAGTTTGACCAGCCATTATTTTACAATTTTAAAAAATTAGGAATTTTTGAAGTTTTTTCAAACTCTTATAAAATACTCAATTTTTAAAATTTTTTAGTAATTTTAAGTTATTTATGATTCTTAGATTATTACAAATAATATTTAGTATGTATTTGAAAATCTATTCCCTTGTTGATTTTTAATAATTATTTTTCTAGAAAAACCTGGAAAAAACACAAAAATTTTTAAAATATGAACTTTAGAATTTTTTAGAAAAATAACTAGAGTTCTCAGCCCTAAATCTATACTAACTTTTATAGGACATACATTTGGGAGTATATACAAAAAAATTCAAGGCTCTATCTTGAACAGGAAAAAAGCCTTAGGAATTAGAAAATACTTATACCTTCAAAATTAAAAGTCTGAGAAAAACGCATTTAAAGTTTTTAAAGTCATCAAACAAAAACTTAGAATGCCCTTAAAACTCTAATTTTTTAATATGTTATTTTCCATTGTATGTTCAACATTAAAACATTATTTTTATTAAATATGACTAAAAATTATATTTTTAATTCAAAATATATTTTTGCATAATATTGATAGCATTTGTTAAGACGTCAGTTTATTCAGCTTTATCTTAACCTAATATTTCACAAAAGTTTTGAAACACGAAGCATTTATGTACAAAATAATAATAATACTAACTTAAGCTAAAAATAGTCAGGTTTGCTCATAAAATTTAATTTTTTTCAGTTTTAAATTGGGGCAGTTTAGGAAGTTTTAGCTCTTGTCGTACGACTTTAAAATACTAAAATATAGTACTACAATATGTTTAGTATGATGTAGTTTGGTACAGCAAGGAAATATTCAGTTATGTCTGCAGCATTTGAATTCAGAATACTTGTATTCGGAAGTCTAATTGCAGAATCAGCTGAGGACTAATTTTTAGATACATCATTTTCAGTAGTATTCCCTCTCTTCGAAATATTGTTTCTCACAGAAACCCCAGAACGCATTTGCCATGGCATTTTCTCTACAGGAAAAATTAATGATAAAGCTTTTAAGTTATATAAACCATTTTAAAGCAAAAATTGGCCATGTAATTAATCTTTATTAATTAATTATGAGAACTCAAAAAACTCGAAACATAATCAATCAGAAATGATTTTAGTAATGAAAATTGGAATTAATAACCATTTCAGGCTAAAAGCTCAAAAATGTTTTTAATTAATTCAACTTAAGTGTGAAAAAATGCTTTAAAAGGAAACCAATAGCAAAACCATAGCTCATAAAACTTCAAATGTATTAAAAACTAATTTTCTAACAGATCTGAAATTTCGTGGCAAGCATCTCAATGATATGGGCCACCAAAACATGCAAAAAAAATTTTTTTCGGTAAAAATGAAATTTTTAGGGTAATGTGTAGCCTTAAGTGGCAAAATAAAAAGCGGTTTTCCTTTATTTATATGGTTTTTGATTATTACTTTTATTTGTTAGTATTTACTGATTCAGAATTCCCATTCTCAGAAATTATGCCATCATAGGTAGGATTGGAACTCACTACCTTTGGATTAGAAGTCCAACGCACACACACACACACTATCCATTGCGCTACAGAGACACAACGAGTGATTTTCCTTTTTATATATGGTGTTGGATTATTATTTGTGTGTGTGTTTGTTACTATTTATTTATTAATTAAGTTTAACTATTGAATAAATATTTGAAAAAACTGTATTAACATCATGTGTGATTCACTACAAGTTTAAAAAATGTATCTGAACTTGAATGAATGAATAGAAAGTACATTATTAACAAATGAAAATTTGAACAAGATATATATATAGAGAGAGATTGTGCTAATAGAGAGTAGGAATTGAAAAAAACTATTGTATATAATTTTATTAACGGCACTAAAAAATATATCTAACAGGAATATGATTACAAGAAAATATTTCATGTGTGTGATCATTTTTACTCAGATTCTGTATAAAGACTAAATAGCGAGTAGTAACCAAAAAAATTTTAAATTAAATTTCGATTAAGAGGAAATAATATGCAGTGAAATACGTTTAATGCGAAAACGTTTACGACAAAATATCAGTAGAGTAATACAACGGTCCTGAGAAACTACTCTACATTTTCATGCATTTTTATCTCTTAATACGAAATCAAAATCGCTTAACACGAAAAGATTTCCTTTCTTGGCATGAACAGAATACGAAAAGCACCAGACACTTAATGAAATTATTGAGAAAGTTTCTGCATTATTGAGCAGCCTTACTGTATCATCGGAAGAATTCGCTGCAGTAGATAATGATATAATGTATGTACAGTCCCAATTATATGGCAGACAAAGGCATTTTACAGTTTGTCCAAAGCTCAGAAAATATCATTGGTGCAGATTCCAACGACGAAAATGAAATGAATAATGTAGCTCCACACAGTTCTCATATCATCCGAAATAAGGAACGTCATGAAAAGTATGTGTAGTTATTTAGATGCACATTCCAATGGAGAAATGAATAACACACAAAATGGACGACATCGAACATTTTGTTGGAAATTTGATGCGAAAAAAGACAATGCAAAGAAAAATATCCGATTATTTTCCAAAAACTCAATAAATATTTTTTTTTTCAAAAAACTTAAAAATTCTGTATTAAATGTAATTAAATTCTTCTGAATGTTTTTGTTTCATTGATTTTTATTAAATACATGTATATATATTCCCGGGCTGGCAAGGTCGACTTAGCCTTCCATCCCTACTGCAGTGGCTCGATAAATGAGTACCAAACTTGCTTGGGGCCTTATCACTGGGGTTCTCGCTTCAGACTGACCACCTGATCGGGACATCTGCTCGTGCATCTTAGAGCCCAATGGCGACGTATACTGGGATGGGAACAGTAAGCCCTGGCCCTCATGGACTGTTGCGGCACTGAGTTTGAGTTTACATGTATATATATGTGTGTGTGTGTAAATTTCTATGTGCATCACATATCCATGTAAATAAAATGTACTCCAATAAACTTAATTTTGTTAAATGTATTTTTTTATGCAATATCCCTTATTTCAGTGCCTTCAGTTTCGTGTTAAACGATTCCCACTGTACTCAGAAATTTTAATTCATGATCATTTAAGGGAGAACTTTTTAAAAATGAGAAAATTATTACATTCATAGGGGAAAGGAATCACTAACTAGCATGTGATGTTTAATCGTATATAGGGGTGAGAGCTATATTATCGTTGCGCTATAAAGCTGGACGAGGGCTATTTGGAGACGGTCATCGTAATTTTAAATCACGGTCAAGAAATGAGGACACTGGTGTAGCTAGCTCTGAGGAGGCCCTGTATCAAAATTTCTTCTAGGCCCTTTTTTTAGACCCTGTTAGTAGGACTGTTGTTACATATGCTGGGGCCCCTGTAGCTTGGGGGCCCCATATCATTGATACGGCTGATACGGCGGTAGCTACGCCCCTGAAAGGATGACGCTAGAGTTGGCACCCCTTTCTCCTAACTTCCACACCACACCAGCCGGATGATATTTGAGCATCGACGGATTTAACGTGCATCGACCTCTCTACGCGGCGGGTCTTCAGCGAAACTAGGCTCGAGCTCATGACGCACCAGTCACGAATCTATTACCTTGACCTCTAGATTACCGCGGCCACTTAATTGTAAAGGAGAGAGACGTACCCTTCCCACTTTTTTTTTGAAAAGATGCAAGTTTATTCTATTATTAAGTTTGCTGATATGTATGTTAACTTTTCCGGTTTTCAAAAATGTCTAGAATGCAGCTGGTAAACAGATTCACATAAGATAGAGAAACCAGGAGTTTATACGAAATAAAGTTATTTCATTTTCTTAGTCTTTGCATGATATGCTTGAAGCATTAAGTCTCAAAGAGGTCTAGGAATTGATTAAAAGAATAATTAAATAAAAAACACTTATGCTCAATATAAATATCATATTTTTCAAAATTTAAGGGGTAGTGGATTGTAAAAAACATGCCGAACATTCATTGACAAACTGTTATCAATTTCTTACGTTGAGTACTTTAAACAGTTGCTACTAGGTTAATTTTTATCAATGGTATAAATACTACTATAGAAGGTCGTTCGTAGTTTATGGAAACGACTTTGATTGTTATATTTTATCTATAAATGAAGCATTTTTTATGGCGATTTGCTTCTACCAGATAGCCATGATTCTTGACAATAGCTCTAACTCGAATTTTCCGTGAAAGTAAACTTTTTCTTAGTATTGTCATGCCAACTTCACTTCATTTCTCTTGAATTGTTTTCCTAAGTCCGTTAAGTGTTCTTGGATGTCGTTTTTCTGAGGCTCGTTTTAATGCACCAAAGGCCCAGAAGTCCAATGAAACAGTGTCAGGTGATTTTATAGGTATTTCATCAAATGGGAATTTGATTCTTTATTCCTGTTCCTCTCTTTCTTTCTTTCTTTCTTTTTTTTTTTTTTTTTTTTTGCTAAATAAGGGTCAGTTGACTTAGACATGTGACAAGAAGCTTTACCCGTTTGAAGCTCTACTTTATCAATGTCCTTTCCCTGTAAGACTAGAATTTTTTCAAAAATTGGTTCTAAAATATTCCCCCTGACAGTAGAGGGAACTAATTTCGGCTTTATTGAGACTTTTTTGATTTTTAAGTTGTCGTTGTAACAAAATCCTGCAACTATCATGAATCCCTTTGGAACCTTTTCTGTACACTGACGATGTCATTTCGTACGGTCATTCTCGTCAGTTGAGCAATAGAAAATTGATATTCTCTTTTATTACAGTCACTTAAATATACCCAAGCCTTATCGAGTGTTACCACAAATCTCCTTTTTCAGCAGCTAGATGTTTTTCATATAATTTTCTACAATTTGTGGTTTTCTTTCAGCAATATGTTTTCGCAAAAGCAAATGAACTTTATAGGCTTAAACACCTTTTTTTAACTTTAAATCTTTATGAATGATTTAACTAACAGTGCTCGAAGTCCTTCCTAGTTTCCATGCTTGAGTCTGCGGATTTTCTTTTAGGATCTAAGACCATTTCTTTGATAGTTGCCAACATTTAAGCAGTCTTAGGAGGAGGTTTCGAGGTCATGTTTTCCTTTTTACTTTCAGCTAGACTTTTCTTACCTTTCAAATTAAATATCTTATAAATACCTCTATTTAAAATACAATATAAACGACATTTTTACATAGTTTCATAATTTGTTGATACGAATATTTCTCCTCGGAAAGCGCAGTTACGTATTCTATCAATTTTAGGAGCCATTTTCAAAGTAGAATTTTTATTTTATATTCAAATTAAAAGAAAACATTGGCAGACGATTATTCTGAAGTTGCCAAAGTTTTATCTCAAAATGCATACGAGAAAATGAATTACAAAATTATTTCCATCAAGGGCGAATGACCTTCTGTATTTCTTAATAATACTTAGCACATTTAAATTATTGCTGTCTTGCTTAATGTTCTAACGTTTTTTTTTATATCTATCTTGTTCAAAAAATTACTTCTTGTTTTTTATACCTATCTTGTTGTTAGAAATTCATCAAGCGTTAAGTTTTATTTTGTTTTTAAAATGCCGAACATTAACACCCAAGCCATTAGTTCACTGGCTGTCCAATACTTTTTAACAATATTCTCTCAACTATCACACTCTCTTACTCAAGCATTAAGTAAAAACTAGTGATACTAATGAAATACTTAGAAAATAAAAAAAAATATTAGGTAAATGTATTCCCAAACCAAATAATGTTTGACATGATGTATTTAGTAATATAAGTCAAAAAATGTTAAAAATAAATAATCACTACTTTTTCATTTTCTACTTCCCTCGTTCCAGTCCAGTCTCTTAATAACACATCACACTGATAATGCATCCACAACAGTAAAAAATTCTGATTATGTTCTTATTTTTATTTTTGTAACGTTAATTCTTTTTCATAAGATTTGAAAGTGCTAATTAGAGAAAAACAATAGCTATTATATTATATTTTCATTGTTTTTAATCTAAAAATGATTTCCCCCTTTGTGCAATCACTCGATGTAATTATTCTGCACTTCTAAGCCTTTTTTTAAACCAACTTTGAGGCATCTAATCTGGTCGGATTAGAAATTATTTACTTTTAAATCTCCTCATTTTAAAGGATTATGAACCAAACGAGAATAGTTTTTCCTCCAGGAATGGAATTTTGAGCAATTGAAAAGGCAGTGCACATACTCATCATTAAAATAAACAAGCGCAATTACGCCTTTCACTTTTTTCAAATTCAAATTGTCATCAAAGAGAGAGATGTTGATTCTCATTTAACGAGATGAGAAAGCGCTCATTTCCAGCGATTATAACGACTGTAAAAGAGTCTTAAAATGTGTTGGCTGTTGGGACTCTGAGGCTCTAAAGGGTCATAAGCAGAGCAATTGGAATGTTTCTTTAAATGCTAAAATCGTTAGGGAAATCGTGCTAAAGCACTCGTTAATACTTCCCCACACATTCGGATTCAATTACAAAATATTACATGCAAGACTTGTTGGTATTCTACATTTAGAAAAAGGTAACGATACATGACATATCTAACGCCCGAAGTGTTAATATAGATATCTTGTTGTAGGGTTCATTTTGCCGCTGGATCAAAACATAAGAACTGTATCATTAGATTAAATAATCGATGGACTTAATGGCTTTTCAGTTGGAGGATACATTTTTCTAATTGGTGGACGAGGATCATTAGTTAGTGCTCGCGTACAAATTCGATGCACATTTTCAATCAAGTGTATGGCTTCAGTATTAATGAAAGTTCAGCAAATAGTTTTTCTTCGATATGGTTATTCGCAGAACCTATAATCAAAATGCTCTTATTATAGATTCGTTCTCTTCAGAATGAAAAATGAGAGGAGTATGGGAAAGAAGAATGGAAATTTTCACTGATGGAATTTTTTTCCCCGGAAATATTCACAGGTTTTCTTTTGGTTTTGAAATTTCATCTTTTGACTTCCCGTTAGAATGAATTGGATTGACTGAAAATTATTTTGTTATTATAATCGTCTGTATTATTAGATTTAAAAAATTCATGTCTTAGTATGGTGCAGCATTTTATCAGGGGAGTAAATACGTTACTGCAAGCCAGTGCTTATCAAACTTTCAATGGTTCCGACCCAATTTCCAATCTTAATATTCACCCATCCCCCATAAAATAACAATGCATTGAATGCAATAATTGCGTATTTTGAGAAGCTAACGCTACAATATAACCTTAATTATAAACTGTACAAATTATCAAAACCATTGAACTATTTGAAGCCTTTGAAAATCTGCCATGCTGCCAAATAATTTTAAAAAGTGTTTTCTTGCCGACGACAATTTCATAGCAAGTTACGATTGGGTTAGGGATCCATTCCAAAATATTCCAGAATAGCTCTCAACTACCGAAGAAGAAATCTTCGTAAATTTCATGTCAAGTGGTGAAATCATAAAGCGTTAGTAATAAAGTACTCTTTGAATTTTGGGCAGGAGTGGATGATGACTCAATTTTCTGCATTATAAACCAAAACATTTAGTGTATTATTACCAATTCAAACATCCTACCTTTGTGAAATCGGATTTTCTGCGTTGGCTGCTTTGAGGACAAAATATAGATCTCAGTTCAATAGAGAAAAAGAACTTATAGAATGTCAATTTCTAATTTTAAACCTTCCTTTGAGAACCTTTGCTCTGCAAGACAAGTCCATGGGAGTCATTAGTAATTATTAAACTTCTTGATTTAGTAATGATAAAATAATTATCAAATACATTGTGCAGTACTGATACATTTATGAGTGCATTATATCAGGGTAAATGTGTATTTTATTTTGTATTATGTCAGAATGTATATATTTTATTTTGCTTCCTTTCAGTTCATTAATTTTTTTTTTAAATAATCTTTTATTTTTGATTTTTCGATATGCTCGCGCCCCTCACGTAGGGTTATCACGCCCCTAAAGGGGAAGGTGCCCCACAGTTTGAGGATCACTGCTGTAAGTACTAAGGGAACATTTTCTATAAGATGTTCACTCTTGTATAGGACGATATACTATTTATATACAAGTCATTTGCATTGGATGATGCTGAGAAGCATTCAAAATCACAGAAGGGTCCTTTAATCACACCGTTCGAATAATGGAAATAAAGACAGAAAAGGATTTTAATACAGGAGATTCCCCATAACACGCGGTAAATACATTCCGTATTGCACAGATACTTGACTTTTAAACCCTTAAGTGGTCAACTTTTTTTGCTCAAAATGCTCGAAAAAAAAGGGATATTTTTTTTATAGCGCATAATTAATTAAAAAAAAAATTATAACAGAATGCGAAAATGGAAGAATTTAATTTTAATTTTTAACACTACTTTTTTATTTTATAATTGTAGAACATAAAAAACCCTTGCTTGTGTATTATATAAGTGATTGATTTATATAAGTATACTCTATATGCAATGAAGAATGTTTCATATATCTTAAAAGAATTTCTCTCACCCTTACAAAAAGATTTCATGTCCGTATCTCTTTTTGAAACGGTCGAGGATTTTGTGTGTTTGTGCATGTTTTTATGCACATACAATTTGAAGCATGGTGTAATACTAAATCTTACACTGCAATAGGGACGGAGGGGTTTTGTATTATCTTTCCATTTTCATTTCTTTTCAAGCAACAAATTCCACATTACCTTGGCAGTCATTGTTCTTTATTAAATATTTTCAAGAATCTAAATTCCTGCCTTCAAAGAGAAATTCCCGCCTTCACCTCAAAGAAAATCCCGGATGAGAAGTATTTCAGTACCATGGACGAACTGCGTCTCTTAAAAGCATCAGCACTGTAAGAATTAAAAATATGTGCAAATCAAAAATAGAAAGAAGAAAATATCAGTGTCCGTAGAGCGTACGGGCAAACCGTTCGTGGCCAGTTGTCGGTAGCCCATACGGTGTACGTACAAACCAGTGAAGGGATTAACTATGATTAATTGATAGTATATATATATATATATATATACCTAAGAGAGATAACAAATATGTATTTCTTTTTCTACATGAAATCGAGTTAAATTCCGCAAAGATTTATTTTCGTATAAAAAAACTGCTTTCTCTCTCAAATTTAAGTTGAAGAAAATAAATCATGCGATATAAAAGGTTTTTTTGGACACGTTTAATGTGCATCACTACAAGAAACAAACTGATATGATGGGGTTTCCCAAAATTTCAGAAGCATAATGACGTTTAGTGTTACCTGTTAAAAGTTATATTAATTATTGGAGCTAAAACGTAATACACTTCTGTCCATGACCATCACAACATCTGTCTGATTTTTCCACTGTGTTATACGGATTCGTCTTACATGAACCCATGTTATGAGAGGATCTACTGTACACGATTAAAGTGATTTACATTTATATTTTTGACAAAAAAAACAAAAACAATACAAAAAAAAACTGTCTTATGTAACTAAAGTTATGTTCTAAGGGACACATTTTTTTGTTCCAAAAGCTTGACACAATTTCGATTTAAATATATAACACAGAAAGCAGTCATTTTTTTCCATACAAATTTGAAACTGTTCCAAATTATTTTCTATAACATAATAATTCTGAAATTTATTTTTAAAAAAACAAGTCCGGTAAAATCTTTTAAACTGAACTAAACTAAGTGGCGCAACAGGCCATGGAGGCCAAGACCTACTGTGTCCATCTAAGTATACATGACCATTGGGCACTGAGGTGTATGAGCACATGTCCCGACCTGGAGGTCATTCTGGAGCGAAGCCCCCAGTGTTTAGTCCCCAAGAAAGATTGGTACTCATTTATCGACCCACTGAGCTACGAAAGACTGAGTCGACCTTGCCCTGCCCGAAGATAGAACACCAGACCTGTGGTGTGGAAGAGCGATTCGCTACCACTGAGCCTCACAATCATTTATAAAGAGAATTAATCCGTCGTAAAATGGGATTTTTATTATTTTTCAGTAATAATACGTTCGAATAATTACAAATAAAAAAAATGTTTTTAAAGAATAATCGAGATGCTCTTCTAAAAAAAGGTAAATTATATAAGTTTAAGAATGGAAAAATTTAAACATTGAGATCTAACAACAATTGAAAAATTTTAGTAAATATGTCTTTTTGATGTTTAATTTGTGTATATCTTTAAAAGTTTGGTCTGATTACTTGAAAAAGCCAATTACAAAGCGTAATGCTTAAGAAATTTAAAACCCACTAATAATTGTTTGTATTTCTGCAAATTTTATCATTTGTTCTCAAAATTGATCATAAAACTCTACTTTCTGCACTATATATATATATATATATATATATATATATATATATATATATATATATATATGTATGTATATAATTACACACACTACTTTACAAAAATTAAAAATTTTATTAAAATAAACACATGTATTTCTAAAAATTAAGTAAGATGCATTTTAAGAATTATATATGACCACCTTGAGAAAATTAGCATAATACTGGTTAAAATTAACATGAATAAGTGTTTCGTAAAAGCATTACTTACGAAGCAGAGATGCACGTGATTTTGTTATCCCCGACATATTCGAAGATGGATTGCAGTAAAGAGTTAACTGAGCTTTTTTTATTTAAAAAAAAATGCGCGCTAAAAATTTGTTTTATAAGAGCGCTAGTAAACAGGAAAGAGAAATAGCTAAGTTCCGAATTTGCCGTTCACAATATCATTATGAGAAAAAAAAAATGATTCAACCAAAATAAAACGACCTGGAGGAAAAATGATTTTGACAGCATAATAAGATCAATAATTTTTTCAACTATCAACAAGAAAAGGTATTCAGATTCGTGAAATTTTGAAACTTTTCAGTAAAACACTTCACATGTCATAGTTTGAAGCAGTCTTAGATAAAAAGCAAAATTTGTCAAAATGAAGAAAACACTAAAATTATTGAAACATCATCGAGAAGAGAGACTGAAATGGGCTAAAGATATCTTGTCACTTGGAACGCGCGACGAGGGGAAACAAATTATAATTTCTGATAAAATTAAATTTAATCTTGATGGTCCTGAAGGCTGCGAATGGCTTGAGGAAGGAACCTAAAGAATGCGTCAGTCCACAAATGGAAGAAGAATAACTTTGGGTTTGGAAATCCTTTAGTCATGATGGATTACACCATTTACAACGACTTTCGATACATGGATCGAGCTCAATATCAAGCTGTACTAGATGATGTCCTGAAACCATTTGGGAATTTATTAGGTGGCACTAACTCGATGTTTCAGCAGTACAATGCTTCTTATAATACATCTAAACCCTTACAGAAATGGTTTAAAACAGAAAAGTTAATGTTTTGCTATGGCCAGTAAGAAGTCCAGACTTTAATTCTTTATAAGCCTTTGGGTATATTATATCACAAAGTTCCTGCTAAAAATAAGCAGTTTTCAGCCGCTGATGAACAGGAAATAGCCATGTAAAAAAAGGAACATTTTAGAAATTAAACTACCGGCCGGATGGCGGAGTTGGTTTGTCGCTGGCCTTCTGTACCCAAATCGGTGGATTTTCCTGATGCAGAAAATCGACAATGGCCTTGTCGTATGATTATACGGCATGAAAAAGATCCCTTGAGTGTGTCTGTTTGGCTTGAATGCTCTCGACAGAATTAAATTTCTAATTACAAATTTCGCATCGACAGAGCTCAGGTGCCTCCCTCTGGGGAAGAAACTTGGCGTCAAAATTACTTGCGGTAATTGGTATCGCCTAAATGGGTCCGCACTAAAATGTAATACCAGCTCCTGGGGAATGTTCTAGGTCTGCAGAGGTAGGAATACCAATATAAGCATCCCCATTACAGAAATAAAAATTAAACTTAACTTATCCGACTACTTGCGACAACTTTTTTTAAAAAAAAAATGGAGATATGGAGATTTCTTTTGTGGCTTTTAGATTTATTTAGTACATTTTAAGAAAAAAAGGCTAAAATTAAGAAAAGAAAAACAAACTATTTTTACTAAAATGGGAAAAAATGGGTAAAAGTTGACAAAAAATTGCATAAACGGGGTCCTCACTGTACTAATAGTAAATGAACAAATTCTCAATTTTTCAATTTTGATGAATTACTTTGCTATTCCTTTTTGAAATGACCTTCAGAATAAGAGATATTTAAATTTTTACAAAATCTAGAGCACTTTATCTTAGTAGTTATACGAAATTGCTTAAAAAAATAGTGATTATATTCACATAAAGAATTGTAATTTTTGTAAAGAAACAGTTATTGATAAATCTGAAGGTTAAAACACTTCTACTATTACACCGAACATACATAAAAATTTCAGTTAATTATTCTTAAAACATTTGAGCAATCGCTGTCCCCGTTTGTGCATTTTATAAAAAAACACATTTCTAATAAAACGCATTTTAAAATATTACATCTTGTTTAAAGTAATGGCATCTGCTTTTACTAAAACACTTGTAGTTTTTGTTCTAGTGAATGGAATATAAAAAACTTGGTATTTTTATAAAGCTAATAAGATGGCCTATAAAATAAAATCATAAAAAAATTGTCAATTTTTTTAAAAAAAATTTATGAATTTGGGGTAATCGGATACCTTAACCACTTGATCATTTCAATAAAATATTTAGAGGTCAGCAACGCAAGGGTCAGTAGGGGTCCACCTCCCCATAGCCCTTGATTTTTTTTTCAATTGATTATATTCCTTTCTATACAGTACGCAAAATTTAATTATATTCGTTATTAATAATTAATTCTATTAATCAATGCTAATTATTTATTCAATAACTAATTTTTTACTGTTTGTTGTTCCCGAAAATTTGCAAAATCAAAAGAATATGTCAGACAGAATAGTGGACTTTAGACTCTGGAGCCCCCGCGCGCTCTTGTAAAAATTCCTTTGTACAGCATTCTTTGAGGTTATTAGGAAAAATAGAAGAGACCAATATATCATAAATTTTTAGATGTATTTAATTTGTTAACAGTTTATTTTTTTTATTAATATCTGAAATTGTTTGTTAACTTAATCATTTATATATATTACATTATTCAAAATTACTGAAAACAAATTGTAATAAATTGTCAGAATGTCATATTTTCACAAATTTGAAATATATAATTAGAACCTTTTTTCATCTCATAATTTTCAAAATTAAAGCATTCTTTTAATTCTTTAACAGACTGTAATAGGGATTCCATGTAATGAAGATTCATGTCAATTAAATACGACTGCTATACATTTGAAGCCATCTTGTTGCTTCTTTTAATACTCAGTTATGAACTCTTATATTTCTTAGCTTTTTGAAACCTAGGTAAAAAGTAGAAAATTATGCTTAATTAAGGGGAGTTTTCTTCTCAATATATCAAACAAGTACTACTGCTTAGTAATTTTTTTTAATATTGCAATTTTCAAAATTAAAGCATTCTTTTAATTATTTAACAGACTGTAATAGGGATTCCATGTAATGAAGATTCATGTCAATTAAATACGACTGCTATACATTTGAAGCCATCTTGTTGCTTCTTTTAATACTCAGTTATGAACTCTTATATTTCTTAGCTTTTTGAAACCTAGGTAAGAAGTAGAAAATTATGCTTAATTAAGGGGAGTTTTCATCTCAATATATCAAACAAGTACTACTGCTTAGTAATTTTTTTTAACATTGCAATTTTACATAAAAATGTGTACGCAAAAATAAATATACTTACAGCACAGTTCAAATAGGTCCTCAAGGTAAAATAGTTTTAACTTAAATTGCATGGAAATATTTTATTCAAGTTATTTTAACATTTTTGCTATTGTTTTTGATACCATATTGTCTATTTCTATAGCAGAGATTTAGTCATTTCATTATAACTGAAAAATGAGTCAGAAGTATTCAAAAACTTATTGAATAAGCGTTGTAAAAGATATCACGTCACGTCTCCAGTTCTAGAATCAAATTATACGAGAACCGTTCTAGTTTGTTTATAACTTCCTTCCTTGAACTGTTCTAATTCCTTAATTCTAAGCCCAATTTGTATTCTGTTTAGTTAAAATTGGCGTCTCTAGGTCACACTTGGTCTTCTCTACCCACACTCGTAACCATGGCAGCGCCCCAGCGGAAAGAACTTGAGACATTGATTTCCTTTTTACCACTTAGTTCTTTAAAATGTTTGAGGGAGTAAACATAAATGTTTTGTCTAAGCTTACCTGGTGAAAAACACAAGTTTCTATCACTTCGAAACACAAAACATCACAGTATCGAATGACGGACAGTAGGAAGGGAAAGTTCTTTTTCAGAGGCATAATAAAGACGAAAATAAAAATTTTAGTTATAAAATGTGTGTATTCATTCACATTATATGTCACATTATAATTCAGTTTAAAAATTTCTCAACGTGTAGTGTTGAAATTCTTACTAAACACAATAAATAAGTTATAATTAATATCGAATTAAATCGCAAAAAATACCCAAATATCTTAGTTTATATATAAGAAACTTCAGGCAAAATTTTATTATTTGTGAATAAATGTTAACTTGAAAACTATGTGACGGGCTCACGCGTCTTTTCTTTAACATGTCCTTTGGGTTCTTTGGGCCAGAATTAATGGCAACTCTTTTCCAACCAAATCCAAGAAGTGAAATGTGAATGAAAGATGCAAATGAACAAACTTTTGAATATCGGAACTTAGAGTAAGCGGGATGGCAATGTAAGGTAATGTTTGGCAATTGATGTTAGTTTGTGGCAGTTGATGGTTATTATAGTTCGTGGTTCAAGTCCGAATGAGTTTTGCGTGACGTGAGTACAAGTTATTAGTGATCGAATATATGAAGGCCAAGTTGCACACCAGTGCATACAAAGACAAGATTAAGCATATAACAAGATTGATCGTTTCTCCAAGCAGTAATAAGGTAGGATTGATTATTTAATATTAGAATCGGGGATTAGGGGGTTCACTTATTCATATTGGTCTGAATTAGATTAAGTCTTATTATAATATATATATATATATATTGTGTGCTGCGTATTTTGCCATCGTAGATTCTCTCATATTAATTATTATAATTTAATTTGTTAAAGGTTTAAGTTGAATATCTTAATAAAGTCATATGAAGATAATGTTTGATTCTAGTTCTTTCGTTAATCCTACGCCTCTAGCTCACGCTGATACTTCGAGAGATGTTCTTCCAAGGAGAGGAACATCACAACTAGATGATATTTTTAATAAAGAACATAGAAAACTACACTGCTGGACAATTGCTAAGGACGGATCACAAATTGCTATGTAGTATAACATTATGCGAGACATCAGGCCTAGTAGGATAAAATATAGTTGCCACACTGTTCAGACATTAGAATAAAGAATATTTATTGTTCTGGAAAGTACAAAAGCTGTGAAACATCTGAAAGAAAAAAAAATTCATTTGATCTGCGCACGGAGAAATGGAACAATGCATCTAAAAGTCAGCAGGCACCTTAAAGAAAGGTATCAGTACGGGATCTGTCCACCGTGGAGTGTGATGCAACATTCCACACGTCGTACCGTACTTTGCACAACATTATCCAGCAGCTGTTGAGGCAATTTATCCCATTCCTCTGTGAGTGCACGGATGAGGGTGTTCTTGTTTGTCGGAGGATAGTTTCGACCAGAAACTTGCCTCCCCAAAGCATCCCACACATTTTCAATGGGGTTTAGATCTGGAGAACGCGCTGGCCATACGAGACGTTGAATACCCTCGCTGTCTAGACAATCCTGAACAGCGAGTGTTCGATGACATGTTGCGTTGTCGCCATAAAAACAAATTTATCACCAACAGCACCACGGAAAAGACGAACATGAGGAAGTAGAACTTCATCAATGTATCGTTGGCCCGTCACAGTCCCATTCGCAACCACATATAGGCGCGTGCGGCCATTCATCATGATGCCGGCCCACACCATGATAGTGCATATCGGATATCGGTCCTTTTCCTGGATATTTTCTGGACGATAAGCAGTACCACTCTCGCGCCAGATCAGTTGGCGTCTACAATCCGATGACAGACTGAACTTACTCTCATCTGAGAATAGTACGCATGCCCAGTCCTGTTCAGTCCAGTTGTGATGCTCACGACACCATTGCAAACAAGCAGTACGGTGCTGTCTGGTCAATGGGACACACAACAGGTCTGCGTACGTATAGTCCTCCTCCCCTCAAACGTCTGGCAACAATTTTTCGGGAGATCTGCTTTCCTGAAGCAACAAGAAACTGCTTTGCCACTTGCTGAGCTGTGGTGCGCCTGTTCCTTTTTGCTGATAGGACGATATATCTGTCTTCTGCAGGCGTCGTACTTCTAACACGACCTCCCCCCCGTGCCGTCTACTACACATTCCAGTAGTTTTAAAGGATTTCCACAGCCGTGAAACAACGCTGTGAGCGATGTCAAACTCCCTGGCAACATCTGTTATTTTTCGCCCTTCTTCGATCTTTCCAATAATTCGGCCACGCATAAAATCATCTATGTGATGTCGGAAAGACATGCCAAAAATTTTAAGCTAGTGTATTAAATCTTTCTTGTAAAACTTTGACTTGAAACAACAACTGTCCACACGCGTCAAAACCTTTAAAGCTCTTATGAACGCTATCACGTGATGAACAGACGTGAAAAAAATTTGCATACTCATACTTCTTACTAATATCCCGCACTTATTCTAATTTTCCACATTTTGTTTCCTTTCATTTTGTGGTTGCTATGGATGATAGTGTTATCCGTCCTTAGCAATTGTCCAGCAGTGTATTTGTAGACTATATAAATATGCGACTTTTAAAATGCAGCACCAAGAAGACATGTCATAAAAGTTTTGCAAGTTTCAGAGTAGAGGCAACTGATTGGGAAATGCAAAGGATGTCAACGCAGCTCTCTTTTTTCTGCACACGTGTAAGTGAAGGAATCTGCGTACTAGGATAAGTCCATGCCGTTATTTCTGAGAATGAAATCATTGCGGACATTTCTTCTACCATTGATAACGGAGACAGTTCCAGTAAAAAGACAATTTTATGGGGGGATGGCGATTAGTCTAAGGGCAGGTTGGTACAAACGTCAAGTCTCAGCTGACACAAACAGACGTCTCCACGGCTGTGGCAAAAATAATTGAAATCTATAATTAGAGTGTGGCAATTTTGATGGGTGCCAGTGGGGGCAGAGCAGCATCGGCGTGAGTAGATCGACTCATCCACAGAAAAGCAGTAGAGGCAGATCAAGTCCTTTCTGCTTCAATTTTCATGTGTAGAATATCCTTGATGTTCTTATATAGAGTAGAAATGTTGTCCGTTGATTGTTTTCTAGTGACCTGTAAGTTCTAGTTAATTAAAATGGCAGAACAGACGACTTCGTTTGCAATGGTGCAGGGTTAGAGCGATGTAGACAACGAAATGGCTTGGATCGCATTTTCAAACAAGTCACACTTCTATTTATCTCATGACAATTGTCGTGTATTGATAGAGCGCCAATGTCGTTACAGGACCATTCAAATCGTCTTTATAGAATTCCCTATCTTGCGACTCCCGTCAGGATTTGGTGCCATCATAAATGGTAGCATGCCCTCTCATGTTCATATTCAACACACTGTGACGGCCAACGATACTTGGATGATGTGCTATTGGAGGTGATAAACCTCATCATTAGGGGTAGGGGAAGAAAGAAGGTATCCAATACTCTTTACCATCAGGATAGTGCTAGACCCACATCAGCCGATGTGTTCCTCAAGAAGCTCAAATGTTTCCTTGGCTTGTATTCTCCCCTGATCTCTCAGAAACGGAATACGGATATTATTAGACGCCACTTGCATGCATTTCCAATGCCGCTTTCAGAAGATGAACTGTGACAAATGATTGGCAGGAAATGAAGAGCTATCCATCAGAACGTCATCCATACTTTCATTGATTTTGTACTGAAATGTGTACCTTCTTGTTTTTCACCGTTCGTTGTGGATTTATAGCTTAGTGAACTAACGGTGTTATCACTCGATATTACGAGTATCATTTCAAAATAAACGTCACATTGCTCATTGCTGCTTATCCCTATCGAGTTACTTCACTTTCTGGTCACCCTTAGGCGTTGCATTTTCTTTCACGAAGCGCATATTAAAAATATAATTGCTGTATAATTTATCGCATACAATAACAGGAATTGAACTGCAATTTATATTTAGTCCTCATAGAAATCTTAATTTCGTAAATTGATTTTCCTCATCCAGTTTCGTGTAACTGCAAAAGTTTCATTAATCTGTGATTAAGAATCCTTGTTTAAAAATACGTTAGGGATGAATTTGAACTCGGCATCTATTTTCCAATTCAACAAGACGATATACAAAGATTTTTGAATCCAGAATCTTTTTAATGCGTTACAGTTCCCATTGTTACCCACGAAGGTCGATACTGAAATCAAGATTGGCTTATGATACTCGATTTAGTAATCTAAGATCATTAGTTCATCCTCTTGTCACAAAAATTAAGAACTCTCTAAAAGTTTGAACAATGCTTAACGCTTGTGAAAATGTTGGCTCTGATTACATTTGTTCATTTTTCTAGACACATTAAAATGTATAAAAAAGAATACGTTGATAAAAACGTTGGCGTTATGGATATGCAAACTTCTTGCACAACAGGGGTATCAAACTCGCAAGCCGCATGTGGCCCGCAGTGAACATTTTTGACTCTCGCCCGTAATTGGCGTATAATAATATATAATAAAATAGCAAAATTTCTCTTGAAATAGGAAGTATAGTAGCAAGTGTCAGGCCATGAATATTAAAAATTTTCTTGTTCTTGTATGCATATTTATTATGATGTATTATTTGAAATAAACCTATGTTTCTATGAATATGGATTTTTTTCGACCCACTTAAAGTTTAACTTCGTTTGTTTTACCCAAGTTGGCCGTTGGGTTTGACACCCTTGTTGTAGAATCTGTACCGTTTGTGGTATCCTTCTAAAGAGTGTTTTTTTTCTAGGTATAGAAGTTTAAGTTGGCACTACTTTCCAAGATGGCGACCGATTTAACAGCTGTCAAGTGATTTATTCTCAGTTTGGTTTGACAATTCATCAAGCAAGGCGTAGATTCTTCGAATGGGCCCAAAACGAGATTGCCGTTGTTCCCGATTTTCATAAGCGAATTTTGTTTAGCGATGAAGCGCACTTCTGGTTGAATGGCTACGTCAACAAACAAAACTGCCGCATTTGAAGTGAAGCTAATCCACAAGTGTATGTCGAAACACCGTTACATCCAGAAAAACTGACTGTTTGGTGCGCTTTATGGGCTGGTGGAATCCTTCTTCAAAAACGATGACGGCCACAACGTTACAGTCAATGGTGATCGGTATAGAGCCATGATTACTAACTTTTTCATTCCTGAATTGAACAATCAGGATGTCCAGGAGCTGTGGTTCCAACAAGACGGCGCAACAGCTCGTGCCACAATCGATTTATTGAAAGACACCTTTGGTGACCGCCTAATTTCACGTTTTGGACCTGTGAATTGGCCTCCAAGATCTTGTGATTTAACACCGCTAGACTATTTTCAGTGGGGCTATGTAAAGTCATTGGTCTACGCGAATAAGCCACAAACGCTTGACCATCTGGAAGACAACATTCGCCGTATTATTGCCGATATACGGCCACAAATGTTGGAAAAAGTCATCGAAAATTGGACGTCCAAATTGGACTACATCCGAGCCAGCTGTGGCAGTCATATGCCAGAAATCATATTTCAAATGTAATGCCACAATCTTTCGAATAAAAAAAATTCATGTCAATCGAATAATACATCGTTGTTTTATTGCAATTTAAAGTTCTATACCTCTAAAAAAAACACCCTTACATATGTTTGCAAAAGTCCTTTTTTTCTGATGCTAATTTTGTTGCTGTTACTGTTGCTCTATTTGAGCCAAACTGAAATACGAAATAGAATTCATAATATTTGTAATGATTTATTTCTTGGAGAAAAATTAATCGTAATATAAAAAAATTATCAAAAAAAAACATGTTATAATTTTTTTAATCTATTACTTACATGCAAAAATTCGTTAAAAAACATGCAGAACTTACAAGACCAAAAACAAATTTGAATATTTAGCAGTAAATGTCCATTTTACTACGGTTAAAATGACGAACATAATTTTTATACATATATTGTTATAAATTTCGTCTCAAAGTTCTGTGAATTTTATAACTTTGTGTGTGTAATCAATGTTAATATTTATTATATATTTTTGATAATTTTGCATATTTTTAAATCGTGAATAATTTAAATTAATACGTGCAATAGTTAGTTTTATCAGATCGAGTATAAAATAATTTAATTGAATGAAACCAATGTATTACTATATTAATGTTGAATATTATTATGGATTTTATCTACTTTGAAATACAAATTTCGAGTCATATATTTATTCCTTTTTTAAGTATCGTAAATTTTAATATATGAATAAAATACGAGAGATCAACTGAGAAATTATTTGTAACCAAAAAATACTGAATCATATGAATAAAATACACAATGACATTGAGCTCCAGTTCGTGAATTGATTAACTTTTCAAGGAAATTATATTACTCTCTTTACGTGCCTCTCTCTATTAGAAATTTAATATAGGGGAAAGTGTAAGTACAGCACAACATTTTTATCAGATTGAATTGCAAACTGTGCAGATCTAGATGCAGGAGTTAGTGTTACTGTTCATTTCATGCTGAACTTACATTTCATTTTGCTTGGCTTGAAAATTTTGCAGAAGTTTCACAAATTCCGTTACCTAAATCTATTACATTTTTCAGTATAATTTTCATTATAAAATGTTCAATTGCTCTACAGATGTATATTATTTCAGTTCTTGGGAACCTTTTGATATTTTTAAGTGTACTTTTTCCAAGTTTGAAGCCTTTATTTTTTCCTTTTTTGTGTAGAATATGTAAAATAATTCATAAAACTTACATTAAAATGTTAATCAACATGTGGTTACATTTCTACTAATTGGAAATATCTAATTATTGTTATGATGTATTTATAGTGAAGTCACATTGTGTTTTTCTTCAAATAACAGCTCATAATCGGTAAGACATTCTTCTTCCGTTTCCAATCATAGAAACTATAAAGAAAAACAACAATATCAATGGTTCGAATTTATAGAGAAAAAACAAATTAGAATACAAAATTCAATTCTTTTGCAGGTTTAGGTAAATGAGCACGCACACAATGCAATACTTTTCCTCCTTTTAACTATAAAAATTGAAGAAAATGTGATTTGTTACTAATACATTTTAATAACTTGAATTCTTAATACGAAATATGAACTTAGATTTTCAATTCTTAACACGTATTCTTTTATAACTAAAAGCTTCATAGAATAGAAATATATTCTCATTTCGTACTTTACTGATAATAATAGTGTTTTACAGTGTATTATTTTTCTTTACTTATAAAGTAAAAAAATACGGTATACATTCTTTATCCCCTCCCCATCATTATAGAAGAATCCCTCCCCCGAATCCAGCGCATCGAAGAATTTAATTCAAATCTCAGTTATTGGAAAGTGGTAGATACAGCTAAAGAATGTGTGTGACTTTGAGGAACTTCCGCCACTTTTTTTTGTGCATTTCAAAAAGCAATTTCAAAAATCGATAAATATGTTGGAGTTTGACATGTAACGCTTGTGAAGCAGAAGCGTGCAAGCGAAAACCGATAATCACTCGATCTACCATCCTCGTACTACCAAACAAATACATAAATCAATACAAAAAATGCTTCAATAAAAACACGAGTCTTCTTGTCAGGCACCGATCAGAGAAAAGCTTCACTTTTTTAAAAAAATTTTATATGAAAATTCATGTATATCTTAGAATTTAGCAAATGTGTATTCTTAAATACATTATGCTAAACAAAACACTCTTCATTTGCCAGTTTCAAGTAATTAAGTAAAATGTTTTCGAACTGTAATGGATTTAGAGAGAAGCTGATGAAGCACCTTAAAAATGTAAATTTAAGTGAATATTTTCACCCTTATAAACTTACGATGATCCATCAAAATTTAATAAGAAAAAAGAAAGCTTTCTCTTGAGAATTTTTCCTCGCAGAGCTACAGCTCATTTAAAATATCTCACTTTTTAGGAAAAAATGAATACATAAAATCATATTTTAGTCTTCGAAAACTCTTTTAAAAACACCAAATTTTAATATTCACTGCATAAAGTAATTAAACATGATAGCTCTGTATAGACAGGTATTAGTATGTTAAGAGAACACTTTGATACTATCCTCACTCTCAGAGGTGTGCTGCAATCCTTACTGTTGGTCCCTCCAACACCCACCTTTTGGCTTCATTTCGTACAGCATGAGCATAGATTTCTTTGAAGGATACTCCTTCAAAATAATTGTACCTTACAAATATTAATTTATAAGGGACAGTTTATCCCGGGTTTAACTCCCAAATGTGTTGGACTAACTTCAAATTTCTTCGAAAAAACAAGCTGAAGCATTTTCTTTATAATTCAAAATAATAATAGCAATACTAGTATTTATAAAGTCTTTCACGTTCTTCGTTAGTATAATACTTATAATTGTCTCTAATATTGTACATTTGCATGTGCAGCTCAATTCTAATCACTTGCAAGCAGCGGTGTAGCTAGGTATCCAAAAACCCTGGTGCTAAGAAAAATGAGGGTCCTATCTTGGTTGGATTTTATCTAGCAAAAAAGTGAAAATATATGAATATTTTAAACATACAAAGCTACGATTTTTATTTTCTACTTACTCTTTCTTGGCATTGTTTGCGTTTAAACGCACCCCACTAGGTTTCTTTTTTTTTCATCCCAAATTTCAGTTTTATAATTTACGCAATATATTCCGTATGTGCTTAAGTACTTACTGACGTTAAAAAGGAGAAACGTAATGCTATGGTACAAAACGCCGTTGAGCTATTTATTTGGGAGGATTGAACTCACCAACCGTAAGGTTTAGAGCTATAAAAGAGATAGACAGGAAATGATACAATGGACAAAATAATACATTACAATATTATAATTATTTTAAAAAATCGAAATTAGAGTCGAAGAGGGGGAACAAAA
The DNA here is from genome assembly GCA_019973935.1 of Trichonephila clavipes. NCBI lineage: Eukaryota > Metazoa > Arthropoda > Arachnida > Araneae > Nephilidae > Trichonephila > Trichonephila clavipes. The sequence continues at coordinate 787,909 of BMAU01018399.1, forward strand.
TTACATCAGTCTATTGCAGATACGAGAACTGCGAAATATTGAATCAGGAAATTAACTTATTATGAAACATATTGTTATTAAAAATAAAACGTAACGAGAAAGGAAATGCCTATATTGTGTAGGTTTTTAAGATGTAATGATAAGTATGGTAAGATTTTTCATGGAGCTTTCAAATAACAATTTAAAGAAAAAGGGAAAAAAATTGAAAAGAGAAAGAATATAAACTTTTCAATATATTTAGCAACACTAAACAAACCGCGGAAAAAATTTAGGAGAACTCCCAACAAATTCAAAATTCAACTGAGTTGCCATGATTATAGTTATGTTGCAATTTTTTATATTCGTATCTTAAATTTGGGAGAAATTATCACAAGTTCGGCTTCCTTGGTGGTCAGGGTCCGAGGGCCTTTCTGAACTTGAGGGCCTCCGTGCACGGCAACGCCTAGCCCATTGGTAGCTACACTACTGCTTGAAAGTCTTATCTTGTTGTGCGCATGTTGCAAATTTCACACCGATTAGGTGCTTCCTCATAAAAATTGTATTTGGATCGGGCGGTAATACATGTTTCATGTAATCAGAATGGAATAAAATTTTCCTTAATTCTCACCTTGAAAATCAGTTTAAAAAAAATATAGCTCACTTCTTATTTCCATTCCACTTTTGGAACGAACCAATTAATGACAAAGGGGAAATGAGAGTTTTAAAGCTTTCACATCGACGTATATATCCCCGCCAACAAACTATTTTAAACCAAGTATTAAATCGGCTATTACCAAAATACTGATCAGAATACATACTATATGTATGCATAGCTTTTCTTCTCTTTTCCCCAAAAATATGGAAATAATTCCCTTGAGTCCTCTAAGAAAATATTTCTCTTTTGCTGGTACTACTTTCATTCATTCGGCATTCATCCCCAAAGATAGTTGACAATATTTGAGCAGAAACTGAGGGAAACTTTAATTTTAATGAAACCTTTTTTTTTTCTTTATTTTTAATGCTAATGTTTCAAAATTTCAGTTTAATTTTAGAAGCATTTAGTTTAAGATTACAAGTAACTATACTTTCTGCTTATACTCTTATATCATACTAGAAAAGTTGCTTTCAGAGTATTCATTTAAATAATATAGCTTTTTTTGCGCTAGTATAAAGCCACATTCATGTTTAAGGCCCATTTCTTGAAACTAAAAAAACATTTATCTAAAAAATTACTTCTCTGCATAAAAGCAATAAATCTCAAATGAGGAGATCAGTTAGGGAACATACCCTTCCTTTTTTTTCGATCACTATTAAGAACCTTGTATACAGTAGATCAAAAGCAATCAATTGAATGATAGCCTATTTCACAACCAGCCCAAACCCTTCCACTCTGTATCATTTTACTCCTGACATTCAAACCCAGAAAGCAGTCTTTGAATTCTCCGAACCTGAAAGGCGATAATCGAATTCAACAAATGATCAATTGATTAGAGGAAGAGTCACATCACTCTTCAATGCCGCCATTGGTTATGATAACCAAAACTAAGTAATAATGAAAGGCTTCTTTCTCCTTTCTGATTGATTTATTGGCTCTAAATGCCACCTAGAGAAGTCAAAAAGCATTTAACACTCTCAATGGCTGCTAACAAATCAATGCTATTTGGGTGTTAGGGGCGAAATCGAATGGCGGCAACAGTTATTTGCGTCTAAAATCGGCGTAATATATTTTAATCACTCCGCGGGAAAGATTATTTGACAGAAGAATTATTGTGGGTTCAAGAGACCGTGGAAATCACTTGCATATTAAGTAGGCGAAATGGCTCATGGGTGGAAGGGCATTCAACTTTTATTCATAGAGATTCGATGAGAAATTCAGAAAATTAGCTTAGGAATCGGAATGGATGCTAAAATTAATACAAAATATCGTCTCTTAACTAAAATTGCCTAGTATCATTTTTTTTGTCGGATATATCAGACATTTTTTAATTATTTTCTTAAGACTAGTTTGTTGTTAGGGACGTCTTAAGACTTTGTGGGGCCCTGGGATCCTACACAAATATATATAGGTCCCACTAATAGCCTTAAAAGTAGACAGTACATAGCATACGTTATAACTCGAAACAAATAAATTTGCATGACTTACAATAGCTTAAATAGGCTCGATCGACTGCTATATTTTGACTAAATGAGTAAGAATAATGAATAGTGGTAGGCTAGGCCTGTACGTGGGCAACGGTCATCACATGTAATCATCTGACATATCGTCCGAAATTCCCAGTTTTTCGGAAAATACAACCAGAAATAACATTTGACCGCTAAAATTATTTGAATCATGATCTTATTAATGCTCAGTCGAGAACGAGATGAGGCCCTCATTGCGTCCAAGGCCCTGGGCCCAGTCTGTTGTGAAATGCTCATAATTTTAAAATTCATAGTTGTGAATAGTTTCAACAGTGGTATTTAATTAACCACCTTCCAATGAAGAAGTGATGTCGGCGTTTTTTCCACAGTTCATTTTGCATGCCTTAGAGGAATTCATTTCTATCACTCCATTTACAGCTTGAACAGCTTTCAGCACTCCTTTACCACAATACCTTTTCTCATCTTGGTCTCTGAGTTCCAAGGTTTCTAATTAGTAGTGAGTAGACCTGTGTCAAATATCCACCATTAAACGTTTGTCTTAGTAAAAAACCAGTGTCATCAGTAAAATACCCCTATAACTGTGGCATAACCCTATATATGTGTGTGTGTGTGTGATAATTCCCTATAATTACATCCTGAATAACTTTTTTAATTTTTAATGGTCCTTTCCTTCAGGACTCGCGCTTAAATATTTAACTAACGAACCCGCATAACCGGGATTTTATCGTAATCGTATCTTGAAAGTTAACGTCTAGCAATTTTTAAATGTTAGATTACATTAGAAACTATAGAATGATAGGTTTCTCCCAATTATAGCCTCCGTAAGAACTGGAAAAGCTCCCTCTCTTTGTCTTCGTTATGTAGCTTTTATCTGATTTTGTCTTCGTGTCTGCTTTCGGTGAAGTTAAAAAGCTATTGTCCAGTAACTGTTATATGTGTGTGTGATCATTAATTAAAAGTTGGAAGCTAATTAAGATGTTTCTTTGCATTGAATAATTCCTCATCACTACAACAACCACAACCTGGATAATGAAATACGTAAAATCGCCCCACTCGACCATGTCCTGTCATTTCTATACAGTCGGACCTCTATATAATGAATTCGATAAATCCCGAATAAAAGTTCGTTGTATGGAAAATTCGTTACATAGAGGTTCATTTTTCAACTCTCTTTATAAACCACATAAAACAAATTTCGATTTCACAAACACCATTACTTTTTAAAAAAGTAATTATTCTCAAACCTTTTTGTAAATTAATAATATTTATTTTATGTATCTTACCTATCAAAAAGAAAGAAAGAAAAACTGAAGGAAAGTTTTTTATTCACTACCCTCTGAATTAATTTTTTTCTTTGATGCTAAAGCACTTACGTTTTGACATTTTCGAGATACAAGAAAAGAAGTTACCAGTACGACTGATCAACACTACAAATGAGCGGAGACTAGTTCAAGGGCACGGGGACAGGAGACAATTCCACTGATGGTGAAAGGGAACATTGAAAATGTTTCTAGTGAACTGGACAATGAAGGTTAAGAGGTTGCACTTTGTGGATGAAACGTCTAGAATTTTATTACTCTCGTGGTGAGTTAGAAACCTAACAAAACCAGTTCAAGATTTATAACCACCATAAAATGACGTAAAAAAAAGAATAGCTTGAAATATCCTGAAATACTTCAAAAAAAGGGAGAAAAAAATTAAATGGCAAGAGAAAAAGTATAAGAATTTATATAGAAAATGCACTTGGCTATTGGGAGGTTATTTTATGAAGAAAATCGTGAAATGTGCTCTTGGTTCCTGGAAAAAGTTCGCTATATAGAAAAGTTCGCAATATAGAAGTTCGTAATATGGAGGTTTGACTGTATATATATATATGTAATTATATACTAAATGTGAATTTAAATGTTATTTTTAGTTTTGTTATAGGGATGTGAATTTTCAACTATACATACATTAGTTTAAAAATCACATCTCTGTAACACCACTAAAAATAATGACCACTACAGTATAGCATTTGAAGATAAAAATGCTCAAAATATATTTGAAAAGCATATACGATAAAAAAAAAAAGTACACTTTAGAATATATAAACACTAACTATTTTCAATCAAATGGTCTCTAACATTTATTTTTTTATATTTTGATGCAATTATACTCAAATAAATAGAACTGTTTAAGAGATTATTTTAAAATAAGAAGTGAGAACTATAACTTTAAAGCCAATTGAAATTATTCGATAGTTGTTTTACATTTAAAAGTAAACAATTTTTATTACAAAGTTCAAATTGAGTCAACACATCATAAATCTTCCAGTTTAAATATTTTCCCATTTAGAAAAAAAAAATATCCTAAGGCCCGAGGAAAAGTAACTCATTTTGAAAACTGATACAGTTTTTTTTTTTTTTTTTTTTTTTTTTTTGCTCATCTTTAAACACCAAAACCAGCAAAATAATTTTTCGGAACGAAATTTAATAGTTCCTGCAAGATTTATAAATTCACACCTATTACTAGGAAAATTGCAAAATGAACTGTTTTTGTTAATGAAAAATGTATTGTTGTGTTACACGCCTAATCACCTCTCATACTCATCTTAGTTAGTAAATAATGTCAAATAAAACAAAAGTCTGTTCGCGCGCTTGAACAACACAATATCATTACTGTTCGACATTCTAATTCTCGAATGATTTCTCATTTTATATCAGAGCATCACAAACATAAAAAAGAAGGGCAATAATAAATCCTTTTTTTTTAAATGATAAAAGATTGAAATAAAAAAAAAAGTGATTCAAATGCTACTTTAAAAGAAATACACGGTGCAGTTCAAAACATTTGATTAAGATAGAAATTCCTTCAAAGCATTCAAACACTTTCAATACTTATTTCAAATAGAGAGTAGTAATATTTATACCAATTTTTGTTCTTTTCCTAATTACTCCTTTTACATATTTACTGTTATGAAAAGTAGGATGTGCCCATTCTCTCGGGTGTAGTACTTTTCATCTGACCGTAGCGGAAAATTTCGAGGTGGAAAGGAGTCAACTTATAACCTCGGGTACTCCTGGTTTTTCGTGCCAATAAAAGAACAATATTTTCATATTCTCATGATTTGGGTATAACCTCCAGCTAGCGAAAAGATTGATAAACAACACATTTATTATCCTAAAGTACATATAGTACACTTATATATTTCATAAAGCTCATATATTTATCATATTACAATACAAAAAAATTAATGATGCCTTAAAATCTTTACTAATATTATAAACGGGAAAGTTTGTGTGGATGTTTGGTACTCTTTCACGCAAAAAGAAATGAATGGATTTTAATGAAGCTTTACAATAGTATAGCTTATACATAGGCTATAATTTATAAAAATATTGTGTGAAGTGTCCAAAATATAACTATAATTGTCGTTAGTAGGAAAAAATTCTGCCATCTGCAAAAAAGCCCACGACAGCATATTTCTATCTTTTATGAGTGAAGCAAAACTTTGCATTTTGTTTTGTCTATGCCAGGCGCAAGGAACTGCGAAAGCTTGAACAGGTGGAGTGTGACGCTGATTACAATTTTAACATAAAATAAATACAACAAAAAATATTATTAACGTATTACACTTCCAGATATAAATTATTTGTATTATTTTAAGCGTTCATTACACAAAATGTGTAGCAATGTGTTACTTTTTCTGAGCAGAGATCAGCTTAGTAAGGTGTTTACAAAAATCGACCCACAAGAGAGTTACGGGAAGTTATAGATTTTTTTAAAAAAATCCTTCTTATCAGCTATTAGATCTAATTTAACAAACAGGTTTTTTTCATTCAGTTGATATATGGAAAAAAGCTTTTTTTTTATTTGCAATTCACGTAAAATTAACCCATTAAAAACTTCTTTATACTTCAATCTGTATTGCTTAATTTTTCAATTCACCCGTGCGAAGAATTTATAAAGCTCATTTCATAAAGCTCATATATTTATCATGTTACAATACAAAAAAAAATTAATGATGCCTTAAAATCTGTAAATATACGAGAAAATAAAACAAAAACCGCTAAAGATATATACTAACTTTAATCACATGCATTTTGTTATTGAAAGGGAACGAACTCTAAGAAGTTTTACCCCCATTAGGTCCTCTTACATGGTAAGCAAACAGTTTGGAAATACCCATTTTTAGAGTGAAGATTTAGCCAATTAGGGTTATTTGTAAGTATAAACGCCATCATTCTAGGATAGAAAACCCTTGAAACTTGAGTTCTCACTGAATAGAAAATTTAGATTCGCTTTTTCGACATCAGTAGTCATGTAAGAAGTGTTATAGAACACTTTGGCTCATTATAATTGTTGACGTCTTGATTTCTGGTTTAACCTCAAAAATAAGTTTTCGTTGAAAACAAAAGAGTTGTCTTTCATCTAAAAGATTCATCGATTAATGTAGAAAAACAGTATCACATATATGTTGCAACCGAAGTGTTGCTTTTAAACTCTCTTTGTTATAGCAAGTAAATATTAACTACTAAGATTCTGAGAAGTCTACCTGATAACGACTGAGTACATAATCAAAACATTTTGAAATTTTCTTTAAGGATAGTTTTTTTTAATGTTAACATTAAACTATAGTGATGTCTTTTAATACGGTTATGATTATCTAGTATGCACCTCTTAATGATATTTATAATCGTATTTTCGTGTATATTTGGGATATAATAGTACACATATTATTTAAGGTATCCGACTACTTGTGGCAATTTTTTGTGGTTCCTAGATATATTTAGTACAATTTAAGAAAAATATGTTAAAACTAAAAAGGAAAAAGAAATTATTATTACTAAAAGGGGAAAAAATTGGTAAAAATGTACAAACAATTACATAAACGGGGCCTATTCTGTACAAAAAGTTTATGAACAAATTTTCAATTTTGATGTGTTGCTTTGATATTCACTTTTGAAATGACCTTCAGGGTAAGAGATATTTTAATTTTTACAAAAACTTGAGCACTTTATCTTAGCTATTTTATGAAATTGCTTAAAAAAATAGCGAATATATTCACATAAGGGACTGTAAATTTTGTAATAAAACAGTGATTGATAAATCTGAAGATTAAAGCACTTCTACTATTACACCAAACACATGCCCAAAAATTTCAGTTAATTATTCTTAAAACATTTGAGCAATCGCTGTCCCCGTTTGAGCATTTAAAAAAAAAAAAACCTCATATCTAGTAAAACGCATTTTAAAATATTACATCTTGTTTAAAGTAATGGCATCTGCTTTTACTAAGACACTTGTAGTTTTTGTTCTAGTGAATGGAAAATAAAAATCTTGGTATTTTTATACAGCTATTAAGACGGCCTATAAAATAAAATCATAAAAAATGGGAATTTTTGACAAAATTCACAATTTTAGGATAGTCGGATACCTTAACAGATTTACCTTTTTTGATGTTAAATCTCTTAAAAACAATACGGAAAATTTAAGACGAATCAGAAACACCAAATTAAATATATTTACTTATAAAAACTTAATTTAAAAATTCTGCTGATACTTTTTTCGGTGATAAATTTTTAGAAGTCAGAAGCACTTTTTCAAGTTACTGAAAATGAAAGATACTTTTTCGCGCGAAATAATATAAGTCTACTAAGTATTAATATTTTCTATAATATGGAAGCGGCTGAATGAGGTTTATTGAATGAGAAGAGGAAGATATTCAAAATCTTAGAAATTAGATAATGAACATTTCTTCCGACACTGAAAATATTACAAAATAAGCTGTAAGTCTTGATATTAAAGAATTTTAAATGTTAATATTTTCATATTCAGACACATATTATTTATTTGCAATTTCTACAAAAAGATACCTTTATTCAAAAAGAATTAACAAATAAAAGCTAAATCTAGAAAGTACAACTCATTGAAGCATTTAACAAAAGGAATTCCATGTGAAGATAAACCATAGTTTCATAAATACTTTCTTAAAACTACCTGGAAAAAAATCTAAAAGATTTTCATAAATACTGACTTATATTTATTTCATTAATTATATTAAGCGCTCTGAAACCCTGATTAACTTCTAAATTCCACTTAGTTTTCCCTTGTCTTCTCCAATTTCTTTTCTTGCCTTTGTTTACGCATAGGAAACCTTCTAAATTATCCTAATAGAAGACTAAATAATTATCCAATCTGCGCCTTCAAATTAAAACCGCAATCTCATTTAAACCGCTTGATTAATATAATCAACCAATCCTAAACTCATCTTCTCTTACATAACGTGACTTTCCATTCTAACCATTACCACCATAATTACCAACCAACTGCACCAGAAAGATTTCTTACTTCCCGTTGTTAGCTTCAGAGAAATTAAATTTTCTCGTTTCCCGCCGCTAATATCTTATTATTGTTGCCCTAACAAGCAATTTAAAACTGAGCGTACGAAGTAATGTATAATGAGAGTGAGTTTATGAGATTTTGCCACGCATATTAGAGCAACCCCCGAAATGATAAAATGTAAGCCAAAATTATAGAGATAACCTATTTATTAATATTTTCTATCAGCATATTACACAGGGTAATAGATCTTTTTCATAATTTATGCATTGAAATAGTTTGAGAACCCAGTATTAAAAAATAATAAAAGAGTATTAAAAACTTCTGGCTTTTAATTATATATTATGAATATCAGAGCTTTTAAGATATATTAGCTTTATTATAATGTACCAACTTCAAAACATGACAGAGAGAGAGAGTATGATACTTCTACTAAAATTTAAGAAAGTCCTTGTTTAATGCTAAAACTTTAATCACAATTTTTTTTCGGATAAAAAAATATTGTACATTACAACATATTCGCACTGACAGAAAAAAATTCTAAAGAGGTATACTTAACTTCTCACGAACGTTATTGAAATTGAAATTTTGGAATGAGGCGAATATATTCCTTTTATTGCGTAGTTTTATGAATTGATTTAACATACAATCAAAACTTGAAATCTATCTAATTATAAAGACTTTACAAGGTAGTGGTATTAAATCAATTATTTGTTGTTGTTTTTTCATTAATCTCTTCTACTGTAGCTTTTATCCTCATTTGCCAATGATTCAATTAAAGGAAATATTTTTTCGACTACTGAAAAGAAACGTATTTTACTTATGTTATATTATACCAGATATTGCTTTACATGCATTTTCAATGGCAACAAAGATACAATTAATATTTCTGTTATTTTTTATAACTAAAAAGGCCTGTGATGGTAAAATTTATATTAAATTACTTTCCTAGTTTCAGATGAGCTCATCACACACGAATATCGTAAATAACTACATATATACCGTATTTATTCGAAACTAAGCCGTATGTCATATTCTCAACATGTTTTTATGAAAAAATTTAAAAAAAATGTAGTGTAAAATGACTTATCGATATCCTATATCTACGAAATTTTAAAAAATTTAAATTTTATCTAATAAGAAATGATTAATGAATTAATTTTACCAGTGCTAAAAACTTTTAAGGAATCCGACTACGTTCGGAACCGTTATTTTGCAAAAGCGTATAAACGGATAATATTAATGATATTTAGTGTCACTTAGATTAGAAAATGTATATAAAATTGTTTTAAGAATATTATTACAAAAAAAAATTATTTGAGTTTAATATTTTGACAAAAATTAACATAGAATGACCCTTTTTCAAAACATTCTCCTTTTATGAAAAATGCTTTTATTATGATAATATTTTGACTGTATATAGCTCAGACCTCTGTACAGAGGCCCAACTAGAATTTTGAAATATATAACTTAGAAGTGGGTTTATCCATGTTTTACGACAACAGAGGGGAGAAATTTCAAGAAAAAAACGCCTATAATTATTTCAATTGGTTGTAACTCTGAAAATAATGTGAGTTTTTTTTAAAAAAATAGTTCGGACTCTCTGGAGAAGTTTTTACTTTATATAAACAAAATATTACTATTTTAGAAGCATTTTTTATAAAAAGAGAACATTTTGAAAAAATGTTATTCCAAGTTAATTTTTTGCCAAAATATTGTACTTAAATAAATTTCTTTTGTCAAAATGTCCTTAAAACAATTTTATACATGTATTCTAATCTAAGTGACACTAAATATCACGAAAATTATCCTTTTATACGCTTTTTTAAAATCACAGTTCCGAACGTAGTCGGATACCTTAAATACATGCATGAACCTGTAATTGCTCTAACCAATAGAGCATCATATTCAACCGAATTTCAGTAGCATTAACATTGGAAAAAAAAGTGCGACCTACATTCGAATGAATACGGTATATATATGTGTGTGTGTGTGTGTGATAATTCACTTAAATTTTCTCTCGGGGGATCTTATTTAATTTATGATTGTTTTGATCCCCCTCCAAGACTTCTCATAATCATTAATTTTTAGTTTACCCCTCTGATAGGAGCTATTTAATTATCCACAACCTTATCTCCTAAGAAACTGCCACATTCACCGTTTTTAAAAAAAGATTATGCAGTATTGCATAATCCGCGTATTCTGGACCAATCATAAAAGTGTTTACCGGAAATCATGGGATTCTAAGAGGTTCCAGTTGAACAAAAAACTATAAAAGCTGAGATCTTCGGAGCAAAGAAAACGCTTTTGTGAACTGTCCTAAGACCGCACGTATTTGTACTGAGTTTTTTGTGTCGTCATATTACCCGTTTTAATTAATAAATGTGCAATTAAAATTACAAGAAATATTTTCATCCTTTCAACGACTGTAACTAATAAATATCTACCTGTAAAATGTCTTAAAAAAGTTAAAGTGAAATCCTCACATATAAACGGCATTCATCGTAAATCATAATTTCTTCACTGTAATCTACGATGTTAAGCTATTAAAATTGTACTTAAGTACTCGCATGTCTTAAAATGAAAATAACATCTTTAAGTTTGTGTGTGCTAAAAAGTAATTTTTTAAAAAGAAATAATTCATATTTTATTTATTGCTCGCAATTTATATTTATCATAATGAATGTATTATAATAAAAATAAGGGATATTTTAATAAATGTTATCAATTTAAATTAACCCTTAATAAATAAGATTAAAAGTTTCCTTAGATATAAATGGACCACAGTGATCTTTTTCACTTTAATATACTGATTAATTTTCGCGCCCACGCTCTTATTGTAAGTAAATTTAAATAGTCAATTTTATTTAAATTAATTCTTTAGTTTTAAAATATAATATACGATTATAACTTTGTTTTATTTTTTTGTCCGCACCTCGAAGTCACAAAGCTAACCACACCCAAAATTTTGTTAGCAATCTTATTCCAAATTTTGCCTGTAAACTTATGCAAATGGTAAAATTTATTTTTTATGATGCAGTTCATGCAGATTTGTCAAAGTAACGAACATATTTACAAAATATTTACGATCGATATTTACTAACGTTGTTTCGTTCTCCAAGCATCGGAAGTCAGAAGTTCCGAACCGTAAGCAAACATTCTTTTTATTGCAGCTGGATTCGGAAATAAACGGTTTCTTCTGCCACAAACATTCGGGAAAGGTAAACCACACAGTAATACATCACTAAACGATTGATGTAAGAGAAAATACGATAATTTATCAACCAGTCTGAGGATGAGACCCTTGAGGTCGGGCCATGACTGTGCAGCTGCCTATGAGCACACGACTGTCTGTCCGCTTGGGTGCAGCTGCCGTAAAATATAAAAACGCACCTGTTGAGCCTCAGGCTGTTTCATTTCCGAGGGGTAGATTTCTTTAGGATATAGAGCGTGGGGTTTCAAGTTTGTTTTCTATTCTACTTTTGAAATCAGTGAGAGTGGGGAATCATAGAAACACAGATTTTTTTTTCTACTTATTTATTGTTAAGGGGTCGATATTTTATGGGTTTTGATTATAATATGGATTGGATTTTACACACCTAGAATATATGCATGAGTTCTCTACTTTGTTTTTTACTGATTGCCGCTTTGAGAGCTCGTTTCGGTTAAATCTGTTTGAACGGGCTATAAATTTGGATAGATACGATGCGCTTTTGACATGTTTGTTTAATATCGAGTCAACTAAGGGTCTGTCTAACTTCGATTGTCTCATTACTGAATGCAAGTTTTAAGCATTGGCTTGGGGGCTTGAGTTTGAATGCGGCATTCCTATACAGATATCTGTCGACAATGTGTAATAGGATCTTGGTTTATGTGCCGATTAAAAATGAAGCATATCAAATACGGTGTAAAAACAAAGAGGATGTGCGTATAATGGTTTATTCTTACGCTCCTTTTTCCCATTTGTCAAGGTCATCATGTTGTAAATTTCAGCCTGTAACCGTTACGAATCTAAAACCACATAGAAAACTAAATATTGCAGTAAATTACAAGTACATGATCGTTTCTCAAAGATAACCTTATTGAGGATTGAATTTAAACGTAGTCATAAATTTGATTTTAAAAAAATTCTTATGATGCCATTTTCTATAGAAGATGGCTTTACAAATCGAACGCTACCATGGATGAGTAATTGATCTTGATATTTTTTTTTAAATATTTAGCGCATTAATAGGCTTAGAGGATAAAACTAAATTGTTTGGAAATTCTAAGTGTTAATATGTATATTCTTTATAAAAGTTAAATCAAAAAAGTTAAATAAATTAGGAATAAAATTTTCAAAGTAAAAATTTAAGACGCTTTCGTAAGTCAGTAGAAAGTTTTTATGTGTATGGGTCTTATATTTATAAAAACAAGCATTGCTTCTTTACTACTTATAAAACATGTATTTAGAAATGAAACTACATGCGAAATTTCAGATAAACTCATGCAGGGGTGGAGGTGTTTTAATTCCGATTAAGGCTTTAGGTTTAGGATCATCATTTTTTCTTTAAACTATTATACACCCCTCAGAAACAAAATTTTTGAATTTTCTATCATCCCAACCAATTCGCTGTCAATGTTAAATTTTCTGAAACTTAATCTCAAGAATCTAGTAGGAACAGTGAAGTATGAAGGTGGAGGTGTTCTTGTGTGAGAGTGTAAATCGGCTTCTCAGGATTAGGTTATTTGGCGTTTTTTTTTATGGTATTGTGAATCATAGCTTGATTTAAATATTTTAAAGAATAGTTTATATAAAATGATCCGCCCAAAATTTGAATATTGGAAGAGACTTCATTTTTTAACGAGATAATGACGCCGAGCGTACTGTTCTCAATGTGCTTCACTGGTGTCTATAACTGTCCCCAGATTAAGAAAACATTCCTAAGCCACCTGATTTAAGCCCAGTAGAACATATTTAATGAGAGTTTAATTTTTGAAAAAGAAAACATGAGATGTAAAAACAAAACTTAAAGTAAAAACAATAACCACAGAAGAATGGAGGAATATCGATGTAGAAATTACAAAAAGCTGTTGAAATCTATACCAAGACGTTTAAAAGTTGCTGTGGAAGCTAAAAGATATTTTACTAAGTAATTAAGAAAAAAAAAACACAATCTTTTAAGCTATGTTGAGAAGTTTCTTTAAGTATACTAAGACTTTTGTGTCGCGTAATTTTTTAGTAGTTTTTTGAACATTAATTTTTAAAAATAATAGTTATGCTGAGTTTTAAAAATTGTTTATGTTATTCGAAAAAGAACAAGTTGCAGATATTTTAAAATATTGAAATTCTTTCATATTAATTTTTATTAGTAGATTAGTAATTTTGTAGAAAATTGTAAGTGTACGAACGATTTTGACGCTCACTGTAAAGGGAATTTCATAAATAAATTAGGAAAGCCAATTAATAATTTTATCAATTCTACAAACCAGGGTGAGTCATTGTAAAGTATGAATTCAAAGAATAAGTGTATATATATATATATATATATATATATATATATATATATATATACTTATATGCTATACTTTCACTTTTAAAAACCCATATATCTTTTGAAGACATTTCTCTTTTACTTTTACTATAAACATAATAGTATATTTACGTTTTCAAAATTTCAAAGTTCTCTCAAAAAATTCCAGTTCTAATTTTGGCGTATTAAAAAAAAAAAAAATTCTAAGCTCCCAGTATGAAATCCCAGTTTTGAATACTGACTTTTTAAAAGGAAAGAATGATTGAAAATATAGATTCATATTTAATTCGGTCGAAATACTTTCTTAAAAAAATAACTCTTACTTTCCATTCTTTTCTCTCTGAAACTCTGTAAAAAAAGTTATCATTAATTTCCCTTCTGGAAGAAACATTTTGATTTTCTTTTTTTTTTCCATTTTTGAATCTTGGAGATTCATCATTTTTTTTGAAAAAGGTCTTTTGCTTTTCCTAAGTGTTCTTTGAGTGAAGGAAATTAGATTTCGTTAGAGAAATCACTGGGGCGGTAATACAATTTTCCCCTTTTTATTCCCTATTCCCTTCTTTCCCTTTATCTATTCATTTTTACAACCTAACGAAGCAGAATTAAATCTCTAAATGAAAAATTTAATCAACAAATCAAGTTTAGTGCTTGCACTAATTTCTTAGATACATCATTTGATCTTTGTTTATGTCAATGCTTTTAGTGCTTTTAACACAAAAATAGAAGGAAAAGCACGGTATAGGATAATAATACTAAAAATAAATTTTATTTTCTGGATTTTATGTTTTATTATACATGTTTTGGGCGATAAGCATTTATTGAATGGAATTCCAGCTTTCTCAAGCCTACAAACTCGTATAAAGCTTCATCTAATAAGCCATAATTGTAAGTAAAGGCTTCAGTAATGAAGAGATTTGAGTTAAAGTAGCTTAAATAGAAAGGCGGAAAACAGTGTTATGAATAAAATCTTCATCTAAAAATGGTGATTCAAATTAGAAATTAGTGATTACTTTCCTAAAATTTTTAAGAGCCGAAATACCTTCATTTAAATCAATATTTACTATAAAAATTTAGCATTTATCAATGATAGAGAATTCAAAAACAAATTTTTTGAGCAAATAAGTTTCTGTGACATATTAGTACTTTTATATGAAATCATTCTTCCCCTGCCCTTCTTCCATAGACACACATAAGCGCTTTCCATTTTTCTTTTTCATTATTTATTTATTTTATATATATATATATATATATATTGCTCTATTGACCGCTTCAAAATAACATTTTTTGCTTGAATGAACATATATTAATTACAAAATTTTAAAATATACCACCGGTACATCTCGTATAAAGCCCTAAGAGTGTTGAAAAGGATTTTTAATTTTTTATCCAATGAGAGATACGATGTCAGAAAAAACAAAAAGGATTTTCCTTTCTATTTTTGATGAATCTCAGTGTATCGCTCTCTCTTTCTCGTATATCGTGAATTCTAACTATATTCTTCGAACTAAGATTAATTCGTTTTTATAAACAAATAAAAAATAAAAATCGAAAACTTTTAAATTTAACACATTAAAACACCTGCTTTCGAATTCTTCTGACTGTTTTAAAATATTCAGAAAAACTGTGTGTACATGATTTCATATAAAAAATAAAACACTAAGAAATACGATACAAGCCACTTCATAAACTAATAAGCTTGAATAAATTTGCAAAGAATAGTGATTAAAAAAATACTAAACTTTAAATGTTTTCCGTTTTTACATTTTTATACTTTTGATTCTGTTTTAGAAAACAGGTAACATAATTTCCTTGCGCTTATTTCGAACTTGATTTTTTAACTCAAACTATACTCATCTTTCAAATTTGTGTGTGTGCTGTTGTATCAAATTCACTATCTTACAGTTTTGTTTTGTAAATTTCACAAAATTTAAAAATGCATTTAAGAAATCCAATTAATTTGGGGATGAAATTTCTGGAGACAGCTTATTTATTTGAAATTAAAACTTATCCTCCAACACTAGTCTTTCGAATGTAAACAAGTTTGGATCGAATGATAACTTTTGGCATTTTTTTCTGCAAAAAATATTCTTATTTTATAATTAAAATATGTTGTGAAACGCATGGTATAAAAAATCTCTTCGTGCAAAGTAACAACATTATTAGAAAAGTTAAATGTAGGAAGAAAAATTTTAGCGAGACTCAGACTCAATTGCATCTTGTAGTAACAACAAACAAACTAATAAATCAAGAATTTCAGCTCCATAAAGCTAAAAAATGCAACGTTCTATCAAATATAATGTCTTTTGTCAAGGCAAGTGACTCAATGCCAGACATTTTATAGAGCTCTATATGAAAACCATTTTGCAGGAGATGAATAGAAAAAAAACCCTGATAATGTATGATTTTACCTCAAGTGACTGCATGAAAAAAGTTTGGTACTTACGTACTATTGCAACGACGCCAAGATAACTCACCAAATTGGCAATCCCGATTTTGTACATGTCTACACACTGAATTGGCAACCTTGTGCTTTGTTTCATATTTCTTCGCATGTCGCTATTCTAAGCCTACGCGTTCGTTGATATGGCAAGCTCGAATACTAAATTGTGAACCTGGGTTTTACCGAAGTCTCAAATAATAAAATTTAAAAACGAAATAAATAAATAATAATATATATATATATATATATATATATATATATATATACATATATATATATATATGTAATTATATTATTATTTTTTATAAAATAAAAAATAATAAAAACTAGTTATTCTTTTTCTTTCGTTAATTAGTATTCGTTTATAATTACTTATTAATTTTCACATCGTATTTTTCGACTATGCGCTCCATATTTCTATCAGTATATTCTGTTTTTAAAATTTGTGCGATTATATTCAATGCCACCAACAATACGTAAGTACCACCAATGTCTCCAGTATGGTTGCGGTAGTATATAAGTATACATATATATGATAGAGTTAAAAAAAAAGGTCTATTGACTGACGGAAATGTGGACACGTTTAAAACCTAACTCTAAAAAAATTCCAAGAAAGTTTCAGTATAGCCTTTATGATTACTGAAGGTCTCATTTAAATAGGAAATTAAAAATAAGAGAAATTGAAGATATAGTTAAAATGTATAAACTAATAATACCATTAGAAAAATATTTTACGTCAAAAATTTACAGAAAAAATTCCTTTTCTTCATCCCAACGAATTTGAAAGATTTCCATTGCATTAAAACAAAGCGCCTAGTCATATTTATAAAACCATTTCTGCATTCCATGCAAAACAGAAAACTAACACGGTTATTTCATAAATACCTTTTTAGAGATCTTCCTGCAAAGTCCCCTGTCATTTCGGTTATGGACTATTGTACCTTTGGTCTGATGAAAAGCTCTTAGAGTAAACCACTTTGAATGATGAACTGTAGAAAATAGTGAACTAAGGATTGGCAAATAATACTTCCAGAAATTTCACGAGAAGTTCTGACATGAAAAGCTCGATGCAGACTTCTAATGTTGCAACCGAATAAAAAAAAAGAAAAGAAAAGTCGAATATTTGAAAAAAAAAATCAATCTTTACATTTTAAAGTTTAAAATATAAAGAATGATTTTTTACTGTTTAAAATTTAAACTGTAAAAGATAGATCCGAAATTGCTCTAAAATTCTATAAGCACTATCTACAATATGGATATAAAAAGAATTAAATACACACAAATAAATATCTAATCATTTTTGAAAATCTAAAAAAAAAAAAATTAGTTTGGTAATTATACTTTATACGGTTGCAATGAAACGAGGCAAGTAAACTATTTTCACATATTTAAACTACTTTAAACTTAGTCCAACATTTTGAAGTTCTGAAGATAATTCTATTAGTTACAAATGCAATAAGCCATAGAATTCTACCAAAGTGTTAATGTATTGAAATTCCTCAAACGTGTCTAGCTTCGAGATGTTAGTCGGAAATTTGATTTAATTATTGACGTATAGTTGTATGATGATAAACAATTTGCAAATGAATCGCTGTCCACTAGAGTTAGAATAATTGACTTCTGGTAATCAATTAATGCACTCTGCTCAATCCTGTGTAATCGCGCACAATTTCTCATTCCTGATTTCCGTCCATTGAATATTTTAAGATTGTCAGTTATTTCCAATAAATTATTTTGTCAAAAAGAATTCTTATGCTGAGTAGATTCCCTTCACAGTTTAAACTGCCATTAAATCACTATTTTTGCCAAGTTAATATGGTCACAAGCTTTTGGTCAGCCTGTCATGAGTGCCTCTGAAGACCTGCCGTGTAGAGTGGCTGATGTGTTAGATCTGTGGAGGCTCAAAGTCCTCACGTGGGCATGATGTTGGTTTGGAGAATGGGGTGCAAGCTCAGGTGTCGTCCTCGTTGCTTGACTTGGATTTAAAATTTTGTGGTCCGTCACCAATAGCCCTCGTATAGCTTCACAATGCGACGTGTATAAAAATCAAATCACAAACCACAATTTATTACTAACAGTGGCGCACACAGCAATTTTTCAAGGGGGTGGGGGGTCCGGGATCGAAAGTTCACCATTCTTGTATCATGCTCCGTTTGATTTTGTCGATTTTCGGGAACAAAACACAGTAAAAAACTAGTTTTTGAATAAATAATTAGCATTAATTAATAAAATTAATCATTAATAGCAAGTAATTAGTTAAATTTTACGTACTATATACTTAGAATTATAATCAATCGGAAAAAAATCAGGCTTTGGGGTCCGGACCCCAGCCCCCCTTGTGTGTGCCACTGATTACTAATATACTATCTTCTAGTTTATCCAATGATGATGCCTATTCAATATTTTTAAGAATTTAAGTTTTTATTTATTTTGTTTGCATTGATGTATTAATAGTCGTAGAATATTTAGACATTATGTAAGTAAATAATATATACATAATCTGTCGCGTTCTTAATAATATCTTCGTATTATTTTGAATACTTTAATGGTGTAATCCGAATCGTAATATAATTACTCTTCTATGACCTAATTATATACCGATGATTCTGGTTAATTGTGGCACATGCTGAAAAGTTCAAGTAAAAAAAGAAATACACAAACGCATTCATTTTCGTTTATTCGGGACGTACCTCAATTTTATTGAAATTGCTTACTCATTTGCACACTCTTCAAATATAATCGTGATACAATGTGAGAATGAAACATGAATTGTTTTTCGTGATAATTATCATAATTGAGTTCGATACTATCAGCATTTTAATAATTATATAAATTGGCCAACAGCTTACTTTTTTTTTCTTTAATAACCTGTTTTCTGTGTTTATTGTATTTTTTTCGTATTCGATTTTCTTCACTTTTTTAAAAAAATTTTTTGTCACTGATATTTTAAAGCGATTGCACTGTTGATTGATTTTAACGTCACACTTTGAAGCTACACCAGATCTATTGGCGGCAGACTTCTTAATTCTGAATTACAGTCAAATGGTGAGGACTACAACTGAGTTTGTACTGTAATGTCGTGATCCCCAAGTTTACTTAATTCCTAGTTAGCGAGAGTGATCCTACGGCTTTGGTAAAATATTATTTTATTTACAAACTTAAGTAGAAATTGACACCTTTATTATAGTATCTATCAGTACGGTATTGTGCACACCTGTCTCCAGTGGCGTAACGGAGAATGTTAGGGACCACTACAAAGTCAAGTTTAGTACCCCAAGCCGGAGCTTGCAGAGGATACGTACCTGGTATCAGTCAGACTTTGGGCTCCCTACAGTCCTGGGCCCTCCTGCAATGCGGGGGTGTACACTGCCTGTCTCGCGGGTCTTCAACTGGATATCGTAATGTCCACGATCTGCACAAAATGGAGTTTCTAGTAGGTCGCTCGCGCAACTCTAGAATAGCTTCCTATTTTCCTGGAACACCGGTAGATATCTTTAACTGCCCCGCAGCGTTCACTCCCACAGCCGAACTTGTGGGTCTCCTGTTGTTGGCTTTCCCGCTGCTACGCAACCTGTCTCAGGTAATGCAAAAAAGTCCCCGGTCAACTTCCGATCCCTTTCCTTAAACCCCTTAGGTGGACCTTTCTCACGCCCACTAAAATTTCTGATTGGAAGGAACACGGGCCTGCACCCGGCATTCTCTGTCTTGGTCCCAACTACCATTGGTTCTTCAGAGACAAAAGTCTGTCTCGAATGAGATCCTCTATGTTGCCTCTCCTCGTAAACCATGTGAAGGGTGTATAAATCTACTGTTCAACACTGAGAATACACTCCTTGGTATTTCTTCCTCACGAAAGCCAACACCTCTTTTCATGCAAGTGTTTCGCGGCCACATGTGAGAAGAAGCGAAAGAATGGACAACCGTCAAAACAGATGTGTCCCTTCAACTAATTTCTGTGAATAAAATGCCATCTGGTGAATCTGTTTGCCTAAGGGTGCCGGATAAGAAAAAGTGGGGTAACAAAAGTCCGTCTATGAGCCGATGCTACAGCACTCAGCTCTCCAAACTTTCACACCCCACTAACGTGAGAATTTTAAGCCTCGACAGATTTAACGTGCGTGTGCACTCTACATGGCAGTTCTTGAGTGGCACCACGATTCGAACATATAACTTGCAGAAATATGTCGGCCATGAATTCGCGACAATGACCACTCGGCTACTACGGCCACAACTGTGCTGTTGATCAAGGAAAGTATTTCCAAGCTGATTAACATTTCCTTTAATTAACTACAGTCGAGCCTCTATATAACGAAGTCGCTAAATCCCGAAAAAAAAATTCGTCATACTCAAAATTCATTATATAGAGGTTCATCTTTCAATTTTCTTTATAAACCACATAAAACAAGTCTTAAATTAATAAACACAATAAATTAAAAACAAATTATTCACACCTTTTTGTAAATTGATATATATTTATTTTATACAGGGTCCATTATGAAAGTAATGAGCATTTACTGGCAAAAAACATTTATTGATCGTAATTTGTACAAATGTTCAATATTCTTCAAAATACATTCCTCCTGCATCAATACACTTGCGTAGACGTGTTTGCCACGCCTGAAAGGCACCCTGAAACTCCTCGACGGGAATGCCTCTCAGGGACGTTGTAACATGGTGTTGGATGTTGTCCACGGTTTCCCAATGTTTTCCTTTCATCTCTCTCTTGAGTCACGGAAACAAAAAGAAGTCACATGGAGCTAAGTCGGGACTGTAAGGGGGTGAGAGATCACCGGGGTGTTGCTCTGGACCAGAAAGTTGGTAATGATGAAGGCTGTGTGGCTGGTGGCATTGTCATGGTGGAGCTTGGCCGTGTCTTTAATATCAGCCGTCACGATCCGGCGTTTCAATCTCCTGAGCACCTCCAGGTAAAAGGCTGAGTTTACAGTTTGTCCCTGCAGTACAAACTCACAATGGACTATTCCTCGGATGTCAAAGAAGACAATGATCATCGTTTTGATGCACGACTTGCTCATTCGCGCTTTCTTGGGGCGTGGGGATGATTTTGTGTGCCACTCACAGCTCTGCCTTTTCAATTCTGGGTCGTACTCAAACATCCAGAATTCGTCTCCGGTTACGACAGAGTTCAGAAAGTCCGGTTTATTTTGATTCAAATCCAATAATTCTTGACAGCGGAGAACTCTAAGTTTTTTCTGGTCTTGCGTCAACCCTTTCGGCACAAGCTTCGCACAGACCTTACGCATTTGCATATCCTCGGTCACTACCCCATGTACCACAAATGTGGACATGTGTAGTGTGTCAGCAATTTGCTGGATGCTTAATCGAAGGTCGGTACGCAAAACTTCGCGCACACGATCCACGTTCTGTTCCGTTCTGGCTGTTGTTGGGTGTCCAGAACGGGGTTCGTCGGCGACCTCCTCCCGGCCCTCCTTGAACGCCTTGTGCCACTTCCCAGACTGTGATCTTGAAATGCAATCGTCCTTGAAGGCTTCTTGCAGCATCTGGAATGTTTCGGTTGCATTTTTTCCAAGCCTCACGCAAAACTTTATGGCGTATCGTTGTTTAAGCGAACGCTCCTTCGCGCTATGTTACAAAAGTTGAAAACACACTTCAAGCGGAGGCACGTATCTCCGCTCACACTGCTCGAACTCAATTGATGACCGGATGCATATAAAGGACATATCCCCCACCACATTTCCCAGCCGGTTTTACCGTGCTGCCGTCTATAGTCCCGTCACAATAACATTATGCTCATTACTTTCATAATGGACCCTGTATATCTTACCTATCAAAAAAAAGAAAGAAAGAAAGAAAAACTGCAAAAGTTTCTTGACGCCTTTATCCACATCCTGGAGACGTTTCTTTGATTCTCAAGCACTTCTGTTTTGACACTTTTGAGCTACAAGAAACGAAGTTACCAGTACGACTGATCAACAATACCAATGAACGGAGACTGTTTCCGGGGACACGAGACTCCACTGAGAGTAAAAGGGACATTGAAGATGTTTCCAGTGAATTGGACACTAAGGGTTAAGAGTTGCACTTCTTGGATGAAATGCCCAGACTCCTGCTGCTCTCGGTGAGTTAGGCCCCAAAAAAACCAGTTAAAGATTTTTGGCTACCATAAAATGAGTTAAAAGAGAGAATAATTTGAAATGTCCAGAAATAGTTTTAAAAGAGAGAGAAAAAATTGAATCACAAGAGAAAAGTCCGTAATATAGAAAATGTATTTCGCTATTGGGAGGTCATTTCACGAAGAAAATCGTTAAATGTTCTTGGTTCCAGGAAAAAGTTCATACAGAAAAATTCGAAATATAGAGGCTCGTTTTATGGATGTTCGACTGTATTTGTATTTGAAATTTTTCAATTTAGAAAGAATTTTAATACAATTGTTGAAGTTTGTGTTCTACATGAAAAATTAAATCCCACAGTTTTCAATATAGAATGTTTTTGTATAGAGCTTGATTATCTATTTTAAAAATTATAATGTCTCAGGATCTCGAATAGTCAAACTCCCACAGGAGAAACTAAGAACAGGATAATTTTCATTTATATACAAATTATTCAACAAATCCTGAGGTTGAAAGGCTTAAGATTAAATCTTTACTTTAAAATGTAAACAAGAAATGGAATAGATACTTCGGGGAATCAATAACTAACTAAAAAAAGAGAGTAAATGCAAGTGTAGCTAAAATATAATCCCAATCTAGTAATTTAGTCTAAAGTCAGTTCCGTAATTAAATCAGCGTCTGCTCTTCTGTTGTTTGAGGAGTAAAATTATATCATATTTCCTACTCGCGACATTTATGTTCTGAGTATTTTTCTCTTTTATTTCTCCGCTCGGCTGTTTCTGAGAAGAGAATTATAAATACATAACTTAGAAGACACGATTCGTTTGAGTTCTTATATTTTTCAACTAACCAAATTCGAGGAATGGAGGGGGACTCACTGGAAGAAGTAGACTACACATGGATCAGAACAGGAGTCGAGGCAAACCGTGACTTTTGCGAGCCGCATGCGGCTCTTTACATAGAAGGTTGCGGCTCTTCAGTATTCTTCCTCTGCGAATTATTAAAAAAAATAATTATGCTTACTAAAAAATTGCATCCTCTTTTTCCTTTATAATTATTTAGTGAAAAACTTACCTGTATAACATTTAAATGATTGACATTTAAGATTGTTATTTCTGTGTTGCAAACAGAGCCGTAGCTACCACCGTATCAATATGTTAGCAAAAATCCTCCACACAAATACATTATCTTGTTTCACTTACTATTTGACTCTTCTACCTCAAAAGTTTGCCGATTTCTGGATTAGAATAAAATCATTCTAATAAAAATAAGAACAGAACGGATATATTTATACATGAAAAATACTTTTAACAGGAAAATTTAACTATAGAAATGAATCTTATAATTTTGAAAGAAATCAACTCTGACGCGCATAAACCCAATTCGTTTAAAATCAATATCACGTGAAGACCTATGAGTTTCCATTGATTTAACGTGAATTATATTTCTCGACGGTCATAGGAAGGAGCAGACCTGAACTGGCAACACTTAAATTACGAATTCACTACAATGTTACCTGAAATACCTGCCTATTTGATACTCAGCAATGCACTAGATTTTTTTTTGATATTGTGTTGCACTAATTTTAAGAGAAAAATCTGAAAACAGAAGGAACAGGATAGAAATATGACTAAAAAAGTTAGGTTGATATAATACTCTTTTTAATTGCTAAAATATTGTGTCAAAAATACTTAGGGGAAAAATGAATCAAGTCTAGATTGTTTTCATATGGAAATAAAATAATATTCCACAGAGGTTCTACACGTGTATCGATGATTGTCAGTGGGGGTCCCCGGGTCCAGACCCCCCTCAAAGCCTTTGATTTTTTTGTGCGATTGATTATAATCCTACGTATATAGTACGTAAAATTTAGTTAAGTATTTGTTATTAATAATTAATTTTATTAGTTAATGCTAATTATTTATTCAATAATTAACGGTTTACTGTTTTTTGTTTCCGAAAATTGACAGAATCAAAAGAACATTAGAACAAAAGAACATAACCCCTGTAAAGTCAGGTTTTGGGTTCCACGTTGAATCCTAGAAAGGGTGCGAAAGTCAGGCTTTGGGCCCCCTAGAATCTTGCCCTCCGTCATGATGCGGGGGTGTACGTTACGCCACTGCTTACAACTGATTCACAAAAAAAAAAAATCACTTGAGTTTTAGAATATAACTACGTCATGGGATAAAGAAATCGATAATTATTGATCAAATTTGCTTCTGTTTTTTTAGTCAAGAAGTCGGAAGGAGGGAAAAACTTTTGTTGATTAAAAACATTTAAAAATAAGCATTCCTTCTTCACTTAAAATGTTTAAGTTTTTCAACTATTTAATTAAACGAGCATATCAATCAGTCATTAGTGAAGAAAGAAATCATTCAACTTAAAAACTGAAACATGAAAAAAAAAAAAAATGTTGTTGGTAAAAAAAGTACAGAACATTAAATAAAATTATAAAGAAGATTATATTCTACTAATTGCATCATACCGCAATTCTGGGAATGTTGATGCCAGTCAAGCATAAAAAGTATTCGAAATAACAGGAATATGAGTTTCAAATGAAGAAATGAATAAGCACGGGGTAGCAAACTGAAAAAAAAAAAAGAAAGAAAGAAAGAAAAAGAAAAGAAATGCAACCTTCCAGTAATCACTGTAAATAAGGTTTACCTAGTGAAGCTTAAAACAAAAAGCTAAAAGCTCTTCGTAGAAAGAAAGAAAAAAACGAAAGAAAAAAAAATCAGAAAGTTAATGATCAAATCATTCTACCATACATACTCAAGGTAATGCATCTTTTAGGCGCTTCCAATACTTAATGGTTTTGAAAGATTAAAGCAAAAGAGCAGAGTTTTATTCCAAAGAAATGGCCATTTTCTTAGTATTGAAAAGTATTTAAAGTATAGGCTTGCATTATTTATCTTCGGATAAATTTTAATAACTGGAATTTTAAATTAGCGTCAAAATATTCGAGTTTTCGAGCTTTCAATTAAAAATTCGTAATTTGCGACTTCCTTCCCCAAATTATTGATTTAATGTTATTTTGCTGTCAAGTTTTAAGTTCTGTAATAGGAATAGGGTTTTTATAGATATTTTTATAAAATTATATTTGATATATACGTTTCGAAAGCCACAGTGTATGATTTCATATTGTTCTTTTCCAGGCTTAAAGTACTTTAAATTATTAGTTAAATACACTTAAAAATTGTTCCTTTATGTCTAATATCGTTCTTTTATGGTTTTATGATTATATATATTTTCCATGACTCTACTCTGTACCAAAAAAAAGTTTTATTTTATTTAACATTCCTCTAGAAAATCTTCGTTTTAAAGTACAAAAAATGTTTTGTTTTATAATTGAATGAATTAAGTGGAAATTGGAATTGTGCTGATTTTCACACCTGCTTTATTAATAAATTCTATTAGTTTATTTTTTTTATTTGATTGAATTATGCAGCTCTCTCTCTCTCTCTCTCCTCTTTCTACTTCAAAATTTATCAACTCCTAAAAAAAAATTTTATGTATTTTTTATTTTATTTTATTTATTTATTTTGTTGTTTTTCTTATTAAATCCATTGAGTTTTTTAGAATTGGTGGGTAAGAACTAAACTTCCTTTTAATTAAAAGTATAATGAATGTGTCGAAATCCCATCAGAGAAACAATACATATATAACTAATTTTTTCTCCGATATTCAAGAGCATTTCAAGCAAGA
The DNA here is from genome assembly GCA_019973935.1 of Trichonephila clavipes. Lineage (NCBI taxonomy): Eukaryota > Metazoa > Arthropoda > Arachnida > Araneae > Nephilidae > Trichonephila > Trichonephila clavipes. The sequence goes on from BMAU01018399.1 coordinate 814,098, forward strand.
AGAATATTTGGAGAATTTTCCCATGTAGTTTTATTAGAAGCAGTATTCTGAAGAAAAAAAAACACTCATAAAATTTTTATTTTAATAGAAATTTAGGGTTGTGAGTATGTATTTACAACAGTTAATTTCCAGAATTGTATATTTAATTTTGTTTTCTTAAATATTACAACTCAATATTTTCAGAAATATTGAAACTATGTATTTCCTTAAATTTTAATGAATTTTAATGAACTAATATCTTATATATATATAAAGATTAGTTAATACGATAATTTAATGAACTAATATCTATAAAAACTATGAAAGTCTACTTTTATCATGTTGTGTTGGAATAATAAAATGAATGGTGATCATGAGGAACATTGTTTAACTTTTTTAATTGTCAAAGAAATTTCATAAGGGTTTGTTCAAATTCTACACAGTGTAAATTTCTTGCTTTAAAAACCTTCTTAAGTCAATAAAATAAAGATAGTTCTTGCACCCATTTTCAACAATATATAGAAAGCTTGATAGATTTATTCCATTGTCAAAACTTCTATATCTAATATATATATGGATACCTTTTTTGAGTAATTTTTTTTATGCGTGCATTATAATATATGCCATATAATATCTTTTCGACGCATACATGTTTCTTTTTACGGAACGTTTTACGTAATATCCGCTTAACACACACCTGCTGTGTTGTAAAATCAAGTATTGTTCCATTTCTTCTTAGCGTTACGTAATATGAGGATCACCCCTTACAAACGTTTAAAAAAAAAAAAAGAAACGCATTAAAGATACGAGGCTACTTTAAGATAACTTATTTATCTCGTATGTTTTGACAATTGTTATACTGAATTCTTGATCAGTGTTCCCAAATGTTATGATATATAACTCAATATTTTTATAATGAGATTTTTTAAGGAAAGGAAACAAAGGATGCAATTTTCAAAATATTTCTTTTAGTATTAGAAGAATTTAGGATGGTTCACAAACGAACTCTCTTCTAAATCATCAACCTTCCAAGAGAAAGAATTTAAAGAAATATGTATTGGAATCCTCTTCACAAAAATATGTTTTGAAAAACTGGACAATACTCGAAATTGATTGAAAACATTTTTTGCTCGAGACTCTTATTCGAGTTCTCGATGTCAGATATTTTTTCCAAATTACCACCATTATTACTAAAAACATCTTTACAAGATTCTTCAGATTTCAAATTTACTTTCCAAAAAAAAAAAAAAAAAAGAAATAATATTAACTTATTTCTTGAGCAGTTTCAAAACAAATCGTTGATAACACAAAGTAATTTTCTTTAAAGAATAAAAAGAAAAGAAACAAACAAGCAAACAAAAATCCTTCAGCGATTCTAACGGTTTGATCATCTTATTTTCCTTGAAATTTCTCTCAAAAACAAAACCTTATGTGATTCATCTCTAAGAAAGAAAAGAACAACAAAATAACACCACATCATCAACAATTTTAAAAGTTCAACTACTTCAGTCCATAACCTGTCTTTCGTTCAGATGAATTTCGATTTATTAACAGCATCATTGACACGATTTTGGGATTGAATCCCTTCATCATTCCCAATCCTGCAATCATCAATCATGATGTTGGATATCCCGCAACTTCACTTCGATCAGTATTCGTTTCCCTGTCGGGGACCATCTTTAATAGAGTCGGGACATTTGGCCTTCCATACTATGTCACGTAATTCATTGTAATTATGCGGGAACTAACTGCCTGCGCAGACATTGGGAGATGAGTCAATTGAATTGGTGGTGGAGACTTGTTTTAGTCAGAGCTCCATCCACATTTACACGACAGATTGATGCTAATCCATTAGCCAAATGATGCTACCAATAGATAATCAGGATTGGGAACAATTCTGTTTCTTATCTTGGCAGAAAACACGTGACTGCTGAGCCTTATGACACTGTGTACCAGAAATAAAAAACAAAACTGATACATGGTTATAAAAAATAATTGATTATTCGCAATATTTTTGCATGGTTGTAAATAATTTATATTTTTATATAGCTTTTCAATTTATAAAAGCTGGTAGGTGTCCCATGTATACAGGACAGGTCGTTCTTAACGATATTCTCTTACAATTTCTTTTGATTTTTTTTTATCCCAGAACTTTAAATATTAGTTTTTTTTTTATATGTAATGCACTCCATATTTAACCGATGAAGAAAAAAACGCGGAACTTATTTCTCTATTTTTAAAACTAAAAATTAAAAAAAAACATTTTTAATAAATTAATGAATTATTTAAAATTAAGATAAGGACTGTATATATATATATAAACATTTCTTCTCGTTATTAAATATTTTGTACCGCATTGTGTTTTATTGCACTAATTTATTTTTATTATTCATTGTTAATAATATACTTATTAGTAGATACAAGGATCTAGAAACTTAAAATTTACTACGTTACGTATCATATTTCTAAAAGTTTAGCTTTGTTTTTAACAAATTAGAGCTACAGTCACATTTTAAACGATATTACAATTAAAAATATATATAATGTATTTATAATTGTGTATCAAGTTAATATAATGTTCAACATTAATAGCGGTATAGTAATTTTCAGTTATTCATGTTTTTATACAGATGTAATCAAAACGTAATCAAAAAATGTAAAACTTTTATATTTTAGATATTTTTTCTTACAATGCGCAAAAAATTCATTTTGCATCAATGGCATATATGTGTGTGTGTGTGTATATGCATATATATATATATATATATATATATATATATATATATATATATATATATATGTGGCATGCAGCCAAAAGCAACGCAGTCTCCCGCGCGCAGGCGCATTGAATGGAAACTAGAACTGAAACTGTCGAACTAGTGAAAGAAACAAAAACTTTCAGACATTAGAGCAGAATTAGAGAGAGAAAGAGAGAAGCAGCGAAGGAGAACGCGAGAGGTGCGCGAGCAGGCGTTACCTTCTGAAAATGATCGTCAATCTTATCTGTAAAAACTTTTCTACCTTTTAATTAATTTTTGTTTAATGTTAAAATAAAATAGAAGAAAGACCAACGTCTTGGACCCCTTGTTGTCTCCCACAAATTATGGGGGCTCGGCCGGGATATCGATAAACTTTCGATTTTGAACCAAAGTCTGACAATGAACAACAGCGTCCGTGAAGGAGACGCTCCGCCATTTTTCGGAAACTTCGTTCAACCTGTGTAGAGGTTGCATTCTTCATTTGAATCCAGCGTGAAAATTCCGCCTGTGTAGAGGTTGGAACCATCGACAAATATTCCGCCTGTGTAGAGGTTGGAACCATCGACAAAAATCCCGCCTGTGTAGAGGTTGGAACTAACTCAGTGTGAATAATCCGCCTGTGTAGAGGCCGGAACTACAATTTCAACTATATTACCTGCGAAGAGGTGAAATCAGTGGAATCGAAATTTTTCTTCATTGGATACATCGTACGTGCGAGCAACAAGGAGCCAGAAAAAAAAGGTAGGATCTTTCCATTTCTAAAATGTATAAAAACGCTCTTAAAGAGGATTTCATAAGAGTTGTTGAGAAGCTAAACGGTACTGTGGAGAATACTGACACTATAGTTAAACTAAAGACTAAAATTGAGAACAGTAGTACATTTGAAAGTGATCCAGATTTCGTTAAAACTTTAATTCAAAACTGTATAGATGAGAGGGTATCGCGAAACAAAAGAGAAGTAACTTCAGGAAAACAGAAAATTGAGCTCGCGAAACTACAGTTAGCACAGTTAGAAAAAGAAGTCGAACTTCAAAGGGTTAAAAATAAAGCATTAAGTTTAAATCCTGCAGCTAAATTCGAAGAGAAACAGTTCAAAACTTTAAATAAGGAAACCGCAACCCATATTGGCATTCGAGAAGCAGAAGATTGGTTTAGGCCTATTGATTTAGCTAAAGAGTGTGATATTTATATTTCATCTAGAAGCGGATCACATAAAGAAATTCCTATTACTTATGGATATACCCAAGACCCCTTTAAAAATAAATCACAAAACTTTAAAACAAAGATTAAAGAGAACTATCCCCAATATCATGAAAGAGAAAATAAAAATTGCTTTATATGCGGTGATTCATCTCATTGCGCAAGAGACTGTGAGAAGCGTTTTAAACCTAAAGAATCTAATGATCACATCCATAATAGAATAAATGTGAATACTTTGAAAGTCGAGAGTGAAAAACAAAATAGCGAAGAATGCACAAATCTTCAATACGTAAACATTTTTGTGGAAAATCAGCCCGTAACAGCATTGATTGATTCAGGTTGCCAGATCCCAGTTTTAAATTCCTCACTAATTAGAGTGCTAACACCTTCCGAAGAGATCATAACATTAAGCTCATGTTTTGGCGAACAGCGTATGGTAGAAGTTAAACCCATAAATATTTCTCTTAATCAACACTCTCCTAGCTTGAGAGTTGGAACGGCAATATCACCGACCTTGACCGAAGAATTTATTATACATCCCAGTGTATATTCTGAAATAGAGAAACTAGGCCACGCAAAGAGCGATGTTTTATTGAATGAAAGTGAATCCTCTTTAGGTGCTCATGCTTGTGTTTCTTTTCCAAATGTTTCTGTTTCAAATGTGATAGAAAACTTTAGTTATGATTTGCCATATGTTAAGAACTATAATACTGGAAATGATTCGAGTTCTCTAATTAAGGATTATAAATGTAATAAAATTAAGAGTACTAAGTTAAAATTGAGTATTGTAAGAGAAAAATGTTCTGATATAGTATTGTGTAAGAAAGCCAATTGTGCCATGAAAACGAGTTCGGTGGAATTTATCTCCCAATCTCCTACCCCTTCACCTATGAATAGTAATTATAGACGGTTTGTGTTACTCCGACGAATCTTTCAACCTTGGCAGTGGAAGCGAAGGAAAAAGAGAAATCGTTTTGAACAGACGTCCAGAACTCTACAGAGGAAAATATAGATGCGTTCAACCAAAGATCAACTTGTTGAAAAAGATGTTCTTATGCCGGTGAAACACAATGTTTTCCTGTGGAACCTTCCGGATGTCGAAGAGGTGCCTTCACATGATGGAGAAACTGTCTAGTTCAGAAATATTATGATATGTTTAATCTCTATATATTTGTCGTATAGTCCTTGTCTGTTCCGTTTTTTTTTTGTATGTTTCAGATTCTCCTCTGGTCTCCATGGAAATACCGCTGCGGACAGCGTACGGTCAGGCTGGCCGTTGTGGCATGCAGCCAAAAGCAACGCAGTCTCCGCGCGCAGGCGCATTGAATGGAAACTAGAACTGAAACTGTCGAACTAGTGAAAGAAACAAAAACTTTCAGACATTAGAGCAGAATTAGAGAGAGAAAGAGAGAAGCAGCGAAGGAGAACGCGAGAGGTGCGCGAGCAGGCGTTACCTTCTGAAAATGATCGTCAATCTTATCTGTAAAAACTTTTCTACCTTTTTAATTAATTTTTGTTTAATGTTAAAATAAAATAGAAGAAAGACCAACGTCTTGGACCCCCTTGTTGTCTCCCACATATATATATATATATATATATATATATATATATGTAATGCACTCTAATTTTCTCTTGAGGATTTTTTAATTTATATAATGGCCCTGAACCCTTCAAGACTTCTTGCAAATAATTAACCCACCTAACTGGAGTTTTAACCGTAATTTTTAACTTTAAAAAATTATGTATTCATCGATTTTAGGCTAGTTGTTATGCAGCCCTCATCTTATGATAGCTACCCACCAATCACAGGAGCTTTTCACGGAAATCGTGTGACTTTGGGAACTTTCAGTTGGCGTATTGAATACAAGCCGAAGAGCTGCGGAAAATTCAGCCCCTGCTTCTTGTAACCATGCGTAAAATTCGCGCGTGTCTTTTTTGTACTATGTGTTCTATGTTTGTGAGTGTGATTTTCTACATAAATAAAAATATGAAGATGTAAAAAGCAACTCAGCTTCCTTAGCAATATCTAATCAACATTACTACATTCACAACCAACAAAAATTCGTAAATATACACCACCACGAAGTCACTACATATATATGCGTGTTTGTAATGCATTGAAAAATTGAATTTTGTGTCACACCACACATTTTGTATTGTTTTTTTTATATTATCCCATAAAGACATATGCATAACAAAAAGCTCTTCAAATTTAATTTAGAAAGATTTGCAAAAAAAAAAGCTTCTTCAATATCATTTTTATAGTTTTATAATCCTAAAGTTATATTTTCAAAATCTTTTTGACAAGAAATTTAAACGCAAAATTGATATTAAAATTTAAATAAATATTTTAATTGAGGTTCGTTCTTATATATTTCTAATTGCCGTTTGCACGTACACAAGCAGCACATGTGTTGAAAATCAACAAAAATGAAAGTATTGTAAAAATCAAATAAATTCCAATGCATCTAAAAGAAATAAAGTTCTGTTTAACAGTTCCAATTTCCTATCACACTTATAACTGTTAACATATATAAGCTCATCACCAATTCTCACGACCCAACACCGAAGCAATTATCGCATCCCGAATCGTACCTTCACAGAATGTAGGCCACGTATATTTTAAAAGCTATATATATATAAAGGCATCTTCATCTTCCCTTCCCTGAGCGCTACAAGTGAGACGGAATATAATAACCTCTTGGAGCGTTAGAATCAAATTATGACAAATAGTAACAGGGGAAAAGAAGTTACAGACGCTCTTCACAGCCAGAGGGCAGAAGCAATACCGTTTTGACGCGACGGCTGCTTCTCGAATGCCTAAACACCAGGTGTGTTTATTTGTTTATGAACTTCTTCTAGAAGATCATGACCTTTAAGCAAGGTAGAAGAAAGCTCAAGGAAGAAGAAAGGAGTTGATTGCGCAGATAAAGATTACAAGCTTACCCAGCGGCAACTCTTTTCATTTTCGTATGGAGGATATCGTTTCAACTGCTCGTTTACAAAAGCTTATTGGAACCTAATTATCCAGCTTAGTTAAACATTTGCTTAGCTTAATGACATTATGCAGTGCATAGATCATTCTCAATCTGAAACAAATACGAGTCGGTGTTTGAGTAATCTTATTATTCAGTATACATGAGTAATTGAAACTTCTTATGGACTGAGATTAATATGGCGCAGATGGAATAAATTGGTATCGTAAGGGAAAAAAATGAATTTCTGCATGTTTCAGTTAATTTACGTGTTTAATTAACAGGGCAGAAGTCTAACAAATGTTCCTCAATCAGTTTTCAATGTTAATTTGAGATACTGATGACGCTTTTTTCGCAACTTGGCTATAATACATTGAATATTTCTTTTCTGTATTAGATAGGTCTCTGTCTATAAATATAAAACTTAGTGCATGGATAAATAATGTAATTTTTTTCTTAAAAAATGATGTAAAGAAGGGATCTCGCAATGTATTCTCTCATTTTTAGAGATTTAAGGAAATTAAAGTACACTCATGAACAAAAAAATTAGTGCACCAAGAAATAATTGCGGGATCGTAACGAAACCTAGCATGAAGGTACATGTCGGGGAGATATGCAAATGATTAGAAATGCAGCGTGATTGCGCATTACGTATAGCTGGTAGAGGGCGTTTAAAGTCGTTCTCCGTGGAGTATAAAACAGGTAACCAAAGCTTGTTTGAGTGTGCTGAATCGTTTACAAAAGAAGAGCTGAGGTAAACATGGCATTACGCCGTTTTCGAAGAAAATATGAGCAGCTGTCACAGTTTAAGAGGGGCAGAATCATCGGCATCATGGAAGCTGGGTGGTCAGCTAGGCGAGTTACTCGTCAATTAGGCCGCTCTGATTGTGTTGTGAGGAGGTGCTGGGATCAATGGACCCGAGAGGTGTCATTTACACGAAGACCAGGCTCAGGACGCCCTCGACAGACCAGTCGTCGAGAGGACCACCCCATCGTAAGAAATGCACGCCATCGGCCGCCATCGAGGTACAGATAGCACCTTCACTAGGGGCCTCTGTGTCTTCTCGAACCATACGAAGGCGCCTGGCTGAGATCGCGGTGACCATTACGTGTGCTGCCCTTGACGCCCACCCATCAACACCTCCGTTTGAAGTGGTACCGCGTACGAGGAAACTGGACTGCAGCGGAATGGAACCAGGTCGTCTTTAGTGACGAATTCAGATTCAATCTCAGCAGTGATGACAATCGTGTTCGTGTGTGGAGACCCCGTGGTGAACGCCTCAATCCTACCTTTACTTTACAGCTACACACTGCCCCCACAGCTGGTGTGATGGTATGGGTGCCATTGCCTACAATACACGGTCACCCCTATTATTGATCCGTGGCACCACACATGACAGCCCAGTGGTATGTCCATGACATTCTGCAACCACATGTGTTTCCACTCATGCAGCGGCTCCCCCAGGAGCCATTTTTCAACAAGACATTGCTTAGTCTCACACGACGAGGGTGTCACAAGACTATCTCCACACTGCTTCTACCCTTCCTTGGCCTGTCAGATCCCCAGATTTGTCTCCAATTGAGCATATCAGGGATCATTTGGGAAGGCGAGCTGAGCATCCCACGAGTTTGAGCGAACAAGGTTACAACTAATATGGAACGAAATGTCTCAAGACATCATACAGAACCGGTTGGTCTCAATGCCCGATCGTAACGGATCGTACATTCGTGCTAGAGGGAGTTCAACAGGGTATTAAATACTCCGTTCTTTTGCCTTTTTCTCTGAAATAAATGATCATTTTTCTTTGATTTTATAATCATTTACTTATATCAAAGTAGTCATTACCAGTGGCGCACACAAGGGGGTTGTCCTAGGGGTCTGGACCCTCCCCCAAATCCCTTCATCTTTTTCCCGATTGATTATAATTTTAAGTATATAATACGTAAAATTTAATTAAATATTTGTTTTTAATGATTAGTTGTATTAATTGATACTAATTATTTATTCAATAATTAGTTTTTTTACTGTTTTTTGTTCCCCCAAATCTACAAAATCAAAAGGATCATGATACAAGAATGGTGGACTTTTGACCCTTCACTCCCCCCACCTGGAAAACTTCTGTGTGCGCTACTGGTCATAACGTATGTAAAATTTCGTTTCACTTTGACGACTCCATGGTGCGCTAATTTTTTTGTCCGTGAGTGTATTTGCCTGTAATTTTTTCGTGAAAAAAAATTACAAACAAAAATGATAAGATAATGGCGATGAAAAAAACAGTATTTAAATATTCCTAAAATTATTCATTACTTAGTGCCATTATTTTAAATATTTTACTCAACACTTTTTTTATTTTGGTAAAATGTAGGCACAGTCTAATTTTTTACTCAAAGTGTGTGAATTTTGTTTCAATCTTAAAAACATATTCTCAATGATTTCACATTAAATTCAATGTGTGAATTCATTCTGATATGTATCTCTACTTTATAGCTTTAATAACCATTATTGTATAATTATTGATAATCTTGTTCTGAGTAGATGAATGGGAAGGGGGGGGGGCTTACATGAAGCTATATCCAATTGTGGTTAAGGCTGTCTTCGGCTAATGTTAAAGAATAAGGATAAAAAAGATATAAAAGTACTCAAGCATTAATATTATATTCTGGCTCCAATAATCTGTAGAGATTCATTTATTTGATCATACTACTTATTTTTATTCGAGTTGACACATTTTTTTTTTATAAAATGTGTTTCGAATTTTTTCTCCTATACCGCAATGCTAAATTAGCTTTCCCTTTACATGTTAAAAGAAAAAACTAATTATTTATGAAATATTTTGAAATTTTAAAAACACTATATTATAAATAAATGCTTGAGTACCATGTCACAAAGTTTTATAAAAATTGAAGCATTTTTTTCTGTCCGAAAATGTGCTCGTGAAGTTCACGTTCTCGTAAATATGGCGAAAACAACCTTAAGCTGCATATTAATCGTATTCTGGAAACTTATTAAGCAACAGTTATATATTATAAGATCGTTCGCTTTTTGCCCTTAAATTAAAGCAAAATAATCAGAACTTGGAAACAGTACGCCCGCGCACACGCGTATATGCAGACGTATTTTTAAAATTATTTAAAGATGTATATTTAAGTAAAACATTTTATAAGTGAATAATCTAATAATAGTAAATATACAAATAATAGTATTAGTTTATTTACAAAGCAATAACTAAAATTAATATAAAAAGCTAAAAAAAAAAGGTTCAATTCTAATTCAAAGATTACGAAAACTTTATCATCCTTAATTCATCCTTTAATAAAATTTGCGATTAATCATCTTCTTTGGATTTAAAAAAGTCATCTTCAGTAAGTTTCTGAAAACATTGGTTCTCTACAAAACCTGTACATATATTAAGAATCTTTAAAGCATTTTTTGGCGTTTCTGTAATATTTAACTTATTTCAATTACAATATTCTAGAGGGAAAAAAATTATTTTATATACATATATATATGGAATACATAACATTTTGTTTCACAAAAAATGAAACCCTTTTATAAATCCCGCTACTACAAATCAATTGCAGTTAGTAAATCTGCAATAAACAAACTAAAATTCCTAATAAAAGTTGATCTCCGTATACTATCTGTGTATCCCCCTGCGTAATGTTACCATTTTAAGCTGAACTATCATAGGGATGTTCTATTATGATTAAGAATATCAATTTTTGCTCTTTTTTGATTCCCTTCCGACATTCTTCTATGCGGTACTTGACATTCCGAGCTTTCGAAGCATGCACTACCCGACATTCTTCACGCACAAAAAGATCTTTGTCGCTTCCCCTTCCCCCAATGGGCGACGCAGTCACGTGAAAAGCATGCACCCTCCAATGCTGTCCTATCGTTCTCATCCACAAGAAAAAAAGAATACGTCCTCATACGAAGTTAACATCTGAAAAATTACATCACTTTTTCTACATTTTTTTTTCTCCAAAAGATATTTTGTGAGAGTGGACATCCTATTCAACTCGTGTGTAGGGATGCATGCGGATATGTTCAGCAATTTTTCTTTTCTTTTTTTCTGCCTTTTTTGTAATAGCTTTTTTTATGGATATCTTTTCATTTTTAGGTACCAAACAAAGACAATTTTTGAAAGTTACTTTACTGAGCTTAGTTTATAAGATAAGAATTTTTAGATGTTTTCGTAATTCTCAAACAAATGAAAATAGGCCTTTGAACTCAATGTTCATAGTATCTGTTTAGTGTGTTAGATTCTGGTTCGCTTTTTTGGTCACTTCATCAAAGGTTGCACTTCTTGATAGGGAGATACTAACAAAGAAGCTTCTTTGAGGGTAGAGGTGCAGTTTTAATTTTTTTTAAATAACATAATCATTTTAAAAGTGAAATTTAGTAATTATTCGCAGTTTAATCACAAAAGCAGTTCAATACTTAATAATTTATCTAATTTTACTGCTCAAAGTGCCCTAATCTGTATTTATTAATAAATTACTTAAACATTGCATCATTTGGTTTTACTATAGTGGCACGATACTAAGATATATATATACAGTGAAATACATTTAACGAGAAATCGCTTAAGACGAAATATCGATTATCAGGAAATATTACAGTGGTCCCGACAAACTACAACGTAATTTCATGCAGTCTTTTTTCTCTTAAAACGAAACGAAAATTACTTAACACGAAAAGATTTCCCTTCCGGGAAAGAACAAAATAAAGAAAACACCAGCGAATTAAGCGGGATGAGAAATGAAAGAGAGGTAGTTTCCCATTATTTTTTTGTAATTTTGGACAGTCCTACTGTATCATCGGAAGAATTCATTACAGTAGATGATGATACGTGTGTACATTCTCAAATTATAACATACAAAGACATTTTAGAATTTGTTCAACGCTCAAATAATATCATTTTGATACAGATTCCAACGTCAAAAATAAAGTGAATGTTGTAGCTACATTTCCCCCGTCATCCGAAATGAGGAACATCAGGAAAAGTATGAGGAATTATTTAGACGCACATTCCAATGATGAAATGAATAACAAACTGGACGACATCTAACAATTAGTTAACAATTTGAAGCTAAAAAAGACAAAGCAAAGAAAAATATCTGATAATTTTCCAAAAACTCAATATATGTTTTGTTTTTTAAAAACAACTTGAAAATTTTGTATTAGATTTCATTAAGTTCTGGTGAATATTTTTGTTTCGTTGATTTTTATTAAGTACATGCATACATACATTATCTATGACATAAAATGTACTCTAATAAATTTAATTTTGTTGAATATTTTTTTTCTTTGTTATATCTTGTAACACGAAAAAATACTTCAGTCCCCTCAGTTTCGTGTTAAACGATTTTTACAGTATATAACAATAAATGTAGCTGTATCATAAAATTCAAATCGCACAAAATTAATCAACATTTTTTGAAGAACTGTACTGCATATAACAGACAGTTAACGAAAACTAAAATTATTTTGGGGGTGGGGGTTGAAGAATATACAGTAGAATTTTAGTTTTTTGACACATAATTATTCTAAAAATAAATGTGTCTTAAATATTCATAGGCACTCTTCCAAATGCAATATGCAACACGTAGATTTTTCTGAAAAGGCGGGAAATTAAGCGAATATTTCAAAGAAGCTCCTTCCAATTTATCATTATTTAGCGTCCTAAAAATTAAAGATTACACATAGCACTCTTTCAGTAGCGCACACAGGAATTTCTCAAAGGAGGGGGGGTCCAGGGTGGAATGCCCACTATTCTTGTATCATGCTCCTTTTGATTTTGGCGATTTTCGGGAGCAACAACAAAAAAAAAACAGTAAAAAAAAACTAATTATTGAATAAATAATTAGCATTAATTGATAAAATTAATCATTAATAGCAAATACTTAATTAAATTTTACGTACTATATACTTGGAATTATAATCAATCGGAAAAAAATCAAGGGATTTGGGGAGGAACCCCAAAACCCTGGATACAGAAGATGTATGGGCCCCCTTGGCACTGCGGATCCAAAGAAATGTTCTTGGATCCCTTAAGTCCAGCTTATCTTGGCCCTGCCGGGCCCCTGGGTGCCCGTCCCAAGCACCCAATAGATAAACCTGCATTGCCGTGAACCGTACATGAATTATCAAGATTTTGAATGCTGTAACGTATTTTATTTTTAAGATGATTCGCGATGTACAAAAAAGCCCTATTTGCGGGGAAAAAATTGTTTGAAAAAATACTTTTAGAGTAGTTGTTATATCATTAGCCATAGAAAATAGTGAAACTGGGCTTTTTCTTTAGTTATTCAGTGTATGTTTGTTAAGGGACTGTGTAACTTCTAATGACTCTTCTCATTTTTATTACATTCTTCTAATTTTTAATATTAATATATATATATATACTGGTGTGCAAAAATTAAGGACGAGACGGTTTTTTCAATATAACTTTGTACAAAAGCTTTCCAAATCAACACATTTAATACCGTAAGATCCCCAATACGTAAGGACATGTGTAATATGTAAGCAACACTTAAAAAAAAAGAGAAATCAGAGGGATAAAAAGAAGCTTGATTGAAAAAGTAGCATGGAGCGCAATGCGACTGAAGGCCGAAACATCCCTGTGATGGGTGTCCAGCAAGAAACATCCGGTCTTTAGTAGGGGATATGATCTCCCTGACTACTAGGCAGGTTTCACAGCGTCTGCCCATGCAGAGAATGAGGGTGTCAATGAGTTGTTGAGGCATTGCTGCCCATTCGTCTTGCAGCGTCAAATCGAAGCTCCCGAATCGTTACTGGTGGTAAGGTACGAGCTGCCAAGCGTCTGCCTAGAAAATCCCATACATGCTCGATGGGATTGAGATCCGGAGATCGTGCCGGCCAATCCATACGTTCAATATCCTCACTCTCTAAGAGCTGTTTGGCAGCTAATGTGCGATGATATGGTGCATTGTCGTTCATGAAAAGGAACTGCAGACCCATAGCGCCTCTAAAAAGACGCACATATGGAAGAAGAATCTCGTTACAATAACGGGTCCCGTTGACTGAACCTGCGTCGAAGATGTGAAGGTCTGTACGACTACCAAGCATGATGCCTCCCCAAACGAGAACACCGCGACCTCCATACCTGTCCCTTTCAATGATGTTCGAAGGATGATTGCGGCTTCCCCGCTTTCTCCAGATGAGTATGCGATGAGAATCGCTACTCAAACTGAATCTGCTCTCATCTGTAAAGAGTACTCATCCCCATTCATTGTCTCTGCAATTCCGTTGTTCCCGGCACGACAGAGAACGCCTTCTCCGATGGGCAGGTGTTAAAGGTACACACCGTACAGGGCGTCGTGCAAACAGACCACCACCGTGCAGTCTTCTGGCCACGGTAAAACGCGATATCGGTCGTCCAGTCGCCTGTGTCGTGTGTCTAGCGATTTCTCCCGCTGTCTACCGCCTGTTTCTTCTGGCCTGCAAAACAATGTACCGGTCATCTGCGGGTGTGGTTCCTCGTGGACGACCACTACTGAACCCCCGGATAGCTGTTCCTGTAGTTTGAAATTGTCTCCAAAGTCGTGAAACGATGCTGTGAGCAATTCCGAACTCTGCAGCCACACTTGTCACACTGCGGCCTTCCTCCAACTTCCCAATGATTTGACCTCGGGTAAAAGCATCCAGATGTCGTCTAACAGATTGATTATTCGCCATTTCTCGCTGAGGCAGCAACTCGGTGTGATTTTAACTGCTATACGGCGTGCAATCTCTTTGCCAGATATACTGATCTTACACCGACAACATGCTTTATACTACTCAGACACTCCCTCATTACGTCTACCTGCATATCTGCGCATGTGCTACCGTACATCACTTTACTTAATCTCCTGATTGGTCTTTCTGTCCGCTCTGCCTCTTCGTTCAGCTGATATGCTAATTTTTCGACTTCGTCCTTAATTTTTGCACACCAGTGTATATGTATATATATATATAAATTATATATAATGATCCGCGAGTGGAGTGATGTATTAGAGTTAACTATGATCATTTCATCTTGAAGAGATTTAGTCATCTTGTATTGACAGAATGGAGGATACTGATTGTTATTAATTCACATTTATTTTTAGTTCCACGTAAATACAATTATGTATACCAGTGCTTCTCAAACTTTCAATGTTTGCGCCCCGACATTGAATCATAAATTTCATCGCCCCCCCCCCTCCTTCTCCATACAATAACAATGTATTAAATTCAAAAATACTATACTTTGATGCTAAAGTTAAAATGCGACTTAAACATCTTAAATGCCACCGGCGTATATAAATGTCTAGCTCAGCTAAAACGTTATTTTCCAAGGACGTACATATACGTCTGTCCGAAATACGATCTTTTCTGTGCACTGCTATCCATAATATTATTCAGAAAGATTTGGAATGCAATAAAAGGACCTTGACAGAGTGTTCGAGAAGGATGTACTTATTTCAGAGGATTTGCTTATTTATTCCTTTTCTTCCCCTCCCTCCCCCATACATCACGTAGGCAGGCCTATGGGGAAAACGCTGGGAAGCGAATCCCGTATCTTTTAATCGATAATTAAGAGATTAATTATAAACTATATAAATTATCAAGATGAGTATTAATTTTTGTATATCATTTTGTAAGTGATCAGACCATGGGGGCACTGAGAATTATTTACTGGGACTTAGAATTGTTAAATTAATTATAAAATACATTGTGCTGTACTGAAACATTTATAAATGTATTATATCAGTGTAAATGTGTATTTTATTTTTTATTATGTCAGAATTTATTTTGTTTTTTTACTTTTAGTAAATTAGTAATTTAAAAAAAATAATCTTTTGTTTCAATATGCCTCGTGGAGTTATCACGCCCCACAGTTTGAGAAAGGCTGATGTATACACGCATAACACAGGACTCTACAAAAGACGAAGGCTAAGTTAACAAGTACATAGCAGTTACAATAAGCAGCAGCGGTGACAACAAGCAGGCAAATTTTCTCTGGAAACGGGAGCTTTTATGTGAAGCGGTAACCCGAAGTTCCAAAATTTGCATGACTTCCGTAGACGAACCCTGTCATTGGAGGAAATACATCGTACAATGATGTCTTACTTTATATATTCAGAGCTTTTAATTTTTAAGAGAAAAGGTTATGATTACATCCCGTTACGTAAAGGGGGGTAAACGACTTAATTATTTGCGCGCGAGTCCTAAAGTGTCAGGACCATTGCAAATTAAAAAAGTTTCTTAAGATGAAATTAAAGGGAAATATTATGTATATAAAAAAATGGTACTTTAAAATTCTGTTTTTCAGTTTCGATTTTTATTTGAAAGCGAATTCAGTTTAAAATTACTTTTTTATTCTTTAATAAAAATAATCATTTTTTAAAGCTTAATTATGCTTTGATGAAAAAATTCACAATTAAAAGTGTTTTCAGTGTTTCGCCTCCCCCCTCCCTCTCTCAAATGCACATGAAGGCTCATTACTGTTTGAACTATCTTTACTGTGTATTATTATCTGAAATAGCATAGTACGTTCGTTTGCTCCATTTTCCCTCTGCCCATTCTTGAATGAAGCACAATACCATCGCTTTATATAGTTCGTTAACTGATGAGATCATTGCTTTTGTTTTAGTTATATCCCCGTGTTAGTTGCCCTATGTTCTAGCGAATTTAACTAACCTTAGTTTGTTTTTGATTTGTCGTACAGTTTGGTTTCCAACGGAATATTAATACATTAGCTATTTCTCTGTTTGACAATTTTCAAATTTATGATTAATTTCAATTGTGTTGTAGAAAAATCAACTCTTTTATGCTTTTACTTTACAAATGCAACACATTTTATCGACAACGTATGAGAGACATCTCTGGAATATTATTTCAGAAATCCACTGCAATCTCGTCACACCAGCTCATATGCTATCATATGAACTCACGTTATACAAAATTAAATCTTTAGTCGTTTGAGCTCATATATTTGTTTCAGTTCAATAAGTTTATTTTAAAAGGGAGGATTTCTTGTGGATTTTAAAATATTTGACAATTTTTCCGATTATTGAGTATCTACTGCGATTCTGTATAATGAGAATTTGTGTATGAGGAGAGGATAAATTTCAATTTCATGAAGAATTAAATAAAAATGAGAATGAAATGTTTAACTTAGATAAGTTAAACATTTTGAATCTCATTTATCAGCAACACACTCGGTTAATTATAATAAACCAACATCTGAGAAAATTCTTAAGATATTGAGTAATAGTCTACTTTTAAATATTTTCTTGCTTATTTATAGATTGGCTGATTGTAATATCTTCAGTTCGAGGTAAATTAAATTGTGAGCCTAAATCTCACGAACAAGATACATATTCAATAACATAATTTCTTACTAACAGCGAAGATTTGCTTTGAAATTCGAATAATAACCAAAATTGGAAAAAGTGTTTATACTGTTCCCGTAAAAAAGCTATTAATTCTCAAGAGGACCTTGAATATTTCTAGATGCAAAAGGAATTTTAAAGTTTAAATTGGATTGTGATAATTAAATTTGATGAAGGCTTTAGATGCCGGGAAAGGCCCAGTGGTCGAGTGGTAGCGTATCGTTCTTCCACACCACAGGTCCAGGTTCTATTCTCGGGTTGGGCAAGGTCGACTCAGTCTTTCATCCCTACTGCAGTTGGTCCATAAATGAGTACCAAGCTTGCTTGAGAACTTAAACACTGGGAGTCTCGCTTCAGACTGACCACCTGATCGGGACATCTGCTCATGCACCTCAGAGCTCAAAGGTCACGTATACTGGGATGGGCACAGTAGACCCTGGCTCTCATAGGCTGTTGAGCCAACTGAGTTAGTTTGAGTAAAGATTCCTGTTGAGAATGGTTAAAAGTATGAGAGCTATGCATTTGAGTTTGGTAATAAAATTTCTTAAAGGTAAAAACGGAACTATAAATTGATAGAAAAATTTATTTATGTAAAATAATTTTGCCATTCGCTTAATTTAACGTATTTATATTATCTTTATATTTAAACATGATGATAATTATTTAGTTAAAAATTTCTGGTATTTTATGGTATTTTCAAAATTCATTAAAATTATCAACAGCTAATTTTTTGTAATATTTTAAATATAAACAAAGTATGAATAATACACTAAGCAATGCAAGTGAGTTGACGTGAACCCAAGTAAAAAATTTCAGAACTTATAACCTCTAAACGGATGTCTTAAAAGCATATTAAATTATATGTAGGCAAAAAAAAATAAATAAAATGATTTTTAACCCCACTAACTACTAATTTTTTTTTTAAATACGAGTTTTAAAAAAATTAATATACTTCCTGTACCAAATCAATTTCACGCTTAATTTCTTACATCAGAAATAAAACAAAAAATTTTAAACAGTATTTTCACTGAGCTAAGCAGTAGAAAAGAATAATTTTATTTTTATTCTTAAGTTTTCAGTTGAGTAATCACATTTTATGCTAAGTACTTAAGCTTAAGGATTTCAAAATGTCAATCATTGTAAAACAAACTGTGATATGTAAAGATCTAATATAAATTAAACTCGACTATAATATTACGCCAGTAAAGAGTTTTTATAAGTAAAAACTCTTAGTAAAGTAGAATGAGAGCTACTGATATAAAGATAGTTGGTTGTTCACTAAAAATATAAAGAATGAAAATTGCAAAACGTATTACTTTTAGCACTACTATGTAATAAAAGTTGGATAATGTATCAAATATCGGGTGGTTATAATTAAAGTTACACTATTCAGAGGCCTGTAGAACCCGGTCTACTTATCGGATTTTGATGAAACTTTAAATGTATGCGATATTGACCATGGGGAAAAGGTTTCTGCAATAAAAAAAAGCAGTTCACATTTTGACCACTAGGAGGAATTGTGGTGCCCAAAGAAGGACAAAAAATATGTTAGAATCGTTAAAATTTATTCAGTTACAGAATATGGTCAATATGTGCTCCATTGACATCAATAACGTGTTGAAAGCTCATTATAGCGTTTTCGATGATAGCACGAAGCCACTCACGAGGGATTTCAGCCACATGGCGTATAATGCTAGCTTTCAACGCAGGTCAAGTCCTAATTCCGCTTCTACAAACACGACCCCACAACCAGAAATCACAGGGTTTTAAGTCGGGTGAGCGAGAAGGCCATGCATCTCTTAAATGTCTGGATGATGCCGATTATTGCCAATGTTAACACTAAGCAGAGTTTTGTCTTGTCGCCCAACGTGAGGAGTTGCTCCATCTTGCATAAAGATAGTGGTTTGCAACCATTGTTGTTCCTGTAAAGCAGGAATGATTAACGGTGATAAACATGTGCTGAATTGTTAGACATTTAAAAAGTCGGATCCAAATTTTTATGATCTCCTTGTGTTGTTTTTCCAATCCCGTTCCATCATCTCAATGAAAGTAAGCACTCCCCGATTCGAACCCGATCTTTTTGAGTTTCGTGATTTGTGGTTGGCAGCAACTGCAATGCAAATCGAGCGAGTATTTAAACTCGGTTCATGTTAGTTTTTCAAGACGGAAGGAGAAACAGAAATATAAGAAGTGTGTGAGTGGTTTAACTCTTAGAGGGAGAGAACGGCTGGTTGGCAATGCAACTGCAGGTTGCACCACCATTTTAGATTAGAAATTCATTTTACAATATTAGAAGACGGTTCGAATCGGATGTCTCTGGTAATGTTGATTTTTGAACTTATTGTTTTTTTATCGCTCCAGTAACGAGCGCAGTGACTTTATGATTGATTATTAAAGGCCAATTTTAAGAAACTGTTTTTCGTCTTCATGCCTCCTCGACACATAAATTTCACTGCTAGCTTTGCAAAATTTAAATTAGTTTACCAATAAGTGTAACAAATTTGGTTATGGGCCCAGTCCATGTACTGTGTCGAGACAGGCTAAGCAGTTGAACCAGGCCATGAACTTTGTCTGTTTAAATACTGTTCCAGTCTAGAACTTTTTTTTTATGAACTCTGTTGCTAGTACGCTAAATCGAGTAACAGATATGGAGTTTAACAACCAGATATCAGTGTTGACTCAACATAACTGGAACACGTGGAAGCATGATATGCAAGTACTCTTAATGCATTATGGTTGCTGGCAGTTTATAATACAGACCAAGCCAGAGCAACCTGATGAAGAGGCAACATACAAGGAAAAATTAGATCTACAACTTCGTAAGGATAGATGTTATACGTTGATCTATACTAACATCAGTTCAGATTTGAAAAATCTGATAACGGAAACAACTGACGGAGTAGCGGCATGGAAGATATTAAAAGATCACTTCGAACCAGCCACAAGAGCAAGAGTAATTCAACTATTAGATCAATTTTTTGGAACAAAATACCAACCAGGGGAAGATGTTGGAATCTTCATATCTCATGTAAAGACAGCGGCAACCAGACTACAAGAAGCGGGTCATAAATTGGACGACCTGTACATAGGATTTCAATTAATAAGGTGGCTTCCTCAGGAATTCCAGTCTACCGTGCAACAAATCTACAGATGGAAAGAAGAGAGGACTTCGGAGTTGTCAAAATTGAAGCAGAACTGATATTAGAAGCCAATCGTCTTCAGTTGATGGAACAAGATTTGTGTGGAGAAAGCGGAGAATGCTTACTTGAGCAGTTTCACTTCGAAGAAGTCGAAGACGTTACATGGTGCTATGGCTGCAGCTCATGGAGATCCAAATGGCAAGAATGATTACCAAAAGAAAGGTGGTAAGGTATTTAACTGTAAAACTATTAAAAATGTTAAACAATCTATTAAGACTATAGGTCCGTGTTATGTATGTAATAAGTACGGGCATCTTAAAGTAAACTGTAAAGAGAAAAAGTCTCTACAAAAATCTCCTTCAACTGTAAATGAAACTTTTAACACAGAGTTTAATATAAATTTAAGATTTTGTGAAGCTGAATGTAGTCTTTTAGAACTAGATAAACAACTCGTAACTAGTTGTATCTTATTTGAGGAAAACTCTGATAAAGGTGTTTGGGTAATAGATACTGCTGCCACGAGTCATTTTTGTAATGACAAGAGTTTATTTTTAGATCTTAAACCGATAACTAACATGAAAATGTCGTTAGCAACGGAGGATAAAAGTTGTCCCGTAGAAGGAATCGGTACACTTAGATTTCGGGTAAAATATAAGGGGAGTTTTCATGAAATAACTTTGACTGTGATGTTTTATTTAATCCTAAGTTGAGGAGAAATTTGTTATCCGGTTCCAGATTAGAAAGTAAAGGTGCGCATTTTGTGGGTACTAAAGGTAAAATTAATGTTTTTAATAAAGACTGGATAAAATTGTTCTCGGCGACACGCCATGAAAATTTGTATTTTTTTAAGCCGGATCATTATATTATACCAAAGAGTAAAGAAATTAGTTTTTTTAGTGATATAACCCCTAAAACAAAAAACGGATCAATAGAAATATGGCATCAACGCTTTTGTCATGTTAATAACGATTACTTGGTAAAAACTAGTACAAATGATAGTGTAAAAGGTCTCCCACGCTTAACTGATAATGGTAAAACTCATTGTATAGCGTGTAAATTAGCAAAGTCCAAGAGAGTTTCATTCAAAAAGACGGGGGCCGTAAGATCAAAACGTCCATTGGAATTGTTGCATATGGACCTCTGTGGTCCAATGCCAACTGAAAGCCAAGGCGGTAATAAATATTTCTTGAGTATAATTGACGATTATTCAAGAAAGGTGACTGTATTTCCCATCCGAAATAAATCTGACGTATTTCAAACGTTTATAAGATTTCAGAAACGAGCAGAATGTTTTCTAAGTAAAAAGGTAATAGCAGTTAGAACTGATGGCGGACTAGAATTTTGTAATAAAGATATGGATAATTTCTTGACAGAACTGGGTATAAAGCATAAGGTAACAAATTCATATACGCCAGAAATGAATGGGGTCGCGGAGAGATTCAATTTAACCGCTCTAGATGGCATCAAAACATTGCTTAAGTCTAGTGAAGTTCCCCATAAGTTTTGGGGAGAAGCATTACTTTGTTTCACTTATGCGTGGAGTCGAATTTGTCACAAAGACAGTAACAAAACGCCTTTCGAAAAATATTCAGGTAGAAAACCATCGGTATTGCATCTAAAACCTTTTGGATGTTTGGCATATGCTGGTGTGCCAAAACAAATTAGAAAAAAATTCGATATGCGTGCGAAAATGGGAATTATGATGGGATACGCACAACGTACTAAGGGTTATAGAATATGGTTGATAGATGAAAATAAATTAGTCGAGACTATTAATGTAAGATTCGATGAAAATAAGAGGGGAATTAATTTTAGACAAAAAGTTAATAGTAACCTTGGATATAATTTAAACCTTCCTGATTATTATGATGATGAGGATGATTTTGATAGAGTAAAAGATTCATTAACGAGTCGTTTAGTTTCAAAGACAAGTACGGAAATGCCCTCAACATCTGAAAAGCCAGGTGTATCTTCCGATAATCATAACTTGATCCCATGTACGGAGGTTAAGTGGATTCGAAATATAGGTAGGAAAGTAACTGGATCTAACGTATATTATAGTATAGAAGGGGAAGCAACCCGATTGAAATCTTTTAACGAAATAGAGAGATACTGTAAGAGGCATAATATTGAGTATGATCCTAGTTTATTTAATTTTAGAAAAGATAATACCGAATCCCAGGGATTTTCAGATTTGTCAGAGCAACAAGAAGCTCTTATGGTTGAAGTAACTATTCCTAACTGTTACAAACAGGCGATAAGATCCAGAGACGCATCTAAATGGCATGATGCAATGGATAAAGAAATTAACGTAATGATGGAACGTAAAGTTTGGGATTTAGTTGATCATCCGGATAATATAAAAATTTTAGAAAACCGTTGGGTTTATACCATTAAATATGATGAAAATAATAAAATTGTTAGATACAAGGCCCGCTTAGTTGCGCGAGGTAACACACAATTACGAGGCGAGTCATTTGACGAGGTATTTAGTCCAGTTATTAACTTTACTATTGTAAGATTATTTTTCACTATCTGTGTATGTTTGTGGAAATGGACGCATATTCAAGTATAGATATCACTAATGCTTATTTATATGCTAACTTAGATACTGTAATCTACTGAAGCAACCAACTGGATATGAAATTGATAATAACAAAGTGTGTAAGTTACGTAAAGCAATATATGGACTCCACCAGAGTGGACGCCAGTGGTTTTTGGAATTAGAAAATAAATTAATTAAATTAAAATTTAAGAAGTTAGAGTGGGTTAATTGTGTATATATGTTTGAAGATAATGTAATTTTATTATTTTATGTAGATGACATGATTATATTTGGAAAAGAAATGGAAAACGTAAATTTTGTATTACAATTATTGCAGAAAAATTTTGATTTAAAAATTATGGGTAAAACAAAGAAATTATTAGGAATAGAATTTGAAGAAATAGGTAATAGTCTGTTTATACATCAGAGATCTTACATTCGAAGGTTATGTGAAATTTACGAAAAATATAAATATCCCGTAAGTTCATTACCTATATCAAAAGGTCAAGTTCTTTCCAAATTAGATTCACCCAAAACTAGCGAAGAAATTTTAACAGTTCCTTATAGAAATTTAATAGGATCTTTGTCATTTATTGCTATACGCACAAGACCCGATATTATGTATGCAGTAAATGTATTATCTCAATTCCAAGCAAACCCGGGAATAAAACATTGGAATTGCTTATTGAGATTATTAGGTTATTTAAAATACACTCAAGAATATAAATTAGAACTTTCAAAAGTTAAATCATTAAAACTAAGATGTTATTCAGACTCAGATTTTGCTACAAATAGGGATGATCGAGTGTCGATGGGAGGGTTCATAACTTTTATAGACGAAACTCCAATTTCATGGCGAACCTTCAAGCAAAAATCCGTTAGTCTGTTGACCATGGAAGCTGAGTATGTTAGTTTAACAGAAGCAGCTAAGGAATTCATTTGGCTAAAGAATGTAATTGATAATAAAAGTTTAAATTTGGAATTAAGTGAAAATGTAATGTTTTGTGATAATCAAGCTGCTATAAGTTTTTCAAAGTCACCGGTAGAAAATTATAGAACAAAACATATCGATGTTCGTTATCATTTTCTAAGGAATTTGATATACGACAAGGTTTTCCAAATTAAATATATAGGTACCAAAAATAATTTGGCGGACATTTTTACCAAACCCATGGTAAAGGAAAAATTGTTAGAATTTTGTAGAAAATTATTTCTTTTTAGAGAATAAGACTTTGTTTCTTTAAGATTAAAATATTAGTTTGTTTATTACAATAAAGATTGTGAATAAAATGTATTTTTTTGTGTTAAATTGTATAACATGTGATTATAGATTAAAATTAATTTACTGATTTGTAAGAGATAATGGTGCGAGATTGGAAAAAGGGGGCCGATTGTTAGACATTTAAAAAGTCGGATCCAAATTTTTATGATCTCCTTGTGTTGTTTTTCCAATCCCGTTCCATCATCTCAATGAAAGTAAGCACTCCCCGATTCGAACCCGATCTTTTTGAGTTTCGTGATTTGTGGTTGGCAGCAACTGCAATGCAAATCGAGCGAGTATTTAAACTCGGTTCATGTTAGTTTTTCAAGACGGAAGGAGAAACAGAAATATAAGAAGTGTGTGAGTGGTTTA
Source organism: Trichonephila clavipes (assembly GCA_019973935.1). Lineage (NCBI taxonomy): Eukaryota > Metazoa > Arthropoda > Arachnida > Araneae > Nephilidae > Trichonephila > Trichonephila clavipes. The sequence goes on from BMAU01018399.1 coordinate 838,715, forward strand.
ACTCTTAGAGGGAGAGAACGGCTGGTTGGCAATGCAACTGCAGGTTGCACCACCATTTTAGATTAGAAATTCATTTTACAATATTAGAAGACGGTTCGAATCGGATGTCTCTGGTAATGTTGATTTTTGAACTTATTGTTTTTTTATCGCTCCAGTAACGAGCGCAGTGACTTTATGATTGATTATTAAAGGCCAATTTTAAGAAACTGTTTTTCGTCTTCATGCCTCCTCGACACATAAATTTCACTGCTAGCTTTGCAAAATTTAAATTAGTTTACCAATAAGTGTAACATTCTCTGGCTATGACTGCAAGCTTATATAGAGGTTTTACGGATTTGCATAAGGAATATTCGATAAAAGCCACCTGGTAGTTAAAATTTGTACTGATTTTTTTATTGCAGAAGATCTCTTTCCCATGGTCTATATAGCATATATTCCAAGTTTCATCAAAATCCGATAAGCAGTGGCCTCTGAATAGTGTAACTTTGATTATAACCACCTGGTATTTAGAATTTTGGAAACTATATACATACACTTTTGTATGTGTGTGTAGAATTTTTAATAATACACTGAACTATTTTAATTCTAACTTAAAAGGTAGGTAATAAGCAAAAAATCCAAATACAGCAGAATTGCTACATAGCCCCAATAATACAGCATCTCTTTGGCTTAAGTCTGTTTTCTCCATATGTACGAGTGCATGTACTTAACGCGGGGCACATTTTCAAACAGAGAAAATACCTTAATTTTTATAAAAATGGGTGACTTTGTAACTCATGTATTCATTAATAATATAGTGTTTTTAAAATTTCAAAATATTTTATGAATAATTAGTGTTTCCTTTTAACATGTAAAGGGATAGCTCATTTAGCATTATAGTATAAGAGAAATATTGTGAAACACACATTTTATAAAAGAAAAAATGTGTCATCTAGGATACAATTATATGATATATTATTATTATTCATCTAGGATATATTTTATGATAAAAAAAGTGACTTTCTACAGGATAGAGAAGCCAGAATACACAATATTAATATTTGAGTACTTTTATATCTGAAAAAATATTCTAAATTTGGGTTCTATTCTTTAACATTAGCCGAAGACAGCCTTCAAGACGCTAACTTTCCTTTTTATTTGCCTAAAGAAATGTTTAGCTCTATTAATAACAGTTTGAATAAAAAAAAAGAAATATCTGTATTAAATAATTAATTTATTGACAGATTTTTAAAAATTAAACCATGAGAGTTATGAAAATATGTCTTAAAAATTTCGTTAATTAGTTAAATTGAAATGAAAAGAACAAGAATTAGATTTAAATCTAAACTGTATGGCTTTAAAAAGTAGTTAGTTTTAAAAATATAGTATTTCTTTTGTTTTATAAATCGAGAAATCATTAATTTAAACAACTTATGTAACAAACTTTTAGTTTCAAATTTATTTTCAAAACATATAACTCAGCGCTTATCTTTGTTAAATAACTTTTCGTTGTTATTGTGTTGCTAGTCTTGTGAAAAAATAGGATAGGAGACAATTTAAAAAAGCAGAAGTTTCAGATCAAATAGATCAGCTTTATGGAATTAATGAGTTTTCTTAAGGTACCTACCAGAATAAAAATATTAATAACTAATAACTAAAATATTAAAGGTACCTACCAGAATAAAAATATTAATAACTATCGTATTAGTTTATTTTAACTAATTAATATTTTCTGAGCAATTTCTTTTTGCAAAAATACATTGAAAATTAATAACTTTTTTATAACTAATAAAAACTAATTGGGCTGTAAAACTTTCAATTAATAAGGATAGTTTGAAATTATATAAATTTTAAAGTTCCTCCCTGATTGAGTTTTTCATATCACAACAAAGGTTTTGCACCAATTTAATTAGTATATTAATTTAATTAATTTAAAACTCGGAGAAATTATTAATACGTTAAAATTCAAGTTACATTTATAAAATTTGATAGAAAAATATTTTATAGCTTGTTTTTTGAAATAACCAAACTCAATCAATTAAATTTAAATGAGAAAAAAATAACTGAAGGCAGAATGTAATAAAGAATATCTGATGATGAAATACATAACTGGATTTGTAACAACTACCTATATCGAATGAAAATTTTATACGTATTTTATAAAATTCTGAAAAAAAAGTTAATTATTAAAAGAGACGTTATTTTGAACCCTTGGCTTAAATAAATGCACGATTCTAAATTGAAAACAATTCTTTTTTTATATATGTGTAGTATTGATGCATAACTGCTTTACAATTTAAGTAATTGATTTAAAAATAAAATTAATATTTTATATTTCAATACAAATATTTTTAGTCAGTCAATCTTTTATTTAATTTGTGCTCCGGAATATTTATGTACTAAAAATATATAGAACAGTTATGTGAATAATATGAGAAGTACCATAATTATTTAATTAATGACCATTACATAATGTCCCATGCATATTCATGAAGAAAACTTCGTGGATATCAGTAAACATATGTATGAGAGTTTTAAAATCATCTCTCTAACCCTATCTTAATTATTAATTTACTTAAATTAAAAAGAAATCTAAATAATTAATGAAAATTGAATATAATTTGTATAGGCCTTATATTCAAATCCTTTTATTAGGAGAAAGATATTTAAAAAAAAACGAAATAAAATTAAATATTAAGATTAATCTCTTGAGTGATCATTGTACACGAAATCGGTTGTATTCTGCCGTTTAGTTTGACTTTCTTCATGCATTTCTCTACTGCAATAATTTGATAGTGCGTGTCTGCAGTAATTAGAAATACATGATGTGTGTTCTTATTTTATTTTCTTAAAAAGAAAAGAGAACAGTTACTAAGAATGCATAGTTAATATATTTAACTAGTTTTTCGTGACGGAAGTAATTAGCCTAAAATTGAAGTCCAACAGGTTAAAAGGGTGAATAAAGAAAGCTTAAGTCGGAATTAAAATGTAGTTTACAGAACTGGAAAAACACACACACAGAAAGCAATCGTTAATATTTTTGATATTTTTTTTTCAAAAATGTCTAACCTAATTATTTTCTTTATTTTTAGATTTGTGGGGATATACATTAATGACAAGAAGTGAGGAAAAAGACCAACCACACATTCCTTTAAAAAATTCAATCTTTTTCATTTACTTCAATTAAGTCCTTCATCCCTGCACCGATTATAAAAAATGAAAGACCATTTTTCACACACACAATACAACACACACATTTTACATTCCTTATTTATATAAATGTAAAATATAAATTTTATAATGGAATGATAATAATTGAATTATGAGAGAAAAATATGAACAATGCGTATCGATCACAAATGCTATAAGAAAGAACAAATTAAATCAAAATAGAAGTAAGAGTACTATTTATAAAACGATGATTTCAAAATTGTATTCCTCTCGTTGACGATGATTAAAAGTTTAAAAAGTGAGATGCTGACTCAGGTATCGTCCTCGACACCTGACCGTGGCTCAAATTTACGAGGTCCATCGCCCAAAACTCTCATGTGACTTGAGGCTACGACGTTAATAAATAATCAATAAAAAGCGTATTCAGCTATAGAATAGCATTTCGCCGTACATAAGCTTTGAAACATTTATATTACTTTTGTTGGAAGAATGACGGTTTTATAAATTTGAATATTCAATTCTGGATCTTTTGTATGTATATCATATATTTAATAATTTTTTTAAAAAAGGATTCCGTTTCTCGAACAGCAATATATGTAATAAGATGGCTTAATTTTATACAGTGATATAGCTTACGTTCATGCAAAGAAGTGGTACCAAGCATAGCTCCCGAGCAGAGGACTGGCACCGATCTGTGGATCAAATGGTAACGGGTCGCACAAGGAACATTAAGTTATTTTCATTTTATTTAATGGGGTGTAACCACTTTATGTTCCATATTAATTACTTTATAATCACTTTTTGGTGTAACTTGTTTATTCTGACGGCATTAAATTAAAATTATTAAATCAAAACAATCTAAAATATAAACGATCAAATCTCCCCTCCCCCTTGCTGGCCGAAGTAAAATTATCAAACGTTTACCGGTCTGCGGCGATAAAAGTTAAAAAACACTGGTTTAGAGTGTTCTTTGTATCTAGATTGAAAACTCATATGTTTAACACTAAGTCATTTAGAACTGGAGATTTTTTTTTTTAGTTTGAAAAAGGAAAGAAAAATAATTTAAATATTCAGCATAGAAAATATTCATTTATAAAGCAGTTATTTGTCCAATTAGGCAATCTCTATTATCAATTATAACTAACTTAAAATATTCTAAACCAGTCGTTGAACTAATAAAAACATGGCTGTATGGCTATTCTCAAAATCACTTTTTTACTCAAAAGTAAATAAAATAAATAAGTTACAGTCCAAAGAAATTTTTTTCAATACATTATACAGTTGGCTCGAGTTAACAACAACCATTTTTCGAAAAATGCCAAATCCTTTGCAAAGGAGTTTAAATCTCGACATGTCTTCGCAAAAGAAATAAAAAGACTATAAATGTCCAATAAATACCAGGTGGTGTTGTCATGTCTTATTACATCATAAGAACAGTGATCATAATTTTTGATGACAAATATTTCAAAATCTTCCGGAAAGAAACCGTGATCAGAGTAACGAAAAAGAAGTGTTTCATCGATCCAAAAATATAAAAATAACTACAAAAAAGATTCGTTTATAACTCATATAAATTAAAAATTTTGATATCTTTCTGCATATCCATCCGTCTAAGGTAATCTCCAGTTCACTGCCGACCTCCCTAACCTGTACGTATATATATTCTTCCTCAAATAACTCTCCTACTGCGGCGAAAGGTGGACCTCCAGGTGCGTAGGTCAGCGGTAACATCCGCTGTTAGCAGTGGTCACGGCTAGGCCTGGCAGCTGAGAGCTTCGTCAACGAAGCCTATTCATAGAGTAGGTCAAAGAAAACAGGAGGGTAATCCATAGATTCACTCGGAGATATACCACCGAACTCTTACTTGTATGTGTGGCTTGTAGAAGGTTTGAAAACAAGTTTTTAGACGCCGTTAATCTGTTTTGGGATCTCAGATTTTTGTACGGGTTAGCCTAATAAGTGTGAAAATCGTATCGACAAAGTAATCACGACGTAACCTTAGAATATATAAATCATATACTTTCGGTTTTACTCCTTTGGATACTGGCGGATGATAAGATTGGAGTCTGAATGTGGGCTGTGATAAGATTCAAAATAAAAAGATTGGATTGAGATTTTTGGAGGGAAAAAAAATGTTTAAAAGAAAGCTCTTTGGAATATTAAAGAAAAAGCTTTCTGATTAAACTTTTAACAGGGATCTCTTTTAATGGTATATTCTTTTATTAAAGAATTTAAGTAACATTAATCCCTAAAATCATGGGGCGTAGCTGCCACCGAATCAGCTGAATCAATGATACAGGGACCCAATATGTGTAACTACAGTCCCACTAATAGGATTTTCATACCTAAAAAAGGACTCCCAAGGAATTTTGATACAGGGCCCACTCAGAATTAGCTACACCAGTGCCGAAATCCCTGATATAAAATGGTATGAACAAAGAGAAAAAGAATATATTGCTTCACTGAAAATTAAGTTTACAATCACTGTTACATAATCAGTTGGAAAATTATATAATCTATTATTTTTGCAGGGCTTATAAAATATAACTTCGTAATTCAAATATGTACATTTTCGCAAACAATGGTGTAATTCTGATGACGCGTATTGCATAGAAATGTTATAGATATTTGGTCTTTTTCTTTAATATGTTTCGCTCCACACACACACATTGCTATCTTTATTTTAAATAAAATTATCTTTCCTTATGTAAGAGGTGTTGCTAGGAAATTTTCTTGGAGCGTGGTCAGCTTTAGTTTATGATACTAATTTAATTATGTGTGTTTATGCAAGTCATGCATAATAAATACTTATTTTTAAGTACAGTAACGAATATGAAGCGTAATTACACACTGTAATTACAATACTTAATGTCATGTAATTAAAAGTAGGGAGCGTCTCACATAAATTCTTGCTTACATATAGGTTTGTACAGAAATAACATTAAATAATTTTTGTGTCTGAATATTTTTACAATATTTTCAAGGAAAAAAAATTAAATTATTTTCAAAATGAACCAAAAATGGAAGAATGTTTTAACATAAAAAGTTTTATATTCTAATCATTCATCCATGAGCGATTTGATAAAAAAGACGAAGTATTATTCTTATCACATATGAAAATCGATAATATTATACTTCTTACGAAGATCAGAGTCGGTTTCCCATATGACATTTAGTAATATTTTTAACGGTGAAAATATTTATGGAAACTCCTTGGCTATATATATACTTCATAGATGAATCATTTTTCTGCATTACATTGAAAAATCATTGTTTTATCTTCAGAATATATTATATATTTCAGGTACAAAAGTATTTTTTAAATAAATTATTTCTGAATTTTTAATCATAACAAATTGAATGTGCTAGCAAATCTTTTGTTTATCGGTTAAATTTGGGCAATTTACTTTTCCTATTTATGTGATGGATTTTTATTACTCAATTCAATAACTTAGATAATAATTATAGTTATTCTGTGGTCATACAAATTCAAAATACATATTATGCAGGAATAATCATTAATTCTCGTAGGTAAATTAATAGTTGTAATTTAGATTGCCTTTCTACTTATACAAACTAAACTACTACTTATACAAAACTAAAATAGAAAAGAAGGGAGAAACACGTCTACTTCAACACAACTTCAGCTTCTTCCTGTTCGTGATGACGCATTCATATTTACAACTTAGTTGAAATGCCAGTGATCAAGTGACAGATAGCTTTTGCACTCGAGTAGCGACGAATTAGCAACGATTTTAGCGGGTGAATTGATGCAAGTTTGGATTTAATCCAGCCATTATTCATATCCGATCTCAATCCAAACCTTCAGCACCCCCGTGTCGTGTTTGTGTGGGAATAAATTTCTATTGAACTCTAGAAGTTCAGCATATATCGATCACAAAACTAAAAGTTTCCCATCCCCTCCTTTTGTATAAACGTAAATTGTAAGCAAATTTTAAATAATTTTAAAATTTATTGGAAAAAAAATCTAAGCATATATGTATAGCATTTAACATTTTATAAATGTTTGTGACTGTACTAAAAATATTATGAAGTTATTTTGGCTGTTTACATAATACATAATTTCTTTCTTGTATATATATATATATATATATATATATATATATATATATATATATATATATATATTGTTGTGTCTGCTGAATTCAATTTTTTACTTCTTTAGCACTGTGGGTTCTAGTTATTCTTCACTTTTATATATTTTATTATTTATATATATATTATATATATATATATATATATATATATATAGTTTTATTAATCTCTACTGGAGAGACAGAAATAATTTGAACACCAAAGATAAAAAGAAACAAACGCATATAAAGAATTTAAAATTATAGACAATGCAGTATTATAAACTGCTCGACTTAAGAATCTCTTAATATATAAAAATAATTAATATAAAAGTAGGATTTAAGCAGTTTTGTGGCTAGTACTGTGTGTGTTGCTAGTACTGTGCGAAATCCTTTACAAAATAATAGACAGAAACTCTAAATCCATTACAAGAAGGTAACTTACCTAAAGTTGCTTTAAAAAATACATAAATCACGATGAATTTGCTTACAATAAATAAGTTGCTACCAGATTCTAGATTGAAATTCAAATCCAAAGCATAATATTACTGGCAGAATTGCAGCATAGTAAAAAGTATAAAAATATTTGTGCTGATATGTTTCTAGATTAAGTGTGTATTAAGTTAAATACTATAAGTATAAGAGTAACTCCAGGAATATATAATTTTCATTAAAATGTTTTTATTATTTTCACTATTATTATTTATTAGCTGGTATACCCGTTCTTCGCACGGGTGAACTGAAAAATTAAACAACACAGATTGAAGGATAAAGAAGTTTTTAATGAGTTAATTTTACGTGAATTTCAAATTAAACAAAAAAAAAGCTTTTTGCATATCTCAGCTGGAAAAAAAAAAGAAAGAAAACAAAACACCTCCCTGTAACACTCTTGAGGGTCGATTTTTGAAAATACCTCCCTAAGCAGATCTCTGCTCAGCAAAAGTAACACATTGTTAAAAGTTTTGTGTAATGAACGCTTAAAATAGAGTAAATAATTTATATCTGAAAGTGTAATACATTAATATTACTTTCTGTTGTATTTATTTTACGTTCATATTGTAATATTCGCAAGCAACGCCGTTTCTTAAAATATAATGGCGATTCAATGAAAAACATAGCTAAATGTTAACGATAGAGTCAAGTTGGCAAATGCCTAGCTACTTTCATAGCTCGAGCTTTATTTGAGCTTTGAAAGACCCACCGTGTAGGGGTGCGATGCACGTTAATACTTTATCCAACCGCATTATGATTTAGTGCAGTTTTTTTCATACAATATATTTTTTGGATCACTACATTTAAAATTAAGGGATATATATATATATACATAAACAAAATACTCCACTTTGGAAAATTTAATCCATTAGAGCTAATAAATTAATTAAAGATATTCCACTGTAAAATTAATTATATACACCGTTCACTTAAAATAAGTAGTCAAATCATTTTTTAAGGTCTTCATTAACATACAAAATCATAAGACACTTAAATTTTGACATAAACTATTTTTTCTGGACAAAAATAATAATCTTTGCAATCCGCTGAAAACGCCGTCAGCTGAAAACGCAATATCTGCTACAAAACTATTCGCCTTCCCCTCTAAAATACTCATCTTAGAACCCGTGTGCTATATATCTTGGAAGAGTGAATTTCAAAGAATATTCCTGCTAAGTATTGGTAGAATATTCCTTCTAAGTTGGTGTGGTGTGGTAGTTAGGAGAAGGGGTGCCAGCTCAGGTGTCGTCCACGTCACTTGACCATGGTTCAAAATTACGTGATCCGTTGCCAAAAGCCCTCGTGTAGCTGAACAGTGCGACATTAATATTCACTCACTCTCACACTCCAAAAAATACAGTACAGTAGTTATTGCGTTTTTAAGTATAAAAATAATTATATCTGCCTATTCAATTAAAATTATAGCGTTATAATTAACTACTAATCACAAACAAATTTTGAAAATTTGTCCAAATGATGCAGTGTGAAAGAGAAAGTTTAATTACTTTAAGTATCAGAACTGATAAAAGCATTTATTTGGAAAAAAGATAAATTTCTTACTACCAAATATGCATAATAAAATCATAAGAAAAACATTAAAATAAAGAGAGACTTATAACAACCTCTCCCTTCAAAACTTAGTATTATTCTGAAATAAAAAAATAGGCATTATGCTGATCACAGGAATTAATCAGAAGTGAGCGCCTTGTGTAGCCAAAATAAAAAGGGTTTTTCCCAAAGAAAAAATAGATATATGCTGTGGTGGGGTTTTTTTTTGCAGCGCACGCCAGAATTGCTTGAAGATGGCAGAATTTTTTTCCTACTTACTTAACAAATATTGTTTTATTTTGGACACTTCATACAATATATTTATAAATTATAGCCTATGCTATAAATTATAGCCTATGTGTTATTCTGATGTATAGGCTATATTACTGTAAAGTTTTATTAAAATCCGTTCAGTTGTTTTTGCCTGAAAGACCCCCAAACATCCTCACAAACTTTCGCATTTATAATATACATTAGATTTTTTTTGATATTTTAAAACATATTTAATGTTTTCCCTTCATATATACGTATCTCATCAATATAGATCATTAATTTCCACCTTGGGCTTTGAAATGAATTTAAACTGTATTCGTTAATATTTTTAGGAGATTTTGACAACCGTACAACCAGTGCCTGTTTAAGGTCATTTTAGGCCCTTGCGCAGATCAACGGGCTCCCTTGGCATTGACGAATGCAAGGAAGGGCTCTTGGATCCGGTTTAGTCCACTGGGCGTCCACTCCAAGCGCCCAATGAATGAACCTGGATTGTGTACAACAGGGATGTCCAACACGCGACCCACGGGCCACATGTGGCTCGCCGATTCTTTTTAAAAGTTTTTAAGTATCAGGTTTTTAAAATTTTTTTCATTTTGTAATTTATTTGAGTTGAAATTTATATATATATATATATTTATTTATTTAAATCTACAATGTAGTTGCATGTTACCTGTTCTTGTTTTAAAATAAATTCTTTTTGATAGTAGAAATGTCCTTTAGATTAAAATAGATTTATATTTTATCAAACAGTTACATTTGTGATTTTACTATAATAAATTACTTTTTTAATAAATTCCGAATTGTATTATGCATATCCTTTACTATGGATGGTACATGATTCTCTCTCTCTCTCTGTGTGCGGCTTTCATTCCCCTCCTACTCCTTTTCTGTTTGAAGTACCCAAAAAGCAAGAGGCAGTCAGAGATGTTTTTTAAAGTTTAAAAAAATATTCAGGACGGTTAAGATAAAGGGCAATGTATACTTAATCGTTTGCGAATGACAGCACAATCAAATTTCAACAATGAGTGTCGAAAGATCAATTCAAAAGGAACACCGTAATTTTCAAAAAAATGGCAACTGTAATATTTTTAAAAAAATTGTCATCATTGCACTATTATATTATATAAACATTATTATATTATCTATCTCTGTATACATTAAAAATAATGAAAATAATAATAATAATTCATTCTGTTCTAAATTTCCACTCCAATAAATGTTTTTTTGTTTCCAAATGTGATATAAAGGTGGATATTTTCATGTGCGGCCAGCGAGATTATAATGTTTTTTCCGAAGTGGCCGGTAAGGTCATTTGGGTTGGACACCTCTGATGAACAACATGTCTACAATTCGAGAAAACCTTTCTTGTTAAAAAAAACTGTTCATCTGTTGATAAATAAAATGATGTTACACTAAGTAGAGATGTAGCCAAATATTAAAGAAAAATATTTAATACAATCAAAGAAACAAGTTTAGTTTAAGGCATGTTAATATAACGTATTTCAAGCTATGCGCTTGCCCATTGGTGTCGTCAGCATAGAATTTACAAAAATAGCCAAGTTAGAGAAGTCGATTTTTTATTGAATATAAATGTGGTTACTCACAAGTTTGTTCAGAAATTATATGAACATTAGAAGGTGTGGTCAACTTATGAAATCCTACAGCATTTTTTTATTACTCAATATACTTAATGTGAGAATTTATTACTAAAAAAATGTTCTTAAGATTTAGAGAATTTTACTTTTAGCTTTAGCAAAGCCTTGCTTTTAGATAACCAGCTGATTACACGCACACAAATAAATATACATGATACATGATTCTAAAAGCATATAAATGTATTTCGAGAACACACAAATAAAAATATATTCAAAATATAGTTACAGAGTATTTGATGAAGGTTAATACATCATAAAAAATGCACTCTTATCTGAAAATACAATCAAAACATATCCAATCATGTCTTATGAAAAATACAGCTAGTTTTTGACAACTTCAGTACATGTCAGGAAAGAATTGTTAGCAACAATTAATTGCAAAATCTGTAGGGGTAAGAAATTTGGGCATTTGGAGTAAACATTCCCGTTTTGACGTAAAAAGAAGTACTGGATTTATTTAATACTGAGATTTATATGAATTATTTCCGAAGAAAAATACAGAAAGCAGTTCACTGCTGGAAAAAAGAAGTATAACATAAAATGAAGAAAAAACGCTAAATGGGACTCTACTATCTGCAAGAAAAATATCTTCACATTAGAAGCAAATTTGATGTTATTTTAATGTTCATCCATAATTCTGGAAAGCAAATTATATTGGATAAAATGAAAACTTTCTCACTCAAACATTTAAAAATTATCTGAAGTATGGATTTCCTTAATTTACCAGCTGTTTGCATAAGAGTCCTTGAACCTCTTTAATGTATATAACCAGGATTTATATATTTTGCCACTCCTGTTTTAGATCCTCAAATACAACAGCAAACACCAAAAGAAACAGAAAGAAAAATTGAAAAAGATGCCATGTCCCACTTTCGACGAGCCAAAGATAAATTGCTCTTCCATCTCGCTTTCTGACCTCTTCATTGTCTTTTTTTAACACTCTTGATCCTCTCTAAATGCATCCTACCATGAACAGACATTTCATCTTCGGATTTTCCAATCCATTCTGTCACTCCCTCACCCTTCGATTCGACCTTCGTGGTAAACGCCCGCTTAGAGAATGATCCAAAAAAAAAAGTTTTTTCCTCCCTGCCTCAAAGCTCTTCCTTCCCTCCTGCAGATCTAGAATGAGTAGTTCGTGCATGAAACAGATCTCAGCTGTTGACCCTCAAATACCTCTCATAACTTCACACTGCTGCCCCGGTGCACTTCATTCTTCATCTCATATCTGACTTAATCCCCAACACAGCTCGACTTAAGAAGTCTTTTTGGCACCGCATAGACAGATGGTGATAGAATCCAGGAACCTGACAAACTCTTGAAGTTTGTCGGTCCCGCGAAAGGATTAAAACACGAGGAAGTCACTCCATTGAGATACATTTGGACTGTATACAGTTGTCTTGCCACTTGGACGTGTTTCTGAAAATTTCCAGCTCCTTTCAACCAGTAGTGGCCAATGTTGTTCTAGTATGGTTTCAAATCTTGCAGCAGATTTAGTCAAAAATTTCAAAATCATGGTTTATTTCTAAGAAATCACGGATGTTTTTCGGAATGAATCCGTCAAAATCTAATTCTTAATTTGTGCTTTTGAATTCTATTATTTAGTTAAAACACTATTTATCTCTGAATTCCCATTTTGGATTGTTAAAATGTCCATTTTCAATTCTGCAACGGGAGGAAAAAAGAGGCTTAACATATTCTCCGAAGGTCATTCGTGAGTAAATTATATACAAAAATTCCAATGGAAATTCCCTGCATTTTTAATAGTTGCAGTAGATAATTATAGGAAATATGTTCTGCACACAATACTTATTTTTCTTTGTTCAGATCATTTACTTTAGAACAACAGTTTTTGGGGCTCTTTTGTTTGAAGGAACAGTAACTTCGAAATAATAAGCGCGTTAATATAATAAAAAAATATTTTAATTTTAAAACAAGGATATAGTTTGTCCCAATTTATTTTTGAAATGTTCTATGAATGAAATCTCTTTTGTCAAGTTATATAAAGAAGATAATTATTTTGGTAATCTTTTTGCTTAGGAAACTCTAAATTATTTGACTTAAAAATTTTAACTTTAATGAGAAAATTTAGAAATCACTCTATTAAAGTAGTTTTTCAATTCATTCCACGAATATTTATGTTATAATTTTGTAATCTGTTTTCACTGTATTAAATGAATTAAAGTACTTTTTTTTATTTGAAGGCTTAAGAAATGTTTGAAGAATTAGTAGAAGAATACAAATTTTTTTTTGAGTAGTAAGGAATAGTTCCTTAAAAGATTAATTTTTGATTAAAATAACTATAATTTTAAAAAAATGGGACCACGAGCTTACTAAGATGATTTTAGAACTGAATTAATTACAATTTTTTAAGTTTCGAATGATAATGATTTTGAATCTTCGGAAGTCTGAATTCGTACTCCTTAATAAATATTTAAAGTTAGTGATACACATTTTTTTTATTTGCAATAAGTGTTTTTATATTGGGTAATGACCCTTAATCTCATATAAGTAGAACTTTCTTTCAAATTTTTAAATTTAGTGAATAATGATGATTATAATTACACTTTTTATTTATTTAGATTAAAATTATTGAATTTCTCTTTTACAACCTCAATAGTTTTCAAAACTGACACTATATATATTGGCACGTAGATTAGATCAAGCGTTGTTAGGTCTATTTCCCTAAATTCATTGAAGCTCACATGGTTATGAAACATATATATCGTATTGTATCCTCAAAATGATTACTCCTTAAATACACACTTTTTAATTTGAAGGTGTAAAGATGTCTCAATAACCACAGGAAAATAAATTGGATAAGCAGAATGATCCATATTTTGGTCCTGTTCTTCAACAGTAAGTGAATAGAGCCTTAAATTAAACGTTGGCAATTGTTACATTGTTTCACAGCAAATGGCTAATTACAGGATTAAATATTTTTAGTAAGTATTTCGGTCCATTTTTAAAAATATCAAACAAGCTGTGATTGCTAAATGCACATATATATATATAACCTTCTAAATAAATATTTTGTTCTACTCATATGTGAATTTACTCGCGATAACTTCGCATTCCAACCTCTGAAATCAATAAACCTCCCCAAAACGAATTTTCAGTTTTGAAAGTTCAATCTTTCAAAAAATCTGTTTCGTTGATGCATTTCCAAAAACAAAATGTTTATTTCCTTCCCAAACGTAACACAAACAGTGCATTTTCCCTTTTCCACAAATTAAGGGGGAAGGATAGATCTAATCAAACAGTTGAACAAAACGCATGTAAGAAACGAGATAAAATGTCTGGTGATTTCTCGTTGCTCTTATCTGGAGCACTTTTGATGTGGGTTGAACATTTATTTACATGCATCATTTGGATTATCTCTGACATTTGGATGAGATATGATTGAGGATGGTTATAAATCATTTCTGAATATCTCCCCATACAGAAATCGTCTCAGCTCCCTAAACGAAAAATGAATAAAATCCTATAATCCTTTTAGGATCGTCATGGATTTGCAGAGTATAACTTTTTCAACGTAACAGTAGATCTCCTGTATATACAGGTCTAAAAATAGTAGAGGAGCTATCCAAAGGTTTACAAAAAAAAAAAAAAAACCATCCGCTTTCTTAAAAAAAATTTTTTTTACTTATTTTTTTGAAACCTAGGGCTTGTATGATCATAAGTAAATGTTACGAAATATTGAATCACATCCCTGAAAATGACTTCCATCCTAATGGGAACAACATGCCCACTGGTCATTATTTATTATGAAACCTCTAATCAAAATAAAAATGAAAAAATGCTGGTACTCAATGCGAATACCTTTACTAAGTATTTAACTGCCTAAAGTTTTTTAAGTAAGGAGGTAATGAAATGTTACGCTTCTATTTAATAAATCGCTATTGTATACTTTGAAAGTTGAACTAATTCAACTAGAATTATTAATTTTTGTTTTAAATTAGTTATTGCGCTTTTTCTTTAAGAATTTTTGATTATTTTTCTTGAAAAACTAAAGCAATTAATAGTTTATTAAAACTTCAATTTCTGTTCGGATCCATTGTAGTTATGTAAAAAGTTGGTTTTAAAATTGATGCTTTTAAAATGTCACCTATTAAAATGTCACATGTTAAAGAACATAATTTTGTATGTCATATGTAACTATAGCACAGATATGTTTTCAGATTATTATATATATCAAAAGTATTATATAAATTGTGTTACAGAGGAAAATTTTTTATTTATCTCTTATAATAATCCTTCAAAACATACTGTCAAAGAAATTATATTATATTAAATGCTGGATGAACTAATGAGGGGTGTAATGGAGAATATTAGGGACGCCCTGCAAAGTCAGGTTTTGGCCCCACGCCGGATCTTACAAAGGATTGCAAAACCATGTCCTTTGGACCCCTATAATTCTGGGTGCCCCCGCGGTGTGGAGGTTGCGGGGGTGTACGTTTCCCTCCTGGAAGTAATGAACAATCAAACAAGCAAAAGGTACGAGAACAGGGAATTCTCTACCATTTTCTTGGATGAAAAAGAACTATCTAAAGCAATCTATTTTATATATATTGCTATAGGTAGTAGAAGAGGCAAATCCTATGATAAATTTTAAAAATTACATATTCTTTAGTAGAATACATGATTTTCGTGTTCGTCACTGTGTGACGTTAATAAACAATCAATAAAGTTATATTCTGTGCTGTTTATTTTGTTTATTTTACTGATAATCACACAATAGTTTTAAGCACCTAACAACTTAAGTACTTTTATATCTACTAAACCGTAGTATTAATATAGAAGTTTAAACTGATTTTTTTCAAATATGATTAACTCTTAAATTTTGTATAAAAGAAAAAAAAACATTTAAATTTAAAAAAAAAACTAAGATTCACACACCTATTATTTAATTCGTCTCTTCGTAAGATTTATAATTGTTCCAAAGAACTATGATAGTCATAATATTGTGACTCTTCCATGTTTTTAAATTATAATCATTTCAAAGCATACATTGCCCTATTTTACAGTTTTGGAAGGAAGTAAATCATTCGTTCACTGAAACAAGAAACTTCCATTGACACAAGTTAATGTATCCATTTTATTTAATAGTCGAAAACACTTAAAAAAAATCACAGAGCTAAAAAAAACTTCCAATATTAGAGATTCTAGCTTAAATTTAATGTGTGTGAGAGTATCGTACTTTTAATGCACCTATCAGAATTCCTTTGGGCTTACATTTTACAAGCTTTATAGGTTCTTAAAAAACGAAGGGATTTTTTTATAATAAAAACAAGTAATCAAATGCTTAACGTTTTGTAATAACAAACTTTTTTTATCCTTCTAAGCAAATATGTTTGACTAATATATGCAAACGTACCCATTTATGCTTTGCATTTCCACAAAGGAATTTAAGAAAACAGTTCAATAAATAAATTCAAAACCTTATTTTCCTTCACGCCTCTTCAATGTCTCGTGTTTATCCTATATTCTCTTCTTTGCTTGGTTTTCTGGTATTTTTTTGCGGGACATTTTTTTTTTTTTGAATTCAAAGCCGTAATAGCCTTGCGGCATATACATAATAAAAGGTTATTGTAAGTCTTCTAACACAGAGCTAACCACAAAGGAATATCAGGCCATCTAGAAAAGTACTTCTAACGGGGAAAACGAGAGCGTGTCTTATCCAGCTATGTACGCAAAAATTATCCAGAATCTACGAATAATAGACAATAAAGGGAGATAGACAAGATACATAGAAAAGGAAGTTAACCAAGGGGGAGATGGTAGGTGAAAAAAATAGTAAGTAGAGCGGTGTATTCAAAAAAAAAAAATGCCTACGAGTTTTTTGTTAAATCTGGGGAGCTACAAGATCGGGACTTGTCAATGGTACTAGAAAAGAAAAAAAAGTGGGGAAAAAATGAAAAAGCGGCCGAGTAAAAAGAAAAGTTTAAAATATATATAAAAAAACAGGATTTTTTTTCTTCTACTCGTATTACAGAGGGTTACAAGAGTGATTTCCTTTTTTTATTTTAATTGTACTTCGACAATTTTATGCCTGAATTATACGATGTGTTAATTGAAACCCATTAGTATGCCAAAAACAACAGTAGTGAGACGGATGAGATGGAAAGATAACATCCGTTGATTAATTAAAAATTATTTTGCAAAAGAGCAAATGTACCTTTTAATACATATAAATTACCATAATGAAACATTAAAAAGAATACTATCTTGTATAAAATAATTGACAGTTAAAATCTGAAACTCTGAATTAACTTTCCCCTCTTTCTCTTCACATCTCATTTTTGATCCACTTTACGGAAAGACTACTGATATACAGAAAAACCGCTGTCGTAGTTTTCTCAGAGCTCTTGAAAAACTAATTAGAACATTACCTAATTAAAAATTAAGCAGCATAGAAAAGGATTTGATTTTACCATTTTAGGAGTATTTTTTCTCTCTCATTTTCTTAATTAGAAATTATATTAAAATATTCCATTTCAATAAAGATTGTAATATCTTTTAATGCATTTTATGCATCTAAAGCAGCGTTAAGAATGTAAAACTATTAATGTTTCTCCTTATGTCTAGTATTTGTGGAAGAGGGGCGGGAGATAAAGTAAGATATGGCTGGTAAGAATATTTTTCTTGTATCGTTTTTTAGGTCTTATTAATTTATTTCAATCAATTTCTGTTAAAAATAATCTATCCAGGTTCAGATGGTGATTCCCAAAAATTCAGATGAAGCTCTTAACTTGAGGCGAATGAAAAATATTAACTTGTACTTGCGATGGATATTCCTTCCCATGGTGTATATGTTTGGAGAGTAGGTAATTCCAGTTCAGGTATCACTCTCTCTCATCCCTTGACCCTATTTCAAAACAATGAGGTCTTTTGCCCTTCTTATTCTTGGCGATTTGAAATGTTATATTAATAATCAATCAATCACGTAATCACGACAATAATCCTCATTAAAAAATAATTCTAATTAAAGGAGGAAAAGGAGCAATTTACAACTACAACAAAATATTAACCTGTTGTTGTTGTTGCTAATGCCAACTGATCGCCAGTGTCAGATCGAGGCCCACGAAATTCATCGTGGCAAGGGGCTAGATGTACGCCTGCCATTGGCCACGAGCACCATACAGGTGACAGTACGGCTTAGCTCGGTAGAATTCCCCAAAGGACGAAGGGAAGGAAGAAATTTTTCCAGTACCTGTGAGACAGGTTGTACTTCTTTACGATAGACGGCGACACCACCGATCTGCACCTCCACATTTTAAGTATGAAACTGGAGGGGTGGGAAATATTCTCAGCCCCCTGCACTTGTGGTTTCAGCTACGACCGCCCTCAAGATCTTCGGAACAACTGATTTAACGAGCACGTACTCCGTGTGTACTTGAAGGGTATTTGGTGGCATCGGGTATCAAACCCAGACCTTCCGATATGGAGTCCGATATTCTAACCACTAGGCTACCCACTGCCCCAAATCTTAACCTATATCTGGGCAGCGTTCATCAATATCAACGTCAGTGACTATAATCCTATAATCAAAGAACTCCAATATCTCTTACATGCCATTTCAACTCAATTTCTCACTGAGTCTGGTCCTGAGATTTAAATGACATCTCACCTGCCGATTGCACAAGCCGAGTATAGAGGCCGATGTACGTTAAATATGTCGAGTCTCAAACGTCCTCCCGTTGGTGTGGCAAGGATCAAAATTACGAGGTCCGTCGTCAATAGCCCTCGTGCAGCTTTATAGTGCAATGTTAAGGTATCCAACTACCCTAAAACTATGATCATGACAAATTTTTTATGGTTTTATTTCATAGGCCATTTTATTAGCTTTATAAAAATACCAAGGTTTTTATTTTCCATTCACTAGAACAAAAAATACAAGTGTTTTGGTAAAAGTAGATGTCAAACTTTAAAATGCGTTTTACTCGAAATTGTTTTTTTCGTAAAGCTCAAACGGGGATAGCCATTGCTCAAAAAGTTTTTAAAATAATTTGCTGAAAGTTTTTGTGTATGTTCTGTATAACGATAGAAGTGTTTTAACCTTCAGATTTAACAATCACTGTTTTATTACAAAAATTTACATTTCTATATGTAAATACACTGCTGGCCACGGTAAATGCAACACCAAGAATGACAAGAGATAGCACACCAAAAGTTATTTTGTAGATAACATGTTGACCAAGTATCAAATGATTAAATTTATAGACTTCTGTGAAGTGTGGATCCTGCCAGAATCAGTAGCCAGAGTAGCCGCCATTGTTGGAGATCACAGCTGCCACACGCCTCGGCATTGATTCAAAGAGACTTTGGATGTGTTCTTAGGGTAGAGCAGACCAAGGAGCTTCCACACGTTGCCAAAGTTGATCTGGTGTGGCAGCTGGGGGTGTAATCTGGGTTAATCGTTGAGCAATCATGGACCATATGTTTTCTATCGGCGAAAGATCCGGAGAGCGAGCCGGACAGGGAAGCAATTCAATCTGGTGATTGAAGAAGAACCTTTGGACAATGCGTGCCACGTGTGGTCGCGCATTATCCTGTTGAAATATGGCTGTGGCTCCAGACTCGAATCCGACCATCGTGGTGTTACAGAAAGACGCGTGACTCGTCAGTAAAGACAACTTCATTCCATTCTGCCACCCACATCCTTCTTTCATCGCACCATTGGTGGAGGTGACGTCTGTGGTTCTGCGTCAAGGGTAGACCAAGCAATGGATGTCTTGCGGACAGACCACTCTGCTGTAAACGGCTTCGAATGGTACGCGCATATACTGAATGATGCGTTACAGACTCAATGTGCTGTGCTACGGTTCGTAATGTGATTGAGCGATCCGTTACAGCCATGCGCACAATTTGTCTCTCCTCACTTGAAGTGGTGCACTGAGGTGGATGCGATCGACCACGTCGGTCCGTCGTACCCTCCTGCATCCAACGGTCACATATCCACATTACAGTTGTTTGGTTTCGTCCAACACGACTACCGATAATGATAATCCACAATCTCGGAAGGCCCCTATCCTCCCTCTGTCGAACTCGGATACTTGATCAAAAGCTGATCGCTGCTTTCTACGAGACATAACTCATCGCCTTTTGAAAAAACCACAGGAAAAACACAATTGCCGAACTTGAAATCGTCAAAATCTCCAAGCCTTAAATAGCGCTTTCAGGTGCCACCACAGGCGCGCGTGATGTGTGTCTGCGCTGAAATTCTAATCATTTGCATATTACACCTCCGCTAATGCATGTTGTAAATTTCATGTTATTTGCATGCTTCCTTCAGGGTGCTGCATTTACGGTGGCCAGCAGTGTATAATCACTTTTTTTAAAGCAATTTCATTCAATAACTGAGATAAGGTGCTCTAGTTTTTGCAAAAATTAAAACATCTCTTATCCTGAAGGTCATTCAAAAATGAATAACATAGCATTAAATCAGAATTGAAAGAGTGAAAATTTGTTCATAAGCCTTTGGTACAGAATGGGCCCCGTTTATGTTATTTTTTGTCAATTTTCACCTCTTTTTCTCATTTTAGTAGTAATAATTTATTTTTCTCTTCTTAATTTTAGCCTTTTTTTTTCTTAAAATGTACTAAATAAATCTGAAAACCAAAAAAGAAAATCTCCGTATCTCCATTTTTTTTTAAAAAAAAAAGCTGTCGCAAGTTGTCGGATTCCTGAATATCACTCTCTCTTTCCCGTCAATTGCTTAAACAGCAAGATTTTAGGAAAACATTAGAAAATGTAATAAGTTTCAATGTTTATATACACTCAGGAACATTGAAAATAGCGACCCAAGAAGGAAGCTAAGTACAATCGCGAAACTTTGCAAATAAGTACAGCGTAATGTGACATGCAAATGATCCAAGTTTTGTGTCAATACGCATGCTCTTACACGCCGAGGTGGCGATACAATCAGGAAGAGAGTGCTATATAAGCCAGTGCAAATTCGAAGGTTCATAAACGTGACGATGACCCGCCTATTGTAGGAAGACTTTGGTAAGCGAAACATGCCAGGTAAACGTGCTCGAAGACATTTCACACAGTTAAGCGAGTTTGAGAGAGGCCTGATCATCGGGAGGAAAACTACAGGCTGGTCAGGTGGATCGTTCGGAGTGTGCCGTTAGAAATTGTTGGGAGCAGTGGACACGAGAAGGTACCCACTTGGGGAAAACCGGGTCTGGAGCGAACAGGATGACCACGAGGAGAGAGGATCGAAGGATCGTGCGGCAAGCACTTGTGGACCCCACAGTGACTCGTTCAACGATACGAGCAGACGTAGGCGTAGCAATTGCTCCACAAACAATTTCCAGACACCTTGCAGAAGCAAATCTTAAATACAAGCGCCCTTTCCGTGCACTCCCTTTAACACCGGAACATCGGCAACTGCGTCTACAGCGGTGCCAAGCCAGATCAATGTGTAATGTCACAGATTGGCAAAAGTTTTTTTTTTTAGTGAGGAATCCCGGTTTGTTTTGGAGACACATGATAACCGTGTACGGGTGTGGAGACGCCTTGGTGAGCGGTACAATTCCCCCCACACTGTTCTACGTCACACTGCCCGCACAGCTAGTGTAATGGTCTGGGAGGCCATAGCCTATGATAGCCGGTCCACTTTAATTGTGATGCGTGGTACCTTAACAGGCCAACGTTACGTTGATGATATTCTTCGACCCCATGTAGGACCTTTCCTAAATGGTCTCCCAGGGGCAATTTTCCAGCAAGATAATGCTCGTCCGCATACAGCAAGAGTTGCTCAAGACTTCCTACGTCATTTTAAGGCTCTTCCATGCCCGGCCCGCTCACCCGATTTGCCCCCTGTAGAGCACGTGTGGGATCAGCTAAAACGGCAGATGCCATCGCGTCACTCTGTACATGATTTAGAGTTGACTGTTCAAGATTTGTGAGCCCATCTGCCTCAGGACAGCATAAGGTGTCTAATCAACTCAATGCCGGACCGTGTGGTGGCATGCATATTGCAGCTAGCGGTGGTCCAACGCGCTATTGAAGTTGCCCAGTATTTGTGTCGTTGCACTCCCTGTATTCGTTTAATTGTCTTGTTTTTAGATCAAGTGAATCTCTCATTTGTGTCATTATGTGTATTGAATTTCATTTCAGTCCGATGCTTTCTTCTTGGGTCGCTATTTTCAATGTTCCTGAGTGTATATATACAAACTTCAGAGAATGATTAGAGTTTTGGGGAAGAAATAGAATTCTTAGAACTGAATAAAGTCATACAAAATGATGTAACAAAAAAGAGTGTTACAAAGAACAAACCACACACTCGTGGTCATTGTGTCGATGTGAGATACTATCTATAGTTTCCTCTTCTACCTTGCCGGCTTCACAAAATTACAGGTTTCGCTTTCAATATCCGTTCGTGCAGCTTTAATGAAACATTAGTTTGAAAAAAAGTCGAAGTTTTTGTTCACATATTTTCAAAAAATAGTTCAAAAACATATAGATTGCAAAATGTGTTAAAGCTATATGTGTAAAAATAGAAAAACTTTCCTACTAAATACTATTCCTACTATTACTACATCGTACTATTCTCTTGTTTCAAGGCAACATTGTATGTTCCATTAAAACTAAGTTTCCATGTACGATCATTTTATAAAAACCTATTCTTTCATTTTTTTTAACCAATAAATGGCAGAAGTTTATAATTATGTAATTTTTTCTGCCAAGAAATATTTTAACTATCTAAAAAATATGAAACTACTTTACATTAAAAAAAACTTGAGTGACATAAGTTTTAAATTCTAGTATGAAAGTAAAATTTCCTAACATACTTTTTGAAATTATTCTTAAAACTTTAGACCACGCTTCCATGCTCCAAACTTTTTCCTGTTTCATTTTCTGCAACATTACCCTGAAAATTCTTACGCATGCCATTAGGTATCGGTGGTTGATATCAGTCAACGCGCGCGTATCGACGGTTTTTCAACAGTTTTTTTTTTTTCCTAAAATTTCTTTTCTGAGCATTTTTTTCTTTGTATTTCAGTGGAGGAAAAAAAGTAGTATGATTTTTTGGCAAAATGAATATTATTCTTGAACGAATTGATATCACACTTTACACCATGGTCTCTCAAACTTTTTTATTTCGAAACTTCATCTTTACACTTTAAAAAAAAGGAATGGAGAAAGAGGGGGAGAAAAGCAAAAAAAAAAAAAAAAATGAGAATAAAAAAAATTATTTTTTGATTATAAATTGTATTCTCACTAGAATCATTGTCATATCTCAATATTGTGTGTGATCCAATAATTGACTAATACGTTAGATTTAAAATAATAATTGATTGTATAAATTAGAGGCCTTAAACCTTTCTCGCTCGAGGACCAAATTAATAAATTTATAATGATTCCCGGGCTATGCATCAATAAATTCATAGTGATCTGCGGGGCATACGGCAGTCAAAAAAATATTGTAGTCAGGAAATTTATGTTAAAAAAAAAGGAAGAAATGATGTTCACAGATTTGTGTGTATATATATATCGATTTGAAAAAAAGTTAAATGGAAGTCAAATACTTTGGGAACCTGTTGAAGATAAGGGATAAGATAAGACCCTTTTTTCCGAAAATTTCTGAGATTTTGTGCATAGTTAGAATTTTTTTATATTTAAAATTATTTAACATACAGTGAAATTTTTGAAAAATTCGATATTTTCAGAAAATTTTATCTCAAATGGATACAAAAAATATCAGTGAAATGTTTTAAATATCAAGAATAACAGAACAAATGGCGTTTTTTACGACAAAAAGCAGACAAGGCATTTTTTTAAATTGCTTCAAACTCATATGTGGGGCCACTAAAACGCCTTCAGTGGACCACTCGTTACCCGCGGCCCACCTGTTGAAGACTCCTAGTATAAATGAAAAGGTAATCTGCTTACATCTTTAATTTCAATAACGCAGCTTATCGTATACTGTTTCTCTTAGTTTCTCCTCTCTCTCCCAGCCTTACATTTAAAAAATATCTGTTTTCAGTAAATTGAAATCGGTTACATTTTCAGTAAGTAGCACAATAAAAAGCAGAATTTTCTATTTTTACAAAATTCTTAGCCAATTAGTTTTAAAGAAAGGAACATTCCTTTTGAAAGTCAGAACATTCTCCAGAACTATTTTAACATACAAGAAATTTCAATACTGTTATGGACTTAAATTACTAAGTAGTACTTAAATTTAAGTAGAAATTAAATTATTACTTCCTAAATTACTTAAAATAAATATTACGATTATGGAGTTAAACAGGAATAAACTTTTACATAAAATAATCTAAGTTCCTTGAATTTAATTCCAAAGCGTATAATCTTTAAATATAGTAATGAAAATACAATAATTATTAATTAAAAAAATATTTAATTAATTGAGTTCATTGAATAATTAATTTTATTTGATTGATTGAATTATCAATCATACTATTTGTTGCACATAGACAAAGGTAACTGTATTAATTACATTCAGTCTACATTGAATTTCTCGTCTTCAATTGTTTGACAATTCTGAGCAAATTCAACTTTGTTTAGATTAAAGCTGATACATATTCTCGTCAGATGAAAACAGATGTCAACAAGTGAGAGATGTTCCTAGATGAGATGGGGCCGTAAAATAATGACATTTATGATGGGTGGAATTGAAAAGCGAGTATTAATAAGGCAGGCTTATGCAGCTGTCTACTAATTTATTTATAAAGCAGGACGAAATTCATAAGATACCCACTGTTGCAGCACTAGAATGCAGTTGATGTCGGCAAACTGTAATATGGTTTTCCGTTCTCTAAGCAATCAATTTACGAGAAAAATCTCACTAGAATCTACGTATTATATAAAATATATATACTGTATTACTTCTTTTGTTTAAATAAAATCAGGAATGTATTCTTAATTGCTCAAAAATATGTTTTCTAACGACTATTGCAATAAAAAAATAGCAAAATAAACTCTATTGTTAAAGAGATTTATTTTAGTTATTGCCTTTAGGATTATCTAGAGATTTTTTTATACAGTCATGGGGGAATTAAATTTATTTAGATAGTTCATATGTGTTCATGTATATTTCTCTTTCAATTTTAAAGTTAATGGGACGAAAAATTTTTTATAAGAAGACATGTGGAATCGCAATTCATTTATACACTGCTGGACAATTGCTAAGGACGCATCCCAAATTGCTATGTAGCATAACATTAAGCGAGACATGAGGCCTAGTAGGATAAAATATAGTTGCCACACTGTTCAGACATTAGAATAAAGAATATTTATTGTTCTGGAAAGTACAAAAGCTGTGAAACATCTGAAAGAAAAAAAATGTTCATTTGATCTGCGTACGGAGAATTGGAACAATGCATTTAAAAGTCAACAGGCACCTTAAAGAAAGGTATCAGTACGGGATATGTCCACCGTGGAGTGTGATGCAACATTCCACACGTCGTACCATACTTCGCACAACATTATCCAGCAGCTGTTGAGGCAATTTATCCCATTCCTCTGTGAGTGCACGGATGAGGGTGTTCTTGTTTGTCGGAGGATAGCTTCGACCAGCAACTTGCCTCTACAAAGCATCCCACACATTTTCAATGGGGTTTAGATCTGGAGAACGCGCTGGCCATACGAGACGTTGAATACACTCGCTGTCTAGACAATCCTGAACAGCGAGTGTTCGATGACATGTTGCGTTGTCGTCCATAAAAACAAATTTATCACCGACAGCACCACGGAAAAGACGAACATGAGGAAGTAGAACTTCATCAATGTATCGTTGGCCCGTCATAGTCCCATTCGCAACCACATGTAGGCGCGTGCGGCCATTGATCATGATGCCGGCCCACACCATGATACTGCATGTCGGATATCGGTCCTTTTCCTGGATATTTTCTGGACGATAAGCAGTACCACTCTCGCGCCAGATCAGTTGGCGCCTACAATCCGATGACAGACTGAACCTACTCTCATCTGAGAATAGTACGCATGCCCAGTCCTGTTCAGTCCAATTGTGATGCTCATGACACCATTGCAAACGGGCAATGTGGTCAATGGGACACACACAACAGGTCTGCGGGCGCATAGACCTCCTCCCCTCAAACGTCTGGCAACAGTTTTTCGGGAGATCTGCTTTCCTGAGGCAGCAAGAAACTGATTTGCCACCTTCTGAGCTGTGGTGCGCCTTTTCCTTTATGCTGATAGGACGATATATCTGTCTTCTGCAGGCGTCGTACTTCTAACACGACCTCCCCCGTGCCGTCTACTACACATTCCAGTAGTTTTAAATGACTTCCACAGCCGTGAAACAACGCTGGTGAGCGATGTCAAACTCCCTGGCAACATCTGTTATTTTTCGCCCTTCTTCGATCTTTCCAATAATTCGGCCACGCATAAAATCATCTATGTGATGTCGGAAAGACATGCCAAAAATTTTAAGCTAGTGTATTAAATCTTTCTTGTAAAACTTTGACTTGAAACAACAACTGTCCACACGCGTCAAAACCTTTAAAGCTCTTATGAACGCTATCACGTGATGAACAGACGTCAAAAAAAAATTTGCATACTCATACTTCTTCTTACTAATATCCCGCACTTATTCTAATTTTCCACATTTTGCTTCCTTTCATTTTGTGGTTGCTGTGGATGATAGTGTTATCCGTCCTTAGCAATTGTCCAGCAGTGTATTTACTTAATGTACATATAGAGTATAAGGAAACCAAATTACAATGTGCATAAAAAATCCTTAAGACATTCTGAATAAATAAAAGGCATACGAGTGGAAAATATTATATACCAGTGAAGTATTTTAACATAAAATGGAATAGGCCAAGATCGTCATAAGTGATGAGTCTTACAAGTTCGATAGAGAGTACATGATTCATGAAACTCGGAAAAAAAGACTTTCTACGCGATTAACTGACCTCAAAATATTTAGATATATTCAATTGCAAGTTGCATTTCTCACATTAAAAGCTAGAGCGTTTAAATCTTGTTGTAGTTCAAGTAAAAGCCGAAATTTTAGAACATTGGCTTATAATCCAGTTATATGGACCCTCGATTCATGCTCAGATTAAAAAGAGTTATCAAAATAATCAGAAGATATTAATAAAAAATAAAAACAATAAAGCAAACAAATATAAGTAATGAAGAGCTTCTTACTAACAAGCTTGCATAATTGCATGATCTAGAATTCAAAAAAAAAAAAAAAAGAGAAAAGATCCACACTAAAAACAGAAATATATATATATATATATATATATATATATATATATATATATATATATATATATATATAGGTTGGAATTCTCTCTCAATAAGTTTTGGACCACCTTTTTCGTAAACAAGGATAGTTTTGAAGTTATATATATAAAAATATAAAGCCATATAAATGTATTTACAACCTTTAACAGTAAAAAGTAGGAATTGATCAATACCAAGAAAATATGAGACTTTCAAAATTCTTTATAAGTAACGTAATACATGACAGAGAAACTGTATATCCCCTTAACCAATTCAAGAACAGAAACTTCTGCATTTGAGAGCCTTTCAAACGTCAAGGGGAAGGAGTTACTATATTTAAACGTCAATGGGAAATAATCTTGAAAATCTTCAATAAGAGTTAAGCCATTTGTCAATTCCACACTCGTAAAATAGTAATTAAAGGTAGTCCTTGCTCTGTTTCTTTAGATTTTGAACTTTTCTATTAAAAAGTATGTATCTAGGAGAAGACCTGCATTTTCTTGAATATGTTGTAACCCCAGAATAAAATTTCAAACAAAAAGCTTCTATAATCTTTTTTAATATTGCAAGAGTTTTGAGCTTTTTGTGTAGAATTTAATGGAAGATCGCAATGAGAGAGTTTTCTAAATTTCCAATGATATATCTCTTTAGATTTAATATAGGATTTTTCGTTTCAGATAATTGTAAGGCAAGGAATTTAATTTTCTTTTGCATAATTTAGAAGGTTAAACTGTGATCAATTCTGTTACATGTTATGTATACTAAAAGTTTTCAAAAGCATTGTGTCTACATTGTTAAAAAAATTCAAATAATTATGATTAATAGAATGAAAATAATTATAAAGAGTGTGTGTGTGAAATGTAATTAGCTCTTTCGAAATCATAATTGCTCATAAATGTGATCATTATTTCAAACGCATCTTTACATCATCCAAAGAATTGTGAAAGGCTTACTGGTATCTATTTTAACAGACAAAAGGGAAATTAAAGTGTGAAAGCAAAAATTAGCAGATATTGTATTGTATATTATTGTATTATACAGAATAAAATGAAGAATTTTATAGTTTAGAACTTAATATTATTAATATAATTCATATTAATAATGTCTCAAAACTTCAAGAAAAATAACTCAACATAAGATCAAACTTTGAAATTATCGCTTGGAGATTCGTAAATCATACACAGGAATATTACAGATATGAAAAAAAAATCTTTTCGCGCTTAAAAATCCCGCTTCTAATTAACATTAATATAAATCACAATATGTTTAGTGAGATAAAAAATACATCATGCATATATTTGTTTCAAAAAAAATTAAATGAAAATATAGAATTTTTATTACTGTAAAATCCGGCGTATAACGCGCACTTTGAACACAAAAAAATAAGATCGAAATTTACGGGTGCGTGTTAAACGCCGGGTATAAAAAAGAGAGTTCTAAAAGTGAAAAAAAGAGCATAGAAAAAAAATTAGATTTCTTCATAAATCGAAATACTGCTAATTTAAAAAGAATGACATATATTCCTTATGAAGTTAAATGGTTGTAGTTATATATAGTTCTACTAGTACACTGTTTTTTTCTTAATCTCGGAATATTGCTTCGAATCAATGACTTTAAAACGTAAGAGCATTGCACACGTACATTTCAGGTTTCTTCGTAAAAAAGGGGTTCCCATTATACGGCAAATATACCTAAAAATTAAAAATTGCAGCTGGAAAGCACAGGTGCGTGCTATACGCCGGATTTTATGATAATTTTCTTAGTTATTATACAACTAGGAGTTTTCGTCGTAAAATGTGATATAAATAGTATTCATATAACTACTTACAAATATTGTGATGATATATTATGGTTAATAAAAATAAGAAAAATAAAGGCAGTTTAACGGAGGGGAATTCCAAATAACAAAACGTCATAAATTCTACATGTCACGATGAAAAATTAGTTGAAAGCTTTTATGAGGCATTTTTTATTTTACAGTATTTTTTAAAACCTCACGCATTCATTTTAACCTAATAAGTTATCATTTTCCATATTTATTTAGATTAATGCATAATCGTGACAATAGTAATCAAAAATATATCTATTTGCTACATAAATCTCTGTTCTTAGAGTTCTTATGACATTTATTTATTTTTAATTAGAGGTCATCTTGCATATTTTTGTACAAATCGTAAGCATTTAGTACAACGCAGTCAGCCAGATGTTTAATAATTTTTGTTTTGATTATTAATCATTAATAATTTGACAACAGAAATACCTATTTCCTGTATGCCTCTGTGTTTCAGATAAAAAAAAGTCTTTTTTGAATTCACCCAAATTGTAGAGGACAAATTGTTATTATCAAAAAAGTTGAATAGAAAACATCCCCATCGAAAAAAGACCTTACTTACCACAAATGGAGGAGATAGTAAGCCAAAAGCGGTTCACCTCAAAAACCTCAATTGTAATCCAATCCCATCCTATAAGTTTTTGACAATGGTCCCTGACCTTCTGAACGTTGAGCAAAGTGGAGAGGAGCCATGCAGGTAGAAGTAGCTTTACAATAATGTGCAATAGCATTCAAGACAGACAGTAGTGAGGAGGACGATTCAGAGATGGCCACTTAAACTCTGGCACCCACCCCTATGAGAGAGAACAATCACAAAAGAATTTTTGTGGAAAAAAATTCAGGGGGTCGACTTGGGAGTGACTTTGGGAATAGAAGGGCCACTTGAGCAATTTCGGTTGGCAAAAAAATTCATACGGGGTCGTCTTCCTGCTTTCTCGAACAGCAGCTGCAAATTCAAACAGAAGATTCGGTATAAAAACGGATGCATATGGGCGTTTGTAGATAAGGGGAAGCATCTGTACTTCCCCTATTTTTTTTTCTCCATTCAAATATATGTTCAAGGATTAAATGCATGTAAGAGGGTTTGGGGAGGAATTGTTGTCAAATATTGTAGAGTATTTTTCATTTAAAGAATCAAAATTGGCCTTGTAAGTCGAAGATAATTTTTATAAGGTTAAATCTTTTAATTTCAATATATTTTTGGTACTGTGATTCGATTTATAATTATTACTTTTCGAGTAGTTTATTCGAATAGTTTATTGGAGCGAAAGCGTTAAATTTTGAACAATAATCTGTGAAATTCGTTGCAGTTGAAATTTGAATTGTTGATCTGATGCCTATAATCTAATAGAGTAAAGATGTAAAAAAAGGGAAGGAAAACGGTTTTTCCCCAATTTTTAAAAATATGTTTACACTTTGTGATTTTGTATTCACAGATACATTTACTTTTATATATATAATTACTTCTTTATGTTATTATTATTAATTCACTTTAAACAATAAGCATTATTTTACTTTAAAAGAAAATTTCATTTAAACCGTTACAGTCTCTTTTTCATGCATGATAGTTTTACAATTTATTACATATTGGGGTAATTATTTGATGACGGTGGTTTGGTAAAGACATCAAAAGTAAACACAAGTAGGTGATGCTATAAAGTTATTTTGACTATATATATATATATATATATATATACGCGTCACACACAAAAAAATTGATATATTTTATTTACGATATAATTTATCTTCGAGGTAAGAGCATTGCGATATTTTTCTTCTAGTAGAAACATTTCTAAATCGCAGAAGAAAAATTGTTTGACTAAGCTTACCATTAAATTTTTTACACTTGTTTCTTACCTTTAAAGAATACATGTCTGATATTACATCTGTATAACTATAATGTTATTTAAATGTATTTTCAATAAGACAAGCTCAGAATTTTTTTAATAAGAAAAATATTTTTTTTAATAAATTCATCTGAGCTCCTCTTCCCCATTTAAAGGGTATTTTCTGTCAATAAGTAGGTTCATTGATCGGTATCTACTTATTAATAGTTTAATTTTCTTCTAACTAATTTATTTATTTATTTTTCCCAAGGAAGGAAGAACGAACACAGGAAGTTCAACGAATAGTTGCAAACTGGAATCGTACAATTGTATTCCTGTTTATTACTTAAGATTAGACACTAAGAATCAAATAAGTTAGAAAAGGAATGCAAAAAAAGGACATTCAGATTTTACGGTTGAGTAAAACTGGAAAACTCCATCAAAGCTGACCTCTATTGAAGCAAATAAAGACGGAAAACCGCTTAATGTGATTTGACACGGAAGAGAAACTTTAGGGTTATTTGAAGAGAGAAAGTACCAACACAAATTATACATTCTGTAGAAGTTGCAAAATAAAAGATATTTTGATCATTATTTGTAAAACAACTAGTTTTGCTTTGTGTGTATGTGTGTGTCTATTTTGCATTCAGATTAGTTCAAATCCTGAAAATTTGTTGAAAAATTTATATTAGTTTCATTTTTCTGAGGATTTTTTTGATGAAATTTAGTGAGAATTGCTCTCAATTTAAGGCTCTTACAATAGTGATATTAGAACTTGGCGCAAAGTAATGAAACAATAAAGTCCAATACTCTTTTATATTGGGGAAAAAAAAACTTCAGTGCCATACTCTAACTAGCGCAGTATTTTTTAACGTAATATGAATAAGTAAATTATTCTTTTATATATAATATACTCCACGTTTCGTGTCTATGCATAAATAATTTAATTCTTTAATTTAATGCACTGAAGTGCCAAATGTCATGGGATACCTCATAATATCATGTGAAAAATCGTTTTGCCTGGTGAAGTGCAACAACTCTAAATGCCATTGACTCAGCCAGTTGTCGGAAATCCAATGAAGAACTATTTAGCCATGTTGCTTTTACAGTCTTCCATAGCTACGAAAGTGTTGCCATTGTAGGATTTTCTACATGAAATGACCTTACAATCAAGCCCATATATGTTCGATGGATTTTTGTCGGCCAATCTAGATGACAAAATCCTTCTCCGGAATTGTCTAGAATGTTGCGCACACGAAACGTGAATGTTTTTCCTCTAGTGACATGACGTTCATTTTAGAAGATTTCATAGTTATTTAGATACATAAAGTTTATTAATGGCTGAGCAAACAGTCTCCAAGCAGATGAAAGTGGCTATCTCCAGTCACGTATTTGTTCAATTTTGTCAGAGGATCCATGAAAAAGAGCCTACACCATTATGAATATGACTTCGTGGCGTTTGTGCCTACTTGAACCTTACCATCAACTCTTACCAACTGAAATCGAGATCCATGTGACCAAGCAATGTTTTTCAATTCATCTATGTTTCTAAGAGCACAACAGAAGCTCTATAGCCAATGGCTTGCTGTTAATAAAGACACTCGAATCCATCTCATATTATTATATCCAATCAACACCTTATCTCGCTGTCCTGTCCTCGCGAGCACGTCAACTCTTATTGATTGTTGTTATTTGACGTAATGTTGTTCGTCTAACAGCACTGAGTATTCTACGCAGACGTCACTGACCTTAGTTATTAAGTAGACGCAAATGGCTACTGCGTTGCCATGTTTGATGGTAATACCTGAAATTCTAACACTGTGGATCGAGGAATGTTGAATACTCTGGAAATGAAATGCACGTGCGTTTATCTCTAACAAAACATTCAATTTTCAAAGTGTGTAAATTCCCTTCTGGAGGACAAAATTTTTTGAGGAAATTTTTCACATAAATCGCTTGCTCACAAATGTAAGCCCGAACTATGCACTGAGTATTTATATAAATCTTATGCAATGCTACTGCAATCTATATATTTTCATATTACTATTCCATGACTTTTAGAAGAACAGTGAAAATTGAAGCAAAATACTGCACATTAATTGAATATTTCGAGAAATTTAGCACATAGTCTGATACTTTTAAAAGAGCTTCAACTTATACTAATATTGGGTAATTTTTCTATTTCAAAATGTCTTTCATCTTCCTATCTTATTTTTAGACATCAGATGAAAACACGCACCTTTAATTATATTCTTTATTTAACAGTCATTTTTTTCTCTAGTTTATTCACAATCTGTGTTTAATGATATGTTTACTTAGGCTCCTAAATTACTGTTAGCAGAGTACTTTTGATTTTTCACTTATACCGAATGTTTTAATTTCTAGTTAATGTGTGTTCGGCATAATGAAAACAATACTTTGATTTTCTAAAATAAACAATACTTTTCCAAAGTTTCGGAAACTGGCTTCAGCTTACCATTTCAAATTACAGGTTGTGCATCCCACAAAAAGTTTTCCATCGACACAAAAAAAAGAGATTTTCGAAGCATTCCTTTCCTCTTGTCGTTCATATACGCTGATAGATTACATATCTTTGAATTTCAAATGTAGAACCGAGATTAAAATGCCATCTGACATCATTTACTAGAAAGAATCGATGTTGGACAAAAATTCGAACTGATAAGAAACAAAGAATGAAAAACCACACCTACATGATGTATGAATGGTCCCACGGAACAATAGGAAGATGAAGACAAAAATGATGTCTTATAGGACTTTATGGAAAAAACTTTATTCTCATGAATATGTTTAGCTGGTGAATCTTATTGGAATATTTTGCATCGTGTGAGTAACTCTGTTCGGGCAGTAACTGGTTTACCGATATACTGAAGCAGGAGTTTCCTAGGCTGTTGTTTATTTGCATTTTCTCTCTTTCAAACTTTATCAAATCAATCATTGCATAATAAATCATTTTATTTTCTGAGGATTGAAGCAAGGGACTTTTACATTTGAACATACGCAAAGTAGTTACGATGCGCTCTCTCTATTTCAATCTAATAATTATAGAAATAATAAATGCGTTTTCAACATTCGTCGAAGAAAGAAAGAGAGCTTCTATATCAATTATTTACCACCAACACATGCTTGGGTCTGTCCCACTTGATATAAAATTTAATTGAAAACCATATACATGCTTCATTAAGTATAAATTATTCGTAAGTGAAGGATTGTAGAAAGAATAATCGCATGGACATAAATAAACCATAATAAATAAACCAAAATAAAACCATATACATGCTTCATTAAGTATAAATTATTCGTAAGTGAAGGATTGTAGAAAGAATAATCGCATGGACATGATCATGATATTTGTTGTTTTTGTCGGGTCGAGGGTCTGAATCCTGGTGGAAGTACAGATCCACTGTGTAGAGTATCTGATGCATGTACATTCATTATTATTGAAGAATATACATAAAATTAATTTAAGAATGTTTGGTTAATGATATATTCTCCAATATGAAATTATGATAAGAAGTTACAACAATTAGCTAATTGTTTATTTAGTTAAAGTAAAGATTAAAAAACCAGTAAAAATTACATTTAGGCAGATGGCCTACTATTAACATGCGGCTAGTAAAGGAAAGGGCTTTTTCCCTTTGTGGATCGAGCTTCGCCTTTATTTTATTCAGCATCTATAGTTACAGTAGACGAGTTTAAAATTAGTTGTAAAGTGAAGACTCAGATATACTACACAGTAATTCCGAAAGCTAATTTATGCAACGAAAATCTGTAAAATTGTTGAGAAGAGTTAGGAAGAGCTCTGGACTTTTTCAGAACATATCCAACTGATTTTTGCAATTATAATAAAATGCAAGAAACTGGTCACCCCAGTAAAAAATTTTACGACGATATTTTCATTTATATAAAAAAAAATACCTTACAATAATCTTTGGTTTATTTAATTATAGTTCCTTTTTCAAAATAATTAAATTAAAGTTGGTGGGATATTAGCCGTAAAGAATCTGTAACATTTTCATTAACTTATAAAAACAATAAACACGAAGAAAAAACTTATACTCACATAAATGAAATTTTAGTAGCAAAAACACGTTACTAAAACGTTACTACACGTAATTAAAAACACGTTAATAAGTTTTCTCTTATCATCTTTCTGACGTACCCCATTAGCAAATATATTTTATACCATAGACCAGTGATTCTCAAACTTTCAGTATTTGCAACCCAATATTCAATCATAATTTTCATCGCACCCCCCTTCCATGCAATAACAATGTATTAAATTGAATAACACTATTCTTAGACTCTAAAGCTACAACACGACTTTAACCTCTTAAGTACCACCGACGTATATAATCATCTCGCTCAACCAAAGCGATAATTGCCCGGGACGTATATATTCGTCTTTCCGAAGTATGATCTTTTCTGTGCACTGCTTTCCATAAAATTATTCCGAAGGCTTTGGAATGCAATAAAAGGATCTTGACAGTGTTTGCGAAGGATTTACTTATTTCATACGATTTTCTTACTTATTCCTTTTCTTCCCCCCTCCCCTCCCCTACGTGCAAAACGGGGGCATTGGGGAGCGATTTGCGTAACTTTTAACCGGTTAATTATAAACCGTACAAATTATCAAGATAAATGCTAATTTTTGTATGACCAGCCCATAGGGTAATGGGTAATTTTTAAACTTGTTCTTAACTTAATATTGTTAAATTAATTATAAAATACATTGTGCAGTTCTCATACATTTAGAAGTACATTATATCAGTGTAAATGTGAATTTTTTTATTATGTAGAATTTATTTTGCTTGTTTACACTTTCCACACATTAATAATTCTTTTAAAAATAATCTTTTGTTTTCGACTTTTCAATATGCTCGCGCCCTCCCCCTCGTAGAGTTATCACGCCCCCTCAGGAGGGGGCTCATCCAACAGTTTGAGAAATAGACTGCAAGTGCTGTTCTATGAAGTAAATTGAAATTTATAAGTTGAATGGAAGCCTTAAGAGTTTTTGAAAAGATGAATGCAATAATTAAAAACCAATCCTTCACATGTTGCTCTCTGCCCTATTCTATCGATTACTTTCTGAGTATTGCTTGGATTTTAATAAATAGCTTCACTTTCCGCTGCAACTGCCACTTTTAGACTTTTAAATGGGTACGACTGCCTTCGTGTTTACCTTTTTCGTTGTTTTAAAATTGTAGATTCACCTATTTGTATTTTATGTTCCACTCGATAAGAGATGAATGCTAACCACTTTGAGAGAGACGAACGCCCTGCGTTATGTTATTGTAAACCTACTCTAGAAAAACCTTTGAAGAGCTAGTAGCCTAATGGACCTAATTGTCTTAACAGGCTTGCATTTGCTAAATAAATAAATGTCTTTAAAGTTTATAGAAATGTAGAATATAGAATATAAAGTTTATATATAGAAATATGGAATATATAGAATATATAAAGTTTATATATATATAGAGAGAGAGAGAGAGAAAGAGAGAAATATAGAATATAGAATATATAAAGTTTATATAGAAAGGTAGAATATATAAAGTTTATATATATATATATAGAGAGAGAGAGAGAAATATAGTCTATAGAATATAAAGTTTATATAGAAATGTAGAATATATAAAGTTTATATATATATATATATATATATATATATATATATATATATATATATAAATTTTTTTTAAAAATTATTATTAAGATATAAGATCTACTTGTTTGGAAAAAATTTATTCTGCATATTAATTCGTGTATATATAATGTTGTTAATTGCACATATTAATATTGATTTGTTTGGCGTCAGAAAACCGTAGAGTAAAGTAACCCTCAGTATGGGGAAGATATGAGCTTACCGTGTTATTAAGTTTCTTCTTTTGAAAGGTTACACTACCCAGAAAATCCTCAATAACAGGACAGCTATCAATGGAATTAATATCCGTAAAATGACTACGTTGAGAAGTGGAAAAAAATTTCAAACCGGCCACGTGTCCCTCACAGATGATCCAATAATAGGAAAACTATCATGCCGTTACAGTAAAGAAAGTACAAGACGGTAGAGCATTCATCAAAACGATCATAAATGATATTGATATGAATTACGGCCGTGTGTGAAAAATTAATCAAAAAGAATTGCACGTGCCCAAAAAACAACACGTTGGGGGGTTTCTACGATTACTGACTCATTTTCAGAAGTAACCACCTGACAAGGAAGATGTTGAATTTTTGGGACGAAGTTTTTTCTTTTGATCGCGTAGTAAATATGAGTGAACTTTGGGTCTGATCCAGAGACCAAAGAGAAGAACAAGGAATGGAAATACAACTCACCTCTCCCAAAGAGGCTGATGTGCAGAACTCTACAAGAGAAGTCATGTTGTACGCTTTTTTAGGGGATTGATATAGAGTCATCTTAACAAACTACCTGGAAAAGGATAAGACCATCACTAGTGACTGTTACCGCACATTACAGAAAAAACTGCATGATGCCTTGATCAAAAAACTGCGAGGCATGATCATCACAGACGTCCATATTTTCGCTGTCAATGCATTTTCTCACTCACCTTGAGTTATGGTCGAGGAACCAAAGCGATGTGACTTTGAAATGCTTGGATACCAGCCCTATTCTACCGATCTTGCCCCAAGCGACTCTTTCGTATTCCCAGAATTCAAAAGCCCAAGGTCTGGGAATCGAGATTTGACAATATAAATGACATCCTTCAAGAGTTAAAACAATGGTTTTTGACGCAATCAGCTGAGTACTACAATGACGGCCTTCTAAAGGTCAAGAAACCCTCGGAAAAATATAAAAGACTGGATGGAGTATTTAAAGAATTAGCAAAGATAAAAGTTCAGTTTTCCTCTTGCTTCTAATGTCATGATATAACTAAGTGTTATGATACCCATTATAAAATACATAGAAACCAACATGAGAATGACAAAAATTTAAAAATTTATGTGAAAAATATAAGTTTATAAAAGGATTGAAATACTCTTACGGTTAAAGAAACAGTGATATAAACACCTTTGAGATCATAAAATTTATGTTAACAGCTTTTCATTCGAAATGAAATTGCATTCCCTAAGGTATTCGACTATGTTCGGAACCATGATTTTGCAAAAGCGTATAAATGGATAATATTTATGATATTTAGTGTCACTTAGATTAGAAAATGTATATAAAATTGTTTTAAGAATATTAGTACAATAAAAATTATTTAAGTGCAATATTTTGACAAAAAATGAACATAGAATGACCCATTTTCAAAATATTCTCCTTTTGTGAAAAATGCTTCTATTATAATAATATTTTGCCTGTATATAGCTCAGACCTCTGTACAGAGGCTCAACTAGAATTTTTGAATTACATAAATTAGAAGTGGGTTTATCCATGTTTTACGACAACAGAGGGGAGAAATTTTAGGAAAAAAAAAACGCCGATAATTATTTCAATTAGTTGTAACTCTGAAAATAATGTGAATTTTTGAAAAAAAATAGTTCAGACTCTCTGGAGAAGTCTTTACTTTTTATAAGCAAAATATTATTATTTTAGAAAAAAATTTTATAAAAGGAGAACATTTTGAAAAAAGGTTATTCTAAGTTAATTTTTTGCAAAATATTGTATTTAACTAATTTTTATTGTCAAAATGTCCTAAAAAATTTTATACATGGATTCTAATCTAAGTGACACTAAATATCATGAAAATTATCCATTTATGCACTGTTTTAAAATCACGGTTCCGAACGTATTCGGATACCTTAAAAAAATTAATTTCAGTTGTAACTGCGGTTGAGAAGTGCTAGTTACTCAAAATATATTATGTCTTCATAATTAAAAGGTTAATAAACGCCCAAAATTACTTTAATCTATTTTTTAATTCTTTATAGACGCATAAAATTAATGTAATTTTCAACAAAAGAATAAAAAAAAAATGTTTCCAAACCCTCAAAGTTTTGAAAACTTGATATCCATGTTAGCAAAAATGAAAGAAATAAATCAATGCACAATTTTTTCATGTATAATGTATAACACAAGCGAGCTATTTAAATATGCATTCAATGGTTCATTAACTCTCTTTCAACATTTGTTGATATTTAAGAAAGTACAATTCTAACAAAGCAAAAATCATACTTCTTACCTTTTTTATCCTACCATAAGTAATCAGAAGGAAACTTTGAAAAAATTATTTTTCAATGCAATCGTGTTCTCTCAGGCGGAAACTTCAACATATTATTATCTACATGCTCAGAAAATGAAATCTGTATTTAAAATCAAGAAAGGAAAAATAGATTTTGAATTCCTAGCAATAAAATAATATTTAATAATGTCTTCTCTTTTCAATTTGTTTTATGAAAGATGAAAAAGAAAAGTTCGATCAATTGAAAAATCGTTTCACCATTTCTTTGATCAATTTTTCCTTCACTAGATTATCTGCATTTAGAATTTCGTTCTAACATAGGAGGTAAAAAAAGAATTTGCCGAATATCTCGTATTTTGATTGTAATTATGCTGAATTGATAGCAGGGTCCCAAAACGTTTTCTGGTGGATTTATTTACCATCCCTCTTTCCGCATCAGTTTGATACCCCCAAAAAAGAAAGAATAAAATCTTTCATTTAGAATTGTTATGCGAAAGAAAGAAATGGAACTATTATTTCCATTCTTATAGTAAGAAAACTTTACTAATCAAATTTCGATTTCTGAAAGGAAAAGAAAAAAACAGAGTGCATGATTTGTTTTTGCTACACAATGTAGTCTTTAATGTGAGAATTTTAGATTTGGCTGTGTGCGTTTTTATAGAAACATTTTGCTATTTCAAATGTAATTAATTTGCTAGCGTACGATGAATTCGAACAACTCTGAATACTCATTGTTCGAAGTAATTTAAATGAAATTTGGAACGGAAATTGAAATCCGGATAATAAAAGGAAGGAAAATATAATTGCCTACTAAAGTAATTTTCTCCAATCGAGTTGTTTAAGCTTTAAAATTTAAAGGTCAGTATTTTGCGTCAGAGAATGGGTATTTATCACTTTTAGAAATTGAAGTTTAGCAGTGATCTTTTACGATAACAAAATGTATGCTGTAATAATTCGTTCTCTCTTTTCTCTGATTAGATTTAGAGCAGCGTTTCTCAAGTTGTAGGGCTCACCCCTCTAGGGGGCGTGATAATCCTACCAGGGGGACGAGCATATCAAAAAGTTAAAAATAAAAGATTTAAAAAAATTATTAATTTACTGAAAGGAATCAAAACAAAATACATTATGAGATAATAAAAAATACACATTTACAATATGTATCTTTAATAATAATAATATACTTATAAATATAGGAGCGCTGCACAATGTATTTCATCAGTATTAAGTTAAGAACAAGTGTAGTAATTACTAGTGACACCATTGGCTGTCATATGTAAAATTTAATACTTATGATAATTTGTACAGTTTGTAAATAAAGTCGTGTTGCATCTTTAGCGTCAAAATACATTATTATTCAATAGAGGGGGAAATGAAAATTAATATTGGAAAATGGATCGTAAACATTGAAAGTTTGAGAAGCACTGATTTAGTGGTTTAAATTATTTTTAGAACACTTTTTTTGAAAACAAAGTGGCTGAGTTTCGATAAAATAGATCTTGATAGAAAGAGGGGGAGGGGAGAATACAATTATATTTTTGAGAATTTGAAACTTTTAAGTATATTTTTCTATTGAAATAATGGGTTTCTTTCTTTTAAAATTTCTATTAACGGATCTATGTTCTATATCAAATGACATTTTAGTTTATGCTTGGTATGATGACAAAGAGATAGAGGTTCAAATCATGAAAGATTCTGAGCCTTTGTGTGTTAGCAGAAGGGAAAAGCAAAGAATCCTTTTTCTGAGTAATTTAAAATGGGTTACATAAAAGTTTAGAAAGGAACCATTTATATACTAAATACTAGCCGTTACCCGCCTACTTTGTTGGGTATATCAGGATACTGTATATATATATATATATATATATATATATATGCAGTCGGATCTCTATTTAACGACGTAACTAAATACCTAAAAAAAAGTGCACTATATAGAAAATTAAATTCATCTTTTAATATACTTTAGGGACCACATGAAACAAATTTAAATTCATAAACACTATACATTTCTTAAAAAAGTAATTATTCACACTTTTTTTTTCGAAAATTAATATCTATTCATTTTATATACTTTCCCCATTAAAAAGAAATCTGCAAGGAGAACAGGAAAATAAAAACATTGTCAAGGAATACACTGTATTTTAACTTTAAAAAAATAATTTTATAGTAACATCAATGAATTTTTGACGACATTTTTTATTTTAAGAAGACTAGGTACCTTTTGAACAATTTTTTTTGGCTTACGCTTTTAAAAATTATATTTTATTACTTCATGTAATATTTCAATTCAAGAAAATTATTCGAGATGAAATATTTTGCCCATATTATTTACATAATTTTAAAAATTTAAACATTTTAAAGAAACTTTGGAAAAGTTTAAAATTTTACTCCTTCTGTAATTACTAATTTTTATAAACCTGATTTTTTTTAAAAATATTCTTAAGAATATTTTAAACAATTTTAGGGATCTATTTTACAATAACTTAATTATTTTTGTAGAAAAAAATAAAATGCTAATATGCACGCATGTTAAAATTTAATGAAAAATCCAATATCTCCTACATTTTAATTTTTTTAAACAAAATTATTCAGTTTGCAGCAAAATGGATCCCTAAATTTTGTTACTTGCATTATATATAACACCCTGGAAAAAAATGGAAGTAATTGGTAAATAATTGTGGAATGAGTAGCATTTTGAATGCACTAATGTATCGAAAAATTCAAACTGAGAAAAACTACTTTGAAGTTTACAAGTCTGA
Organism: Trichonephila clavipes; assembly: GCA_019973935.1. Lineage (NCBI taxonomy): Eukaryota > Metazoa > Arthropoda > Arachnida > Araneae > Nephilidae > Trichonephila > Trichonephila clavipes. Next base: position 880,732 of record BMAU01018399.1, read on the forward strand.
AAAAAGAATCTCATAATAAGCTTAAATAAACTTTAAAAAACACTTTAAGGTATCAGCTACATATTTTTCTTTAAAATAATTGCATTTTCATGTTATTTGAGCCTATACTTTTTTATAAATGATCACTTTTTGGAGAGTATTAATTGCACAAGAAAATTCAAAAAAAAAAAGTTTAAAAAAAATTCTTTTTCTGTCAGACAGAAATTTTCGTTTTTTTCTTCACATAACATTGGAGTATTATATTTCTATGAAAGAAATATGTGGAATAAGAACTGAAATTATTAATATAAAATGCCTTTATTCAAAAATTTTACATGCATGCATTTCACAAAGAGCAAAAATTACTTTATTGTAATGCCTCAGAAATATCCTGCTTTATATATAACACTTTTCTTTTTTAAAGTTATTATTACTCCTTTTAAAATAGATTTTTTTTATTATCAAAAAGCATTTTTTAGCCTTTTTATCTAAAAAGTGGGCATAGCTGGATTTGCATGCTTGCATTTTTCAATTGAAGTTTTTTCCAACTTCTAATTTTCTGACGTAAACAAATAATATTTCAATCAAAGGATAATAATTTGAAGAATATGTGACTAAATAAAAATTTTAAAAAGATTCTTTGGTCCTTTTGGGACCAAGAATTGACCCTTTTGAGACCTCCCTCGAGTCATCTTCAGCCTGCAAGTAATTTTAAACATACACTATTTTATAACCAGTAACCTTAAGCCATCTGCATGCTTCCTTAAATTTAATTACCGATAAAATCTCTTATTCTTAGTTGAGTTTTTATTTGAAAAATCACAGCAATTTTTTATCGTTGTAGGTGTATGAGGCATCTGTTAAAACTAGCCAAAAGCCATCGAACACCATAAGAGAGTAATTTGAAAAATGTCCTGAAATAATTTTAAAATAAGGAGAGGAAAAAATTCGAATCACAAGAGAAATAGTTCGTTAAATAGAAAATGTTCTTCGCTATTTTGTAGTTATTTTACGAAGAATATAATAAAATGTTCTTGGTTCCAGGAATAAGTTCGCAAAATAGAGAAATTAGCAAAATAGATGTTTCTTATATGGAGGTGTTTGACTGTATATATATGGTTGTGTATATATATAGAGAGAAAATTAGATTATATATATATATATATATATATATATATATATATATGTGTGTGTGTGTGTGTGTGTATAAAAACACACACACTTGTTTAAACCTGCAATACTGGTTCCTAAGGCCAGGAGTTTGTTATTGTACTACTGTGCCTGTGTGCCTATTTCTTCCTATTTAGTATAGTTATCTTAGGTTCTATAACTATCTGTGTATTTTTATATTTTGGATTATATATATATATATATATATATATATATGTACTAGGTGTTCCATTGTATTCAAAAAATTCTTAGAACTTTCCCTTGTTGATATAAAAAGAACAAGACTTGAATTCCTAAAAGTGAAGCATGAAGTAAAATTACCTTTTGCTCTCCCGTAATCCCCTCCCCCAAAGTAGTAGATTTTCACAAAGGCCATTTTTAGTTTATCTATACTCAACAAAATTAACATGCTTACCAAATTTGAAGTCTAATTCAAATCGTTCAAAAATGGAAATATTTTTATCAATAAGCCCCGTACCAACTTTGAGAGTCACTTTCTACAAGACCCGCTCTTAGCAGATTTCAATTCAATAAAAGGAACATGCAAACCGAATTTCATTTCTGTAGATCTAGTATTTTGAATACGGGAAATATTTTTATCTTTTTCGCCGTAGTAACTTTGCGCTCCTTTCATAGGAGTCGGTTTCAATGAAATAGGTTCTTAGTGGATCTCTCTTCAACAAAAGGAACATGCCTGCCAAATTTTGAGTCTGTGGGTCTAATAGTTCAAAAACAAGAATATACTATCTATAATGCCCCTTAACCCTTTACAACGCCTCTTCGCTGGTCAATTTCTTCAAATTGCATTTATTTCAGGTGTCTACTCTATGAAAGGAGCATGTCTACCAAATTTTAAGTCTGTAGGTCTAATAACTCTGGAGATATCTCGTAATGAAAGAGTGAGTGAGTCATTTTTCTTCTTTATATATATATATATATATATATATATATATATATAGAGAGAGAGAGAGAGAGAGAGAGAGAGAGAGAGAGAGAGAGAGAGATAAAGAAAACGAAGATAATTACAAGGCGTGATACAGTAATACATAACATGTAGTAATGTACATATGTATTTAAACTTGGTTTAAATTCTATATACATATGATGTAATACAGTAAGTGCATTTTTTAAGCACTTTAAATAATAATATAACTATAAGTTAATTGTGCAGAAAGGTGGAAGGTAACTTGTGTTCATTAAAAGGGCTGAAAATGGGAGTACAACAGCTTACAGACATCTCTAGGACTTCAACCGCTTGCAGTAATTATAACTCTTTGGAATTTCTACATCATTTGGTGACTTAATGATTAGGATGAAGATTATTAAAAAATAGCTTTCTTTTGACTCTGCATAAAAATTTCTATCATATAGATGTTTATCTATACAGAGATAGATATAATCATTACGGTAAATTTATATGAATATAATCGGTTTTTCCAACACGTGTGCAACAGGTTCTTGTCAGAAATTATGTGTGAATCACATTGAGGTAAGCATGATTAATATCTGAATTTAAGATAGTGAATTAATTTTTCCTCCTTATTCAAGCTTATATATATCATGAAATCTTTCTAAGAACTCCTGTGAATTTCATTGATGTTTCGTTAAATAACTTTATTTTATGTCCTAAAGGACTCTTAAATGAGAGCTAGGTATTGGAGAACACTAGCAAGAAGAAGACTGGCCTGGAAAAGGCTTCTTGAGACGGCCAAGGCCCACTCTAGGCTGTCGTACCACCGAGGAAGGAAGGAAGGCCTTTAAAGTACACTCCAAAGACCGCAGTTCCGTGTGAAAGAATATAAATTTTGGACTGTGTAAGCCAAAAAATATCACTCAAATATTTTTCTTTCTCATCTTAATATTCGTGTATATATTCATTATTTAATCTGATTCAAAAGTTTCATTTAAGGAACAGACCCTTAAGAATCTTAGGTAATTGTGTTAGTAGTTTCTTTCATTTCTACATTTTTGTGAGGGCTTTGAAATGTTAGAACTCGATATTCAAGTAAATGGATGCTATTAAAAAAAAGAGCCAGTCTTTTTATTGGTTATTGCAATGAGACACATATTTTCTTTAATCTGTAAAAACAACTTTTTATTCTCACGCTTTCTATTCTCAAATCTGTCTTTTTTTCCCTCTTTTTCAGTTTTTCATACTGTTGGGTTTAGTTAAATCACCAATTTCGCTGTTAGATTCGAGAAGCAAATCATTCTTATTTTTATATATTTTTCTTTTAAAAAAAACTTACAATTCCTAATGATTTGTGGAATTTTTTAAAAAGAAATCTAGCTTTCTTTATAGGGCATCATTCCTCTGAAAAAAATCATTTTCCTTATTTGATAAGCCACATTTTCTACGTGTTATTCGAAGTTTATTCGATAACTCTAAGACAAAATACCCAATATTATTTTTAATACTTATTTTAATTTTTATTAACCTGTTTTGAACTTTTCGTTATATAGAGAAATTAAACAAATTATGTATCTAACATCCATATTTAACTAAACTAAACTCAGTGACCCAACAGCCCATGAGGGCCAAGATCTACTGAGCTCATCTCAGTTTATGTTACCGCTGAGGTGCATGAGAAGATGTTCCGGTCAGTCAGACGCGAAAATTCCAGTGTTTAGTTCCCAAGCAAGATTATTACCCATCTTTCGACCCACTAAAGAGATGAAAGGCTGAGTCAAAATTGCCCAGCTCGTGTTCGAACCCCGAACCTGTGGCGTGGAAGCGCGATTCCTTACCACTCGGTCACTGAGCTTCACCATCCAAATTAACAACGGTTTAAATTAAGCTCTGATACTTGCAACGTAGCCACGGTAGCCGAGTGGCCATGGCTGAGAATTCGTGACCGGGTCTCTTCCTGTCAAGTTGTGGGTTCAAGTATTGGTGCTACAAAAGACCCTCATTGTAGAGGGGCTGAAGCGTGTTGAGGCTCGAAGTCTTCCGCGGTGTGAAAGTCAAGGTATCCGACTACTTGCGACAACTTTAAAACATTTTAAGAAAAAAATGCTAAAATTAAGAAGGGAAAAAAGAAAAGGGGAAAGAATTGGTAAAAATCTGCAAAAAATTACATAAACGGGTCCCATTCCATACAAAAAATTTATGAACGAATTCTCAATTTTTCAGTTTGGATGTGTTACTGTGGTATTCATTTTTGAAATGAATTTTAGGATAAGAGATATTTTAATTTATGCAAAAACCAGTGCACTTTATCTTAGTTATATATGAAATTGCTTAAAAATTAAGAAATATTTTTAAAAAAATTAATTCAATTCCTACTTTGAATGGATGAATAGAAAGTATTTTATTATATGATTGAAAATTTGAATAAAATATATATAGGGAGATAGGGAACTAATAGTAGGAATTGAAAAAAGAGCATTATTTTTCTGCATTGTTGTAACAATGCAAACCCAGTTATTGGCTAGTTTGGCTGAAAAACGGGTTTTCGACGCCAACTTTTGTCTTTGTTTTAATAGTAACATTGTAACAACAATAGAGACGAATCTAAGTTGGCGTCAAAAACCAATAATTAATTAAATTAAATTAATTAATTATTTAATATTTGAAAAACTGTATAAACATAAAGTGTCAACCACTACAAGTTTAAAAAAATTTATTTGAATTTGATTGGATAAATATAAATTATTTTATTAACTATTGAAAATTTGAAGATGAATAAATATATAAATATATAGAGATAGTGAGTTAATAGAGTAGGAATTGAAAAAACAGGGATTATATTTGCATAAGGGGCTGTAAATTTTGTAATAAAACAGTGATTGATAAATCTGAAGGTTAAAACGCTTCTAATATTATACAGAACATACACACACACAAAAAATTCAGTTAATTATTTTGAAAATTTTTTGAACAATCACTGTCCCTGTTCGAGCATTGTCAAAAAAAAACACATTTCGAGTAAATGCATTTGAAAGTATGGCATCTTGCTTAAAGTATAGTGGCATCTGCTTTTACTGAAGCACTTGTAGTATTTGTTCTGGTGAATTGGAAATAATAAACTTGGCATTTTTACAAAGCTAATAAGAAGGTCTGTAAGAAAAAAATCATAAGAAAAATGTGTCAATTTTTTAAAAAAATTGTTTAAGGTAGTCGGATACCTTAAGAAAGTAAGGGTCTGCTTAAATGTAATTTTTCCGTGGCTCAAAACTGAGTTTTATTGCCAGTAGTCCTCGTTTTTGCTTCTCGTGCGGAGCTAATCAAACAATCAATCAACATTCCCTTATAATTCATAGAATATATTAAAAAAATAATGTAAGTTATTTTATCTACTTTTAAAAAGATGTTTAGATCTTCTCAGAAGCATAAAGTACAAGATCCAGTTCTATATTTAATTTTACTACAATAGACAAGCTTCGATAAATTGTAAATCATTGTTAAGATTGTGTTTCTTATACACGAGGAAGTGACCCCAATAAAATAATTCAAATTTAAGGAAACATGTATTGTGAGAAAATAACATTTAAATATCATTAAACTTTGTGTAATTTCTCATTAAAACTAAAGTTTAATAATTAATTTAAATTGGTTTTTGTTGTTAAAGAATTTAGGACTTGATCCATTTTTTTACTGATAATTTTTTTCCGTATAAAACATGTTCCATGTTTCGACTTCTATATTACAAAAATAATTAAATTTAAACTTTTGATTGGGAAGTCTGAATTAGAATGAATTTTTGAATATATGAGGAAAATTTTATTATATGATACAGAGTAAGCGCTATATGGTGTTTGTTTTATTCAACTAATTAATGTATGGAACTTTTTCAGCTCTAAAGGTACAGCAAAAATAAATCTCAACTTGAGGTAATTGAAAATAAATGTAAAGGGAGAAGAAAATATGTAGGTTACGACTAACGTAACTCATGAGAGCTAACAAATTACCCTAAATCTATATTCGATGTAGTATAAATTTAAATATGTCAGCTTTTACAGGAAAAAAGAAAAATGATATTTCTTTCTCAGGATACGTATTCAAACGGAAAACTGTCTTATTCTCCTTTATCTTTAATTTTGATTGCATCCGGGAGTAGCATCACATATAAAAAAAATAGAAAATGTAGCTCCCTTGTCATGTTTGTATAAACTTCCTTGAAAAATTGATATCGGCTAACTGCAGAAAGTAAAATGATTAAAACAGAATAAAACTATACTAAATAAAGTAAAGCATAATTCAATATCTTCATTTCGCATAGCTATTAAAAGAAAAGAAAACAAATAACTTTACTATTCATCGAAAATAAAAAAAACAATCGAAAGTTTAAATTCAACTCAGTTATATGTTGAATACAGTTCACTATGAGCTCCTACAGAAATACGAACAGCATCTCGTGGCGGTACAATAACTCAACGCACATTCTTTTCAGCATGTCTCGTGTGACAGTTTGAAAGGCTTCAGATATGTGTGTCCTATGTTCGTCAAGATCAATTGGCAGCAGTGGAAGGAACATCTGATGCTTGATGTAGCCCCAGAGAAAAAAATCACACAGACAGGGAAGTCTTAAGACTTCTTGATGCCCTGGACTCCTACATAAATGAAAGCCCCACCTATGGCCTTTAAAATAGATGGTACATAGTATACGTTGCCGCTCGTACAAACAATATCTCCAAACAAATAAATTTGCATGACTTACAATCACCCGAATCGTCTCGACCGACTGCAGCCTTTTGATTGCATGAGTAATGAGGGTGTATGGTGCTTGTCCTAGTCCTGTGCGTGGATCACACGTAGTCAGTTAACATATCGTCCGAAATTCCCAGTTTTTTGGAGAATACAACATGAAATAACATTTGACCGTTGAACTGATTCAAATAATGATTTTATTAAGGTTGAATCGAGACGAGGTCCTGGGCCCGGGCTCAGTTGGCCCACGCCTTAAGACGTCCCTGTAAACGGAGGGTTATCCGGGCTTCAAAAAGGTTATTGATGAAGAGCAAGGGCTTGTGGTGATCGGGGGCCAATCCATTAGTGTGGCAATTTGTCATTAAAAAACCCACGAATAGCTAAGTGCCCGTGGGATGGTGCACCATCTTACTGTAGAATGAAATCACCAGATTCTGTTTCTAACTTTTTAAATGACCAAATCTGTATCATATCCAAATCTTCTCATGCGAAAAAAAATGAGTCGAACATTTTGTCATGCACCAATTTCGTGAACTTTCAACAGTTATTTTTTTATTAACAATGAAACACGAGGCAGTACTTTGTTTTATTTTAAAAGTCCTGAAAAACTGGGATATTCATTTACGTGCACCTTGTATCAAAGAACCTTACATATTTATGCGCGAAAACTGTCTTTAATGCATATCATATAAAGGAATTTAATTATACATTTGCATATTTTCTTGAAAATTAAAATCAGAGTAAGTCTTACAAATTGATAAATTTGGAAGGAAAAAAAAATAGTTATTCATAGAATGCTTTTAAATTTTAAGGGTATCAGACATTAATTGATACGTTCACCATAACTTCAATTATTTATTTATATTGAAACCATTTACCTTCTAAAAACGTATTTTAAGTCTTGTTCTGTGGCATTAGGTAAGATTTAAGTATTACGCGCTTCATGGCATTAAAGCATTTAATATTTACTTATTTTATTTAGCTTACGTTAAAAGCACTTTATTTCTCAAAACTGATTACGTAAAAGTATTTTTATACTTTTCACTTACGTTCATTTAAACAATCGTTAATCAATCATATTTTTAAAAAGAAATGAAACGCAAATAGTACAAAAAATGAGGACACAATTCTGAAAGGACAATAACATTTTGCGTTCTTTTCTTTCCCACTTCAAAGCCTTTTAAGAATAGTATAAGGAAACATTTGGAATGTCTGGCACATGACAACTCAATGGAAAGGCCAAGCCTGGAAGTTAAGATGCGTGGCAAAAGCAAAATTTTGGGATATACAGCTTTTGTCCAACAAGAAGTCGCATTTCTTTCCTCTTTCAAGTTGAAATATGTTGGATTGCCTCTCTTCATCGATTCATGAGTGGCATCATAAAGTCTTATAGCAGACAATTTAGAAGAGAAGTAAGCTCTGAATTTATCTTTATGGATGATAATGCATAAGTACACAAGCTTTCGAATATATATATATATATTCCGAAGAGATGCATCTATTTGGTACAGGAGTCGAGAAAAGGATAAAAATCTGCACTTCCACACGAGAAAGAACGAGGGGGAAAATGCAATAAGTTATCAGCGAACTCTTCCCCGATAGGTCTCGATGAAACCATTAGTAATTCTTATGGTAGTAGGAGTTAATATAAATATATAAGGGCTATATGTAACGTGGCTCACTCAGACATTTATCTTAGATAACAACAAATTTCAAATGTTACATTCAGGATACATAAGAGTTCTAAAAATAATCCAACATAATATATTACACTAGTGAGATACAACTTTAAAAATTGTGTGCTTTATTTCATCCTTGCTGAAGTCTATATATTTTGAGTAAACCGAGCCCTTGGAAGGCCAAAAATAAGAGGCAAGTTATAGAAGTTCAAGGTGGTTGTTTGTTGACTTCAGTTTTAAAAATTGCATTATTTGTGTTTAAAAAATTTAATTAATAAATTGTGGTTTTTGTAAAATTTAAGTTTATAATACAGGTATAAAAATTTTATGAGAAGAGAGTAAAAATACCAAGAAAAAAAAGAGAAAGGGGGAAAGGTTTTAATCATAGATTATGACTTAAAATTCTTTTAATTATATTTTATTTTTATATAAAACCTAATTTTAAATGCTATCTAGGCTAGAACGGTTGATATAGAAAATATATTTTGGGACTTCATAACTTTGACTGCCACGTCAACAACAGAACCTAAATATATCCCCTTTAAATAACATTTATTAAACAGCAATCAGGTCTACAACAAAATTTACTGTATTGGAAAAAGAAAGATATGCTCAAAATAAATACTTTAATCAGAGATAAAAATTTAGTAAATGTTTAAATTCGGCCCCTAGATATTTTGAATGTTGAAAAAATATTTTTCTGTGCATGATGGTGGCAGGGTGCAAGTGGAGGTGTAAAAAAAAAGATTGTCAATACTAAAAACTTTAGAATATATTTTTTAAAATTTAAACTAATATATCTCAAAAATTATTCAATATAAGTGCATTTGGGGAGAATATATTTTTATACGTTTTAAAAAATCTAACTTCACAAACCTTGAAATTATGTAACATATTTGAATATTCAAACATTTAAAATATTAATTGGGAAAAAAAACATTGATCTTAAATTAAAACATTTTTAAATTTTTTATTCTCACGCATTTATCAAAAGAAATTCAATGGTAATTTTTAGAATATTATTTGCGTCTAACTTTTTAAAACAGAATTTTCTTTTTTTAACTATTTCTTATATCAAAACCAGACAATATTTTTAAATTTTGGAAGACTACCCACAGAGAACTCTTATACTCTCCCTAATTTATAAACTATATATATAATTGTTATAAAACTCATAAAATTTGCTTGGAGATATTTTTTATGTTTAAAATCTTAAGAGAATAGGGGGAAAATAACCAGACCCCTCTTTAAACCAATATGAATTGTTTTAATTACTGTCTAAAGAATTTATTTTTTGCTTTGAATATTATTTATTTTAAATTACATTTTAATTACTGTTTTTTAAAATTTATTTGAAATAATTAAGGGATATAATGGACAAATTACTTTATTTATTTATTGACTATCTTTAAATAATTCACGAGTAGGCACATTTCTCTTAGCGAACCAAATTCTGCGCTATATCCTTCTTTCTCTATTACTTTCCCCTTTGACATTTGAATCCATCGTTTCTGGAAACACGCGTAATCCATAGTTGGACTACGCATATGTATGTAGCTTTAAATAACTTTAGGATAGAGTTATAACTATATTAAATGTAATGTATTAAATTAATATTGAAAAATTGTGGAATTAAATCGCTAACACTGTAAATTTTATGTAACGGCCCTCTAATTTTACGTTTAACCACTGCTGTGAAAGAACGTTGCGAGTTATATAGATAAAAATATAAATAATTCACATATATAGTTATTAAGCCAGTTAGAAATTATTAAGTCTACTTTGTACGATCTTGTAACATTTCGAAAGTTAGTTACACCTAACTATGTAATATGCTTTGTGCATATTACTATTTTGAATCTATGAGTATTAGTTAAATCAGCATTGGGCTATGTATCATTATATAATTGCATCCATGAACTTTAGTTAATAACAAATACCACTTTTTATCTGGATTATTAAAACGTCTCAGAGTTTTAATTAGTGATATAACATATATTCTCTCTGTATGGTCATTACATTTGCATTTTATAATTAATGATATGTTCTATTTTATCTCCATTTTTCATTGCCGTATGCTACTGTTGAATAATAACTATTATGCAATGGTCTTAAAATAATATGGAAGATTGGTTTTTTTTTCTTCCTAATTTAGTATGTGGTTATATTGAATGGAATTTGTTCTCACTACATTAACTGTTTTCCAGAATTGATTCGAATAGAATTTTTAAATAATGTTAAGTTTAGAAAAGTGTTTGAATTCAGGAATTATTTTTTTTGTTGTATAATTTAAATCACAGTGTTAAATGAAATTTTGTTGCGTCTGCTTTCTCGAGACTTGTAATATTTTTATGCGTTGCATATTTCCCAATTATTTTCCAAAAACTGCAGAATGAATTTTTGCTTGGAAGTTACAACCATCAAAAATATATTTAGTAGTATTTAATTTAATAAACATTACTTGTTTGTAATATTAATAATGTCTACAGTCATTTTTTTCAAACAAATAAAAGAAGAAGCAAAAAATTTTTTGTAGAATGCTTAGGTAAAATATTCGGACTTAGTTAATACCAACCCATAATACGAAAACAAAAAACAAAAGGATTGTCATGTTCAAAGGGATTACCTGGTTTTTATCATATTCTTCTTAAATGACGCTGATATTAACTATACAACCAAATTCCTCACATATTGCATACATCACAAACATTCAAGAAGAATGCTTCTTGTTTCTGAACACGAGGCATAACTTACATAAACTTCTCGATGAAATATTGGCTTCTTGGACAAGAGTAATGAATGGATGCCTGAAATACACTTCTGAAGATTACTTTAATATTTTTGCTTGTGGTCTGATTCTTGACTACTGACAGGGACATGATTGATGAAAATCAGTTCACAGCTATTGTCAAAAGTTGCATTATCTGCCCCATTTGTTTTTCCTCGATAATCTTTATTTATTGTCGCTGTAAGTGCAAAATCGTCGTCAGAAATATCATTGAACAATAATTAATATAAAGAGGATACCATTAATATCTAATATTTACCATTTGACAGTCATAAAAGTAATACCGCACCCAAAAATAGAAAACTTTATTGCGTTAAAAATACATCCCTCATATTATCATTAGGACGTAGAAGTAAAGTGTTACAGGTTACTTTTATATAATGTTAAACTGTGAAACATAAATTTCTAATATTTCTTGAAAGACGGAAAAAGTCTAAAAAGTTATTAATGTACCATAATTTCAATTACCCTTAAATAAATAGAAAATATATGAATAATTTACTCATTTTTGTTTTGAATTAATCTGCTTTTCTTATGTATAAAATGTTCCATACTTTATAAAGCTAAATGGATCTTTATCTTGGAGGGTTGAAAGTAAAAATTAGCACATTAGGCAAAAGTAACTTTAAAAATAAATTTAGCAGTTAAATACACACACACAGATGATATTCTTCAATAGAACATTCCTGTAAATCATACCGTTTTTCAAAGAATACATCCTTTATTTTAAAATAAATAAATATTTGTTTTAATTCTTTTTCAGTTTCATTGAAAAATTAACTTTTTAATTGGAACAATTTTCTGAAATTATCTGGGGAAAAAAAGAAAAATGTGCACTAACTTAATTTTTTTCATAAATGTATTGAATCAACTAAATTAATATATTTAATTGAATACTAATAATTTTCGAATCACTCGCATTTTTCCCACTCCTCAAAACTGTGTGAGAAATATGTTAAAACGAATTGTTTTTTTTCGAAAAATAAATTCTACTTACTCCCATATATATACAAATATCAGTTGATGTATTATGATAAGGCTCAGTGTGTATAAACTATAAGACACCGCTAGGTGTTCAAAAAATCGATGAAAAGTTGGAAAAAATTATTGTATAACTTTATAAAAAAAACCCAAGTTAATTATATTAAAAGAATCACCTTTTGATGCAAAATACAATTAACAATTAATAAATGGGTCTTGCAAAACATAAGATAGTTTGCTAACCATTAATAATTAATCAGGGAGTTAAAAGAATGATAAAACTAACATATATTGCATGATTAAACGTTCTGATTTAGAGAGCATTTACACTGAGATAGATTAAAAATTAAGTTTCAGAGAGCGCTTCATTTTTTGTTCCCAAACTTTGTTTGAAGAAAGATCTTTTAAGGCAAAGGTAAAATGATTTATTACGATGACTGAGACATAGAGCTTCAATTAAAAAGAAACAAATGGAGAGATCGATGGAAAAAGAATAAAAACGTCTTATTAATGACTAAAGTTTATCAAGTTATGTGTCAAAGTAACTGGTATCCAGCACTTATTCATTATTCTTCTCTTAAATATAAGGGATAACTAATTATGATGCTAAGACAATGAGTTCCGTGTTCTTAAAGCAAAAGATATTTCTATAAATATGAATTATGAAATAAAATGCACAATTTTAACTATTTTCCTCAGGCTTAATGTGACAGCAGGTGAATTCTGGTGTTTTCTATCTTTCCTAAGCTAAGAATTTGCAAATTCTTTGGCTTGTCAGATAAAAATGTGGCTCCATCCAAAGAAATTTGTTAGTTTAATGTACTTATGTCAGCGTTTCTCAAACTATGGGGTGGGCCTCTCTAGGGAGGCGTGATATTCCTACGAGGGGGACACGAGCATGTCGAAAATAAAAGATTTAAAAAAATGATTCATGTACTGAAAGGAATCAAAACAAAAAATATATTCTGGATAATAAAAAATACACATTTGCGCAATGATGCACTTATAAATGTATCAGTGCTGCACAAAGTATTTGATAATTAATTCATTAATACTAAATTAAAAACAAGTTTAATAATTACTAATGACCCCATGGGCTTGTTATAAAAAGTTATATGCAAAATTTATAACTTATTTTGATAATTTGTACAATTTACAATTTAAGTCGTATTGTAGCCTTAGCTTCAAGGTACATTATTATTGAATTTAATATATTATTATTGCAAGAGGCAGTGGCGTTACGGAGAATATTAGAGCCCCCTGAAAAATCAGGTTTTGGGCCCCAAGCCGTATCTTACAAAGGATTACATACTTGGCGTCAGTTAGGATTTAAGCCCCCTAAAATCCTGGGCCTCTCCACGATGCGGGAGTTGTGGAGGTGAACGTTATGCCACTGTATGGAAGGGGGCGATGGAAGTTATGATTGAAAATTGGGTCACAAACATTGAAAACTTGAGAAGCACTGACTTATATGCAGGGTTCGTATTTATTTTATCATACCGGATATCCGAAAATTAGGACTACACTTTTAAATATTAATTAAGAAAAAACAAATAAAAATATTCACTTAAGTGTTTGTTTTTTTTGTTCCGTAAAGAAAATATTTTTTTACAATACTTTATTGCGCGATTTCAATGGGCACAATATTAGTTGCTAGTAACATATCATGTCTATACGAGATTTAAAGCCCTGTTCTATGAAGCATTATAGAATCTAATTAGATATAGGGCTCATATGTTAAAAACAATAACTTGAATAATACTAAACATTTCTGTTTTGTAATTTTTTCCGTAGCCATGGTAATTGAAAAGCACTTCATACTTTTTTTTATAATTGATTTACTCTAGTAGATTTTGATTGCCAAGAAGTAAGTAAGACAAAAATATTAATAGCATTTAAAATATTTATTTTGCTGACATTGAATGTAACTAATGAAATATTTAATACTATGAGATGTGTCAGAAAAATTAAACTCTCCAAAATTCTATCGTAAGAAGCGTTGAGTTCAATAACCACAAAAAATTCATATTCAAAATAAATCATAATTCAAATTCATTTTAAATCAAAAATAGTTAATAGCTCCGACTAGTTTGGGAATGTTTCACAATTTAAATAAATTGGGGAAATTTTACTGCAATGAAATACTATTATTAATTAAAGGATTGTTATTCTAGTTTCACACCACATATATTAAATAAATCATAGACCTGTCAATTAAAAGTTCAATTGAAATTGTGACAGATTCTGAAACAACCAAAAAAAAAAATTTAATTCTTAACATTCCTTAAAAGCCAGATTAAATTAGAAAAATGTGTTTAAGCTCTTGGTTTCCTATTTCTGAATAAACTAATCGAGAATTTCTCTGGTATTTCCCGTATATCCAATAAATGCATCACTTTCTCTTCTTTCGATTACATCTAAATTGTTTGATTGATTTTGATCTTAAATAGTTAACTCTCAATTCATAGTTCACCAATGCAATGAGTATTAACCAATCAGTTAAATCGCTCATTTGTGTGTGAATATTATACATATATATCACGGTTCTCAAACTACAATAATTCTTATTTTACTTCCGCTTTTGGAATTTATCCGATATCTTCATCAATATTTCATTATGCGATTTCTCTATATAGCTAATTAAAATACTAATAAAAAGAATCTATTTTAATTTAACAGGCGAAATATTTCTACACATATTTCAACAGTATTCACAACCTACTAAAAGATCATTAAACGGTTTCATTCAAAGCATCGTGATAAAATCAATAATTTCTGTTAACCAATCCATTGATTGAAATTTCACTTGTATAGAGGGAACGGTGTATCAGACAGAAGGCCAAGATAGTGAATAGAATTACTGTTTAGTCAGCTAGCGACCATTAATCACTCTATCTCTCTTGCTGAGAAAGCAGAGGAAAAGGTCTTAGGAAGTACTAAAAGACTCTTATATTAAATACCACCAAGTAGCGTAATGAAATTACATCTCTTCCCAAAGTGCTACTAAGCCCCGAAACTTATCGGTCGATAACGGAATTAGTTCGCCAAATGTCGTAATGAAAAAACCTTTTTCCGATCGACTTCGAATTCCTATCGGCCAGGAATGTTGTTTTCGATTCCTTTTCGTGAAAATTCGGAAAACTTTTCGTATCGAATATTTCGGCCGCTGTAATTTGTGAAACTAGTTTTCCAGAAATAAGTAATTTAGAGAACCCTCTGTGTGCGATATAGGGGTTATAAATTTCTGATTTATTGTACCATGGACTTTGGAAATGTGGTTCCGTGAGAAAAGGCTTATCTTGGAGTGAAATACATATTTTAGAGTTGATGGTTAAGCTCGTAAGCGTATTTCCAATACGATAAGGTTATGATGCGTTAAAACCTCCGCCACTGAAGTTATTATTTTAGTTAATGATAAGCAGAGGAACTATGCATTGTAATAACTTGTAGCACAACTAATACCGGCAAAGCTTTTCTATTTTCCGCAACACTCGCTCTTGATTAACATGAATGAAATATTTTTAAATATTTAAAATTTATGATTCTCTCCCTGAAAGGGGGCATGGAGTAACGTTAAAAATTAGGCAAATCACTGAGGAATAAAATTAAAAAAAATAGCTAACATCGAGTGGTCGATTATGTGAGGTTTGCTCCCATTTTTATGACGTCATTTAGTTTTTGGTTATTTTTTATTCTATTAATTATAATTCTTCCAGAAAACCCATTTTTATGACAGCCCGCCTAGTGTATTTTAAATGCATTACATTTTAAATTTTTTTTTTTAATAAAAATTAGAAATTTATTATTCTGCGAGTAGTGTGAGTGTGGAATTCTTATGAAAATTAAGAATTCATACTTAATACAAATGAATAATTTATCTTTGAAGAAAGTGGTGTATTAATACTTCAAGTAAAATGAAATTATTTAGAATGCAAGCAAAATGAAAGGGTTCCTTTCATTAAATGAGGAATTGTATACAAAGGGCTTTTTTTCTGATAGCTCTAATTTACTATAGTTTGGTTGAACAGAAAATCTATTTTCAGCTAGATATCAGTATGAAAAAATAATAATAAATAGTTTCTCAGTTCATTTAATATTATTTTCTCCTTTTTAATTAATATATGAAAACCACAGTACAGGAAACAATTCAGAAAACAAATAGAAAAAAGTTAGCCCCATATTTCTGAATTTATCGTGAATTTTTATCACACTACTCTATCTAGCCTTTTTAAACTACAGTATTGAAACGTAAATTATGCATTAATATTTACGTTATTATTTTGTAAAAAATAATGATCTGTTATGACAATGCATACCCAATTCTTAAATTACCAATCTTATAGTCTTAATAAAATGTTCGTGAAAATGCAACACAATTCCTATAAAAATGTCATAAAACATTCATTTTATGAATAATATGTTTGTTTTCATCACCGTGTATCAAATATGTTTTAATAAACAAATAAAGAATATTTAATAATTAAATAAACTTATGTGTAGGAAAATAATACTAAATAGATGAAATAAAGCATGAAAATAAATAAATAGCATTCAATAAATTACTCTTAAATCCCAATTAAATAATTCAAAATTCACCTAAAAAATACCTAAAAAATTTCATTTCCAATTTTGAATATGAAATTTCAAATACTACCCAATTCATTTTAGCACATAAAGAAGTCGGAAAGTGATAATCATCACGCTCCAGTAGAAATTTTTGGGCTTCGACACTTCATCTTCTCTGGAGGCAAAAGCCACAAGTTTCACTCTATCTTCCAAGCGAAATGCACTTTTTTGCCATGCAATTTTCAATAACTTTTCTTCTTCGCAAGCGACAATCGAGAAGCTGGAGTTCAATCCATCACAATCTGCTGGAGTTCGAACCTTCTTTTCCAAAAACTTTGGGTATCATTTACTCTACAGAATTTAGGCCATTTGGGTCTCACAAAAGATAAGGAAAGGTTCCGCAGACCGGGTTTTGGGAAGTTTTCAAACTTTATTTTTAACAGTAAAAATTGAGACAGCACCGATAAAATTAGGAGTTCTTTTGTTCTACTAATAAACCGTTATCCGTTGCAAATTTATGTGTTGTGTGAAAAATTTGTGTTCAAGTAGAAAAGTAGAATTATGGTAAAAATAAAGTATATGTGATATATGGAACATGCATATGTGCCTGTGAAGAAAAATGTTTCTCATAAAGTTTGCACATGGAGTTATGGCAGTGCTTCTCTAACTTTCAATAGTGGCGAACAAATCTTCAGTCATACTTTTCATTGCGGTCCCCCCCACACAATGATAATACCTTGAGTACATTAACAGTGTACTCTCCCGCTAAAGCTACAATAGGGTTTTAATTATAAACCGAACAAATTATCAATATAAGTATTAAATTTTATACATGTTACTTTTACTTAATAAATATTTTAAGTAATAGGATAAGTATTCAGTATTTTTCATAGTTTAGAATGTATTTTGTTTTGTTTCCTCTCTGTAAATAATTAACTTTTGTTTTCGATTTTTCGATATGCTCGCACCCCTTACAGTTTGAGTACCACTGGACTAAGATACAGCGTCTTAAAAAGGAAATTAGAATGGCTGAACGAAAGAATGTTTTGAACAAATACCTTTTGTTTATAATTTACTTTTTTATTTATTCTTCCTTAATGTTTTTATTTATATATATAATTGTTGCATTTAAATATTCCTGTAAAAGGTTTTTTGCTGAGCATCGGAAGAATGTGCATTTTCAAATTTATTCTCACAATGTACCAAAAAACAACACAAGAAGTAACAACTTACTTTTGGATCCTGGATATAACAAAAGAAGAATATATTGAGTAATTTTCTCTCTCTCTCTCTCTCTCTATATTAGTTTACAATTAAGTGGACTATACTGTATAGAGCGAGGGATGAATGAGTGAGTGTTTCCGTGAATTTTATGGTGCAAGATATACACAGTGAGGAAAATATGTATTCAGTTGACATTTTTATAAATTCAATTATTTCGTTTAATTTCCTTTTTTTATGTTCAGAAAGTTTCAATCCCTATGTTACCGTTACTACAACTCCGAACTTTATACTTATACTTAATAGGAAATTTAGAGACATTTTGAAAATCCCAGCTACGCTTTTTTGAAATCTAAACAGGGGGCGTAGCTAGCGCCGTATCAGTCGTATCAATGATACGGGGCCCCAAGCTACAGGGGCCCCATCATGTGTAACTGCAGTCCAACTCACAGGGTTCTGATATCTAAAAAGGGTCCCCGGAGGAATTTTGATTCAGGGCCCCCTCAGAACTAGCTACGTCAGTGAAACTAAACAAAATAAACTGTTATTAAACAACAATTAATAAATACTGATAAAATAATAATATTACAGAAATAGTTGATATTTAGTAGCAAATTAAATCTATATATTTATAATAAGAAGCTTCTCTCTTACAGTCAATCAGTAAATCTATGTATATATTTGTTCAACTGTAGCCATGTTAACGCTGTATTTTGCTTTTAGATATTATTATCCTTCTTAATGTACTAGGAGCCATGTTTGCTCTCTGATATTAAATATACTGATCCTGAAGTGAATTTTACATGAACAATTTTCAACTAGATTTTAATTGTCTTATATAAAATAAAATATACAGTACAACATTTTATTTTTATTATTTTACTTTATTTTATTTATTTGCGAATTTTATTTTATTTACTATGCTTGTACAAAGCCTGTTTAACATAAAACTTAGTTCCTACGTAACAGGTTGTTAAAGGACTTGGTCGTAGGTATTGCTCTTATTTGTGTTTTTCAACATTATTTTCAGTTCAACGGGTTACAAAATGATACGTAAAACATGATAAATCAATCCATGTGTACACCTCTAGTTAATGTACATAATGTGAAAAAAATGTAATCTATTGTAAGCACTACATCAGTTCCGGCAACATTTTGATTGAATCTTAATGTAGCTGCCATTTTTTATTAGAAATAGAATTATAAAAAAATATACATTTTTATAGTATTAACAAAATTAACCAATTACTGAAAATTATCAAACAATCAAGCATTTTTTTAGTTGATCTAAAAGTGACGAGAATGATCCTTTAAGTGTTATAAAAACTCACTGTGTGTGTGTGACATGCGCGAAACGAAATCAGAATCATGAACAAATCTTAATTCAACATTTTATATGACTCTTAATGGCTTTTTAAAGATGGTAAAAACTCATTGATAAATTTATAAAACGGAAGAACTATTCCAAATTCAACACTGCGCATATGTTAAGTCAATCCAATGAAAATGACTTAAAACAAATCTAAATCCTCACCGATGCCCATCATTATAAAAATTGATTTCAGAGTCCTGTATATATATATATGATATATGTTTTGAGTTTATAAAATAGGAAACATAACTAAAAATAAGGGGCATGTTGTATGATTTAATGTCGGTTCAAGAAAAATCAGCTAAGAATAAGACTCAAACTCATTTTTTGAGATCGTGCCTAGACTCTGCTATAATTGCATGCTGAAGGTTATACTGTAATTACATAATTATAGTATAATTATAGACAATATAATGCTTTCTCTTTAAAATGTCCATTGTTTCGTTATGATTACTGAATAAATCTATCAAAGCAAGGTTATGCTGACAGTTCTAAATAGTGCGAACAAATTATCTTAATCAGATAATTCCACCGAATAGCAAGATAATAAACGATTTAAAATTTAGGCTTATTTAATATGTTGCTGAAATAAAGCGTAAGTTGGAAATAACTAAAGTAAATTAACTGAAAATTTTCCCCATAGATAAAATTGAACTAATAATATCGCGAAATTATTTTCATTTTGTTTAGATGTTTTATCGTCATTTCTTCAATTTCCCAAATTGATATTAGACTAATATTGAAAGGCTAATATTTATTAAACAAAGCATAAAGTCATTAGGAAATTATTTTTACTGTCAACAGAAAAACAAGAAAATTCCATATATATGTGATTAGTCGAATTTCAATACATCTTTAAGGCATTCCAAGAATTTTACTTCCCTTTAATTTTGTCCCTGATATAAGAAATTTGGAAGGAAATAATGTCTGCCGCAATCAGGTTTGATGAGATTTCTTCCGAAGTTAAAACAAAAATTATGTTATTACTGAAAAATCCATTACTTTGATTATTTTTTAATACAAAAAGAATTCCAAGAATCTTGGAAGCATTTTCTAGAAGTTCAAACAATGATCTTTGATTTCTACCTGAGACCAATTTCCTTAAATTAACTTTTACATTTCCCAGAAAATAAGTCAAAATATTTTTGGAAAATACGATTTCCGCGAATTTTTTCTAACTGTTAGCTTTAGATAACTAATACCCATTTAGAGTAATATTTCCTACATGAACATATTAAAAATGAAAAATGTCATTTATTAGAAGTATTTATTGCTTGGGAATGTTTTCTATCAAGATTGCAATAAAAGGTTTGGGTATTTTTGTTTTTAATGGGTTAAGGCAGTGCTTCTCAAAGTTGCAATACTCGCGACCCAATATTCAATCATTATTTTCATCGCGCCCCCATACAATAACAATGTATTGAATTCAATAATACTATACTTTGACGCTAAAACTACGATTCGACTTTAACCTCTTAAGCCCCCCTTGTATATAAACGTCTCTCTAAGCCAAAGCATTTATTTCTCCAGACGTATATATACGTCTTTCCGAAGTATGATTTTTTCTGTGCACTGCTATCCGTAATATTATCCCAAGACTTTGGAATGCAATAAAAGGACATTGACAATGTTTGCGAAGGATTTACTTATTCCAGATTATTTTTGCTCCTTTATTCCTCCCACCTCCCCCAATACATCTCATACGCGTGCCTACGTCGAAAACGGTTGGCATTGGGAAGCGACTCACGAAACTTATGATCGGCAGACAAGGTTTAATTATAAACCACACAAAAATAATCAAGATAAGTGTTAATTTTTTTTTGTTATAAATTATATATATGACAAACCCATGGGGTCACTGGTAGTTATTAAACTTGTTTTTAACTTAGAATTGTTCATTTAATTGTAAAATATACATTGTGTAGCTCTGATATATTTATAAGTGTAATATATCAGTGTAAATGTGTATTTTATTTTTAATTATTTCAGAATGTATTTTGTTTGTTTACTTTCAGTAAATTAATAATTTTTTTAAATAATTTTTTGTTCTTGACATTTCAATAGGCTCGCGCCCCCCCTCGTAGAGTTCTCACGCCCCCCAAGTGGGGCGCGCCCCACAGTTTGAGAAACACTGGGTTAAGGTATACGACTACGTTCGGAGCCGTGATTTTAAAAAGGCACATAAATGAATAATTTTCATGATATTTAGTGTCACTTAGATTAGAATCCATGTATAAAATTGTTTTAAGGGCATTTAGAAAAAAAAATTATTTAAATACAATATTTTGGCAAAAAATTAACTTAGAATAACCTTTTTTCAAAATATTCTCCTTTTGTGAAAAATGCTTCCATTATAATAATATTTTGCCTGCCTATAGCTCAGACCTCTGTACAGAAGCTCAACTATGATTTTTGAAAAATTCACATTATTTTCAGAGTTACAACCATTAGAAATAATTATCAGCGTTATTTTCTTAAAATTTCTCCCCTCTGTTGTCATAAAACATGGATAACCCCACTTCTAAGCAATGTATTTCAAAAATTCTACTTGAGCCTCTGTACAGAGGTCTGAGCTATATACGGGCAAAATATTATTATAATAGAAGCATTTTTCACAAAAGGAGAATATTTTGAAAATGGGTCCTTTTATGTTCATTTTTTGTCAAAATATTGCACTTAAATAATTTTTTATTGTACTATTATTCTTAAAACAATTTTATATACATTTTCTAATCTAAGTGACACTAAATACCATAAATGTTATCCATTTATACGCTTTTGCAAAAAATCATGGTTTCGAACGTAGTCGGATACTTTAAAATGTATTGTATTTTTTTTTCATAAAGGACTGAAAAGCACATGTTTTTTGGAGGGGGGGAGGCATAAATCAACTTCTAGACTCTGTGTACGATAATGAAAACTCTAGAAATTACCAGGGACGTCTTAAGACTTCTTGAAGCTCTGGGCCCCTACATAATGTAGGCCCCACCTATGACTCTTGAAAGTAGACAGTGCATAGCATACGTTGTTACTCGTACAAACAATAACCCAAAACAAATGTGCATGACTTACAATCGCACAAACCGGCTCGAACAACTGCAGCCTTTTGACTGCATGAGTAAAGATGGTGTATGGTTGTTGGCCGAGGCCTGTACGTGGACGACGGTCATCACATGTAGCCAGTTGACATATCCCAAGCTCCCAGTTTTTTGGAGAATACAACAGGAAATAACATTTGACCATTGAAATTGTTTGAATAATGATTTTACTAAGGTTGAGTCGAGAACGAGACGAGGCCCTAGGCCTGGACCCAGTTGGCCCCTGCCTTAAGATGTCCCTGAATATTACGACAGTTGCAAGAAATTGGAACAGTTATGTTAAAGCAGATTTATAAAACCCAGATCATGTAAATAACACGTGTGTAACGAAATACGTTCTGAGTTTGAGAAAATTAAATAAAATGGGGAAATATATATATAAAAAAACTGTAGCTAAAAAAAACAAATAACTACAGAATAAGTAATAAAAAGCATTAAATATTTCATACAACTGGTAAACACAGATCGGAATATTACCAAATGTAAATTTATTTTTTGTGTAGCAATGTCAAAGAAAGGAGAGTTAAACTCTTATACCACAAATTATAACATTATATTCTATTGTTTCAAAGAATGCAACCTAATAATGTGAGCATATGTTTGTTTATCTTTTCGATATTTACAGGATTTACAATAGAAATATTTCTCAATGAATTCTAAAAGAAAATAGAGTTTTGTTCCATTGTTTTTACGTCTCGCAAGTCATACATTCATAATTACTCTCCTAACCTGTTTATTCTAATACGTTGATTTCAGCCCACAACTCTTCAGTTACAAAGACTGAACTTATATTTTACATTTATTTTTAGGTTCACTTGTGTTAACTACATTCACTTTCGATCAAAGTTGGAGTCTTATCTAGAATTATTCTATCACAATAAATTAGATAACATTCAGAGAGAGAAAAAAATCAGCAGATTCATTAAGAAATTTCACAGCAATAGCTTTTTTTAATCTTTTTGCTAGTTTACCACATATGAAAAAAAAAAAAAAAACCAAATTTTTTAAAAATAATTTTTTTGTTAAAAAAGTGGTAGCTATATATATATATACTTTTTAATGTAATTTGAATCTCGTACAGCGATTTATAAATAAAAAAAAGCTTAACTGTGTGACTTTTTAATCTGTGCTCTTTTGTATAAGAATATTGATCTGAACTATTAAATGAAAAAATTCAAATGCATTTAAAAAATTCAATTATATCAAAAAGCTTAAAAATACTTACCTGGTGTTCTGTGAAAAGCAAATTTATGCTAAAGATCATTTAAAATTTCAATTTCACCTGACAGATTTACATCAAGTATGAGGCTTAGATAAAGTATACAAAGGCTGGAAGTTTACTTTTTTGCTGTCTTTGTAACTATTTGTAGTGTAACGTTGAAATAAATTGTAGCAATGTTGTCCTTTTCATCCGCTTGAATTCAAGAGTAAACATAAGATATATTTAAATTCTTACTCTCCGCTTACTTGTATACTTACCTAAAATGTATAATAGTGTGAATAAGATTGAAAGAAAAAAAATGAGAACTTGAAAAGTCTCTTTGAAGAATATCTTTGCATAATGTTAAAGAAAGAATCCGAATTGGAAACATTTTTTGGATAACAAAGTGCTCTAACGTTAATTTGCCTTGAAATGTGTTCTACGATTCATTTCCTATACTGTTATACTAAATTGATTTTAAACTTTATGTGTTCAAATGAAAAAATGCATCATTTTGGAATGTGCTTCTAAATTTTTTTAAAAAAATACTGCAAAATAAACAAACATACAACGTCCAAAATGTATGCGAAAATCGGAACATTTGCCAAAATTTGAACATTGCCGTAAGAAAACAGATTGTAAGAAATTCCGATGAATAAAATATACAGCGATGAGTAAAAAATCAATGTGCAATTAAATTCATGGATCTGCTCTAACAATAGCCGCTTCTAATTCACTAGTCTCGAATCAAGAATTCGAAAAAAGAACAAGACAAAGAACCGTGTCATTGTTAAGAAATCGTGTATCTGTGTAATTTGATTTCTCCATCCTCTAAACGCAAACAGATAATTCATTCGTGAAAAATATTCGCTTCATTTTCCTGATCCGTTCGTCGATTTCGGTGGAAACTCTTGTAAACATATTGACCTGTTCACGACAACCCAAATGATGAGTCTGTAGGTAGATTGAATCCAAATGAGGTTGAAATGCGGGAACGTGTTTTTCCACAAAACGCAATATACTTATTGCCTGAAGCGGAATATCGAATAAGAAAAGAATGCAAATTAACGAAGCAGAGAACGAATTCGAAAGCTTTTCTTAATGCAGCAATTAACGGGAATAGAAGTCTGAGGCAAACATACGCAAAACCGTTTTTAACCTCTTTTCTGTCTTAAATCTCGTGATTCGTTTTGTTTCGTTTCAATCTGAAGGAGGCGTCGAAGGCTTTTCTTCTTTACCTTTCGATCGAATGGATGTGCGGAATTTGCAAATGCTAAAGACGAAAGAAAGAAGGGCTATTTGTCGCGAAAGTAAGTGTTTGGAGATTTCATTGGGGAGCTTTTTCTGCTTAAAGAGGTGCTTTGTTACTTAATATCGAATTCAGAACATGCCGTCTGACGTTAAATATGCTCTGTTTGTTTTTATTTGCCTTGAGGCACTTTAAAGTATAGTTAAGAAGCTTTAATCTTTTGACTAGGTGATTTCTGTAAAGAAAAATGAGACAAACAGGAGAGATTTAGAGATCAAGTATCTTTTTGTACTCTTAACATCTAAGACAAACCTTTGTCTTAAATACGGAACTGAAAAATAACGTTAATCCGATGTACTGATGTTGCCTTCTTGAACTTTTGATTTAAAAGAACAAGGAAACACTGAAAATTTAAAAACGCAATTCGAGATCTTACATTTTTGAACGAGTTTTGCAATATATTTTAACAATATTTACTTGGAAAAAATTTTCCTGTTGATTACAGAATGCTTGACTTTTTAATGAGAATTATAACTTATAATATGGTAGTTAGAAATGAAAAAAAATTAAAACGATAGAAAATGTTACATGATTTTATTGATCCTAGAGAAAGATTCTGATATTGTTGTCTTGTTTACACTAAATACAATTCGACACAAACATAATGCACAACATTTAAGTTAATTCTATTGACATAAAATAACTTTATTTAACAATATACCAACAAAAACTAACTTTTTAAGCAAACATTTTCTTAAAACTTACTAGACTAGAACTACTCTAGAGCTTCTGAAATTCACAATTCTGGAAAAGGTACAGTGGCTGAGAGACAGCGTAAATGATAAAATCGTGGCTTAGCAGCCAGATTGTTGCGAGTTCAAGATTCAATTCTACCGAAGAAATGTCGTAGATGGAAATGCAGAAGCTGTTAACAGGAAATAAAAGCAAGCTGTGATTGTATTATATTACGTATTATTTCACTAATCTACTCAAATCAAAATAAATATTTTTTTAACCCAAGTGAGCTATTTTTTTTATTTATTGCTGTTGTCTCTTCTTCTGAAGTATACTCCTTTCCGTAATTGAAACAATCCATACACTGAAGAGAAAGGAAGAAATAAAATTTGTCAACGAAATCAACGTATTTATTTAAAAGTAGATTCATAAAGTATTGCACCAGGGAAATGTTACCTCGCACAAAATAGGAAGTTCAAACTTATGTTGTCGTTTCCTTCCCTTCCGGAAGGAAGGAAAGTTGCCAGAGCCTGAGACAGGTTGGACTTCTACACGATAGATGGCGACAGCACCTATCTTCACCTCCACAATTTAGGCTTGAGCTAGAGGGGAGGGAAATATTCTCCAAAATCCTGCACCTGTAGTTTCTGCTGCGACCACCCACAAGACTTTCGGGCCGACTGACTCCGTGTGCTAGAAGGGTATTTGGGGGCATCGGGCATCTAACCCTGGCCTTTCGGTCTGGAGTACGATGCTCTAACCACTAGGCTACCCACGAGTTCAAACTGATCTTAAAATTTAAAGAGGACTTGATCTATTTACTCTCAAAAGTGAATTTTGAAAGATTTTACCGGATAATTATGCTTTTATTACAATAAAATATTACCCCTATTCGAGGGAAAGTATTCCAAAATAAACAGAAAATTAAATCCTTAAAGATTGCTCTACTTTCCACATAGATGCTTTGGTAGATAATTTGAACAAAAAAATAATTTAATTTGATAACTCCAAGAATTTTAAAAAAAGCAGAAGATATGCAGATCTAATTTTTTAAGATTAAATTGAGCCGAAAGAAATATGGAAATTAAAGAATTCAACCGACATTACAAGACCAAGAGTGAATTGTCAAATACGATAAATACATCAGAAAGAAACGAAAAATCGCAATAATACACTTTCTTTCGAGAATAAACGTTCTTAAAACTTTCAACTCTTATGAATTTCTCTTTCATTTCTAAAAGCTTTCATTCTTTTTTACCATTAATGTTAAAATGTTAAACATTTTCAGCTTAAGGAGAGAGTATATTCTTAAGGTTTAAGGGTTACAGAACATTATGGCTTGAATTCTTGGTGAAAAACAGGCCTTAAATTTAAAAGGTTGTGCAATAACAGAAAGAGGCTTCTGTCGTCGATGACATTGCTCTATTATTCCAAGAAATTGCAGTATTTTCGGAATTTTTTTGGTAATATTTAAATCCCACTTCATTGAAAATTCATAGAAGATTTTATAACTATGTGTGTGCTTTGTGAGAAACTTTCAATTATATAAACAAAAATATATAATAATATAATATCAATGTTGTAGTTTTGAAGAGTATCTGAATTGATGCCATCGTTGAACATTTTCCCCACATTTAGTCATTGGTATAGGAACTTCCACATAGAGTACATAAATCGAGCTGTATGTTTTTACCATTTCCTCATAAGAGCTTTTTCATCTCGGTTATTTCAATAGGTAAATTTCTTCCTCTGCTCTTTTTGAGATTGAAAAGTAAGTACCCCCTTGTCTGGATCATCCATCATCCTAATGAGTATCCATATCTAATGGGAGCTAAGTAGGTCAAAGACTTCCGCATTCATTATAGAACGTATAGCATTTAAAAGGCTCAGAAAAAAAAAGATGGATGAACGTAAATACAAGCTAAGTTGAGATAAAATCGAATAAATTGTTTTTTGATCATTTTTATGATATTAACAGATATTGTTCTATTATTTTCGTTCGATCAAGGTAAGTTTCATGTTGAAACTTTAGGGACCGAAAGACAACTTTTAGAGTTATGAAATGTCGAGGAGATATAAATAGTTGTTGCATGTGGTAATGATATGATCTACATGCATGTGGAAGGGATAAAAAGCTTATGGAATGCACACTTTTGCAGCCCTAAAAAAATCAAACATTCTTTAGCTATAATTTATTTATGCCCTCATTATTTTCATTGCCTCTTATAGCCCTCATTATTTTCATTGTTTTCTTACGATATTTTTGTTTTAAAACAAAATATTCATTTCTCATAGTTAAATGAAAAATAAGCATAAAGTTGTAATACTTCATGAACATGTAGAGCAGGAGTGTCAAACTCGCTGCCCGCGGGCCACATGCGGCCCACAGCGAGCATTTTTGCAGCCCGGTCAATATATTGACATACATAAT
This sequence comes from Trichonephila clavipes, assembly GCA_019973935.1. NCBI lineage: Eukaryota > Metazoa > Arthropoda > Arachnida > Araneae > Nephilidae > Trichonephila > Trichonephila clavipes. The sequence goes on from BMAU01018399.1 coordinate 908,852, forward strand.
ACAATAATAATACAATATCAAAATAATACATGCATAATATACAATATCAAAAATCCTCCCGAAATAGGAAAGATAGTAACAGAGAAGAGATATCAAGTGACAGGACGTACATATTAAATTTTTCTTGTTCTTTTACATATGTTTATTATAATGTATTATTCAAAACAAACCTATGTTTCTATGAATTTTGATTTCCTTTGCGGCCCACCTTAAATTAAACCTTGTTTATTTGGCCCAAGTTTACCTTTGAGTTTGATAACCTTGATGTAGAGACTATTATTTGGTTTTTATTTCTACTTAAACTATGATAAAAAAATACTGAAAAGAGTTCAAAAGTATTAGTAGAGTTTCCCTCTAACACACATATGTATCTTATAAGAAAATTCCAGTTCATAGAGGCATTTGATCTAATGATGCTCCTCGAATATTGTTGGAAATTTCGATTAATTACTGCTTTAATAAAATATTATTCAGTAGATTAATTTTACATATTTCATAAAATGGTTAATAATTATATAATTCTTTGAATGGAATCATATGCCTGATTCTGCATAGACAAATGGAATAAGTTATGTATTGGATGAACGGAATTTATCAAGAAACTCGTGATCTTTTAAAAGTTTTATGACTCGTTCATTCTTTACAAGAGGAGATACCAGCTCTCAAGATGCTGAAAACAGGAACAGAAGGAAAAGAAAGTTAACTTTTCTTAAGAATTATGCTTTACCATATGACAATTGTGACGAATATTTAATATGAAAGCATATACTACCTAGTTTTTGAAATACCTCCTCTGTTTTTAAAATGATAAAATAAGGATGAAACACAGAATCCACATGAAAAAATATTTATTAACTTCGAATAAAACAGTACTACAAAAGTTGAATTAAAACAGTTTAAGCCAATCGAAATATAAGTTATTTATAAAGCTTTACTTTCACCGAATTAGATAGATTTTTAAATTGCGCATTAAATCATTAACATAAGAATTTAATTTCAATTTAAGTATCAAGGTGTGATGCCAAAATTTGTAGAATTGCAATTTAATTGTAAATACAATTTGGCTTTAAAACATTATATAATATCAGTATTAAAAGGGGTTTTTTTGTTTGTTTATTAATATTTGACTAAAAGAATTCCGTTGTTTCATGTTTTTTTTAGTCATCTTTTAGCATTTTTTCCTTTTGCATTTGGATCTGCTGTAAGCGCTGAATCCCCATAATCTATTCCCTATTCGCGAAGAGTGGTTTTTTGAGATACAAAGATTTAAATAGTTCTTCAAGAATATCTCAGTCCTATTATACTTCTAATTAAAAAGTATGCAAACAATATGTATTATTTCTTACTATTTCTCAGCTAAGAACATCATATTCGATTTCAATTGATGGTGGAAATATTCATTTAAATTTTATAGGAATTAGGGACGATATATAGTTTGTGTTCATACAAAGAATTTCTACTAGATCTCTTTTGAATTGTGGCTTTACCTACTTCAGATGTAACGAAAATATTGGTAATAATATTGGGTGCTTAGCAAATTATAGACATTTATCAATATGGTAGAGTATTACCAATATAACTTTATTCATCAATAATTAATCGTTAATTCGTCTTTATTCGTTCAAGGGACTTTTTAACATTAAATATCATTTTAAAAGACAGATTGAACTTTCGGTACTCACGTTTTAACCCCATGTCAACAATTAATCACCAAAGGTTAACTGCATGCCAGAGATTAATCGTCAAATATTTTACAAGTTTTGACAACCTATTTGAAACTATGGACAGTAGTTAAATTTTTCCATTGCAAGCAAAAATTTATTGAAATTCATCAGATTGTCAATGGAAAAGCGTTAATACGTACGGGTTGAACTTTTTGCTATGATTAGAACAATTTCAAATTTCTCAGATGTATCTCAGACGTTGGTTTAACAGGACAAGGGATTTAAAGTACTAAAACACAAATTTTACGGCAACTTCATGAAATTAAGCTCGAAAGATTTTTAAAATGTATTAATACTAAGCATGAATATTTACTGAATTATACTCATAACACTTCGATAGATTAAAAAATTTTGCTTTCTTCTCATGTACATTTAAACTTTTTTCCCTGTGGTTTAAAATTTAAAATAAGTTTTCGTTAAACTACTACTTCTATTTAAAAATAAAATAAAAATGATACATAGATTTTTTAATTAAATCATTTTTAGAGATTGATTTTTTTAAAACTTTGAAGCAAGTTTTTTAAAACATGTCTCAAACTTTCTTCTTTTTTAATTGAAATATTTTTAAACAAATACTAATTTACAAATGATTATTTTTATTTTTACGTTAAAAAGTACAATTTTGAAATGAGATGACTTTCAAACAAACTACCTCAAAAGGCCTTTTGAATGCGTAAAGCACCATTTTGAGAAAGATGAATGCAATCAGAACAAAGAGTCATATTCCTAAGAAAGTACGACGCCCCATAACACATACACACACAAAAAAAGACACTTGATGACCGAAAAGCAGTGTGGTACTTTTTCTGTGCTTAGTTCCAAATATCAGATGCCACTAAGAAAACAGAACATATGGCCGTGCTTTCTAGCTGAATGCGTCCCGGCGCAGTATCAACCTATAGTCATATAAAGTGAGCATTTCACTACCAAACCAGAATCAGAATCAATAACCGATTTCAATCCTTCATTGTCACGCTGCTTTTCCGCTATTTGATAGCAATCGATTTATTTCCCCGTTTCCTGAAAACGTTTGATATGGAACGGATATCGGTTGAAAATACGGCTATAGATTTGAGGTGTCTTTGTTGCCTTCAAAGGACCTTATCGTTCTTTCCTCCGTAAAGAAAGATTCAAGAGTTTGTGGCCGGTTTATATTGTAGAAACATGCCACTCTATATCGTGTTTCTAAAACGACGGGCACATAACACACAAATAACTTCTTATCAAGAATGCTATATTTACGTCTGCTCATGTAATCTAATGTCTAAAAAAAGAAAGTTGAGTAATCTCTTTCCTGAAGAACTGCGACATCTCTTGTACTAACATCAAATACTAATTTAAAAGAAGATTCGGTGGCTATATGTGGGCTCATAAAAGACTATGTTGGGTTCATTTGTAATTACAAACTAACTCGTGCTTACATCAATGAATATGAGAAAAATTATTATTGATTCAGATTAAATGGATTATGTCTTTATATATTTGCCAAAATAACAACAAAAGGCTATTTTTGGGTTCATTTGTACTTTGAAATTCGTGCTTACGTCCATGAATATGAGAGGAATCATTTTTGGATACAGCTTAAATGGATTATGTCTTCACATTTGCTAAAATAACACATCATTAAAATTATTTTAGCAAAACAATACTCAGTTCTCATTTTTAGTATAAACTGTCAACATCAAAATATTGTGCTTTCATTCTTATAAAAAGCTATAATACTGTACATTATTTTAGTAACGCAACACAAGAGAGCAAGATCAAGTTTGAAAGTGCTCTTGCTAATATTTTGAATGGATCTTCATTCATGGGATTCAAAAAATACTTGGGGGAAGTAATTGACAGGATTATGATTTTCAATCGACAAAATGAAAACATTTCAGACTTACTGGGATTATTTAAGGACTTATTGTAAGTTTGATAAGTTACTCTCACTGTGGATTGAAATTGAAATTGTACTATTAAATAAATATATTAAAGTGGTAGCTGTAACATTTTGTTATTCAAAATGTCTCTAAAAATTTAATACATGTCTTTTAATTCGATTTTTTAAAGGTAAAACTAATATTCACGAGTGAGTAAAATGGCAAAGTGTTTAAATGCTCATATTTCATCACTGAAGAATAATTTAGCTTTTCAAAGAATCATAAAAATTAAGTATTTAGAAAGCATTCTGTTAGCATTATAAAAATTGTACATCAAACATTAATTATAATAAGTTAATTTATTACCATTCATTATATATCCTGAAAATTCATTGCTATATAGGATTAAAAAGAAATTGCTATAAATTGTTTGAGGAAAAATCAGTTGAATATTTCATTATATTTCATTTCCCACATTTCAGCTTTTTAGAATTAAAATTATATACTTAGTGTGATTCCAATTCGAAAATTCTATTGCAAATTATCATTAGGCAAGTCAAAAAAGAAACCTCTGACACTGTGAATCATCCTCAAATTATAAACAACATTTAAAATGTGCAGATTGGTTTGGTTTCATTTTCACAACAACCATTAATTATTAAAACAATATTTCTAATACTGACTTAGAACATTTGATTGTTAAGTGCCCCTAATATAAAAAAAATTTGATTAATATTAAACTAAAAGAGTTTTTATTTTTTTATTTTCATTATAGTATTCTAATTCAATAAATTCAAGAATTGTTTTTATTTGTAAAAAGTTTCTCCTTCCCTTCTAAAACTTTATTCTAGTTTATTTACCTAGAACAAACAAGAGACTAAATTGTTGACTTTTTTATTCGGAGTTCATAAAAAGGGCACAAACCTACTACTTTACCATGAAAGTGCACATTTTTTTATACGGATTATTTTATTTTTATACAAAATTCCAGATCCTAATTCTGATTTTCTCAAAATGACAAATCTTATGGAGCCACAATTAAAAATGATTCTTCAAAACAAGGTTTGTCTCAATCTACGAAGAATTAGGTCTTTGAATTTCATGCTCAAAATAAATCAATCGATTTTGTTTGTTTTGTTGACCTTAGAAAACTATGCACATTTCGGAAAATAAAATATGGAATGCAATATTCTAAAATATATTAATAATGACCATAATGGGATGCGTGAGTGCTCCTTTTTTCTATTTTAAAGATAAATGGGAACGTGTGGCTCTTTTTTTTATTTATTTGATGATAAAGTTTTGGAATGTGTGAATTAGTTTTTCTACAGATCTTTGCCTAAACAGTTTTAAAGAGTATACAGAAAATATGTCAAACAACCGATAGAGTGGTTAGCGACGCTGACTGCGGTGCCGTAGGGAGTGGGTTCGAATCCCGAAGAAGACATGGGTGCTTGTAAATGTATAGTGCCTTGGGGTAGAGTACATGGGGGTACTCTAAATAGCCGTCGAGTCGCCAGTCTTCTCGTTTTGTTGGTGGAAGGGGAAGAGAGGTGGGAAGCCCCTGGCCACCCTCAGGGTTTTCTCCCTCTAAATTCGGGTGAAACTGAGCAAAATCGTAATGCAGGCGTAAAAATTATAGCCCTTAGCCATGATGAATATCGCGGGCCTCGATCTGACTTCGTTAGGCAGGTGGCATTAGTCACAACAACAGAAAATATTTTCCGAATTCTCACGATGCGTTTAAATTCCTCAAAAGCACAAATTCATTTATATATATATATATATATATATATATATATATATATATATATATATATATATATATATATATATAATCCATAATAAAATATATACAAATAGTTATAAACCTAAGTATAACTAGTCAAAACAATAAAAAATACTAGCAACAGAGAGTAGTACAATAGCAAACTCTTGGCCTTAAGAGTCAAGATTGAAGGTGCCGGAATATATAAATGAACTAATTCTGCAAGAAATTCTCGAAATTTTTCAGATTTAGGTATGCAATCAAGCCTCTTACTTTTGGAAACATTTTTTAAAGCACGTATTATCAATAAGATTTATCAAAAATCAGAAAAATAAGCACAAAGGCTTGTATTTACAGCAAAAAAAATTATCTTGAATGCTGAGAATATGTTGAGAAATCCTTGTAGAATTTTTTCCATACTGTGTCTCTGCTAAAATACCTTGACTTTCTCGTAATTAATAGCAAATTATTTTTTTTAATTAAGTTCCCTTCCGTAAAAGTAGCTGAGGTATCCTGGCCACGGTCTCGTGGCTGGTGAAGTCGAATCCCACCGTGTAGATAGGAGGAGGAGCGCTGCATTTGTCAAGCCCTCACGTTGAGGGGATGGGGAAGTTTTGGAGAAGGATACAAGCATAGATGCCATCTATATCACTTGACAGAAACAAAGTTATGTGGTCATTCACCAATAGCTCGCGTGGAGCTTCAAAGTGTGGTATTAGTTAAAAATTTAATCTAGCCCTACTGTTGAGCGCCTCGCCATTTGTTGTGTTTACATCACTTCACAAATGCAGCGAAGTGAAATGATACGCGATGGGCGTGCCCACGCTAAGAGAAGAGAGTGTAAACAAGATGGCTATGGGCCGTTAGAATAAACAGAGTGAGAAAATCTACAGTCCACCGTGTTCTTTCTTGAATATGAGTTCAGTTTATTTAATTAGAGCTATCGATGGTTCAAAACACCAACTTTAATTATGATAGTTTGTATACAAATACACAGGACTTGCTTTACATTTTAGCTCCCATGAGGAAGAGGAAAATTGCCGCCCTTGTACCTAACTGATCATTTATTGTAGTATAATTAACACGCACAGCAGATGCTACTGTGAATAAAAAATGCCGTCCCTTACAATTTGATGCCCAGGATATGAATGTCTCTTGCCATTGCCTAACTCATCAATTTCGTATCAACGTCATGCTTTTGTGTTACATGAGGACTATTGGTGACATACCTCATAATTTTGAACCGCTGTCATTATCATTATCTAAATCCAGCCTTGAATGTTCAAAGTGATAAAGGGAACTGTAGTTTTAATTTACAACGAATATAAGGACGATATTCGATGCATTTGAGAGAAGATGATGTTGCGAATAAAATTAACTATTATAGAGGATTAGACGCCAATGGAATAACTTGACGACTTATATAATAATAATTAATGTCTAATTTTGAGAATTTGTCCGTTTCACACACACACACACACAATTTGTACATAATTTACTTTTTCAATTTTTAAATTATAGTGCTTGCCTCAAATTGATGCTTAGTTTCGTTTTATTTCTCAAACTCTCAGCGTGAAATCATTCATTGAAATACTAAGAACTGTTCCAGTTGTAATTTTGATTTTAATGAGAATCTGATTTCTTGCGGACTCCAAAACTGTAATAATTCCTCTAATTAAAGTCAAATCTCAAAATTGTACAAATTTAGATCAATTAAAACTTGAATTATAATGAAAAAAATATGAAAATTTTCAAACTTTTATCAGTTACTTCCCTTAAAATTTTTGAATCAATATATGTTTTGAAATAATTGCTTTATATGCTTCAACCTGATTCTCCTAAAGTTAATAACAGCAGACTAAACCAAGATAAGAAATTTCTGAGCATTTATTAACGCATCTAAGATCAAAATAATTATTTTTCATCTCCTGAAAAAGTACTGGCAATTAATAGGGAAAGCATAATTAGTGCCGCAGCTTTGGGCGACATTAATAAATTATGTTACTGAATATGCTTACCAAAGTGAGTTAAAAAAGTAACTTGTTACGCATCAACCGTTAGAAGTCATTAGTTATTTTTTATTCCAAAAATAAATTGTCACATTGAGGTCACTTACTGTTTTTGCCGCGATAAGAACATTATTGAAGGAGCTTATTTCCCATAAACAAGTAAATAATGTTGTAATCGATGTTTATTAATGAAAAGACGGGTTTGTGAGTGAAAAAATATTTCATAACCTACTTCGTATAAAACATTGTGTATGAAAACAAAGTGTTTGTTTAAACAGTTAACTAATGGCATTTCCTATCCATATATAGAAAAGTTTTTAATACTACTTGAAAACTCCTATATCTCACAGATAAACACATACATTCAAAGTAGTTACTTGAGGTCGGATAGTATAAGAAAACTGTTGGAGCTATAGTGCGTAGCATATTATTAAAAAGGGATTTGCCTTTTGAAAATAATTATTTTTTCTAATGCTAAATACATTTTAAATATTTGGAACGAGAAAGAGTTATTTTTAAGTCGCACTCTCTTTATAAAGCAACATAAGTCTTTTTGACGACTGACCTCGGTCATGTCGCGAGGACTACTCCTCCCAATCGTACCTACCACACCAACTAGATGACATTGAGCCTCGACAGATTAAGGGTGCATCGGTCGACTCTACACGGCTGGTATTTGGCCGCACCAAGACTGGCCTGAAGCACAGTGGCTGAGTGGTAGTGTATCTCGCCTTCACGCCACAGGTCTGGGGTTCTAATCCCAGGCTGGACAGGGTCGACTAAGCCTTTCATTCCTTCAGTGGGTCAATAAATGAGTACCAATATTGCTTGGGGACTTAAAACACTGTGGGTTTCACGTCAGACTGATCATTTGACCGAAACATCTGCACATGCACACCAGTGCCTAAAGTCACGTAAACTGAGATGGGCACAGCAGGCCTTGGCCTTCATAAGCTGTTGTGCCATTGAGTTCAGTTCAATAAGACAGTCTGGGTCAGCGTGATGCAGGACTAGCTCTCAAAGCTGTACGTCTTTCAGGGAAGTTCGTTAAAGTATAGAGATGATATTTTAGAGCCTTGTATGAGGCATTTTAGAGGGACAGTTGGCCCCCAGTTCATTTTTGGGGTAAATAACTGTCATCTACACAGGGCTCAGCTGACCGACGAATGCATCGAGACTGATGATATTCAGAGGATAGTATGGTCAGCCGGATCTCCAGACCTGAATTGCATAGATTATGTCTCAGATGTTCTTGAGAAAGCAATTACAAAAATCCCGGATATAATAAATGCTTTGGTAGAAGAGTATGTTTTATTTTCCCCAAGAGCTAGTAAAGAACATAAGAATTCGTTAGAGAGCTGCATTTGTGATCATACGCCTTATTAAAACCTTCACTAATTCCATCTGGCTACATTTTTAGACTATCGTGCTTTCTTCAGCATAAATCATGATCATAAGCGAGTACCGTTAATGCTTTTTTTATCCTTTTTTTAATATTTTCATACCAAGTTTCGCTTGAAGTGGTTAAGTAATTTTTTGAAAAGTACGCAAAAATGTGTGTCATATATATATATATATGCTGTTGTCATATATATATATATATATATATATATACAAAATCTACGAATATAAAAATTGTATTAGATATTAAAGTGATTTCATGTAAGTTAACAGCATTTCAAGGCCAATATAGGAATAACGTTCAAATTGGCAGCAGTTTCTTACCTTCCGATATCTGAAAATAATTTCGCATCTTTTTGGACTTTACACCTGACCCCGTTAAAGATCATCGTGCAGAATATAACGGGGTAGCTTCTTTTGAAATAAAACCTGCACTTCAAGTCCTCTTGTAGTTAAGCGTGGAAGTTAAAAGTGTGAGGTACTAGTCAAGGCGTTGTCCGCGTTGAAAATCACCTTGGTTCAAAATTACAAGATTTACTGTCAAAACCTTCCTGTTGTCTTATGCAACTCATTTGAAAATAGAACAAAACTTTAGTTTTACGCCTTTTGTTATAACTTTTCGGATATTTATCCTTAACATCCAATATGGGAATCCTGCACACATTTAATATTTTAAAATCAATTAATAAAATCTTTGAATCTTAAACATTAGTTTATTAAACTTGAATTATTTTTTCACCATTTGATTTTGAACAAACAGATTAATTCGTAGGATTTAAGTAAATATATTCCCCCTTTCATGAAATAACACTATATTTAAATATTTTATTGTTTAGAGAAATCAAATGACAAATTCTTGCACATGAATTCAGTTGAAACGAGTTGTGTGTGTGTGTGTGTGTGGTGAGAGAAAATCAAAGTAAAGTTTAAAAAAATATATTTTAGCACAATGGTTGTTGCTAAATCGATTAAAGATTCTTTAAAATGCCGGAACCATTTGATCCCAAAGTGCTCTCTTGTGAATATGCTTCCGAAATACTTCTTGTGGGAAACAGAGGAAGGTCTTTTATAACTATGCCTTGATTTTAAAGTTTTATTTAAAAGCTTTATCTTGTATAGAATCTTTACTAATAAAATCTGTGAATTCTAGAACACAGTTCTCGCAACAACTGATGCGTTTACATTCGGTGTTAAAAGTTCAATGATCAGCACAGAAAATGGAAACGTTTTCATTTCAAATCTCAAAATGTTCTTTTTCTTAGAAATTAAATTGAAGGGCTGTTTTTTTTCAGTGATGATATTGTTCAAATATTCTAAACGTTAGTTTTCTAAAAATTCAAGTTCAAATTGATAAATTTGAAGGTTGTTGATATGATATATTCTAAAATAATTTGAAGTTAAATCTTAAAATTCGTATTAAATACAAACGAATATAAGATAAACAGATGTCACGGATAAAAAGTAGTCACACATTAAAAATTATTGACTCTGAAACTTTAAACGTTTATGCTATTTCCCTGTTTTATTTAACGTAACTAATGGTATAGCGGGGCAATGAAGAGTTCCAGTGGCATTTTACTGTTCTCAGACTAGATCCGCTCTCGAGGCAATCCTGATGGCAACTCTCAACTGTCCCAGTATATAATTGCCCTTATATACAGAGTAGCTGCATCCCAAAGAACTTGCACTTTGAAATTGATACCGAGTCACGTAGGCATCTTCGTCAATAACCTAGCCAAGGAGGCGCGAAATTCCCCTCAACTTTCTAACAGACATACCCTTACTTTTACTGATGCAATAGCCAGACGTAAACTCACCTCCCATCCAGTTAAGAAGCATTTCATTCCAGATCTTAATTGGAATGGCGTAGTTTCAACTACCATAGTCAGACTACGTACAAGACACTTTAAAGGAATGAAAATATCCTCTGATAGTCAAAAAAATTACAATTTTTGTCCTCACTGTCCTGACATTCAACTTTCTCCTATTCATATACTTAATTGTTTGTATATATTGGCTAAATATCACAACATAGATCTAAACCCCTTGGACAGTAGACTGCTTCATTCGCCAAGGGTCGTCAACATACACGATCTGGCCAAAAGTATCCGGACACCCCTTAAAAAAGTGGTTCTGGCGAGTGACGCAATTTGATACGTATTTGAAAGCTATGAAAGTGTTGGTAGTGGTTTGTCAGATTGTATTTATGCGTTTGTGAGGCAATGAGTAAGTCAAAGGAGCTTAGTGAATTTGATCGTGGCAGTATAGTAGGATGCCACCTTTGTGGGAAATCAGTTCGTGAGAGATTGCGGACATTCTACAGAAGCCTAAATCCATTGTGAGTGATGTAATTGTGAAGTGGAAACGTCGAGGCAGTGAAACGGCAGAAAAACGAACCGGTAGGCCGAAAATACTTGGTGAATGCAGCCGCAGAACTCTGAAAAGGGCAGCGAAACAAAATCGCAAGTCCTCGTTAGTGGAAATTTCTCAGGAGTTCCAAAGTTCATCAGGAATTAGTGTTGGCAGCAGGACTGTCCGTTGAGAGAGAGAGTTAAAAAACTTGGGATTCCATGGTCCTGCAGCCGCTCATCAACCAAGCATCCCTCCACAGAATGCGAAGCATCCATTGCAATGGTGTAGAGCTCACCATCATTGGACTGTGGACATGTGGAAAACTGTTCTTTGGAGTGATGAAGCTCGCTTTACAGTCTGGCAGTGGGATGGACGCGTCTGGGTTTCGCGAATGCCCGGCGAACGTTTCTTTAAATTGTGCCCACTGCTAAGTTGGGTGGAAGCATAATGGTGTGGGGGTGTTTCTGTGAAGGTCCCCTTGGACCTCACTTTGAGAACGAGAATAAGTAGGAGTCAGATAAGAACCAGTAGCCATTTTTATAAATAACTTTCTTTATTTGGTTATCTTATCCAAATAGAATCAAAGACTTATTAACAAATATATCTAACTAGTATTATGAGGTTTTTTAAAGGGAATGTCCTTTAAATTAACTTAAATATTTAATGATACAATTAATTAACAATTAGAATATCGATCACGCAGAGATTACCACGATAAGAGATCCCAGAATTATATTCTATAATGTTCTTATTGAACATTTAACTTTAATCTCGCTCCTAATATAAATCTTTAGTGAGACTTCAAATATAAATTAATATTCACCACACTGAATCTCAAGTCTTCTTGGGATTAAATTATCCAACAAGAAATCTTCAATTATAAATTTAACTTCACTATTATCACTTTCTGCTTCAATCTCTTTCTCCTACTGCTCTAACTTTACAATTCCGTTTGACTTAAATACTTTATCTAATCTGCATATAACAAGGAATCCTGTCCTCTCTTTGGAGCTGATTGGAAATAGGTAGGGAATTAAATTTCCCTAAAAAAGACAACTCAGAAGGTTAGTGATAAAGTTCCGTATAGAGTTGTCACATTTCTCGTGGCTTGGCCTGGGCCCGTTAGTTCCTGTGATTGGAAACATGAACTCTGAGATGTATGTGGACATTCTGGACAATACTGCACTCCCAACTCAATGGCAATATTTCGGAGAAAGCCAATTTCTCTTCCAGCAGGATAAGTGCTCCATTCCCACATCGAGGCTTGCACAGACGGGGTTTGACGAAATGGGTGTTCAAAAACTGGACTGGCCTTCTCAGAGCCCCAATCTAAATCCCATAGAACACCTTTGGGACGAATTAGAGCGCAGACTACATAGCCAGCCAAATCGACCATTCTCACTGAAAGAACTCACTTCAGCTGTGATGGACGCCAGGAAGGCAATTCCTAAGGTCACCTATCAAAAATTGGTGGAAAGTCTTCCCAAATGTGTGCAGGCGGTCATCCATGCAACAGGGGGACCAACATCATATTAATATGTGCCTCAGGACGCTCTAAGTCTATACCACTGGGTGTCCGGATACTTTTGGCTAGATAGTATAGCAAGGGTCGTTTTGGACGCCTTCGGTGCCATTTGATTTTTTAGCACTGATTGGACAAGACAACAACACAGCAATAAATATGATATTAACAAGCAACCAATGACTACTCTGCAGTATTTTCCTTTATTAGGTATCATTTTGTTTCACATTTTTGCTCTCAGTTATAAGATGGTTTTAATAAACGTTAGTCCCCGATTATGACCACCAGATTTTGACAATTAAGTAAATACCTTTTACTCCTAACCAAAATATGGGAATTCAGTAAAATTCAGTTGTTTTAAAATTGGGGAATGTATGGGATGAAAAATTCAGCTTAATTTCCATTTTCCTTATGCCATGTGATGGTTTTAGTTCAATCATAACTCGAATCCGTTACTCGATAGTCGTTGGTCTTTATCTTATCTACTTGTCTGTGTGTGTGACTACGTAGCTTTAATATAATACAAGAAAAACATTATCTAAAACTATTTTCTCTCTATATCTCTTTCATTTCGAAACTATCGGAAAGCTCTTAACTCTGGGGTAAATTTATTGCAGCAGAATTTAAAACTTGTTTAACAGAGTTTGATGTCATGTATTATAAAAAAAAAATTTAAGTCTGGTAATAACGTAAAATTGATTAACTGTTTTCATCACTTTCTAAGAAGAGAAATCCATTTCATGGGTGGAAAGTAATTATTATATTGCTAAATATTTCGTAAACTTTTAAATAACGGGACAACTAATGTTTGTAATAAATGAAATTGTAATTAGTACAATACACTCACAGTCTGTTTTAATATTTTCAATTAATATGAGTAAAAATAATAGTTGTAAAAACTGTGCAATATGTTTGCGTAGCACACTATTTTATTTTCTTTATTTTTCATTCTTCTTATCCTTTTTTAAATTTAATTTTTTTGTTCTTTGTTCTTAATTTCTGTTTAATCTTTTTTATCATTAAAAACTTTCTATCTTGTTATAAGCTTTTTTTGTCAGCAACACGAAAAGAGTTTGCAAACTTTTAAGCTAGTGCCGTTAGAATAATTTTTCTCCGTCAACTAATGCCTTTTTGCATTCCACAGGATCTCGCAATACTTAGAAATTCGAAGACATTACAAAGACACTAGACATAAAAAAACCTCCAGAAATTTGAGTGAATTTACCTAAAATGATTTGTTAAGAAAAACTCTATAAACACGCGATTATATTAATATGTTTTTACACAAATATTCACATAAGCAAATTTTCAGTCATTTAGCGTTTACTTTTCTTTCCTTTTTTAATTTAACTTAAATTATTTCAATGATTTTCTATTTATACGCATTAATTGCTTTCTTTTTTCTCCCAAATCCTTTTTTAGAAACTAAAATGCTCACCTTGAGACTGAAATTTTCTTTCAAAACCATTAAATTTCCATGCTTGTTTCAAAATAAAATTTCACGTATAGTTTCTCAATTGGTTTCGTTATTTTTTTAATTCACGGCTAAAAATATTTAATATGTTTTTCCACTAAAAAAAAAAGAAAAAAAACAATAACAAAACAGAATTTTTATTTCTTTTTTTAATTTAACTTAAATTATTTCAATGATTTTCTATTTATACGCATTAATTGCGTTCTTTTTTCTCCCAAATCATTTTTTAGAAACTAAAATGCTCACCTTGAGACTGAAATTTTCTTTCAAAACCATTAAATTTCCATGCTTGTTTCAAAATAAAAATTCACGTATAGTTTCTCAATTGGTTTCGTTATTTTTTTTTAATTCACAGCTAAAAATATTTAATATGTTTTTCCACTAAAAAAGAAAAAAAACAATAACAAAACAGAATTTTTATTTCTTTTTTTAATTTAACTTAAATTATTTCAATGATTTTCTATTTATACGCATTAATTGCGTTCTTTTTTCTCCCAAATCATTTTTTAGAAACTAAAATGCTCACCTTGAGACTGAAATTTTCTTTCAAAACCATTAAATTTCCATGCTTGTTTCAAAATAAAAATTCACGTATAGTTTCTCAATTGGTTTCGTTATTTTTTTAATTCACGGCTAAAAATATTTAATATGTTTTTCCACTAAAAAAGAAAAAAAACAATAACAAAACAGAATTTTTATTTCTTTTTTTAATTTAACTTAAATTATTTCAATGATTTTCTATTTATACGCATTAATTGCTTTCTTTTTTCTCCCAAATCATTTTTTAGAAACTAAAATGCTCACCTTGAGACTGAAATTTTCTTTCAAAACCATTAAATTTCCATGCTTGTTTCAAAATAAAAATTCACGTATAGTTTCTCAATTGTTTTCGTTATTTTTTTAATTCACGGCTAAAAATATTTAATATGTTTTTCCAGTAAAAAAAAAAAAAAAAAAAAAACAGAATTTTTATTTCTTTTTTTAATTTTAAATTCAACTCAAAAATCTATAAGATTAATTCTTTTTTTTTACATTCCAATATATGAGGAGAAAAATTTGTGATAACATTTATCAGTAAGCTATTTAAATGTATATGAAAAAAAAAAAACTTTGAAAGTTTTAATAACTCAGAAAACAAAAACTACTTCAGAAGGAAATTTTTAATGTAATATAAACATATGAAAATAAATCGTCAATGCTGAATTTTATGAAAATCAAAAACATGAATCATTTTATCATTTTTGCTGTCCTGTCCCGCCAAGTAAACATGCAAGATACTTCTTGTAGCGCAAACAAAGGTCAAAAGTTTATTTAAAACGTATATACTAATAAAAATAATGCATATATAATTCTGATATTTTCATTATTTATCAGAATGGAAACATCTTTATTCTTCAATTTCACACCTTTTCCTTAAAATTTAATTAGCATGAACTTTAACAAATAAGAATTACTCCATATTATGCTAACTAAACAATAGTTATTGAGACAGTTGCTACTTTTCTCACAAGTTCATACACATATAAGAGTTCTGGGGAATAGTAAAACCCCTTGAATCGATGAAAATGTCTGGAATAGCAGAGTAAATCGCGAATTCTTGTCTAAATAATTGTAAAATGTTTTAAGCGAGGCAGAAATACAGGGAGAAATTTTATTTTAAAAAGGCAAAGCTTCTTTATTTTAAGTAAGTTATATCTGGGAACTTTATTGCCGGTGGCTGTTAAAAATCCCGAATTATGCTTGCGTTTTACTATGCTCGCTGTTTTATTCAAATATTTATTGTCTTAGTATGTTGCTAGTTTTTCACTAGTATTTTGGAATCTTACTGATTTTTCATAGAATGTATAAATATTTTTAATTTGTAACTCACAACTAAATATATCAGCTCTTGCATTCATATTGATTTCGGAAATATAGAGTAATATTTTCTAACAAAAGGAGATTGTTCAAGAAATATATTTTAAACAAAGCAAATAAATATCACTTTCCTTTGAAAATAAACATAACAATATATCTCTCTCTTTATCACGCTCTCTCGAAGGCATAAGCTAATGATTTATAAAAAAAAAAAATTTCTCAAAAGCACAATTTCAAGCAGATAAAATTACGAAACATTTATGAATATCACAAAAATATATTTAAATCTCACATTTTTCGTTCTCTGAACCTTAAGGTATCCAACTACGTTTGGAACCGTGATTTTAAAAAAGCGCATAAATGGATTATTTTCATGATATTTAGTGTCACTTAAATTAGAATACATGTATAAAATTGTTTCGTTATTTGGACAATAAAAATTATTTAAATACAATATTTTGGCATAAAATTAACTTAGAATAACCTTTTTTCAAAATGTTCTTTTATAAAAAATTCTTCTAAAATAATAATATTTTGCTTATATAAAGTAAAGACTTCTCCAAAGAGTCTAAACTATTTTTTTTTCAAAAATTCACATTATTTTCAGAGTTACAACTAATTGAAATAATTATCGGCGTTTTTTTTCTAAAATTTCTCCCCTCTGTTGTCGTAAAACATGGATAAACCCACTTCTAATTTATGTATTTCAAAAATTCTTGTTGAGCCTCTGTACAGAGGTCTGAGCTATATACAGGCAAAATATTATTATAATAGAAGCATTTTTCACAAAAGGAGAATATTTTGAAAATTGGACATTCTATGTTCATTTTTTGTCAAAATATTGCACTTAAATATTTTTTATTGTAATAATATTCTTAAAACAATTTTATATACATTTTCTAATCTAAGTGACACTAAATATCATAAATATTATCCATTCATATGCTTTTTCAAAATCACGGTTCCAAACGTAGTCGGATACCTTAAATTAAAATCTTTCACGAAATAAGACTTTTTTTTCTTCTCAAAGCTTTACTGGATGCATAACATTACACAGTTTAAATATAATTCAAGGTTTTCCGAAAAATGTCTAGAAAATTGAAACGAAACCAACGCATATTAGTTCCTTCATAGTCTTTGAGATCATTGTATTCTGATAATAAGGTCATGAACGTCACACACACTCCCGCTGTTTAGTGCGTTCGAATAGCGATTCCTTCGATGAGATATGGAATGGATCAGCGGGAGCTCACGTTCACATAAAATTCGAATGAAATATAAAATCCTTATAGGGTACATAGTATAGAAACTACAGAAAATTAATGACTAAACTAAAGTATTTTTCTTACTTTTTGATTGTAGCACAGAATTAGCAGGTACAGAATTAGCAGGTCGTTTGCCGAAAGTTGATTCCACAGCTCTACAGCAAAAATATGTACCGTAAAATCCGGCGTATTACGTGCAGCTATACTTTCAGCTGCAACTTTTAACTTTTAGATGTATTCGCCGTATAACGTGCAACCCCCTTTTTTTTACGAAGATACCTGAAATGTATGAGTGCATGCTCTAATATTTTAAAGTCAAGGTGTCATTCAGCTTTAAAAAAATAGTATATTTCTAGAACTACAACCCTTTGAGTTCACAATGAATGTCATTTCTTTTAAATGAACAGAATTTCGATATATATAGTCTAATTTTTTTTCCTATGCTCATCTTATTTTCTTTTTTTTTTAAAGCTCTCATTTTTATACCCGGCATATAACGCACGCACCCGTTAATTTCAATCATATTTTTTATGTCAAAAGTGCGCGTTATGTCAAAAGTGCGCGATAACTTTTTTCCATGACATTCCTCTTTTATAAAAAAAAAAAAAACCTTGGACCTTCATCTTAAGGCTGTTTTCGACATATACACGACAGCGTGAATTTGACGAGGAGCACATTTTCGGACAGAAAAAATGCCTCAATTTTTATAAAAATTTGTGACTCATGTACCCCTTGTGACCCTTATAACTCATATATTTATCTATAATATAGTGTTTTTAAAATTTAAAAATATTTCATAAATAATTAGTTCTTTTTAACATGTAAAGGGATAGCTCGTATACAGTGGCGCACACAAGGGGGGGTCATGGGGGTCCGGGCCCCTCCCCCAAAGCCCTTGATTTTTTTCCAATTGATTATAATTCTAAGTACATAGTACGTAAAATTTAATTAAGTATTTGTTATTAATGATTAATTTTATCAATTAATGCTAATTATTTATTCAATAATTAGTTTTTTACTGTATTTTGTTCCCGAAAATCGACAAAATCAAAAGGAGCATGATACAAGAGTGGTGAACTTTCGACCCCAGACCCCCTTTGAAAAATTTCTGTGTGCGCTACTGCTCGTATAGCATTACGGTACAGGAGAAATATTGCGAAATACATTTTATAAAAGAAAAATGTCAAATCGGATAAATATGAGCATTATGATAAAATAAGTGATTCTCTCTACAGAATAGTGAAGCCAGAATATATATATATATATATATATATATATATATATATATATATATATATATATAATATTAATGTTGTGCTTTTATATCTGAAAAAATATTCCGAATTTGGTCCCTATTCTTTAACATTAGCCGAAGATAGCCTTAAGTAAAATCTCTCCTGTAAACTCTGTAGTCGCAGTAACTTAGTGGTTATTGTCCGTACCCGTGGCCAGCGTGTCATGAGTTCGAACTTCGTACCACCGAGGACCTACCGTGTAAAGGGGCTGTTGCACGTCTTTCGAGACTCAAAGTCCTCTTTTTAGCGTGGCGTGGAAGTACGGAGAGGAAGGTACTAGATCAGGTGCCGTCCTCGTCCCATGACCGAGGTTCATAATTAATAGCCCTCGTGTTGTTTAATTGTGAAACGTTAATAAACACTTACTTCCATAAACTCTTTCCTTAATCGTTTTCATCCTTTGATCATGTGTCTGAATTATGGAATTTAATGCTATTAGTTCATGGTGTAGTTTTAAAATTAATTTCTTACGTTTACCTAGCAACAGCGCGAGTGCTGCTGGTGACAGATTTGAAAATTTTGGACAATACAGTTAAGTAACTGGCACTCTACATCGCCGCCACGTCACTGTGTGGATTTTGAGCTACGACCGATTCAGCAGACATCAGACTCGCTATTCGATGAACCTCTAGTAGAATCAAGACTCAAACATCTGGTTCGACGGAAACATTATCGGTCATGAGCTTACAACTATTGGGTGTTAAGAGTTGGCGTTCGCAAACTCTCCCCCCCCACACACACATATGAAAATTGGTGACTATAAAATAAAAGCTACGGTTCTCATTTTTTTTAAAAAAAAAAGCTCTCTTTCTACCATATGGACTTTTTCTTTATGACATATGTTGTACAGATTACGGATATTCAAAAAATAAAACTATGAAGGAAAATTACTAGCTACATTGAAAAAATAACTAAAATAATTTATAGCAAAATATTAAAAAATGGTAGCAATACTTCTTTCCTAGCACATTAACTAGCAATTGATAAATAATAATCAATTTTTTAATAACAATAATTCAGTGATGCTTCATATTAAAAGCAATTCTAATCATAATTTAATTCTTTAATTCATTCATTCATTAATTCATGTTAATGAGATTACTATATCATGTATTCATCATGAACGAATCTGAAAAACGTTAAATTCTTTTTTTGCATTCTTAATGTGTATTTCATACATTTGCAATTTACTAAATTTATTTGTAATAGAAGGAAATGCATGATTTCAATCATCGCAGCTCTTTATAAATTAATATAACTAATAATTTAAGATAACCCTAGAGTACAGTTTTGAAATGCGACGTTAATAATCAATAAATCAATCAATAATTGTTAACTTGATTGCAAATTTTCAACACCTGATCTTAAACAATGGACTCGATCCGAGAATTTTCTGAATGAAAGTCTGGTACTCTTACTACAGCTACCAATTTAAATAGTTTTCATTCAATTACTTATTCAGCAAAGATTAACTCCCTTTTAAGACTAACTATTAGATTTTCTACAATTATTTACTAGTTAATCGTTATTCAAAGTATTAAGAGATTTTGATGAGTGCTTTTAAAATAAAACCTTTTTAATTACTCGCAGTAACTCTTGAAAGTAATTATCAGTTTCTATGCTGCTCGGTCTTACGTTATAGAGTCTGACGGCTCTATTTTTATGGCTAAAGTTCAACTTGGGTAAAATGATGGTAAAAACCAATACCGAGTTCTTTTTTTTAATATTATCTATCTTGATGAAAGGGAGTTTATTTACTTGTTTCTTTGTTCTTTTACTAACAACCCCAATGCTTTCTAATAAGTTTACTCCGAATTAATGAGGAAACTTATCCCTCCTATGTCCCATATTCTCCGAACCCAATGAATAATGTATGAATGTAGTGAGATAATTCATCTTTCTTCAGCCTCCTTTTTATATGATAATTATGCGATTTTACATATAAATATATATACATATATGATGCTCATTAAAATGATGTCCTTCCTCTTTCGGAGCAACATTAAAATACACACTAAACTTTCTCTTTTCGTCATAAAGCTCCATAAAATAAAGACTCATCTCATTCTTCATAAGAAAACTTCAGGAAATATTTTACGTAAAAATTACTTGGAACATTATTGAAATTTTTTCTACGCCAAGTGTTGCTTGCGTAGACAGCTTTTAATGGGTGGATTTAACAATCGATTATATTTAATCAGCTGTTTTAATTTATTTTTAAATACAGTTCAGAGAGTGAGGAGTTTACATTTAGTTTCAAACTGCTGGTCAAAAATTTATTTTTTACTGACTGAGTAAAAATATTTATTTTAGATGAAAAGTTAGAAACTTGTTTTGCAACATTAGTGCCATTTTTTAAAAAAGAAATTACACCAACTTTTTGTCATTTGTTTTAAAAGACAAGGTTGATTAACACATTGTTTATAAACGTCCTAAAAGCCACGACGACAAAACTCATACTTTTAAACGATCAAAAGGGGAAGACAACACCTGAATTGGAGCCCTATTCTCTAAAGTTCCACACCATACCAACGGGAGAACTTTGAATCTTGACAGATTTAATGTGAGTCAGCCTTTTACACGGTAAGTCTTTAGTGGCACCAGGATTTGAGCTCCTAACTCAAAAAAAATAAATAAATAATACACACTTATTTTTAGATGATGTAATATTACATCATCTAATTATTCTGACCACTCACAGTATTCTATTAAATCATTAACGGAAATCATATGATTTCAAAAACTGCTGTTTGAGGAAGCTATAGAAGCCGACATCTTCCAAACGAAAGAAGAACGTTTTTGACACTAGGGCTGTTTCGTGTGTTGTTGCTGTGTGTTTGGTCTTTTATGTTTGTTTGTCTAATGAAAAAGTAAATTAAAATACCAAAACGGTATTGCATCCTTTCAACGACTGTAACTAGATTATCCGAGTAAATAGTTTTAATTCAAGTGAAATTGTCACATATATACTTATATACAATTCAGAACAAATTCAACACAAAATTCTGTTCAGATACTGTTAAACCAGGTTTTGTGCGGTTGATAGGGACCACGTAAAAATAAAATTTCATAAATTCTTACATATAACAAACTAATTCGTGGAAATACTAAAGAAAATTTCTTTTATGCGGTGGATAGGGACCGCATAAAAAAAGTCGCATTTATAAAATATGCCAATTATTTACGAAATTGATGTAAGAGTACTTTCATAAAAAAATAAACAATTAAATATTACACATGGAAACATTTTAAAAATATATAGTTTCTCATTCTATACACGGATAAGTTTTCAAAATGCACATACATAATTCATTGCTACTCATCGTAATCCTAAGCCCTGTAATGAATAAGTTCAAAATAGCTTTCGTCACTTGAAGTTACAATTTCAATAATGATAATGATGATTCATATCAATAATGATGTGTATGAATCTATTGAAATGATACGGTCCATAAGAAAAATTAAAATGTGGCGCTCTTCCCAATTTTAACAGTTTCTTTCACTCAATGCAAGTTTTTTTTAAAAAAAAAATCATGCATTTTGATCTCACAGAATATAATATTCATAATGAGAAAGCATAAATTAAATGTAAATGGAATTAAATTATAAAATTATTACCATTACGGTAGGAAAAACTTAAACAAAAAACAAAAACAAAAATTTTTAATAGAAATAGGCAAAGCAAAACAGTTAGTGTTTTTGATCAGGAAAAATGCATTTAAAAATATTAATTCCAAAAAAATATACTTAAACCATATTAGTAAAACTATGATGTGAAAGATATACCATTATTTTTCAGTTATATATATTGTACCGAAAAGAAATTCATGTCACAGATTCATACATCGATTTGGAATGGGCTAAGATCTATACTCATAAACCTTGGACGATGGTAGAATAATAACTAGAAGATAGGGTTGAAAAAATATCATATATATATATATATATATTTAACTCGATATAAAACTCCAGAAATTTCAGGGAAAAAGGAATAAAATAATGTTCCCAGAGAAGGGCTGACTGCAGTGGCCAAAGAAATGACAACTGTTGAAAGAAATATAGAATGTACAGAAAATGTTTTTTGTTACATTGCTTTTAAATTTTGTTATCGAACCGAAGTTTTTGAAGGAAATCAGATCTTTCTGTGTGCATGGAGGAAAATGAGAAAGAACTACATCAAAATGCTTCAAAAAGTTAGTATCCTCACTATTTGATTTGTTGTTATAAGGCTTTAGAAGATGATCACAAAATTTAAGTAACATCTTCCTAGTGGGCAAGCAAAAAAGTGTATCAGTAAATTTAATGTAAAAATTCACCACATTTGACCTAAAATTAAACTTTATAAAAATTGTAAAAAATACGTAGAAGGAAATAATATTTCTTAAAAATCTGTCTCAGGAAATTAAAAAAAAATAATTATTAATACCCCTAGAAACTAAATGAGGAAAAAATTAAATATATATAATTCGGAAAAAGTCAATGAAATCTATTTAAAAAATGATTATAGTATTCTGTATAATAAGTTTAAAAGACCAAATTAAATGGGACTTAAAATGTTTTATCTTCCAAAGCAAAATTTTTTTATTATTTTATTTTAACGTTTTTTCAAGATGTATGCATGTTTTAATTCAAGTTACAGCAGGATTTATTTATCATTACGGAGTAAAACATGAAACTGAGGGGGACTGGAATATTTTTATGTGTAAAAAGAATTTCGTTTTGAAAGATATTGCAAAAAAAAGCTTATATTCATGAAATTAAGTTTATAAGAGTACATTTTATTTACATAGATATGCATATATGCATGTATTTAATAAAAATCACGGAAGCAGGAATCATTCAAGGAACATTGATATTTAATATACAAAATTTTTAAGTTTTTTGAAAAACAGAACATTTATTCTGGAAAATAATCTGGTGCTTTTCCTTGGAATGTCTTTCTTAGCATCAAATAGTCAACAATTTATTTAGTGTCATTGATTTTGCTATTCATTTCATCATTGGAATATGCTAATAAATAATTGCGCATATTTTTTTTCATAATGTTCATAAGTTCGAATGACGTGGTAACAAGAGTTGCCTTATTCATTTTATTTTCATCGTCAGAATCTGCATCAATGATATTTTTTTAGCTTTGCACAAACTCCAAAACGTCTTTATCTGCCATCATTAGGGCTGTACACACATTATCATCATCTTCCAATGATACAGTAGGACAGTCAGATATAATACCGAAACTTTCTCAAACATTTCATTAAATGTCAGCTCATTTTCATTATTCTTTTCTACAAGGGATATCTTTTCATCTTAAGCGAGTTTTGTTTCGTGTTTGGAGAAAAAAGTACATGAAAATACATAGTAGTTTCTAGAGGGACCGTTATATTATTTCGTGTTAACCGATATTTCGTCTTAAGCGTTTTCGCGTTAAATGTATTTCTATCTATTTCATTCTTTGTTGTACTATAAATTCTTTATTAGCAAACTTTAATGCAAAACAAAGGAATAGAAAAAATAATTTTTTACCGATCACTTTTGAATACCTTGAAAAATTTGGATAATGAACTTGTATCACTTATATAAAGAGTGTTTTTTTTCCAGGTATAGAAGTTTAAGTTGGCATTACTTTCCAAGATGGCGACCGATTTAACAGCTGTCAAGTGATTTATTCTCAGTTTGGTTTGGCAGTTCATCATGAATAGACTCACGCCTGAACAACGCTTTCAAATTGTGCAATTTTATTTCGAAAGTAATGGTCGATTTTCATAAGCGAATTTTGTTTAGCGATGAAGCGCACTTCTGGTTGAATGGCTACGTCAACAAACAAAACTGCCGCATTTGGAGTGAAGCTAATCCACAAGTGTATGTCGAAACACCGTTACATCCAGAAAAACTGACTGTTTGGTGCGCTTTATGGGCTGGTGGAATCCTTCTTCAAAAACAATGAAGGCCACAACGTTACAGTCAATGGTGATCGGTATAGAGCCATGATTACTAACTTTTTCATTCCTGAATTGAACAATCATGATGCCCAGGAGCTGTGGTTCCAACAAGACGGCGCAACATGTCACACAGCTCGTGCCACAATCGATTTATTGAAAGACACGTTTGGTGACCACCTAATTTCACGTTTTGGACCTGTGAATTGGCCTCCAAGATCTTGTGATTTAACACCGCTAGACTATTTTCTGTGGCGCAATGTAAAGTCATTGGTCTACGCGAATAAGCCACAAACGCCGTGTTATTGTCGATATACGGCCACAAATGTTGGAAAAAGTCATCGAAAATTGGACGTCCAGATTGGACTACATCCGAGCCAGCCGTGGCAGTCATATGCCAGAAATCATATTTACAATGTAATGCCACAAGATTATCTTTCGAATAAAAAAAAATTCATGTCAATCGAATAATACATCGTTGTTTTATTGCAATTTAAAGTTCTATACCTCTAAAAAAACACCCTTTAGTATCAGTTCTATGTAAATAAAGGAAGCAAAGAAGGCATAATTTTATATATAAAACTAGACTTTTATTATTAATATTACATCTTTCGATAAATAATTAACTTACTTAATAAGATCAAGTATTCCCTTCAGGTAGAATATGAATTTTGAAAAACTCTTATCATATATTTTGCGTTTCTCTTTAGAAAACAAAGGAAATACACTATTGTAAAGTCAATATTTTAAGTATCTTTTTCAACAAATAAAGTGATCGTAGTAGCCTAGTGATCATAGTCATGAACTCGTGACTGACGTTATTTATTCGTGGGTTCGAGTCCTGATGCCACTGAAAGGACCTTGTGAAGTCTTAGTTTGTAGCGCTCTTTAAATTATAGAAAAGAGGGCGCTGATGTGGATGATAGAACTGGTTTTTTCCTTTTAGTGAGAAAAAGAACTGGAAGGTAGAAACGTGGTGAAAATAAGTCTGTAGTTTTTCCTAAAATTCTATGTCGAATATACAGTAGGACCTCTATATAAAGAAGTCGCTAAATCCCGAAAAAAGTTCGTTATATGGAATATTCGTTATGTAGAGTTCTTTCAATATTTTCTGTATAAACCACACACAAAAAAAAATTTAATTCGTAAACGCTATATATTAAAAAAGTAAATTATTCACACATTTTTGTAAATTAATATACATTTATTTTATTATGTTATTTATCAAGAAAAAAAAAAGAAAATAAAGACAAACTGCAGGGAAAATTCCTTGATTCCTTTATCCATTTCCTGGAGAATTAAATGTTTTTCTTGGATGCTTAAGCATTTACATTTTAACATTTTTGAGCTACCAGTACGACTAATCAAACCAGTACGACAAATGAATGGAGACTAGTTCAAGTACACAGGGACACGAGACAACTCCACTGAGGGTGAAAGGAGTTATTGAAGATGTTACAGTGAACTGGACAATGTGGGCTTAAGGTTGTACTTCTTGGATGAAACGCCCAGAATTCTATTGCTCTTGGCAAGTTAGGCACTTAATAATACCAGTTCAAGATTTATGGCCACCATAAAATGTGTTAAAAGAGAGAATAATTTGAAATGTCAAGAAATACTTTTTAAATAGGGAGAAAAAAATTGAATCACAAGAGAAGAAGTTCGTTATATAGAAAATGCACTTCGCTATTGGGAGGTTATTTTACGAAGAAAATCGTGAAATGTTCTTGGTTCCAGGAAAAAGTTCGCTATATAGAAAAATTCGCAATACAGAGGTTCGTAATACAGAAGTTCGACTGTAATTGTAAATAGAGTTACGTGTTTTTTAAAAAATAATAAAAACGGTAAATATGGTAAATAGGAGTAATTTTTTAAAACACTTACATAACATCTTCATATCCTGCTGCTCAGAGAGATACTGGTGTACGTTAAATCATTTCAAATTAAAATGGTGTGGTGTGGAAGTTCGGAGAGTTGGGTGCCAACTCAAATGACGTTCTTACCACTTAACCGTGACACAAAATTTTGAAATTGTTGCACCATCGAAATGTGTTGAAACCGAGGGAAACGCGTTGTCTCAGATTGCGACGCTTATAAAATCACATTCACCAAATAAGTTATCACCTATGCGTAGAGTTTATTTTAATAATTATGAAACCCAAAACCTATTTCTCCTACATTCTCATAATAGTGAAAATATTGCTGCAGCTATTAATATTTTTATGCAAAAATGTTTCTTTTTTTCCTTATATATATATATATATATATATATATATATATATATATATATATATATATATATATATATATATAAATATATAACTAAACTATTACTAATCTAGAACAAATTTTGTAACATGAAATAATTTAACTATATTTTCGTGAAAGTGAAAATATTGTTACTGCTTTTACCTTTCTTTAGAGAATTCGGCCTGCTGTATAGTTTTATCTAACTAAAGTTTCCATGCTAAAGCATGAGAAATATATTCACTAATACTTTCAAAACGAACTCTGGTTAAGGAACTAAAACTGAAACACAAAACGAATTATCTCTAATGATGACAGTAGGGACTGGGTGAAACGATTATGTCTAGTAAACGGGAAGTTGATTGAATTGAGACTAAAATTCTCATTATATATTTCCGAACGAGGGTTTAAATAATGAATTACATTTAGTTTAAATTCCTTCTGATCATACTTTCGTGATCTCCTAGGGAAGCACGAATTTAGATTTACGTCTTAGATCATTGTCTTTTAAACTTTCGCCTGTCACTCCAATTTTCTTCACAGGCGACTGTTTTAAATTCTACAAAATACATTAAACTAATGCTTCTTGTTTTAATTTTACATAGAGTTGTACGAATAGTAACATACACAAATTATTTTATTTCACCTCATGTAACAATTTGTGTGAAATATTACATAATATGTATACACTTACAGTGAAGTACGTTTAACGCGAAAACGCTTAAGACGAAATATTGGTTAACACGAACTAAAACAACGGTCCTGACAAAATACTGTGTATTTTCATGCAGCTCTTAACAAGAAACAAAAATCGCTTAAAACGAAAAGATGTCCCTTTCTGGGGATGAACAAAATACGGAAAATATCAGCCACGCAGGTTCATCATCAGAAGAATTCGTTGCAGTAGATGATGATAATGTGTAGCCAAAGACAGCCAAAGACAATTTGGAGTTTGTTTAAAACTAAAAAACATATCATTGAAGCAGATTCTGACGACGAAAATGAGATGAATAATGCTGCTCTCGATCCCGCATCATCCGAAATGAGGAGCATCATAAAAAGTATGTGCATTCCAATATAGATATAAATAACAAAATGCATGATATTGGACAATTCGTTGACAATTGTATTCTATAAAAGGCAATGCAGAGAAAAATATCAGATTGTTTTCTAAAAACTCATTCAATGTTTTGTTTTTCAAAACTTTGAAGATTTTGTGTTAAATTTCCTTGTGAATGTTTTTGTTTCATTGATCTGCATTAAATATATGCATATGTACATTATCTATGCAAATAAAATGTACTATAATAAACTTAATTTTGATGAATATAGGATTTTTTTGGCAATATTCTTTAACGCGAAATTCTTTTAACACGAAAAAATATTTCCGCCCCCCTCAGTTTCGTGTTCTGCGATTTTCACTGTATTTATTTTGTTGTAATGCGCTTTGGTATACATATCCAAACGAACACAGCGAAGTAATAACACAAAAATTCTTTATTGCTCTTAGTATTTAAATTCTAGTCCTTTCAGTAGCCCAGGGCTTAACTAATAATATTTTATTGTACCTGTCAAATAATGTAGCGTTTCCAAAGCCCCAAACTCCCTTCTACACGTTTTCTATTCTTTGTATACACTGGCCACAGTCAGGGACGTCTTAAGGCATGGCCTAACTAGGCCCGGAATGGCCTCACCCTCGGTGGGAGCCTCGTTCATTCTCGACTCTGTCTTAATAAGATTCTGATCTAGGTAGTTTTAATGGTCAAATATTATTCCCGTACATTATCTCCGAAAAACAGTGAATTTCAAACTGCATGCAACTGGCAAAAGTGGTAAGACTATATTATTATGTGATGGCCGTTGTCCATGCATAGGCCTAGGCTTAATACCATAAGCAATCATTCAATTCATTTAGTCCAAATGCGGTCATTGACCGAGGAGTTTTGTACCAGGGTTTCTGAGATTGTGAATCGTGCACGTTGATTTGTTTTAAACTACCGTTTGAACGAGTATTTGATAATGCATCCTAATGTCTACTTTTAAAGATCTCAGGTACTCAAATCACTTTTGCGTCTCCTGGCCACAGTAGGGGAGTGGTCATGGTCATGAACTCGTGAGCGGCGTGGACGAGTTCTGGTGTCACGTAGAATCCACCGTAGAGCAAGGCTGATGCGCATTTAATTAGCCGAAGCTCAAAGTATTCAAATTGACATGGTGTTGATGTTTCGAGAGCATGGTAGCTCAGGCGTCATCCTCATAATTATGAGGATAATTATTCGCATTGTCTTAGAACCAGCGTTAATAAAAAATTAAATTAAACGAATTTCCTGCAAAGATATATTAGCGTAATGGATTATTTCATCAATTATATTTAATTTTAGAAAGATTTCGATTTTGGAAACTATTTCTTCTCTTGCATGTATTTTTTTCTCTAGAATTTTCTTGGTAGAGTATTAATGTTTTTAATATTTAAAGATTTTTTTTATTGCCCACATTTCTGAGATTTTCTTCCTCTTATGAAAACTGTCATCACTATTATCTTCATTAAATACTTTGTGCATTTATATATTTCAACGTTACTGTTGTGATTATCTTCTGAATTTTTTTAGAGCTTGAATATCTGTGACATTCAGGAGAAACCGGGTACCTTTTTCTATGCTATCATTTTATCAGTAACTTTCTTCAATATTTTCGATAATCCATCATGTCATTGTTGTTTGTACAATACATTTTTTTCTATTAGTCATCCTTTTAACTCTAATAGTAATAAAATTATACTTTGAAAAAATTTGAATTTTGATGATAAAGAGAATTTAACGAGTAAGCATCATTGTGTAAAATATAACACCACCGATGTTCAGAATTTAAAATGACACGAACGGCTGATTTCACTGTCGGAAACGGAAATAAATTTCAGGAAGCGAGGGAAGAGTGATTCAATGAACGGATACTAAACGTTATTAACGCCCTCTACCCCCGGGATTTTTATAGAAAAAAAAAGTACTTTTCACAACGGCGTTCCTGGCGGGAGATTAAATACTTAAACTTTTCGTGCACTTAATTGTTACATTTTGTGTTTTGGAAAGGATTATGGGAAGGATTAAAGATTGATATTATAAGTTGTGGATTCAACAGGTTTTTTGGAAAATGTCAGTCTGCACACATAATTTCATCAAAGTTAAATTGATTTGTTAAGAAATCGGTTTTAATAACAAAGAAACAAAAACCCCGATATGATTTTATTAAATTATTCTAAATGTGTGTGTCACGTTTAGAATAATTTAATAAATTAATGATTTAACTGTGTGATTTCAAACACTTTTTCAAGTTTGATACGTGTCATCGATTTTGCATGATAAAAATAATTTAAATATTACTTTAAATAAAAAATAATATTATTTTATAGGGCAGTTTTCAAATAGTTAAATCTCTCCTGCAATAACATTCAATAACTCACAAAATAACTGTACATTTATCTTTAGAGTTAACTTTCAGATTTTTTTTTCGTAATTCTTTAAATGTCCTCAATTCTGAAGACGTTTGTCAAGATGGTTCGTTACAATTTTATCAACTTCCAACCACTCAAAAATTACGTGGTCCGTCGCCAAAAGCCCTCGTGTAGCTGAACAGTGCGACGTTAATACAGGGTGATTATAAAGAAACTTTGCCAACATCTGCACTTCTAGCGCCTGTTCTATTTAACCGATCAAGATGATATTTCAAATATAGTTCTTTTGAGATATGCGCTCGAGATTCTGTGAATGGCAACAAAGTGGCGCTCGCGGTAACAGTTATAGTGACAGAAACTCGAAATTTTCGAATGGCAACGCCTACGTTTTACCATCGCAAAATGTTCAGCACATGCGAAAACCCTAAATAGCGTTGAAACGGCACCGATATGTCCGAAAACCGACGTGTTATACACATACAAACAGTTCTTCAAGGCGCACGGAGGAATAACGCATACGACAGAGACAAGACACTGCTCAATGATGAGAACACATAGAGAAAAAAAATCTGTATTAAATTCAAACATTTTCCACATGAGTGCCATCACAGGCAATTACGCATTGCATGCGGGAGACGGTGGACAATATCGCTGCACGCAGCATGCAACGAGGGATGTTTCCAATCTCACGCCGTATAGAATCCTTTAAGTCCGACAATGTTTGAGGATTGCACAGATAAACTGTGGATTTGAGATAGCCCCAAAACCAGAAATCCATAGGCGTCAGATCTGGGGATCGCGCAGGCCACGGAAAAGGATAATAGCGTGAGATGATGCGATCACCAAAATGCTGATCCAGGAGCCTTTTAACAGACCTCGCTATATGTGGAGGTGCGCCATCTTGCATCCAAACAATGTCATTGAGTGCATTCCGCCGACGCAACTCAGGTAAGACATAATTTTTCAGCATGGCTGCATACCGAGAGCCCGTTACAGAACATGTTGCAGGGCCAGTCGGGGTCGTTTTCATATGCAAATTTATTGCGTGCGCCCAGATCGTGTTTTATTGGCCGGTTTTCAGAACTCTTTTTGTGTTTGCATAACACGTCCGTTTGTAGACATATCGGTACCGTTTTAACGCTATTTAGGTTTTCGCATGTGCTGAACATTTTGCGATGGTAAAAAGTGGGTGTTGCCATTCAAAAATTTCGAGTTTCTGTCACTATAACTGTAACCGCGAGGGCCACTGTGTTGCCATTCACAGAATCTCGAGCGCATATCTCAAAAGAACTTTATTTGAAATATCATCTTGATCGGTTAAATAGAACGGACGCTTGAAGTGCAGATGTTGGCAAAGTTTTTTTATAATCACCCTGTATTCAATCAATCAACCAACCAACAACTCAAACATTAACAGATAGAATAGTGTAGAGTGCAACTGAGAATTGTACATGAGGCACGCGTGCCATAGGTTACCAAACTCAGTGGCGCAACAGCCCATGAGGGCACATGTGCCCATCCCAGTATACGTAATCATTGGGCGCTGAGGTGCTTGAGCAGATGTCCCGAGGATGTAGTCAGTCTGAAGCGAGATCTCCTAATGTTTTAAGTCCACAAGCAAGCTTGGTACTCATTTATCGACCCATTCATACAGAGTAGTGATTCCCAAAGTGGTCTATGTAGACCCCCAGGGGTCTATAACGACTTGCAAGGGGTCTACGCCAGCGAAAAAATAATTTGGGGTTCCATGAAGTGTAAATGCGAGTCTATGGTAGTGACTTTCATTAAACCAGATATGGGGACTTAAACCTTTAAAAAAAATTTGATTTAGTGGAAACCAGATTTTACCAATTTAACTGATTTATTCACTAAATTTAGTGAGTTTTATTTGTGGTTACTAGGCGACAGCATAGATTTTACTAAGACAAGTACCATTTCAGAATTTTATTCCAGAATTAAGCTAAAGAAGTATAATATTGGTCGTTGCGAATTTTCTCGATTTGTCACAAACAATCTATCAAAACAATTTAACCTAATTTCAACATTTAAATGCCCTTTACTCAAATTTTGAAACTAGGTTTAAGAAAGCTTTTTCTATAGTAATATACAATGAATTCACAGTAGCATTAAAAAAAATGTCATAATACAATAGGAACTCATCAGAACAAGTTCTAACGAAGATCTTAAAATAAAGTTTAGAAATGTATGACATCAACATTGTCTTTAAAAAGATACAGCTGTTATTAGTCGCGAATTATGAAATATCATGAGAAAGTTTTTAATTTTTTTTCCTAGTGAGTTTCAGTCAGTTTGTCTACGTCAAAAACAAAAAAAAGGAGGGGAAAAAACTGGACACTTAGGAGGTTTTGGGTTAAGACCCAACTAGATTGATATTAAATGTTGAAAACTTGTTATTAAAGCATCAGATTCACACCTCTCATTAAAAGCATTTGTTTGTTGTTCAGTTATTTTAAGTATTAATTTAATTTTAATTTAATTCATTAACATGTGCTTCTTATAAAGGGTGTTTTTTTAGAGGTATAGAACTTTAAATTGCAATAAAACAACAATGTATTATTCGATTGACATGAATTTTTTTTTTTATTCGAAAGATAATCTTGTGGCATTACATTTTAAATATGATTTCTGGCATAGGACTGCCACGGCTGACTCGGATGTAGTCCAATCTGGACGTCCAATTTTCGATGACTTTTTCCAACATTTGTGGCCGTATATCGGCAATAACACGGCGAATGTTGCCTTCCAAATGGTCAAGCGTTTGTGGCTTATCTGCATAGACCAATGACTTTACATAGCCCCATAAAAAATAGTTTAGCGGTGTTAAATCACAAGATCTTGGAGGCCAATTCACAGGTCCAAAACGTGAAATTAGGCAGTCACCAAACGTGTCTTTCAATAAATCGATTGTGGCACGAGCCGTGTGACATGTTGCGCCGTCTTGTTGGAACCACAGCTCCTGGGCATCATGATTGTTCAATTCAGGAATGAAAAAGTTAGTAATCATGGCTCTATACCGATCACCATTGACTGTAACGTTGTGGCTTTCATCGTTTTTGAAGAAGGATTCCACCAGCCCATAAAGCGCACCAAACAGTCAGTTTTTCTGGATGTAACGGTGTTTCGACATACACTTGTGGATTAGCTTCACTCCAAATGCGGCAGTTTTGTTTGTTGACGTAGCCATTCAACCAGAAGTGCGCTTCATCGCTAAACAAAATTCGCTTATGAAAATCGACCATTACTTTCGAAATAAAATTGCACAATTTGAAAGCGTTGTTCAGGCGTGAGTCTATTCATGATGAACTGCCAAACCAAACTGAGAATAAATCACTTGACAGCTGTTAAATCGGTCGCCATCTTGGAAAGTAATGCCAACTTAAACTTCTATACCTGAAAAAAAAACATTCTTTATTATAAACGCTATACTTCCCTACAGTTAGAAATTTCTTTTAAGATAAGTAATAGTACACACACACATACAAATGCTGTCAAAAGGATATTTAAGTTGATAAATTTACAAAAATTCAATATTAGGTAAGCAGGTGTCTACCCGAAATCGAAAAACATGGCAAGGGGTCTAGGAGACAAGAAAGTTTGGGAATCTATGATATAGATGGTCTGATGCGCATTAATTCTGTCGAGACATATAGTCCTCGTCTAGGCTTGGTGTTGAAGTTAGAAGTAGGTGCAAGCACAGAGGTCATACTCGACATTTGACCTTGGCTCAAAATTAGGAGGTACATCGCCAACAGCCCTCGTGTTGCTTCAGAGAGCGACTTATATTTAAAAAATCAATCCATTGCATTCCGAAATAAAGAAATTACATGATTAAAAATGTTGATTCGTTTCATTCTTGTTATGACTTCGAAATCAATAGCTTTAAAGAAATATGCGCAATATTTGTTACAACAATGACATCGCGCAGCAAACTGAAAAAAAGGAACTATCATTTACGATATATTTAAATCTGGTAAGGATTTAAAAATTTCAGAAAGAATATCGGTATAAAAAATATAATACATAAAACTGAGTTAACACTTTTTAAAATTTATTTATTAGCATATGTTCTTTGAAGTCCTAAATATGGTGTATAAAAAACAAATTATGTCTTGTATAAAAATGGATTTTGTAATTTTTTTTTTTTTTAAAAAAAAAGAGAGAATCTTTAACATAATGTAATAACTTCTACAGAGTGTTTTTTTTTCCAGGTATAGAAGTTTAAGTTGGCATTACTTTCCAAGATGGCGACCGATTTAACAGCTGTCAAGTGATTTATTCTCAGTTTGGTTTGGCAGTTCATCATGAATAGACTCACGCCTCAACAACGCTTTCAAATTGTGCAATTTTATTTCGAAAATAATGGTCGATTTTCATAAGCGAATTTTGTTTAGCGATGAAGCGCACTTCTGGTTGAATGGCTACGTCAACAAACAAAACTGCCGCATTTGGAGTGAAGCTAATCCACAAGTGTATGTCGAAACACCGTTACATCCAGAAAAACTGACTGTTTGGTGCGCTTTATGGGCTGGTGGAATCCTTCTTCAAAAACGATGAAGGCCACAACGTTACAGTCAATGGTGATCGGTATAGAGCCATGATTATTAACTTTTTCATTCCTGAATTGAACAATCATGATGCCCAGGAGCTGTGGTTCCAACAAGACGGCGCAACATGTCACACAGCTCGTACCACAATCGATTTATTGAAAGACACGTTTGGTGACCGCCTAATTTCACGTTTTGGACCTGTGAATTGGCCTCCAAGATCTTGTGATTTAACACCGCTAGACTATTTTCTGTGGGGCTATGTAAAGTTATTGGTCTATGCGGATAAGCCACAAACGCTTGACCATTTGGAAGACAACATTCGCCGTGTTATTGCCGATATACGGCCACAAATGTTGGAAAATGTCATCGAAAATTGGACTACATCCGAGCCAGCCGTGGCAGTCCTATGCCAGAAATCCTCTTTAAAATGTAATGCCACAAGATTATCTTTCGAATAAAAAAAAATTCATGTCGATCGAATAATACATCGTTGTTTTATTGCAATTTAAAGTTCTATACCTCTCAAAAAACACCCTTTATTACAGGCTTTTCTGTAAAAAATTGATACATTTAGCGTAACCTTTACAGAATTTCATTATTCAAAAGAATGAAATGACTCCAATTATTGATCTAGAGCGAGTTAGTTTCTGTTCGATTCCTGGATCATTTGAATGTAAAAAGAGTTTAATGCACTGTAATGAATTCATTTCTCCTTTTTTGGCTGAACCATCGAGGATATATGTCAAGGGGTGTAAAATATCTGCAGGAAAAAGAAAAGGGTAATAATAATGTTTTATGTTTAAAAATTCACCGCGATGCCAGAAGATTATTATATTTTTGGAATTAAGTATGAAATCGTTTTGACTATATTTTTTTGAAGTCAGCGTTTCTCAAACTGTGGGGCACGCCCTTGTAGGGGACTTGATAACCCTACATGGGAGGCTCGAGCATATCGAAAATAAAAGTTTCAAAATAATTATCAATTTACTGAAAGGAAGCAAAAAACGAAATACATTCTGACATAAAAAAAATAAAACACATTCACCCTGTTATAATATACTTATATAAGAGCATCAGTACTGCACAAAATATTTGATAATTCACTTATCATTAATCAATTAAAACAAGTTTAGTAATTACTATTGACTCTCCAAAGGGCTTGTCATATATAAAATTATATATAAAATTTAATACTTATCTGGATAATTTGTACGGTTTACAATTAAAGTCTTATTGAAACTTTACCGTCAAAGTGCATTATTATTCCATTCAATACATTATTATTGTGAGGAAAGGGGGCATGAGAAAAAATATGACCGAAATTTGGGTTTTAGATATTGAAAGTTTGAAAAGTCCTGTTTTAAGTAAAACCTTAAGTGAAACATTTATTATGACCATTTGGTAAAATGTAACACATGAAGGAAAAAGAAGAAATGGAGTCCAGTCATTGATTTGGGAAGGGTTAAGGTCCATTCATTCAGTTACCGAATCGATATCGATGTGAAAGGAAAAGCCTAATATATAAAAGTGACTTTTTCCCTTTTTATTTAACCACACATAATGTGAAGAAGCATAGACACGCACACTAGCGCTTTCAAACTTGTATTTTTGGGCTCTTTCTTCCTTATTTTCACTCCTTCCTTTTGTCATGGAAGAGGCCTTTCTTTCCCCAACTTTCGTCTCTTTCCAAAAAACCTCTTCTTTTATTTGTGTTCTCGACTCATGCGGGGGTGAGAGGGGGGTTAATGAGTTGCAACTCCTTCTTTTCGAAAGGCAGTAAGGTCTAAAAGAAGTTTCGCCGCAACAATACAAAAGGTGCAGAGCAACCTTATCCTATAGAAAGCTGTATATTTTTTCGTGTAACACGAGAGAAAAATTGAGCACAATGGTTAGGGCGCTTTAAGAGTGTAAAGAATAGTTTCTTTACTGGGATGACCCGAATTTTTCGTATACGAGGATAGTATATTTTCTCGCTTAAGGTTGAAATTATGAGGGAAACTGAGGTTTATTATGATACAAAGTAGTTACGTTCCTATCGTGGAAACTTTATCCTTAGGGTAATTTGCATTCTCCGTAATTATTATTCTTTGTAATGTTTAGAGAGACTATCTAAGCTTTTGTAAAGATCGTTTTAAGTTGTATGGGGTATTTTTTTAAAAATCTATGTTAGAAAGATGGTTCTGTTAGTATTTGTTGGTTCAGTTGGAATTCTTTCAACAGAAAAAAGGGGGGAGAACATGGAGAAAGTGAAGTCGCGAAACTGTTTAAAGTTATCGGTAAAAACGTTCTTTTTATTTAAAATTTTTCCATAAAATTTCTTGCCTTTGTTCAGTTTTCTCTCATCGTACATATTTAGGATCAAATTAAGACCTTCTTTCAATATGTGGAAAAATTTTCGATTTATGCACAGTGAATTCTGAATTAGCTTGTAATTCGAAAACAAATGCTCTCATACAGGCTTGTCCAACCGGCGAACCGCAATGATGTAAATATGTACGTCATTTTCTGTAATATAAGACATATCATATATCACCCTTTCTAGCCAAAATCGTTGAATGATGTAGCATCAGTTTTTCTTCTTTGAGCAATTTCCATCCTCTCTCAAATGTTGGCATTTGCTCATACTGTTCGCAAATTCATCTGTAAGGCATTGATACAGTTGCCGTCACTTTCGTATGGAAATTTTGTCTTAACATTGAAATGTCTTCTGTGTTTCATATTATCCGGATGCTGAGTTGAAATCCGCTGGAGCTTTTAATGGTCAACCATTGAACGTAAAATATTAATCATTGAAATATTCTATCCGGAAATATTGCATACGCTGTTTCCTCCCATTAGTATAACTATTTTTTTTTTTGGTGCGTCGCTTTCTATGTTATAGAGTATGCACGCATACACACATTTCACTGCATAATAATTTTAAGAATTATCGAATATAATTGTAAGTTGAATTGATGAGAAAGTTTGGAAGCGTAAGTATAAAAGACGTGGATATCTATAAACAATGTATTTGTATAAAGTTTCTAAGAAATTGAGTTGAGTTAA
Source organism: Trichonephila clavipes (assembly GCA_019973935.1). NCBI lineage: Eukaryota > Metazoa > Arthropoda > Arachnida > Araneae > Nephilidae > Trichonephila > Trichonephila clavipes. Next base: position 946,628 of record BMAU01018399.1, read on the forward strand.
ATTTTCGAAGATCAATAGATGAGAGAAAGATAGAGAGAGATCATTTTTTCTCCCCTTCCCCCTTATCTTTACAACCAGAGTACGAAAGTTTGACGAATTTTTTAAACTATATGATAATTTTACTTTAGATCTGGTTACTAAGATTTTAATATTTTTATTTTTACAAATTTTTTTCTTGCTTAAAGACTTTCCAATACTCTTATAATGGTAATATGGGATATTTATAATATGTATGTGATGTCAATAATGTAGGAATGTAAAAGAAAAATAACATTTTTATACCATATAAGTCTTCACTATAAAAAGAGAATTTTATTTAAATAACATACATAATATTCTAATCATGAAAAAAAAATTCTATAATAAATTATTTTTCTTAATAATTTGTCACATCCAATAAATTTAATCTAAAATTGTACTAATTTCGATAACGCGATCGATTTTTTCATTCAATCCGATTTTTTTTTTTCAGAAATCGATTTGTTTTTCATTCATTTCATCGGGACATTATCGATTTAGTTCACAAAGTTACTTGTCTCAGACAAATGATCATTTGCATACAACTACAAGAAGTAGATTGCTACCGTATGCTTCTTTCAACGAGTTTTTATCTGGCTCTAGAAAAGATTTCATTGAGTTTTGAAATCAGGTATTTTTCTGTTAGATCTTACATCGTTATATCAATAGTTAAAAATGGTTAGAAATCTAGATTATCTGAGTGCATCGAAAAATGATATTGGGTTTTATTTGGTTAGTTCCAAAATAGTCTTTGAAGTTTTAAATTCCTTTTAGGTCATTTTTCTTAGTTCTTTTCAAACTGATTTTTCCTTACCTTTCTATGATTGGGACCAAATAAGTGAGTTAACTTTTTGTTATAAGTGGAAACTTATCCACAAAAAATTGTGAGTACCTTTACAATATTAATTACTAAGGTGAATTAAAAAAAATCGCGATGCTTTGCAAAGGTTGAGTATCTCCATGAATCCTTTATCTATTAATATACTAAATAAAGCATTTATAGAATCACTAATATACGGTTAATAATATTTCAATTATAATTTTAAAACTTTTACTATCATGATAAATAAATGTACTTATAATTCATTAAAAATAGTTTGCCCAATAGCGATTCAAAAATAAGCTTTTACTTTAGCAGATTTAGGAAACTATCTCATATTTTTTTAAAGTGATCATAATAGTTATTTTGCAGAATTTAGCCCCTTATTTAATATTGGAAATTTAAATCAGCTTTTTATGCTGAATTCAAACTTCCAAATTCCATTATGCTTGGCTTGATTTAGGATCTTATCTTACTTGGAATATCTTGCTCTGGTACCCCCTCTCCAAAAAATGATTTTGTTGGCTAGTGAAATTTTTCCATATAGAAAAAAATGATATTTTTTCAATGTTTTTTAAATTTATGAAAAGAAAAATTCAATTCAATGAAGGAATGCAATTTATATCAAAATGAAAACTGTGAGCCTTATTATTCATTTAATGGGAAAGAAATTTTCAATAATTATAAAGGGTATTTACTCTAAAGATATTGATGCTTGTGTGCAGAATACACTGTAATGAAAGATACGACATTCGTTTTCAGTTTCATGGAAAATATTTTAACTTGCAAGAATAAAATGCCTAACTGTCTTTCATGCATCAATTTTTATTAATTTCACTGGACTTTAAAAATGGAAAATAAATCGTTTGTTTGAAGTTTTGACTAAGGATGAATACTTTAAGAATATTAATACATCTCTCTCTCTCTCTCTCTCTCAATACTGAAAATATTATAATATTCAATCAATTTACGTGTCACAAAAAGACCGAAGGAACTATTTCCTTATTTAATATAGCATAAAAGGCTGATTCAAATTGGTAATTTGAATCAGTTTTTTATGCTGAATTCAAACTTCCAAATTCCATTATGCTTGGCTTAATTTAGGATCTTATCTTACTTGGAATATCTTGCTCTGGTACCCCCTCACCGAAAAATGATTTTGTTGGCTAGTGAAATTTTTCCATATAGAAAAAAAGGATGTTTTTTCAATGTTTTTAAATTTATGAAAAAAAAACTCAATTCAATGAAAGAATGCAATTTATATCAAAATGAAAACTGAGCCTTATTATTCACTTAATTTCATATCAATTACGCTCCACTTTTTCATATTGTATTTCCTTAATCATTTACGTCAGAATTATTAAAATATATTCTAGCTTTTTCATTTATTTCAAAACTTGTCATTTATGAAATAATTCCTAAAAACCTTTTAAGACACGTATAAACATGCTATTTTTTCCTACTAATTTAATAAGAGTAAACATGAAATATATTTATGCGATTTACGAAATAACTATAATAGTAAATGATAACATTACCATCTATTCCAAAGTGTCTTTTAAAGTTAGTCATTTATTTTATGAGAAAGTTTAGTTATAATGTTCAAATGCCTTATTTATTTTACATTTTTGCTTCCTTCTAATTTTAATGCATTAAATTATAAAAAAAATTAACGTAGTGTCTACTATATTTTTCTCCGAAATCAAATTTTGACTAGGATTCTCATTATTTTTCCATTAACTATATGAATCTGTGCAGATTGTTTTTCTCATAATTTACCTAATTACGAAAAATATAATATGTGTATGGTTTCCATAATCATAGTTACAAAAGAGTAAATTGAAATTTAATGCACCTGATTAATGCAAATCTTTAAAGCTATGAAAAGTTTTTGGATATTTCTGTAAAATTTTTACTATTCACACCAACAATCACTTTAAAATTTTGCCCATGACCAACAGCAAATAAAGTTACTCAGTTGCTTGACATCGTTACATTTCTAATATTTATACAGTTTATACACTTCATTCCTTTTAAATGTAATCATTCTCAATTAGTTCATACTTTTCACTAAAATGTATACTTTTACACGCATTTATCATCTACAGTTTCGATTAAGTGTTCACTCAGAAAACTCTGAAATTGGAATTTTACATAAATAGTCTACTGAATCGCTTAGAGTTTCAATTAGTGCATGTTTAAGCAGCCATTCCTAAGTACTTGATGATTCACTCACATGAAATATACTCTTCCCAACTATCATTTACTTTTATTAGTATTATTTTGCCCAGAAACGCGTGACTCATGGTCATTCCTCATCTATTTTAACGACCGTCATAAATGTAGCGCTTAATTAGAATAACAACTTATTTTTACTGTTTATATACTTACTTTCAGAAATATGTTTGCATACTTAATTAATGAACAAGAAATCATTTCCTTTCATTTCATTCGCTTTGGCCGTGTTGTTGGTAAATTTAATTCTCCCCTCTTTTTTTTTTTAATTATAAACTCTATTTTATAAAAAATGTATTGTAAGTTTTATATTTTTGTGAAATCATTTCTGACGAAATCAGAACAAATGAATTCACTGTTAGAAACATATCAATGTAGGTAGCTTTCAACATGCACTATCATTTAATCATTCTACTGTAGAACAATGTAAAGGCTTAGTTATTAACATGGGGCCTTTTGTTGTTATTAAAAACTAATTTAAATTATATTTTTTAAAAGTGATTTACGTAAAAAAATTTATTGTAAATATTTATTATTTTGAATTAAAAGTATTTTTCATATACCCCTTTTTCTTCTTTTTCAATGGCTCGACAGCTCTGGGTGGGCCTTGGCCTTCTCCAGCATCTCTACTTTTGGCAACTGTTTTCCAATTTTTGACCTTTAAAATCTTGTAAGTTTTTTTCGACACAGTCCATCCATCTTAACGGGGGTCTGCGGCGAGGTCTGTTTCCCAGAGGCTTTGCCAGAAAGATTTTCTTGCAGCAACGATCTCCATTCATTCTAGCCAGATGACCCGCTCATTTAAGTCTGTAACTTGACAAATTTTACAATTTCTGGTTGTTTGTAAATTTTGTAAAGTTCTAAGTTATAGATCTTCTTCTCCATTCACTTGGTTCCTATTCCTTATTTACTTGGCGATATTTTATTAACATACTCCAAATGAGTGTTTTTGATCAATTTTGAAGGGAGGAGTATAATACACTATAAAGCAACACAAGGGCTATTGACGACAGATGTCATAATTTTGAACCTCGGTCAAGTGACAAGGACGACACCTGAGTTGGCACCCCCTCTCCTGACGACCACACCAACAAGGAAAGGGGGAGATTAAACCTCAACAGATTTAACCCCCTCAACACGGTGGGCCATCACTGGCACCAGGACTCTAACGTGTGACACTCCAACGATGAGTTCGTGACCTATCCACTCGACTCCCATGGTCACGGGATTATGTCAAAATATCTTATTGTGTATTTTGGTAGTTATTTCAGTTTTTGTACACTCGATCTATTTTGCTGCCTAAATTTATGGTGGCGTCTATCATTTGAAGGCAGCATTTGTTTTACAGTTTATTTACACAAATTAGGAATTTCTTTCAAATACCATAGAATAACCCATGATGGTCTTTGAAATAAATTTGATATTGCATTTGGTTTCAAATGGGCTGTATTTTAGCAGCAAAGTCATTCACAGACTTGATAAATCCCCAGGAGTGGAAGCCATTTCATTAGTGGCATCATCTATAGTGGCGGCTTCCGCAACCCAAATTGCGGCATTCGAATTTTTTTTATTCAATTTAAATTCTCGTCGTATGCTGAATATAGCCGCGATTTAATTTTGCGGAGAGTACCAGAGTCAAATGGATATTCGAGGTATATTTTACATGTCACATAATCATATGACATGCGTGCCTAAAATTTTCACATCCAGAAAATCTATCGACTCTTGCCGGGATCGAACCCTCAACCTTAGGCTTCCTAGGCGGGCACGCTAACATACAGCCACTTAACATAAAATGAGATTCCTTAAATGTAATAATTAATTATATCAATCTATGTCTCTTAAATGTTAAAAGTGATGATATTCTGCCCATTATTAGAAATGATACTTATTTTAGATTTGTAATAATAAAAATATAATTAATATTTAAGTAAAATTATAGATGGCATTTGTTATAATTCTAATTTAAGTCTGTTTCTGAACATCATTAAAACTAGAAATATTATGGAAAGTAGACATGATCATTACGGCGAAAATCAAAGATGACATTTCGGATGACTAGCTTAAAATAAGAACATTTATTTATTTATGTTAAGGATTGCATGTTTTATATTCAGTTAGATAAAAAGAACAGATTTAATCTACCTGCCAGTTCCAAAACTACTACCTCTTTTATAAAAGACAGTTAGATAATACTAAGTCACGAATGGTATTTAAAAAATAAAACCGAAAGTAACATTGTACGGGGATTACTCCTTTACAAAAAAGTTTAAACAAAGCTATTCTCGAAATATATATAAGTGGGTTATTTCGATTCGATTTATTCATATCACGCTGCCAGGTTTTTTTTTTTTTTTTTTTTTTTTAAAAAAACGAGTTTTCATCTTCCCTTCGGTTTTCTTTCTTGTCGTTTTGGGGAAAACGTCAGCAAAAAGATCGTAACAAAAAGATGTAACAAAAGACTCCATTCAAGAGAAAAAAAGCCCCTAGAAACTCCCATAAGATACAGTTCACTTCATGTACTTGAGGTCGATCTCTTCATTTGAAAGTCCGTTTGCGTGGGGAAGTTTAAAAAAACGTCCAGATGAGAATGCATATCTTACAGAACAGGTGCCCGAACAAAGATCCTTGTCAGATAAATAACCATTGGACAAAGGAATGTCTAACTCCTTCAACCCATTCTTAGGGGTCTCTTTTTTCGCATTTCAAAAAATAATGGCTTGGGGTTGCACTGTGCTTAAGGTAAGGTAGACTTTTTTTTATAAGAAAAAAGAACTATATCTATATACCTTTAGTATATGTTACCTACTGCTCGACTTTTGGCTTGGCAATGAAGTTGAGTTCAGGTCACGCTACGCGATTTGTAGAAAAACGAAACTCCCTCCCCCTGAAAGAGACAAAGACAAAGCGGTCAATGAAAGAGTCAGTGATATGTTGTTCTTTCGAATAAGGGTGATCATGTTTAAAGCTGGGCTTTTCAAAGTGGTTTTAAGCCTCGTAAAAGATCTCAGGTGACAGCAAATATTGTATGTATGCTCTTCAAAGAATAAGAGATAGGGGGATTATGTGAAAAAATATTTTTTGAAAAGATGATGAAGGGATTGGTGTTCGCCATGGGAATCCTTACAATGCTGAAATTTCCTGGGGGCAGCCATATAATTGCCCTTGTTTTTGTAAACCAAACTTCATAATTAATTAAAACACTTTCTGGAATGAGAATTATCTTTTTTTTCACTTGCTTTTTGCCGTTCTAAGCTCAGGCAAGTACATTATGCCCCTTTACCCGTTTTCATGGGTGTGTTTAAAATATGTAAGCCAAAAATTACAGCCTTATAACAAGTTCCCATTATTATTGGCATTTTATTATGCCTCTCACCCTTTTTGTCTTTTGCACATTGTTTCATTTTTACTTTTTCTCTAGTTACTCTTTTTTAATTATTTTATTAAAATTAGCAAAAGAATTAGTATTGTGGCCCCTGTGTATAAATTAAACTTTCAAAGAAATATTCATAATCTAATTTATTCATAAATGATATTTTTTTACCACACATTCAGGCTCCTTTTTTAAAAATATAAAACTGAAATAAACAATTTTAAGTAATTTTCAAAATGTGAATTTAACTATGTGAGAAGTCAGTTTAATAAGAGTGTGAATCTTTAACTTTTAAGAAGTACCAGAATGATACTATACTAAAAAAAATTAGCATAAAGAAGAAAAAAAGGAAAGATGAATGTAAACAATAATGAAATATATAGAGAGAGGTGTGAAAAAGTTAATAAAAATAAACATATCTTATTATTAGGAATTTTATGAAAATATATTTTATTATTTGAGTTATTAATACATATTCCCGCAGAAAAAAAAAAAGCCTTTTCTACCACAATTTAAAAAAATATTAAATAAAATATCTTAAAATAGTTTTTACAAAAGGGTTTTTCAATTCTTGTTCTTTTTTCTAATCTGAAAACCTCATTAACTAGTAAATATTTAAGAATAGAGTGCCAAAAACTTATTCTATATCTTTAAGGTACATATACTAGTTAGAAATATTTCCTTTATATTTCTTTGATTTTTGTATCGGCATATTAAATGTTTTTCTGTTCAATGGCAACAGAATAATGATTAATCCATTATCTCTTCAGTATAAATTCAAATTATTTTTTGTGAGATTGTGATGGCTTTTAATAGTCTACACTCATTAGTAGCCATTCCATTTCTATTGTTACTATTTTCGTAACTATTTAATACCCTAATGTTTCATATGTACATGTTGAAAAAGATAATTATAACATTCAGGTAAATTAAGAAAGAGCTATAATTTCCCATTGCTTTTAAATTATATATTAAATAAAACTTAATGAATCATTACAAAAAAAAAAACCAAAACAGATTTTCTCTTAAAAAAATTCTAGTTCCAACTGATTTTTGCATAAAATGAGAGTGAATTCAGGCAGTTTTAAAGCCACGATTCAATTTAAGATTTCAAAATGAAGGCCAAAACTTTATAAATATTTTGATGAGAAACATTATCATTGGCTTGACAAAGATTCCTCGCGCATCTCCTTCCTTAAACGAATTCAGATAACAAAGAAATGCAAGGTACAACAGTTCCGATTTTTTAAAATATATATTGGTTGTAATTCTGTAAATATTTTGTGATTAAATAATCTTATGTCTTTTAAATCCCAGAATATATTAGTGTTATTCAGTGGCGTAACGGAGAACATTTGGACCCCCCTGCAAAGTCAGATTTTGGGCCCAAAAGTTGGATTTTACAAACGGTAGATACTTGGTGGCAGCCATTTTTTGGGGCCCCCTAGAACGCTGGGCGGGGGTTGCAAGGGTGTACGTTATGCAACTGGTATTATTATTGAAAAATACCATCCCAGCTTCATTTTTTTAAATATAAGATTACAATACTTAAAACAACATGAGAGAATTATCTCGCTGATCTCATTTGCTTAAACTCTTCAAACTAGCCAATTTTTTGAACAAGAATAAATTTTTGAAAAAATCAGTGTTGCACTCACAACGAAGAAAAAACTCACTTTTATTCCAGAAAAATGTATCCATTTTATTGAAGAAGTTGCCGAGAAACTTCTTTCCAAGAAAATACTGAAAAATTGTAATATGTTTAGAAAATAAGCTACTGGTGTTAGGATTAGAAAATAACAAAAGGAAATGCTACATTTTTTTCTGAATAAAAAGGATTTAAAATTTCTTTTTAGTCCTACGTACTTAGTTTTTTTCAGCAAAATCCTATCACGAAATGAATAAAAATAAATGCTAGGGAATAATACCAGTAGCGCACACAGGAATTTTTCAAGGGAGAGGGGGGAGGGGTCCGGGGTCGAAAGTTCACCATTCTTGTATCATGCTCCTTTTGATTTTGTTTCGGGAACAAAAAACAGTAAAAAACTAATTATTGAATAAATAATTAGCATTAATTAATAAAATTAATCATTAATAACAAATACTTAATTAAATTTTACGTACCATATACTTAGAATTATGATCAATCCGAAAAAAAATCAAGGGCTTTGAGGGGGGTCCGGACCCCCAAGACCCCCTCGTGTGCGCCACTGAATAATACTATCCATATCATTATTTAAGAAATGTAAATTATTTATGTACATAACAGTGATTGTAGATCGTAGTTATTACATTAATTATTATGTAATATTACAGATAATATTTTAGATTAATTAAAGACAAAATATTTTTATCATGAAATATGGCCTATTTCTGTATTTATTAAATAAAAAAGTAATATAAAATCAATGTATCATAACGGAACAAAATATGTAAATGTATACCATTTCTATAAAAAAAATATAGTTAATAATTCTAATTGAATGCCATTTAAAATTAAAATGGATCACCATAAAAGCATATTTTTGACAAAATCGTTGAAACACAAGCAGCGACAAACACAAGAATTTTTCAAGGAAAAGGAGGGGTGGGGAGTCAAGGGTTGAAAGTCCACCATTCTCATATACCCCAATATGCCGCCAAACATATTCCTTTGATTTTGTTGATTGTCGAGATAAAAAACCAGTAAAAAATAAGTTATTGAATGAGTAATTAGCATTAATTAATAAGGTAAATTAAAAATAGAAAGTATTTAATTAAATTTTACGTACTACATAAGTAGGATTAAAGTCAATCGAAAAATATCAAAAAGTTGGGGGCCAGACCTGTGCCCCCCTTTTCCTTGTGTGCGCTACTGAACACAGTTAGTGGAATAATTTTTACGACTACTAAAAATATTGCAAAAAATATTTCAGAAGAATAACATCAGCATCAAAAAATATCAGCGGCAGTACAGTTAATTTCTCAGACACATCATTCCCTTCTTGGAGAAATTTATATTAAGTAACATCACCTTTCTTTTCGAAAGTGAATAAAAAAACACTTCCACTTTACTTATTTCGTGATAGAAGGCAGAGCGATAAAAACTTCATTGTGGCAATCCTTTCCTAACCAAGAACTTTTTAACATAATGGGAGAGGTAAAAAACTCACGTCAAGTGTTGTCAAAAAGAGACGTGTTCCTTTTTTAAGTCCGAACTCACTTGTTTGCACCACTGGTGGCGCGACCTTCTATTGACTATTTTTTCCCCCTTTGGTATTGCGTTTTTTAAGCGACATAATAGGAAAAGGCGAATCCCTTAACTCGCTGGAAAATGAAAGTTTTGATTTATGTGGGTCATTTTGGACAACGTTGCTATTTTGGCTTCTATCCCGGCCACAGGACAAAGGAGAGGGCCATTTCTTTACCCGTTCTCACCTCAAATGCACCCATCTACTAATCCATTCGCCCTCGACATTCCTTACCCGATTTTTTGTCGCAGATGTCTGAAAGCTAACCGACAAAGGGTGAAAAAAACTTCTATAGGAAGCTCAAACATCAACTGTAAATGGACTTTGGGACTAGAGGATTTGAGCATTTGTTACCCGGAAGTTGTTTGAAAAAAAATCCAGTTCTCGAAACGACGACATTTGCGAATAATACATGGAACTAGATTCGCTTTCAGGTTCCATTCTGAGTGTAGAGAAATTATCTGAAAGGTACGAATAATACACTTTAAATTTCTAGTCAAGAAGTTAGGATTTTTTTATATTGTTACAGCACTTACAGAGAGAATAGAAAAATTAAAATTAATTAATTTTGTTAACAGCAGTTGAGAAAGACTTGCTATGATTCTCAATTTTTGCTATAAAATTCAAGTAATCTTGTAAATTATCAAATGTAAAATAAACATGTACTAAAAATGGTATTCTCATACTGATAAAATTTAAATTATCAGATATTTAAATGATCGATATTTCGATTATTCGATATTTCGTCATTTTTGTAAGTGCGAGTTCGGATTTTCTTGAAAAAAATCAATAGCAGCATATATATTTAGGAAACAGCAACACTTAACTGTTTTTATCATATCAGAAATGATAAAATTTGATGGAATTAATGCCTCTGAATTCTGCTATTGTAAGCAAAAAAATAATAACAAATATCTGATTTCTTAAAAATTTCTGAAAAATTGGGATAAAATGTATTTATTTCTTTTCTGTATTTTATAGTAATTAAGTCTTCTGTTTTCATTCAAAAACTTTGCAATTTAGTTTGTAAGAGAATTATTTGTAAGAGGAGTTTTTTCCTGGAAATCTTTTAAAAGTGTCGGTACCATGAAAAACGTTCAATAGTATTTGTCTTCAGAAAATGCCTATCATTAACAATAGCATAATTTGCAAAATTAAGAAATGTTTTATATTTATAAATTCAATTTAATGTTCCCATACATCACGTTCTTTTGATCAGCAAACAGTCTCCGAAGACTATAAGAATTAAAAAATTAATTTTTTAGACAATACGTCAATAAAAAACAATCTTTATGACACATAGTATTTTCAAATGAAACTTAATTTAAGCAGTGCTAATCTCTTTTTAAATTTAAAAAAAGAAAGAAATAGAAGGAAAGAAAAAAAAATTCCAAATTTATTTTAAAATTTATTTATTTCCAATTTTATTTCAAACTAGCTGGTATACCCGTTCTTCACACGGGTGAATTTAAAAATTAAAAAATACAGACTGAAGGATAAGGAAGTTTTTAATTAGTTAATTTTACGTGAATTGTATAAATTAAACACAAAAAAAGCTTTTACATAACTCAGCTGAACAAAAAAAAACCATGTTTGCTAAATTTTAAGTCTTTAGGTATAATTGCTGATTTTTTTATTATTGTTATTATTATTTATGATGCCCCGTAACTTTCTTGTGGGTCGATTTGTGAAAACTCCTACCTGCTCAGCAAAAGTAACACATTGTTACAAATTTTGTGCAATAAACGCTAAAAATAGTGTAAATAATTTTTATCTGCATGTGTAATACGTTAATATTACTTTCTGATGCATTTATTTTATGTTAAATAGCTGTTACCCCCCGCGACTTCATCCACGTGGAGTTTAACACAAAAGAGTGTTTATTCACTCCGCAGAGTTTACGAAAACATTTCTTCTACTTGGTGAATCTATGTTTCATTTTTGTTTTATTTTTTTTCTTTGCTTTTGTTGAGCAAGGGGTGAAAGGGACGCATGACCTTTGACACTTTCGATGGTGTGAGGACTAAAATCTTTAGGATCAAAATAGGTCTAAGTAGCAAGTAGGGTGAAATGCGAACACGAACGAAGCCGTAAGGAAGGGGGTGAAAGGGACGCATGACCTTTGACAATGCAGTTAAGGACTGTAAAATCATTAGGATCAAGACATGAACGGGAAATGTCGCGAATGGCAGCAACCTAATCAAAGAAAAAAGTTTGATCTAACTAACTGCTAGCAATCGTTGAGACAGAAGGCTCGCGAAATAAGATAATCCCTATTAAATAAAAATAATCCCTATTGAATAAAAATAGTCCCTATTAAATAAAAATAATCCCTATTGAATAAAAATAGTTCCTATTGAAATAAATAATCCCTATTTGAATCGGATATTGCTCACTGTTTCAATGGTTTTAATTTTATTTTCTCTGAATCCTATTTTTTTTTCTAAAATAAAAGTAGCCTAAGTTATTCCTTATATCATTAGCTATCTGCAGTGAAAGTTTCGTCAAAATTGGTCTAGCCGTTTCAGAGATTAGCCGGAACAAACAGATTGACGGAAAGACAGATAGATAGACAGACAGCCAGACAAAAATTTTAAAAATTGATTTTTTCATGTAAGTACCGTATATACTTTTAAAAGCATTCAGTAAAAAGCTGTTAATTTCAAATTACAAACATACACTTCATTTTTATTTATATGTATAGATTTGAAACAGGAAATGGGCAGAATAAGCAGAGAACATTTATATTTTTTTATCGAGCCAATCCAAGAATCAAGTTCATTTCAAACAGAAAATACAAACACTTCAAACAATAATAAAATAAAACAAACAATACAATTCAAAAATTGCATATAATTTTCTATCAGAGTAGTATTTGGAATTGTGTAAATAAATTTAGCTCGCACGAAGTTTTAAGTAGCATATTCCTGTAACAACCCCATCTCGAAGTGGCTGACATAAAATTAAATTTCTCTACCAATTTTTTTAATGTAAATACTTTACTAACAGTGCAGAGTCCTACATTTTTTTCAAAAATAATTTAACTTGAAGCATTCATCTTTCCAGTTAATAATATCAGAGACATAACAGGGTATTTTTGATTTCTTTATTACTGAAATATATCCCTTGAATAAATCTTCTTCAAAAGATAATCTATGTACCTTTTACTATTTTCATTCTTATATCTCCTCCCTGTACAGTTCCTTCTGTTCCGTAACTTGGAAAGCTCAGACGTAATGTACCGCTACCTTTGTCGATGTTTCAATTTTCGTCTTTTTAATTGAACTACACTAATAACTGTTATTTCGTTACAACTTCTTTCGACGAGATCCACCCAAACATCTAAATCTCGAATTTGAAAAAAGTCTGGAAAAAAGAACTGAAAACACCTTCATGGTTGAATGCTTTACTACAGTCTACTCATTTCTACAAAAGCTTCTAAAAAAAATAATGTTTCCGAGGTGTTTTTGCTGAAGGTTTGTTTCCAAGAATCTCGTACCTAACAATTATCTAACTTCTAAAAGAACATTTGTGTGTATTCTTGCGAACGGCATGCGGGGGGCCAAAAATCACACACTACATTGAATGTTAAACAATGGTTTTAAGTTTCCATTGAATGAATACGAAATTAAATTGTTTATTGTTCTGTAGCAAATGTAAATACTGCTACAACTTAGATCGAACTGGTTTTAGGATTACTTTTAGAGGAAAGTGATCAAAAGCGTATATTTCGGAGAGATAGCGCCTGTTATAAGTTGAAGAAGCATTAGAAATATTAAGAAATATGAAAATAATTACATTCTAGTAGGAAATCTTACTGTTGAAACTCTTTATTGTATTTTATGTTGCAATAGAGAAAGAATTTGCTTTTTCCGATCTATAATTAGCAAAATGTGAATAACTACAAATGTAATGGAGCATTGATTGCAGCTTAGACAAAAAGTTTAAATGGTAAAATCCATTTAAACAAATGGGTATCAAGTATGTATATAGTAAAAAATGTTACATAATCCTGTATTTTATATTTTCCGAGCTCCTTTTTTATTCACCTGATTAGCTTTGAAATAGTCTTTCATTTTTCCTTATTTTGTTGCTTTAAAGTTATTTTTGACCTGTAAAAAACATATTTTATGCAATGGATTTGTAATAATGTTTCAGAGAATTTGAACATTAAATAATTTATGTAAGAAACAGGCCGAAGAATTGAGGTTTCATCAGATTTTAATTTAAGTGCAAACTCCGGTCATACGCATTATTTATTGATACATATATTTGTTTTTATGAAAGATTAAAATTCAAAAATAACTTAAGAATTTATTGAAAAAAATGGCTTAAGAAAAGTTCATTAACCCTTGACCAGGCCATGTTAAATATACTAACTACCGAATTCATTAATCTAAGCTCTTTCTCAGTCATCTTCATGTGTCTAATTTACAATTCATTTTACATGTTGTAGAATCTCCAAATATACTTCATAAATTTGTTGTGTTTATTATGTACCGATCTTTGTTTTCATAAATTTCATGAAAAATAAAATGCAGAAATTCTCAATTTCCTGTAAGAATATAAAATATTTCTAATTCACGATTCCTTCTGAAGGTTGTAATATTTACAAAATATATTTTAGATTTTTCATGCGGGGAGAGGTAAAAGAAAACAAAAAATATATAAATGCCTTTCAATAGCACACAGTGGGTTGTGGTAAACATATTCCTTCTAAACAAGGGTCTTAAAAATGAAAATAATTTTACCTAATAGGCTTAGTTAAATCCTTTTCTTAAATCAATCTCATCCCCAAAGATATTTTAATGTACCATCACTAGAAAAAACAGCCTCAGTAAAGGGTTAAACTGAGAAGTTAAATGCTGGTTGTTGAACTCAAAACAAGCACACATACATATCTTTACTTTACTTTAAAGTTCTCGAAGTTTACAAGTGTTGCGAGAAATAATGATCACCTTTGGGAATATCAACAACCTTTTAAATTACCTGTATTTTTAAAAAAATTATCGAATGTTTCGATTAGATGCATCATTTCTGTAAAACTATGTTTGTTGCAAACACCAGAGATTTTAAAACAACTTTTTTTATATTGTGTATTAAAGTATCAACAAAACTGATGTTGTTTGCTAATTTATTGCAGTAAGCATTCTAAATCTCTCTAAAATGACCCCTTTTAAAGTCTGTTTATGCCACATTGTGCTATTCTGCAGTAAACTGAACTGTATTTTTCAAAATATTTTTGCTGTTAGTTGTGACGGCCCCGTATCGTTTTACTTATATTTGATTTTTATTCTGTAGTTCATTGAGCTCAAATTTACTTCCCAATATTTCCTCGAGATTTATTGTTACTTTAGTTACATTATTTTGTTACCAATTTTTGCTTTTGGCACATTCATTTAAGTAAAAATAATAAATTCGCACTATATGCAGGGTGTCCTAAAAGTATGGCTACACTTCTAAATTTTAACTAGAAATAAGCAAAGATATTCACTTCCAGTTTTTTTATGTTCCATAAAGAAAATACCAAAGCTTTTTTTACCATGTTTTATTGCGCTATTTGAATGTGCGCACCATTATCCGTGCGCATTACATAGAGTCTATACGAATAACGTCATCTCAGTTTCTGCTATGGGGGCTAAATTTTATTTTTGACAATACGCTACCCATCATCCCAAATTTTCATGCCTAAAAAACTGGGGATCTTAAAGGTGGACTTCGTTTATAGGTAATCTAAAATTTATACTATACCTGAATTGCAGATTTAAATCCGATAAACCATGCTACAACTTGCGCTTGTTCTCGCAGTGAAGTCATTTTGAAACGAGAATGCTGCAAAACGTGGACGTTACACGATCTAATTTGCATTTCATTTTACGAAAACTTTTAATATTTTCTTTATGGAACATATAAAACCACGAATGAAAACCTTTCTTCATTTTTAATTCGTTTTTGAAAGTGTAGCCATACTTTTCAGACACCTTATATATTGCGATATAAACAATACTATAATTTAAAAATGAAATTTAAATCTTTCAGTTCATTTGGGGCCATTAGATTCAATGATATTTGAGAAAAATCCAGATTGCAAAGCTATTCGTTTGGTTTTCTAAACTTTTCCGCTTAAGAAATCCTACCATCTCAACTTTTAATCCTTAAGAAATGAAGAACTTTTAACCCTTTAGAAAACGTATGGTACCTCTGTTAGTTACTTCTGGAGCAAACTTAATTACGCTAAAGCTTAGTTCTCTCTCTCTCTCTCTCCGAGCTTTTATTTACCCTAAATCCATTTCATCGCTAGAACTCTTTAAATTTAATCTAACCTCTCGCCTCATCTTGGAGTACTAATTAAAGAGTATACAGTCGCTTTACTGGCAAGGATCAAATGCAAGATAATGAGATAAATGGCGTCGTCTTGCCTTAGCATAAATTTGCATCTGAATCAATCCTTTCCATCACGAACCACGTCATACTTCGAACGAGTATATAAAGCAGCATTCTTAAAATGTGTCCGACAACCTTAAGCGGACAGAAACCCAATATTCAGAAGAGATTTTTCTAAACCATATAATAGGATTTAATATTTATAGTAAATCCTTAAATTTTCCAACTGTTTTTGTCTGGAAATCTTTGCAAATCAGTGTCAATTTGTTGCTGTTATTGTTCCACTGGATCTGTATTTTTATAAAGGGTTCAATAAATATCGAATAGATCGTTTGGTTAACTTAAAGAATGTTTAGTGATTAGAACTACAAACGTTTTAGAGCAACACCTGCTTTTAAGTTAAATTCAATATGTGAATCTGATACTTAGTATGACTTTGAATCGAATCTTTTCTGCTTCGATCAGTCAAAATTTTAGTTTATAAAAACGGATTTGATCCAAAGTAATGTAAGTCATTGGAAGCTTACTACAATTTTTACCAAATGTAATAAAAAAGAAAAATATAAAAACTTTACAGGATATGCACAAAATTAATGAAAAATGGACATGTAACAAAGCTGCATTGAACTGAGAAAAGTATATAAAATTTGATTAATTATGTTATGCAATTCTTTAAATAATTTTATTTTTCGATACAATCAATTGACACCATTTTTCTTTGGGGGAGGGGGGGCTTAAAATAGTGTCAGCACTGTTACGAAATTCTTTCTGACACTGCAAGAAAATATTAACTGTGTTGGCTTTGTTCGTGAACGGAAATTATGCAGTTACAGTAGCACACACAAAAACTTTTCAAGGGGAGGGTCCAGGGTCAAAAGTCCACCATTTTGGCATCATGCTTCAATACGCCGCCCAACATATTCTTTAGATTTTGTTGATTTTCGAGAACAAAAACAATACAAAATTAATTATTGAATAAATAATTAGCATTAATTAATTTTTAATAAAAAAATACATAATTAAATTTTACGTAATATATACATAGGATTATAACCACTTGAAAAAAATCAAGGGCTATGGGGGGTGTCCGAACCCTAGGACGCCCCCTTGTGTGCTCCACTGTGCAGTTAGTATGTAACAAAAGCTGCAATTGGATAGTAGGATGCATAATGAATACTCACTTCTTTCTATGTCTACATTTCAATGTAAATATTTTTTCTGAATTAAAATTGCAAATTTCTTTTGTCAAATCAAATTTAAGCATAATTTTTTTAAGTCCAGCTCTAGATGTCTCTTCTTTTAGTGATTTAGAAATAAAGAGCACAAATCTATAGAAAAGGTAACTATTAATATATCTTATTTCTCATTCACTAAAAATTACACGCAATTTTTTTTGACAGGATTTACTTTTCAAAGCTAGGTAAAATTAAGCTTTTGACTAAAGATCTAATGTAGAAAGTACATAAGATTATTTGTTTACATTTTACTAAGAACTATAAAGATCGGATAGGAAGAGGTGAGCAAAAAATTCACATATATGAAGCTTTGAACGACGAAAAAAAGTAGAATATACTTATATAACATTATTTCTTTACATTGTACTAAGAGGGATTATAAAGATAACAGTTACAGGAGGAGGTGAGCACCAAAATTCACATATTATATGAATCTGAACTGCAACACTGAATTTATGGCCCAAGAATTTGTAGTGATCTATACGCATTGATAAGGTTTTGAAAATAGTTTTTTTAGTTAAAATGTGATTTATTATTTAATAGTTTTTTTAATAAAAATTAATTAAAATATCATTTCTCAATATATTTTAATCAAAGTCCATTATCTTTTTCACTTCGCGTAAAAAAGCTTGCCATTGGCTTATAGTTAACATTGGAATCTATCGAAAGGGAGATTTCTGATTGATTTCAATGTGTTTGTAATTCAATCCCCCAAAATAAACAAGTTTGAAAAAAAGTAATAATAAAGCCATTTGAGTTTGCGATCAAATTCTTCCTCCCAATGTCCGTTATTAGTCGATACGTCCCCCATCCTCCCTAAAGAAACAAACAAAAAAAAGATAAAGCTTTAAAATCCAATTTCCGCCCCTGTCCTCGGAACATCGCGAAGAGCTCTTTGTTCCGACGATGAACTGTCTCCGCGAACAAAAACCTTCAGAATTGAAGGAAGCGCAGGAGAATTAGAAGCAAGTTTGCTTCAAATCTATTCCAGTTGTTCAACATGAGTTTTGTGCTTCTCATGGGGACCGCTTTATAGGAACAATCTCATGTCACACTGGTGTCATGTTGGCTACCGTTTATCGATTGGTACTGATGCTAAATATCACCATGTCAAATGTTTACTTTTCTTGGGGCAGATAAGGTTAAGGCCTATGTGGGTATTGGATACTTTTGCCCTAAAAATTTAGAATGCGGGTGAAAGATAAATGAGAGCAAGTTCAAAATATTAATTTTACTACATACATAACTTTTTTTGAAAAGCAGAAATTAGCAGAACAAAGACATCGGCTGAAAAATTCGGGATTAATCCCTTGAGTAATAACCAAGGAAGTTTCAACAGTAAAAGTAACTATTGCTAGCCATAAATTTTTAACTCGGCGTTTCTCAAATTGTGGGGCGTACCCCCTGGGGGGCGTGAGCATATTGAAAATAAAAGGTTTAAAAAAGTAATTTTTTTGGAATGAAGTAAAACAAAATGCTTTGTGACATAATAAAAAATACTCATTTACACTGATATATCATCTGGGGATCATCAAAAATAAAAGATTCCACTTCAAACGCTCATTTTAGCTATCTTTCATCCTATAACCAAATAAAAAAAAAAAAAGAAACGAATCTTACAGTAGTCGCATATGATGTGTAACATCTGACATGTTATCGTGGTAAATAAGCAATATTAACTTTTTTCCTGAAAAAATATGAATCGGGTATGATTGGAAATAATTTTCTATCGAATAATTATATCTTTAATGAAGATTGTATTTAATTAACAAAAGGAGTAAAAAAAATGCAATATTTTATCAAAAATAATTATTCTTGTTCATTTTGGGGAAGAGTGGAGACAATAGACTTATGATAACTAAAATATGACACATATACTTGTGATTTCAAAGTATTTCATCGTTGGGTGGATGACCTGAGTACCCAGCTCTTTCGAGCTATAACTTCATAACAGTAGGTACTTGAGTGACTGCACATGATTGACTTTTGCTCTTTGTTAAGTTTAAATGCTTTAAAAATAAAATAAAAATGCTAGGGAATTTGGGAAAATAAAAATTTAAAATATTAAACTGCATTAAAATTGAGAAAAGAAGCTTCAAAGTCGACACAAAGCACCGAAAATAAAGTTAAAATTTCAATCTTGCGTGGGCGGGGCTAAAAAGACCAATGGGAATGCAGCTAGGATCATGAAGAAAATAAAACAGAAAATAGATTTTTTAAAAGCTATTAAAAATATATCAAGAATAAAAATAGTAGAAGAACATTTAACTAAAAAGAGATCAGTCGGAATAATTTTCCGAGGAAAATTAAAGAGTAAAAAGTAAAAATTGAAAAGCGGAGGAACCTGGGAGCGAATGACTCTGACCACTAGGACACGGGAAACTCGCAGAAAGGTGAAATAAGCATTTAAGATGGGGGAAGCAAGATTTGAGAGGAGAATAATAATTACATGAAGAGATGGAGAGAATATTTCTACGTCTGTTGAAATTTGGATCAGGGATATATTTTTCAATATCCAAGATCGAGAGATTACTAGAATTATCAATATTTTGAAAGAAGTTTGTTGCAATCTTTTTAATGAACTGTCTAATTGACAGCATTTTACTTGCGGTCCTGAGGTCAATTTCAAAGTATTTAAAAACCGTTAAAAAACAGCGTCAATAACAATACCACTGTTAGCAGTCGAAACATTCTAATTTGTGTTCATTTCGAGCTTGAGTTCATCATTCATAAAAGCTATGAGAGGCTCAGTTTCTGGCAAACTGAAGTTAAAGTTAAAATCTCTCGAGTGATAATTTTTTTTTAAAGAGCAGAACCACCTTCGTTATTTGGTAAAAGTACAAAATGCAGGAAATCTTTTTTTTAACCGTTTGATTCGAAGAAATGTGTACGACCACCGAAATCACTGTTTGTCCATTTTCAAATAAGTATTCTGCCGCACTTATGTCTCTCAATATCATGACTAACGGATTTAGAATCAAGCGCTCGAGTGCTTGATGGCTACTAGAGTTGGACCACCATGGGAGGGTAGCGAAATGACACAGCCCCACACTCATTGGTCAAATCAAGTAGCGCGCGCTTACGTCACATCCTGTTACACATCCGTCCTTTTTCACGAAATCACTCCCAACAAATATCCAGCAACCGAGAGGAAAGATGTTACGCATCAAAAAGACATTTTGTTTGCTTTGCTGTAATCCTACGATGAGAGATTTTTTTATTACGTTTCTTTTAACCCCTAAAATACTACTTTTGATTATCATATATTTGACCTTCAAACTTACTGGTATGTTTCGCTCCGTCTCTTTTTCTTTTAGGAAAGTTGTAAATAATATTTTTATGTTGCTTTTTTTCCATGTGAATAAGTTTTATGATATATGGATAAGCATATTGAGCACTTTGAAGGATTATTTGGCCACAATGTATTTTTATGAGTATTGTGAAACATATAATGCATAATGAAAACCGTTTTACATAATTATTTTTTAGAACTGACATCGATATTTTCATATTGAATAAACTTAACAAAGGGCAAAAGTCAATCAATTACAGTCACTCAGATACCTACTGATATGAGGTTGTATCTCGAAAGAGCTGGGTACTCAGGTCATCCACTCAACGATATATATCGAATACACTTTTAACATGGGAGCGGTCACATGAGGCGCAGAGTCAACCCAGGCTCACGAAATCGTTAATTCTGGGAAAACTGTTTATTCGTTAACAATTACCTTGGCAGTATCCTCCTACTAGACAGTGTAAAAGGGAACTAAGATGAATTTGTCACAAATATGCCTCTTTTTTGAGAGTCGCAAACGTTTTTTTCAATCAAGGTACTGGTTTTGAACGAGTTACCTGCGCGACCACTTTTGTTCAAAAATATTTCCTATTAACATGCTACACTTTCCCCCATGAACAATTTTGTGGTTTTGATTGCTGTGTTGTACGACTTATTATGATTTATAAATGTAAATGAGCAGAATATATATAAAAAATTGGCATCTGTGATCTCTATTGAAGGAAGTTGAAACTAATCAAGCAATTGAAGAACCTGCTGAAATAATGCATATTAATCAAGATAGCGAAAGTAAATATGAGAAAAACAAAAGACATGAAACGTTTGAGTTGAATTGAAATTTTCAAATGCTGCCTGAAGAACTCTATGAAGAAAACTATGAAGCCATAAATGCAGCACTTCGCCTTGTCAAAAAGACACAAGGAAGAAAAAGTTCAAAATGCTATTTGTAGATCATCAAACGACAGCAAAACTACAATAACGTAAACAAAATATGACAGTTTTGCTGGAAAATAACGTTCCTGTTTTGTTAGCGAAAAGTGTCTGTGTGATTTATGTCCTTTATTAAGGGCACGCACATTTGGAACATTTTCTTTAGTTTTATTGGATTTTTTCTCAAATTATCAAAGACAAATTGAAAAGACCTTGAAAGTAGGTAAGTTTATTTTCTTTTAACTAAATTATATTCACAGGAATTATTATTTTTATTATGTGTATAGTAAAAATAATTATAAAATAAATTATAGTTTAAAAACAAACTGAGAAAAACACGCTTTTATAGTGAATCGAACTAAAAAGTAAAAAAAAATATAAATATAAATTACTTAAAAGTAACATATACAAAATTCAATACTTATCTTGTTAATTTGTACGGTTTATAATTATGATCGTATTGTAGCTTTAGCGCCAAAATGCATTATTATTGCATTCAATACATTATGATTTTTTTTGGGGGGGGCGATAAAAATTATGATTGAAAATTGGGTCGCCAGTTGTGAAAGTTTGAGAACCACTGGTTTAAATGTTTTTCAATGTTTATATTTCATTTTTCCCCTTGTCCTTAAATGCCTTAATTTTCTTCAATTGAAATACTTTTACCAATGATTTAAAAAAAAATGATGATGTATATTTTGCTGTTAAAGTATTATTTAAACATTATTTAACTATAACGAAAATACATGGAATTATAGTGACCAGTTTAACTATTTCGGATTTAAATCTATAATTTAACTTTAAATCTATTTATATATAACTAGTAATAATAGGAGTAGTAGTAGTAAAAGTATAATTACACAATTATTTTAATTACGATTCAGCCAGCCTCACAGAGGAATATATAAAAACTTTTTTAAACAATTAAAAAAAGAATCAGGCAAATGTGGTTGACAAAATATGCTTTCCATTTTATTCAAGTTCAGTAAATTGTAAGTAGCATTTGCTATAAATGCTACTTATTATTTAACTTAACATTGAAAAAATATATTATAGAGCATTAATTTTCTTAGAATTTGTTGAGGATTTGAACATATACTTTGAAACATATATTTCCTTTCCTTTATTTTTTTTTTTTTTTTGTTTAACTTTCTTTAATTTTTTAGCAGTACACTATATTGTATAGATCAGTGTTTCCCAAAGTTGCCTATATAGACCCCAGGGGTCTACAACGACCTCCAAGGGATCCACGCCAGCGAAAAAGTAATTTGGGGGGTCCATGAGTTGTAAATGGGGTTTTACGATAGCGGCTCTCATTAAACCAGATTGTGATTTTAATTTTAAAAGGAAACAGAATCAAGTGGAAACCAGACTTTTTTACATATTTAATAGATTTATTTACTAAATTTAATGAGGTTAATTTGCAGTTTCAAGGTGAGAGCATAATTTTTTTTTAAACGGGGAACCCATTTTAACCTTTCTTTTGTGTGCCAGAATTAAGCTAAAGGAGTATAATTGTGGACATCTCAAATTTTCCCAGTTTCACAATTGTCACGGACAATCTGCCAGGAAAAATGCGTGTTAACCTTCATTCAACATTTAAATGCCCTTTTTTTGGATTTTGGAAATGTTTTGACTATCGTAATACCAAAATAGGAAATGAGCTCACATGGTCACTTTGAAAGAAAAGTCAGATTTTTTACTAGAACTAGACACTAGGAATAGACACTAACTAAGATCTTAAAGTTAAGTTAATAAACGGATGTCAATATAATTTTGGCTTTAAATAGATATACCTGTTATTTATTCCACATTATGGAATATCTTGAGAAAGTTTTTAATTGTTTTAACGAATGAGAAGGCGTTTCATTGCACTTGTCATTCTCCAAAGCAAAGAAAGAAAGAAGAAAAGACTGGACACTATTAACCGAGGAGATATTGAGGGTCAAACCTGATAAGATTGATGCCAAATGTTGAAAATTTGTTATTGCATCCCCAGATTCATTCCTCCTACTTAAATCATTTGTCAGTTGCTCAGTTATTTTATGCATTAGTTAAAGTTAAATTTAATTAATGTATAAAATAGTGTATAAAAATTAAGAAAATACATGTGAATTAATTAATTAAGTTTTAATTTACTTAATTAACATGTGTTTTCTTAATTTTTAAACTATAATTTTCTACAGTTAAAAATTTAAATCTTTTTAAGGATGCAGCTCTATACCTGTTGTCAAAACCCTTTAAGTTGATGAATTTGCAAAAATTTAATACTAGGTAAGTAGGGGTCGACCCCAAACCGAAAAACATGTAAAGGGGTCTATGAGGTAAAAAAATTTGGGAACCTCTGGTATCGATCATAGCTGCTTAAAAAGAACTCGAAAGAGCCATCTGTTGACCGCTTAAGTAAGACTATAATAATATTTTTGTATAATATACATGATCTTTTCTTTCTACACGATTTCACTTTATATGATTTTTAAAATATAGAATATAAAAATAAAAAATAAAAATTTCTGATGTCATTTTTAATTTTGCTCACTTGGTATCACACATTGGTGCTTATATATATATTTATTTTTTTTAATTCCGTTAAATTCTGAATTCCATTTCTTCCAATTATTCAATTTATTTAAAATGGAGACTTCATTTCGAATGCACAAACTTTCTGTTCATGTGATCAGGCACAGTAAATTTTTTAGAGACAGCAAGGTATATATCTCTGTGTTTTTTTTTATTCGGAATTTTTAAAAAGGATAAATAAGGAATAAGTTTTGTAGCACTTTTATAATATTATTAAAATTTTAGAAATTTACTTAGCCAAAAAAAAAATTACAAAAAATAAATAAATAAGTAAATAAATTTTAATTCTTAAAAAGCAAAATTAAAATTTGTGGTCATCTAATGGGATCTAAAGTGGCTAAATTGTATCTCACGAATGAAGCCACAATAAGAAAAGAGGAAGACACCATTAGAAAAAGTGATGCGGCTTGATCTTCTATGACAGGGGTGGGCAGACTTTTCCAGGGTACGGGCAAAGCTATCTAAAGATGGCCTTGGTACGGGGGTGTTGCGGTGTGGCTTAGATTTGATAATATGCAAAAGTCTACAATATTTCGGATAATAGATAAGGAATATGTACTTACCTTACATAACTACATCAATATAAATTACACTTTTAATACCGCATTTATAGCAAAACGAAAGATACAAACAATAACAATACTCGCAATTATAATAATACCAAATTATGCATTTATTATCAGCAATTAAAAATGCATTGCAGAATAACATTTTCATCTAAAGATTGTTTCGTAGTTATAGTCAATAGAAGAGTAAGTCTGCATACTGTCAACCAATCTTGGATATTTCGATATATAACTGCAAATCTTCAGGTGGTCACCCCCAAATGTCTTGGTGGTCCACCTGTCGATCGAGATCGACTTAATGCCCACCCCTTTTCTATGAGTATGAGCACATCTTCCTACATACGAATGTTGCAATGGAAAATATGGAGAAAACGTTAATGATATGGCCAGAGGACACTACTAAAAAGCAGATTCCATTTCGTACTAATACAAATTCTTATCAGTTTTATTTTACGTTGAAATAAATAACTAAATTCTCAACATTTTAGCTTGCTTTCGATTGACACGGTTTTACTTATAAAAATCTACACTTTAGATTTTACAGATTTCTAAGGAACCTAGCATCTGTGTATGTGCATGAGTGTAATGTGCGCCCGTGTATGTAATTGTGTGCATATAATTGTTAATGAAAATTGTCATTCCTTTTAAGGAGTTTGTATATGTTACAAAGCATTTCACATTTTTACATTTTAGATATCAGTGTCTTTTATTTTCATAATTTTTGGTATTTTTCATTTAGTAGCAGTATGAATAATATACTGGTTTGAAAGAGAGATAGCAGTAAATAGCAGACCGAAAGGTGTATAGTAGCAAATATATTTATATATACATATATCCCGCACATTATTAACTAAAATTTGTTTTTGTAACATATATATATATGTGTGCATATTCTCATCTTGCTCTAAAAATCATTAAGTTTGTTTTGAAACATTCATGTAAAAATAAAAATATTCCCAAATCCTTTTTTTAGCCTTGAAAATATTACTCAAAATAAAAGCAAAAAATAAAAAACCTTTAGGCTAAAATTGTTAACCAACATCCGAAACTCTCCAAAATATTTGATGAGAAATCGCTCAGGATTTATTGCATCCTCGGGGTTGAATTTTGGACTGTAGCTTTTTGAATCTAAGAGATCCTAAAAACTCGGGGGGAAAAAATGTATTTCTTCCTTCCATATCACCAACTAGAGTAAATATTTATAGCAAATATTGCTCGAGCACTAAAAGTATCATTCGCGTCAAGTTCTGATGATAACAGCCTGTATTTAATTATCATGGGTATTAGATCCATTATTTTCAAATCTTTTAGCAATAAGATTTTTAAAGAGATGCATTTCAAGAATTCGTTCATCTCTTTTGAATGTTTCTTACTTAAGTACTAATATATACGTTATTCGAAAGAGTAAAAAAGAAAGCGAGAGAAAAACAGAAGGGAAAAAAACGCATGATTGTATTGGAAAATGGCTTAACATTGATTTTCATTTTATAAAAATTACTGAGCTGTATTCAAATACGCAATTGAGTTTTCTGTATCGGTATTTACTTGTTGATTTTTTTTTTAGTCCAAGTTATTCAGTGATTGTTTATTAACAGAAGGGTATTAGCGAACAAGTCAGGGAATATGTTTTACCTGCTAACCCACTCTTCAGGTTTCTACTCCATGCCAGTTTGAGGACCTGAACAAATTTAGCATGCAACAGTCCAAAGTTATTGAGGAAATTGCTTTTAATACTTGCGTTTGTTGACTACAGTATAAAAATTAATTACGGTGAAATACGTTTAACGCGAAAACGCTTAGGGTATCCGACTACGTTCGGAACCGTGATTTTGTAAAAGCGCATAAATGGATAATTTTCATGATATTTAGTGTCACTTAGATTAGAATACATGTCTAAAATTATTTTAAGGGCATTTTGACAATAAAATTTATTTAAATACAATATTTTGGCAAAAATTAACTTAGAATTACCTTTTTTCAAAATGTTCTCCTTTTGTGAAAAATGCTTCTATTATAATAATATTTTCCCTGTCTATAGCTCAGACCCCTGTACAAAGACTCAACTATGAGTTTTGAAAAATTCACATTATTTTCAGAGTTACCACCAATTGAAATAATTATCGGCGTTTTTTTTCTTAAAATTTCTCCCCTCTGTTGTCGTAAAACACATGGATAAACCCACTTCTAAGTTATATATTTCGAGAATTCTAGTTGAGCCTCTGTACAGAGGTCTGAGCTATATACAGGCAAAATATTATTATAATAGAAGCGTTTTTCACAAAAGGAGAATATTTTGAAAATTTGTCACACACACACATTCTATGTTAATTTTCTGTCAAAATATTGTGCTTAAATAGTTTTTTATTGTAATACTATTCTTAAAACAATTTTATGTACATTTTCTAACCTAAGTTACACTAAATATCATATAAATATTATCCATTTACACACTTTTTCAAAATCACGGTTCCGAACGTAGTCGGATTCCTTATGACAAAAAATAGGTTAACGTGAAATAATAAAATGGTCCCTACAAACTATAATGTATTTTCATGCAGTTTTTTTCACTTAACACGAACGAAAATTGCTTAAGACGAAAAGATTTCCCTTGTGGAGGAGGAGAATATTGAAACTGAGCTGACACTTAATGAAATGTTTGTGAAAGTTTCTGTATTATCGGAAGAATTTACTGCAGTAGATGATGACAACGTGTGAGAACAGCCTCAGTTATGGCAGACAAAGACATTTTAGAGTTTGTACAAATCTCAAAAAATATCATTGATGTAGATTCCGACGATGAAAATGAAATTACTAAGGGAGCTTTTCTGTTCCCAAGTCATCCGAAATAAGGAACATCATGAGCAGTTATTTAGACCGCACATTCCAATGGTGAGATGAATAACAAAATGGAGCAGCTTGTTGACAATTTGATGCTAAAAAAGACAATGCAAAAAAAAATATCAGATTATTTTTCATAAACTTAATAAATGTTTGTTTTTAAAAAAAAACTAGAAAATTTTGTATTAAATTTCATTAAGTTCTTTTGAATGTTTTTGTTTCATTGATTTTTATTAAATACATACATATATGCATATCTATGTAAATAAAATGTACTCTAACATCTTAATTTTTTTGAATAAATGGTGGCTTTTTTGCAATATATTTTAACTCGAAAAAATATTTCAGCCCCCTCAATTTCGTGTTAAAGGATTTTCACTGTATATGAATGATGAAATAAAATATTTGTCTCAAGCAATATCATCTTAAGGCTTAAAAATATGAAAAGATTCTGTATAATACATGTGCCTCATTTACACACACATACATATATGTGTATTCAATAATCAATAGAATTTTGTGTCCTTTTTTTTTGTCTTGATCGTGAACTCGTGGCTTATAGGAGTTCGCGAACAATAGAATCAGAAGGCTGATGCTATTAAAACTAGTCGTGTGGGTAATCGATAAGCGTTTCTGCTCTCGCATTGAACTGATGTGTAACTTTGGACTGAAGTGGAAATTTGGTCAGTGGAATACCAGCTCAGTCGTTCTCTTCATTACTTTACCTTTGTTCCTAATTGCGAAATCTGAGACAAATAGCAACATTAATCACATGTGGCGTAACGTACACTCCCGTAATCCCCGCATCGGGGAGGGGTGGGGATAGATTTTAAAGGGCCCAAAGCCTGATGTTGCGGTTTTGCAATCTTTTATAATATTCGACTCGGGGCCCAAAACCTGACTTTGTAGAGGGGTCTTAAAACTCTTCGTTACTCCACTGGTTAATCATCAATCAATCGTGCACTCTTTGAAATTATGTATTATTTATATCCTAATTTTGTAGGCAAAAATTTGTAAAATGTAATCTAAAATTTAAATGATCCTAAGTTTTGAGCCCATATAAATGGTGTGAAAATGTTGTATAGTTTTCTGGACAATTTGTGCTTCTTAATTTGTTCTTAAAATTTTACAACTTTATATGAGTGATTCCAAGCCCTATTACGGCAAATCCATGGTGAATTATGTTCTCTGCTTTAGAAAATGAAATTATCTGTTAACATAAACCACCTCCCAACTGGAAACGAACTTTAAATTATTGGTCTACGCTTTATTCGGAGATGAGTTGTGAACGAGGCTCGGGATTTCTGCCTCTGGAAGGGCATTGGCCAAGGCGTTCCACTGAATGATGAATGACGAAATAAAATTTTATAATAAATCGTTGAGATAATACATTTAACATAATTATTGGAAAACCACGCGACACTTGTTAACGCATCGCATTGCCATGCTAATAGCTCCAGTAATAAATTTTCTAATTTCCGAGAAGGGGGAGTAATTCAGCATTTATAAAACCCTATTTACACACAATGCTCGGAGAGACATTTCAATTTCCTGCCTTTAGGCTACTGCAGCCCTTCCGTTTTAGATAATGAGGGGGAGGGATGGGGTGCTTAATGGATTACGAAGGGGCTCGTTAAATGAATTAGAGAGACCTGTTTCGTTATCTGTAAGCTGTTATCAAATACCTTTTCACTCGAATAAAGCAACTTTCACAAACTCTCCTTCACACCTCGTCAACATCTGGGCTCTGGGAGAGAAGTAAATAATGGAATGCCTGTCACAAGTGTCAAGTAAGGAGTCTTTGTCGAGTTTTATATAGTAACAGGCTCTAGGGTGTCCATGTAAAATATTAAAGAGAGGTTATCATTATTATTAATTTTCAAATTTCCATTACTAACAATTCCAATTTGTTACTGGTACAAAATTTCTGATGATGGTGTACAAGTTCTCGATGAAAACTTAGAATATTTTAAAGTACTTACCAACTACTTACTCTCTTTGATGAGGCTGTGGTAGCCTAATGGTCATGGTCACGGACTCGTGACCGGCGTGTCATAAGTTCGATCCTAATGCCTCTAAAGACACCTCATGTAGAGGGGCTGCTGCAGATTAAACCTGTCAAGAATCAAAGTCCTCTGGTTGCCTTGGGGTGGAAATACCGATTCAGGTGCCATCCTCGTCAAAATTACAAGATCCGCTTGTACTTTTTAGAACATAGATACCTCCTCAAGTTCTGCAGTTTGCCTCAACGTGGCGAGGGGGTGTTCCTGGGCGGAATGGGCGAAGTACGTCGGGAAATTTTTTCTCCTGGTAGGGTCACCCTTGGTGGGAAGGCCATTCCATTAGGCCCAGTTAAAAACTGCAGGTGAAGGAGCTGAGTCAGCCTTCTACCTCTTGGTGCTCCGGTCTCTGCTGATCACAGAAGCTGCACTTTTTTCTCCATCTATGACTTCTTCACTCTTTGAAACACATTCTTGACTGCCTGGGACTCTCAAAACAAGATCTTTATGAAGACCCTCTAATGGTGTTGGACTTTTTGAGAGTGAATGAGATCATACTTAGTCTGAATGAATGAACTTAGTCTAGCTTGGCTAGACATGGAGATGAGCAACAACAACAGAACATAGATATCATACTACTTAATATTTTAGAAATAACGGCGATCTTTCATTATCATCATTATATTTTTTATGGTCATGAACTCGTGGCTGGAGTGCCGCGGGTTCGAATCCTGGTGCTACTGAAGACCCACCGCGTAATGGAGGCCAATGCACACTAAATCTGTTGAAGCTTAGAGTTCTTTTAGTGAGGAAATTCGGAGAGGACGTGCCAACTCAGTTATCATCCACGCTGCTTGATCATGGTTCAAAATTACGAGGTCCGTCGCCAATCGTTCTCGTGTTGCTTTATAGGGTGACGTTACTAGACACTCACCCACCCCATTGACGTGATGAAATCTAACGCTTTGCAACCTCAGTAGAACATTGCTTAATTTCCTGAATGTCAAAAAGTAGCCTTGCTCCTTATCATAAAAAATTAATATAAAGTTCAGAAAATAAACTCCTTTCGCAAAAACGTATGAAGCAAAAAAGCTATATGCGCATATACATATAAACAAAGGCTTTGGAAGCATATATAGAAATCCTTTATTTAAAATCGGAAGAACTTTAAATATAGAAATTAAAATATGTACATTACTTATATTTTTTATCCTTTCGGCATAGGCAGCCTAATTTTAAAACACCGGATAAAGGATTGAAGGATCATGGAATTCGAAACCAAATTCTATTAAATATTCTCTTGAGGAATAACGGAAGTCAGTCTACAAAAAATCAAACTCAATCTCAATGTCCTCATTTGGTGTTGTGTAATTTATTAAAATTTGTTTTTTTTGGGGGGGGGACAAATAATGTGTCTTCCACACCTTTTGACGGCGTTTTGAATTCACAAATCTCACAGCTAGTTCTTATACCTCCGTTATACAGTGATGCAGTAGCGCACAAAAACATTTTCAAGGAGGAAGGGGGGAGGGTCCAGGGTCGAAAGTCCACCATTTCGGTATCATGCTCCAATACGCCGCCCAACTTATTCTTCTGATTTTGTCGATTTTCGGGAACAAAAACAATACAAAATTAATTATTGAATAAATAATTAGCACTCATTAATAAAATTAATTATTAATAACAAACACATAATTAAATTTTATGTAATATATACGTAGGATTATAAGCAATTGAAAAAAAATCAAGGGCTATGAGGAGGGGGGTCCGGACCCTTAGAACACCCCTCTTGTGTGCACCATTGCAGTGATGTGTTACTTGAACAATTCAAATCCAATCCAAGACAACACAGTGCAAAATAACAACATAATTAAATATATTATTTTACAAGAAAAATATATTATATATATATATATATATATATATATATATATATATATATATATATTTGTGTTGTATTAAGTACGTAAGAAAAACAAATGCTAATAATTTTGGGACCCACGTATACTCTGAAAATCACTAGATATAAAAAAATAGCCATAAAAATTAAAAATTATTGAATGCAGTTAACCATATCTTAAGTACTCACATTGTAAACAAAGCTGTAAACAAAGTAAATGCTTTTATTATTTCATTTATATTACGTCTTTTATGTTATTATTACAAAGTAGAAGAATTTAGAAGATGATTAGTTTTTAAAGGCTTGAAAAATGGAATTTATTAACAAAAGGATACCAGAGATTTATTTTTTTGAGAAAATAAAAATAGACTATCTAAGAACTCTAGAAATAAAATTTCAGATAATAATAATAATGTTCTCCTGATATAACGAAACAATTTTGGCTATTTAATTGCTGCCAAAGGTTTTCTTGAAATATCAAACTATTGTAACAAAACTGAAAAACAAAAGGTTAAGTTATGTCTGTTTTGCCGATGCAACATAATTCATCATCTCCAACTTGCAACTTTGTAAACATCAACGGGAGTGAATTAATCTTTTATCTTTCTACTCGAGTTTGCTCATTTAATAATGATGGAAAAGAAAGTAAAACTTTCAGACTAACTTTTCTTCATTCTCAACTTCTTTTGAACCAATTATTTTCACGCATCAAAGAAAGTACCGCAGGAAACTATGCTAGTGGTACGTGTTAGCAAAGATGAGACCTGTGTGTTCTCTTTTTTTTTTAAAAGAACTTTAGTTCTTTTATTTATTTCTAATTGGCTCTTTTTTTTTCAAAACTTTGATAAATATTTACAGTTTAATTAGTTAATTTATTTGGACTCGGAGATAAACTATTTGTCAAAAATTTCAAGACAAATGCTATATTTGTGTCGTTATGATTTTTATTAAAGTATCAACATTTACATTGCCTAGAAATGTCAAAGATATATCTTAGATACCAAGAACAAAATTCAAAAATGATCTTTATTCTTTTTTACCTGTATAAGTATCAGGTTTGCATCGTACAATATGTTATATGTTAATTAAAAGTTTATCTGCTGTACAACATGGACAAATATTCCCAGCAAATTACTATAACATTTAACAAATTTCGCTCAGTATTTATTATTTTTTTCTGATTATAACTCTTTGAATAAAAATGTTTGAATCATACCATTCGCCTTAACTATTATTTAATATCATCACTGATTCTAATCATTATAATAAAATACTTCTACAAAATTAAGAATCAAACTGATAGAAATATAGAAGAAATTTTCGAATAGAATTCAAAGAATTTTCTATATTACAAAATCCTTTAAATACAAGAACGTGTTAAAAATCGAAAACTGTGACATCATCAAACTGTGAAAACATCCATTTTATATTTTTATGGGGATGCATTTATATGAATTTCAGAAAAAAAAAACAGTCTTACTAGAGTATGACTGTATTTTTGTTTTGCTGCTTATGTGTATTTAGAGATTTAAAGCCAAGTTCTACATACAACTACTTTAAATACTCTTTTTAAACTTAACTTTATACCTCTTCACTCTTTTTTTCTAATAAGAAAAATAATAATAGTTTTCAACATTTGGTGAAGGAAAAGGTGAGCGCTCAATTACTATCATTTTAATATATATAACACATATGACAATAATCTCATAAAACACATTTTCCTTTTTTGAATTCAGTGCATTTCAACTCGCTAAAAATTTATTTCAAATCCCCTCCTCAACAAACTAACTTTCCCTTTTAAACCTACTCCGTTAGTTTCAAATCCCTTACTATTTCTTTCTGAAAGCATTTGTTAGTCTGTTTTATAATATTAAACAGAGTCCTAATTTATTCACAAATTTATATGAGCTCTAAACAAAATGTGAATCTAAACTTCTCTTTACTGCATTCACATTTAATTCTTCCTCTGACTTCCGAAATTCTTAAAAATCCTTCAGAAAAACAGACTTCTACTTCATTCTGTTGTCCTTGGATTTTCCTTTGAAGTTGACGTTGGGCTATCACCAGTAAATCTAACGCAACGAAAATCAAATCAAAGTCCATGCCTTTCAAATTTATCCCTCCTGGATCCTATGTTCGAGATTGAGGATAAAAAAAAGTTAAAGCTCTCCAGCTTTTATTTTGCCATACATTTGTCACGGTTTAACTGGAAACCTTTAGAATCTCTCGGGGTGTAGACATCACGGACGTTTTAAGGCATGGGCCAACTGGGCCAGGGCTTCACCCTCGGTGAGGGCCTCGTTTTGTTCTCGACTCAGTCTTAATAATACCATGATCCTGATAATTTTAATGATCAAATATTATTCCCGTACATATTCTCCAAAAAACAGAATTTCAAACTGCATGTCAACTGGCAAAACTGGTAAGACTATTATTATGTGATGACCGTTGTCTATGTCTAGGCCTGGGCCTAATACCATAAACAATCATTCAAAACTCATTTAGTCGAAATGCGGCCATCGGTCATGCCTGGTTTGTTGCTAGGTTTGTGAAATTGTGAGTGGGGCCCAATTATTTGTTTCAAATTACCGTTTGTACGAGTTTTTGACAATGCATGCTATGTACTGTCTATTTTTTAAAATCACAGGTAGGCTTAGTTTTGTATAAAGGCCCAGGGCCTCAGAAAATATTTCTCTGGGCCCGGAGACTCAAAAAGTCTTAAGACTTCCCTGGTAGACATTATATTCATTATTATTATTAATTAAAATTAGACACTGTTCTCTCAAAAATAATTTCTAAGCTACATGTTGACCTTGAACTGTACTACTTTACATAATCAGAGAATCATATACGTTTATTTATACTCATATGAGAACTTTTTTTTTTTCGAAAACAGAAACTAGAATATTTATCTACGCGTGTAGCGTTGTATTATATTCTAAAAAAAATTAAAAAAGGAAAACCTCATGTAATCCATTTCCATAGTATATTGTTTTGTAAAATCTTAAGAGGACTTGGTACCCCAAAAATCACAGACCTGTCGTTTTTTTTATTTTCATTTAATCTTATTCTTTGCAATATTATCTTTCGATTGATATATCACTTGTGCATGTCGGTATGTTAGAAGTTGAATAAAACTTCATTTGAAAACAAATTAGGCAATTCAGCCACACCCCCTTTTTAGAGAAAAAAGCTAAAAAGAGGGTTTTGATAAAAAAAATCTAATTTATAAAGAGAAATAATAACATTAAAAAAAGAATGTGCAATATATAAAGCAGAATTTTTCTGAGGTAATACATACAATCGTTTTTTTTTTTCTTTGTGTGAAATGTGTGCATGTAAAATTTTTAAATTAAGGCATTTTATATTAATAATTTTATATAATTTCAGTTCTTCTTCCTGATATATTTTTCATACAAATGTAATACTTTAATATTATAAGAAGAAAAACTGCTAAAACTTCCGCCGTGACAGAAAAAAAAATGGTTAACGTTTTTCTTGAATTTTCTTGTGCAATTAGTGCTCTCTAAAAGTTGACCATTTATAAAAATGTGTGGGTTGAAAAAATATGGAAATGCAATTCTTTTAAAGAAAAATGTATAACTAATATCTGGAAGTGGTATTTTAAGTTTATTTAAGCTTATAATAATTATTTTTTCATAATTATAAACTTTAAAGTGGTTTTTCTCAGTTTGTGTTTTTCGAAACCTTAGTGCATTCAAAATGCTACTCCTTCGACAATTATTTACCAATCACTTCCATTTTTTTCCTGCGTGTTAAAAATAAAGCATGTAATAAAATTAGGGATCCGTTTTGCTATAAACTGAATATTTTTTTAAAAAAAAATAAAATGTAAGACATGTTGGCTTTTTCATTGATTTTTAGCCTGTATATCAACATTTTATTTTTTTTCTCAGAAACGAATAAAGTTATTCTAAATTAGATCCCTTAAGTTGTTTAGAACATCCATAAGAATATTATAAAAACATTTCAGGTCAAAAAATTAATTTTTACAAAAGGAGTAGAATTTTAAAATTTTCCAAATTTTCTTCAAAAAATTTAAATTTTTAAAATTTTGTGAATAATGTATGAAAATTTTCAACTGGCATCATTTTCTTGAATACAAACATTGTATAAAATGCTAAAATATAATTTTTAAATACGTAAATAAAGAAATTTGCTCAAAGGTTACCAAGTCTTTTTAAGTAATTGATAACTACAGTGCCTATTTAAGCTCATTTCGGGTCCTAGGCGCAGAAGATCTACAGGACCCCTTAGCGCTGGAGCAAAATTTATAGCCTTAATATCTGGTTAAGTCCAGCCCCGGGTTTCTGGGTGCCCGCTCCAAGCACCCAATGGATAAACCGGCACTGGATAACCATGTGTGTTCATCAGTGGCGCGCACACAAGGGGGGTCCTGGGGTCCGGACCCCCCAAAGCCCTTGATTTTTTTTCCGATTGATTATAATTCTGAGTACATAGTACGTAAAATTTAATTAAGTATTTGTTATTAATGATTAATTTTATTAATTAATGCTAATTATTTAATCAATAATTATTTTTTTACTGTGTTTTGTTCCCGAAAATCGACAAAATGAAAAGGAGCATGATACAAAGAATGGTGAACTTTCGAGAGGGTTTCGATGGTAAATGAAAACATCAATCAACCAAAAATTATTGATAAATATTGCATAAATAACAGAAAGCAGAATGTTGTGCATATTTCTAAAAATAAAATTCCTTCACTAACTAAAAGTTATATCTTAAGATTTCGCTGTAGAAAACATTAAAGCAGCTTATTGTGAGAGTTAATTCATTTATATTAACGATGATTTTAAAAAAATTTATCAACTGAAAATTTTCAAAGCATTTGTTAATAATTTTTAAGTTGTTTTAGCTTTAGGTACCTCGTTCAAAAACCTTTATAATAGCATTTATTTCACCACATTCGAAAGTTATCCACCCGAAAGTAATTTACTGCGTTTAAAAGTCGATTGTGTATTCTATTTTTCTTGCATCATAAATAATTCCAACCGGATTTGAGTGATGGCGTGGGTCAAATCCTAAATCTTCGGTGATCTTACCTTGTATACACCCCATCCCCCTCTCCCAAATTTTCTATAAAACCACAAAACCTGAGGCAAAATTGCGGTATTCATTTTTTGTGGTCGAAAATTCCTCTCCAAATTTTTTCCTTACTTTTTGAATATTCTCTCACGATGAGAACCCTTATGAGATTTTTCTATTTTGCTTTTTTTTCTCGCGCGCTCTCTCTCTCTCTCTAAAGGAAATGCTTCTTCTAATAGGTAGAGAATTTTCATATATATTTCTTCAGCGAAAAAATCGCGCTGTTTCCCCTGCTACACTACACTCGCCCAAGAAAGCGAGGAAAGTATGCCTTTGATGCCTTCCTTCTCCGACGTATACATTTATCTCATTTGAATTTCGAGGGAATAGAAAAGCATGCACCGGTTTCCCACCCACATTCTAGGGTGCTTTCTATTTCGTAAAAAAGGAAGAAAATGTCGTTTCAGACTAATATGGAAAGATTTCAAATATTTTGAACTCTGTTTGGTATTGTGTTTTTCTCACCAAGTTTTCTAAAATTGGATTTTGGATGTTTACTTTGCCTGAAATCATAAAATGATAAAACTCAATTTTCAGATCTATGACTACTATTCAATATGTTCATAAAGCCTTTGATCTTCTTTTGCCCTTTATTTAAGCGAAATGTTCCTTAGAAAGAAAAATCAATTTTATTCTGTTCTTCTAGATGGCATAATAATTATAATAAACACATTTACAGTTAGGATAAGACATCCAATAACTAATTTTTTACCACACGGATTGATTAAATTGAGACTGGTGCTTAATCTTTTCATTACATTTAATTAATGTTTGCTTTAATTTATTAATTAAGCGCGCGCACATATTTGCTATGTGTAGAAATGAAGAAGGATTAGAAGCATTGATAATATATACAGTACAATTCAATTAATTGATTATATATTACAACTAAAAAAAAAGTGATATATTATTTTCAAAAACCAAACTACTAAAATCTCTCAATAGTATAATTTGTCCTTATAAGAAGATGTAACAATAGTTTTAGCTGTTAAATGTTTCTATGAAACTTTTGCTATTTAATGTTTGACAAAGTACTTTTTTCCCGTCAAATATTTCATCAATAATTTTACTATAGCTTTATCTACATAAATTTTGGATTCCAGAATCGTATAAATGACTTAAAGTAAGTAATGTCAGCACAATTTTTAAATCATTAACACGCAAGGTATTCTTTTTTTGAGGATCTTTAAAAATTTTGTGAAAGGAGTCTTTTTAAAAATTGAGCGCCAGTTTGAATCAAACAAAAAAGGTGCTTTTTTTGTTTAAATTAGACGCAAGTAGCAAAATTTATGCAGTAATGAATACCGTCTGGAAAGCACTCAATAATGTGAACAAAAAACTCAATATATACTGATGATATTATGTGTTTGGTGTACATCAGTAGCGCACACAGGAATTGGGGGGGGGGGAATCCGAGGTCTAAAGTTCACCATTCTTGTATCATGCTCCTTTTGATTTTGTCGATTTTCGGGAGCAAAACACAGTAAAAAACTACTTATTGAATAAATAATTAGCATTAATTAATAAAATTAATCATTAATAACAAATACTCAATTAAATTTTACGTACTATATTCTTAGAATTATAATCAATCGGAAAAAAATCAAGGGCTTGGGGGCATCCGGACCCCCAGGACCCCCCTTTGTGTGTGCTACTGGTGTAGATAATTCAAAGTAATTTTCAAAGGTCAAAATAGCTAAGATAAAGCCTAAAAAAAAGTTTTAAAAAATTGTTAAGTTTTAAATAATATTTAATTTAATTGCAGCTTGATATTATATTTTTAGGAAAAAAAGGAATGTGTGTGGATTTAAAGTTGTATCTCAAAGATTTTTACAGCATTAAAGGTTTTTTTATTGTTTATTTTATAAGTCTTTTATTTATTTATTTATTTATCCACTGATAAACCACTGATTCAGATTATTTTTATGAAACATTCTTATCCCTAACATGGGCAATAAATGTTATTTATAAATTAACTTTTATTTATATTTTATTATGAGTGATTTTATTTTTCTTTTCTTATTATTTTGTTTATTTCGCAAAAAAAAAAAAAATATATATTTTTTGATTATTATTACAATACCCCCCCTTTTTTTTTTTTTTTTTTTTGACGATGGGTACTCAGGGTAACAAAAATTATACAAGAGGTATTGTAACGTCGTGAGTAGCTATCCATCAATAAACAAATCTTTACAGCTTAATATACAAATAAAAGCAAACTTTATTTGCTAACAATTTGTAAATGAAGTAATATAAATCCAGATTAAATGCCAAGCCGGTGTGGTCAGTTCATATACTCATGCTCAACGCCACCGGCGTTCATCGTCTTTTTTCACTCTCTCTCGGGGATTTTTTTTTCCTCCGGTCTTTTTCTCTTTCTTTCTCTCTCCGGGTCTCTTCTCTCTTACTCTCTCTCTCCAGGTTTTTTCCGGTCTTTTCTTTTCTCGTGTCCTCAAAAACAACCCTTTTTAAACAACAGGGGTGTGTTCACAACACGCCCCTCGCTCCTTCTTATTCGCAGGTCAACAAAGTCTCTCTTGACCTCCCTCGTCCTATTGGCGCATAACACGCCAAAACACACCCGAGACGTCTGGTCCAAGGCGCCATAGT
The DNA here is from genome assembly GCA_019973935.1 of Trichonephila clavipes. Classification (NCBI taxonomy): domain Eukaryota; kingdom Metazoa; phylum Arthropoda; class Arachnida; order Araneae; family Nephilidae; genus Trichonephila; species Trichonephila clavipes. Next base: position 985,772 of record BMAU01018399.1, read on the forward strand.
TCCTTGTCCACAGCTGGACACACTGGCCCATCACGCCACCTGTTTCTAGCATCCCCTTCAAACAACACTAGAAAAAGACAATATGGTTATTTTTAAGATAGGCTTCGCCTATTGTCCATGGGGCGCCGAACTCTTAAGTCTATTATGCCGACCCGTCTGCAATCTCCACTCCCTGAGTTCAGACAATAAACAATGGCCCCATGGCCACGTGCACCGGTCATTCCACAGCTGGTTGATTGTAAAAACTTCAGGGACAATCGATGGGTGAGGCACTTGTCCTTGACCAGCTGGTAAAACCATAACATTTATCGAAAGATGGGAATTCACGACAATAGACTATGTCACAGTATACATAAATATGTCAAAAGTTTGAGAAACACTGTTTTAAAGTAAAATAACTAATTAAATAACCTGTCTATATATTTTCTCACTTTAAAATATATGTTGTAATCCGCACACTCTAGCCTTAAATCCTAAGGACTTTAGTACGGCATCGCATGTGAAATTTGTACTAATGCATAAACATAAGTTAAAAAAATTTATTTTAAAAATCACGACCTAAAGCTTTATTTTAAGGGAATTAATTTCTCAAACATTTAATTCCGTGATCTAATTTTGGCTTGAAAAGTATAGCTCCAGACAACTCTAACTTTTCATGGCTCAAATATTAATTGAAACAATTTCAACTCAAACTCAGTGGCGCAACAGCCCATGAGAGCCAGGGCCTACTGTGCCCATCCCAGTATACGTGCATGAGCAGATGTCCCAATCAGGTTGACAGTCTGAAGCGAGACCCTCAGTGTTTAAGTCCCCAAGGAAGCTTATATATAATACTCATTTTTTCAACCCTCAGCAGTAGGGATGAAAGGCTGAGTCGACCTTGCCCAGTCAGGGAATAGAATCCGGAGTGGAAGTGCGATACTTTACCGCTTGACCACTGGAGCTTCAATCGAAACAGTTAAACATAAATAATTGTATGTAGTGGCAATGCATTGTGATAGGGTATTAATAGTAAGAATTCACATATATCATCATGAGAGAAAGTCATTCAAGTAAATATAAAAATTACATATATATGCTTAATACACATATATTTAACTCCTTTTTTACTAGTTAAGTAGGATATTTTATTTGAATTGAGAAAAATAATCATGAAATTGTCAGATATTTTATGTGAAAAAAATACTTATCTCGAAAATCTGCAGCATAGTTTATTTTTATATCCCAGTTACAAATGAGATTTATTTTATAGTTTTATAACACAAAAATACTGAATATCATGCTTGAAATTTATTTCATGGTCTCAGAAACAGAAAATCATTTTACATAAATGTAATTTCCGCATTTTTAATTATGAGATTCAAAGCTGTGTGAAAGTTAGAAAGAAATTAAAAACGAAACAGGAAATTTTATTTCTTTTTTTTTCCATTAAAAATGTGCTTGAATAAAACTAAAACTTGAATTTACTTTCCTTGATGAAGGAGATAAACGCAACTAATGATTAATGATATAATTTTCCCAAAAGAAAAAAAAATCAAAGGAAGAAAAAAATTTTTAGATGTGATATTTTACGAAGAATTTCATAAATGTGAATACCATTGGGACTAAATTCAATTAACTACGCGTTTAAATACGTAACTAATTGGTTTGAAAAAGTGTAGATGTGTGAATGTGAAAAAAGGAACGCCATTGTCTCCACAGTTTTGAAAATGTAATTACAACCACCCTAAGAAAAGTAATGAATTCAAAAAAATAAAAAAGTACTGTTGCTGCATTATTTTTAATGTGTGTTATACATACGTCTCTTCAATTACACTAATGACTTAAGAAATGAATGTGATTTTTTGGTGGCAAAGGAAATATTTTTATCTACTCCTTTCTTGTTAGAATTATAAGGTTTTTTCAAATTTATTTTTATGCTAGAGTGTTGATAGATACATATATATGAGGATGAGACACAGACGGCTCAATTCCTCACCATTGAGTTCAGAATGGATTGCATACAAAACTAATTACAGAGTTTGTCGAAATAATTAGAGATACTACTAACATTCTTTTAAGAAAAATTAATGTGTGAAAAATAAAAATCGTTCTCGTTACATTATGCTGTAATATATTAATGAAAAATCTTTTAATGATGCATTGAATGAAATAAAATTTTTAAGTAATTTCTTTCATTAGATTACGCGATGTTATTACTATTATTCATATTCTATAGTAAATCTGCATTTGTGGAAAACTATTTAAATGTTTGTTAGTTTTTGATTTTTTAACTTTTTCTTAGTGCTTCTGACGAGCATTATGATAGTTGCATTAAATTTTCTATGCATCTATTACTTATTATTTTTAACTAAACCTTAGAATCTAAAGGATTTGTAGTTGTTTCTGTTATTTCCTTATCACTTTTCAAACGTAAAGCCTCGAATATTTTTACAGATATTTCTTAAAATCCTCAAAGGGAGAAAAAAATTAAGAACTGTTTATTTTACTTATATAAAATCAGCCAAAAAGGGGAAACTCTAATTCATCATAAGATTAATTACATAAAATATTCTAATGCAGTAAAACTGTGAAAAAACGTTAATAGTAAGGTTGTTATTCGAGTTGCACTATCAGAAAAAGCGTTGCAAAGCCAAACGCTAAGTATTCTCAGAATAAATACCATATTTACTCGAATCTAAGCCGCACTTTTTTCAGTGTTAATGCTACTAAAAATCGGGTGCGGCTTAGAATCGAATGCAAAGGGGAATGGGGGGCAGGGGGAAATTGAGTTTCCATCCGTTTCAAAAGGAAAAGTGTAACCATCCATTCTAACCACTTTCATCGATTACTTATCCCATTCCGCTGTTTATCTCCAGTATTCAGTTTATCCTAAACATCGTTGTCTGCTCGCATTTAGGAATTTTTTTTTTGTATACACTTTCTTTTAATCACCTAAATATCCAAGATATCGTTTAGTATCAAGACGAGTTCGCTGTGACGCAAGTCTGAAAATGGAGACAATTTCATATGCAGAAAACAACGGAAACAGTCACGACCTCTGAAAATTCGACACAGATGTGCCGCGTTGCGTGGTTAGGCATTCTTCACTACAACACGGTTGAATTAAATAACAATAACATTTATTAACTTTAAAGATTAAATGAGCAATTAAGAGGTAAGCTTTCAAAAACTACAACACATGGAACCAGGCACGCTACAATAATAACAAATCAATTCAGTTCAGTTTTGGAGTCGTTATGTTGAGCTGTAAGGTCGCTGCATACTCCCCTTCCAGTGTCAACGATACCTAGTTGGAAGATGAACTTTGCGACCAGAACGTGTAGATGGCTGGGTAGGCGTTGAAGCTGTTGGATCAGATTCCACAGTAGCAGGTGTTGAAGCTGTTGCATTAGGTTCCACAGTAGCAGGTGTTTCATTCTTGGTTTGAGGTAGTTGCAAGTCCTCAGTGTTAAGAAAGAAGGCAGGTTTGCATCTATCAATAGATACAGAAGCCCGTTTACCATTGATGTCAAGGAAAAACACTTTATCCTTCCTTTGTAAGACTTTGAAAGGGCCATCATAGGGTTGTTGAAGTGGACGACGTAACATGTCTCGGCAAAGAAAAACATGTGTTGCTTCCAACAGTCCTGGATGGATAAAAACTGGACGTTTGCCATGGTGTTTTGGTGGTTTAGGGTGAAGTGATTGCATGTGAGACTTAAGTTTCGAAACAAAATTCACAACATCATCGTCTGGCTTGGAAGAGTCAAACATCTCCCCTGGCAGTCGAATAGTGGTCCCAAAAACTAATTCAGCTGGGGTACACAGAATATCTTCTTTAAGAGAAGCTCGTAGACCAAGTAAGATGATAGGGAGTACTTCTGTCCAACGCTCAGTAGCATGGCATTTGATTGCACTTTTCAATGGGCGGTGCAATTCTTCGATCATCCCATTAGCTTGAGGGTGGTATCCAGTTGTACGACACTTCTGAACACCAAGTAGTTTGCTAAGAGCTTTGAAGAGCGAGGACTCAAACTGCCTGCCCCTGTCGGTTGTGAGAATTGCAGGAGTTCCAAAGCGAGACACCCAAGAGGAAAAGAAGGCCTCAGCCACAGTCTCAGCAGTTATGTCTTTGAGAGGTTGGGCCTCTGGCCATTTCGAAAAACGGTCAATCATTGTCAGGCAATAGGTGTGGCCATTTGATGGAGGTAGAGGTCCAATGAGATCCAGATGAACATGATCAAAACGTTGGGAAGGTTCTTGAAATGATGAAAGAGGTGATCTAGTATGACGATGAATTTTGGATTTTTGGCAAGCTAGGCAGTGTCTTGTCCACTTAGCTACATCTGATGAGATTGATGGCCAAACAAAATGCTGCTTCATCAAATGCACTGATCAACGTATGCCAGGATGGGATAAATTATGCATAGCAGAGAAAACATCTTGGCGATGCTGTTTTGGGATGTAGGGTCTGGCTGTGCCCGTTGATAGATCACACATAATTTCAGTAGACGAATTGGGAAAAGTTACCTTTTTGAGTTCCAAGGAAGTTCCAGATGCTATTAGGGTGTGAAGCTCCTGATCAGTCTGTTGTGTCTCAGCAATACAGTCATAGTCAATTTGACTTGGGAAGGTGATTGCAGAAACACGAGAGAGAACATCAGCAGCAATATTGTCAGATCCTGGAATGTGTACAATATTTGTGGTGAACTGAGAGATGAAATCCAGCTGACGGATCTGCCGTGGAGAACACTTGTCACTTTTTTGCCTAAAAGCATAAGTGAGGGGCTTGTGGTCAGTAAACACTGTGAAATCTCTAGCTTCCAGCATATACCGAAAGTGTCGGATAGCCGAGTACATAGCAAGGAGTTCACGGTCGTAGGCACTGTAAGACTTTTCAGATGAAGTAAGTTTTCTGGAAAAGAAAGCCAATGGCTGTAGCTCAGAGTCCACAACTTGGTGAAGTGCACCTCCTATGGCATAATCAGAGGCGTCCACATGAAGAGCAAGCGGGGCAGAAGGTGAAGGATGAGCAAGAAGTGCAGCATCAGCAAGAGCTTGTTTACACCTCTGAAATGCTGTAATTGCCTCAGAAGACCAGTTTAAAGGCTTTGAGTCCTTCTTACCTATAGAACCTTTTAAAAATTCACTTAAAAGATACTGTTGTTCAGCTGCTCTGGGCAAGAAACGTCTATAAAAATTTAACAGTCCTAAAATTTTCTCAGAGAGCCAACAGTCTCTGGTTGTTTGTAATCAAGAACTGCTTGAACTTTGTCAGGCAATGGCTTAATGCCATCAGGAGTGATAAAGTGGCCAAGGAAAATGAGTTCAGTCACACCAAATACACATTTAGAGATATTTAGTTTTAAACCATATGAGCTCAGTCTTTGGAATATAGTTCTTAAGTGAGAACGATGCTCCCTCAGCATTTTCTGAGTAACACAAAATATCATCCAAGTAGACAAAACAAAAGGAAGTCCTCTTAGTACTTCATGCATGAATCGCATAAAGGTTTGTGGTGCATTCACAAGGCCAAAACAAAAATGGGTATATTCGTAAAGACCCCATGGAGTTGTTACAGCTGTCTTAGGAATATCACACTCAGCTATAGGGATTTGGTGGAATGCCTTAAAAATGTCTATTTTGGAAAATATCTTCTTGCCATGTAGTGCATGAGCAAAGTCATTCAAATAAGGCATGGGGTAGCTGTCGAACTCAGTAACAGAATTCAGCTGCCTGTAATCCCCAACAGGTCTAACTGTAGAGTCAGATTTGGGCACAACATGAAGAGGAGAACTCCAGGGACTTTTGGAAGGTCTAATAATGCCTTGAGCAAGAAGAAATTCAAATTCTACCTTCACTGCATCATACAGTTTAGGGTGTAGCTTTCTAGGCCTGGCAGTGACTGGTGGGCCAGTAGTAATAATATGGTGGACTGTGCCATGTGATGCTGATTTGGAAATTAAAGAAGGGTTGCTGAGGTCTGGATATTCCGATAAGATGTTTTTAAAACTAATGTTTGCATCTACAGTGAGGATTGAGGGCTGTACAATATTTGAAAAAACACAAGAAGTGAAAAGAGAAGTTTCCACACCCACCAACCTTTTTTTCTTAAGGTCGATTAAAAGGTTGAAGTGCTTTAGAAAATCAGCACCAATTATAGGAGATGATACATCAGCAATTTTGAAAGTCCAGATAAAAGGTCGCCTCAGACCCAGGTTCAGTTCTTTACGGACCATACCATAGGCTGGAATTTTGGTATTATTAGCAGCAAATAAGGAGAAGTTAGACTGAAGTGATTTATTCATAGTTGGAGAAGGTGGGATGACACAGATTTCACTTCCAGTCTATGAGGAATTTCTGGCCAGACTTGCGGTCTAATAAAAATAACCGGCTGGTATGTTTCGAGGGCTCTGCCATTCCAGCTATGACAGAGCTTACTCGTTTTTTTTGCACAAATGCACAAGGTGAAACACACTTGCGGGCCTGCTCTTTATAACGGCGATGATAGTAGCAGATGCCACTTCCTCTATTGACACTCCTAGAGCGTGAATGTGATCTCCGGCGGTCAGAACTATATCGTTGGTGGCGAGAGGAATTGCGCTCTCTTGTCAGTTCAGCAACTTGTAGAGACAGCTCTTGGATCTGCCTGGCGAGAGAGTCCATGGTTGGCTGAACACTGCATGAAGATGACTGGGATGGTGGAGGAACAGTTGTGGCAGCACAGATAGTTGAGGATGAACCAACAACCTCAGAAACTTTATCAGCGATGATAGCCAGTTTATCCAAAGGCTCTGAAGATGCAGACAAAACAGTCTGGATATGTGGTGGCATTCTTTGAAGCCACAAACTTTGCAGAAAGTCATCCTGGAGTTGGCCATTAGACAGCTCTTTCATTTTTCGCAACAGGTGGCTGGGCTTCTCATCTCCTAGCTGAAGGTCAGTAAGCAGTTTCTTAATTTTTTGAGTCTCCGAGTCGCTAAATTGGGTGATGAGCCGCTGTGAGAGAGTGTGATATTTGTCACTGTTCGGAGGGCTTAACACAATGTCCGACACGTAGGAGAGAGTTTCTGCATCCAGGTTCGCAACCAAAGCAGAATACTTAGTATCATCACTGGAGATACCACTGAATGTGAATGCATGGTCGCATTGCGCAATCCATAGACGAACGTTGGATTTCCAAAACGGCGGCAGCCGCAACGCAATACGAGCGACTTCAACGGTTTCACTAGTCATATTGTTGAATAAGCAGGAAGCGAAACGAATCTCCGAGCAGATGCTTCAAGTGGCCTTGAGGAGAAGGAGAAAAAAAAATCTTTCGCTACGTACTGATCATCCGTAGTAGAAGAATTTGTATTGCATTCGCCAGTAGAACAGAATAGCTTACGTGTTTTTAAGTCCAAAAAGGGTCACCACTGCCGCGTTGCGTGGTTAGGCATTCTTCACTACAACACGGTTGAATTAAATAACAATAACATTTATTAACTTTAAAGATTAAATGAGCAATTAAGAGGTAAGCTTTCAAAAACTACAACACATGGAACCAGGCACGCTACAATAATAACAGATCAATTCAGTTCAGTTTTGGAGTCGTTATGTTGAGCTGTAAGGTCGCTGCAGATGAAACAAATATTTGTCGATGGCGTAAGCAAAATGATATCATTTTTTCCTTTTAAATGTTCAACAGTCTTTATTAATTCTTTTACACTCTTCAATAACACATTCCTTTGAAAAAAATGTTACATAACACAAATACATTGGATGGCATGGAAGACGACAACGCGTGGGAGAATGGCAACGCCGGTACCCATTCTGAAGTTAGCTCTGACAATGGGGGTGATGAATGATTTTCGAAACATGATACTGATGGTTAGAGTAATTATAGGTTCATGTATGTATTTGGAAGCTTTTAATTCTAGTATAATATTTTTATTTATTAACATCTTACTATATTTCTCTTTATTATTATTATTTTTAATTTCTTAAGTATCGAATATCGATCAGACTCTTACCCAATTTTTTTTATATTTTTTCTCAAAACGTGTAGATAGTTTGGGGTGCGATTTAGAAACGATGGCGGCTTAGATTCGATTAAATACGGTATTATTAAATTGCCTAGTATGTAAAAATCATGAAACTCTTCGTTGAATATGAACAAAACAGTTCGATTTTCTGACTAATATGCTCATAAAATTTGAATACATATGTAATCAATCTTCGCGCATTGTACTTGTTTTTTCACAAATGTCAAATTAAAAAAAATATCCGCATCATAAACAAATTTCTTTTTTAAAAATATGCATTAAAACGAACCAAAACCCGTGTAAGAATTTCATACAAGCTAAATTTTCGAAACTACTTTTAAATAAATTTTCCGTGATGTAAATTCCCTTACGAATAATCAGTCATTCTTTAAGTAAAGATAATTCTATTTTGAATAACTTGCATATGTCAAAAAGTAGTGCATTCTAGTTTAACAAGCCACTCATAACTTGGATTTAATTTAAAATCCATTTAATTTAAAATGAGAGTTTTTAGAAAAGGAAAGAGATTATGTATACCCATAAATCACAAAACTTCAAAAAGAAACTCAGAACCTAATTAAATATTAAACAGAATCATTACTTGCACTTAATTAATCATATGTAAACCAGTATTTCCTCAATAGGATGGTGATTTATTAAGCAGTACACGTTCGTTAAGGATATGTCTATCATCATTAAAAGTCACTAGTAATAACAAAGTTACCACGAGGGTACAAAATAAAATAATACTATGCAACACAGAATGACAAAATATAATGGAAGATTTTCAACACATGCATCATAAACTATTTGCTAACAAGAGTACACTTCCGACAGCTGCCTAGGTCTATCTTACTTGTCACGTACCTGTAATTTACGGACAAGTGCACAAATAAGGAAGAGGGAATAAAAAATGCTCAGTTCCGTTGAAAAGGAATATCCAATAACAATTTTATGAAAATCTCACATTTTTTTTTTCATTACTATTATTTGCGTTTGATTCTAAACATCTGTCAAAATCTGATTTACTTCCTCCACCAAAAAATAGCTTCTTAATTAAATTAATTTTTAATTAATTTCTGTTGACTTATCATTCCGTGTACATCCCAAACTATGATTTTTTCTTAACCCGCGGTCACTCGCGCCTGCTTTTGCTACCGCAGTTACTCGATGGGTGTAGAAAACACCCCAAATTTTTTAACACGTGTATTTAAATATGAAACGAAATTTAAAGTCAATTATGATACATATTTATGAAGTACAAGTTGTTTTTTGTATTACACAAATGAAATTATTAAATTTATTGCATACAAATGAATCTAACATTAATTCAAGGTAAAGTTATAAAATTTTCATTTTAAAATACACAATTTTATATTTTTTCATAAAGTACAAGGAAAACGTATATACTAGTAATAAATATACTTTATAATTAATTATAAGGATAGTAGAAAGTGGAAAAATAATATTTTAATCATTTTCAAAACATTCAGAGCAAAACATTCATATTCTTTAACCACATATTTTTCTTACATTGAAGACGAAAACAGTTTTTACATCTTTTACCCATGGACAAACAGTGCAGCGCCCCTTTTTGGGTGGATCAATGCTCTTTTTAATATTTTCTGTGTCAGTAAAGCTTCTTTTGAGTGCTTTGTTAAGGTTTGGGAGTTCCGATCTCATATCCCCTCACATTTTGTTTTTTTATTTGCGTTTGATTCTAAACATTTGTCAAAATCTGAATTACTTCCTCCCCCGAAAAATAGCTTCCTAGTTAAATTAATTCTTAATTAATTTCTGTTAGCTTATCATATTCCGTGTACATCCAACACTATGATTTTTCGTAATTAGTATGTTGCAAATTTAATATCCACGAGGGAACGTGATATGCCTCCTGCTATCTTTTATTAAGAGGCAAGATAGGAAAGTCGTGGTTGATATAAAAAATGTCAGAAACTAAAATATAACTTTCGAAATTTCAACTCCGAAAAAGATCCCACATTTTTGAATATCAAATAAATAAATTAACTGCTTTTACTATTAATGCGTTTAAAAGTAACAATCACTTTCATGCGTTACAAATTGCCGAACAAATGTTTAATGCTAAAATTTAACCATCGCAAAATTCCTAATAAATGCAATTATTTACTTACAGTTAATTTGCTTTGATCAATAAACTGAATTCGAAATGTTTAGAATGGTCATTAGTTTAAATCTTAGAACTCGTCTGTAAAAGCAACTATGAGAGGCATTTTTGTGAAATAATTCTTTATTACCGTTTAAAAAGCCTTGAGGCAATTATATGAAAAAAACTGCGGAAATTTAATTTTCTTAGGACCGCGCTGTTTAGAGTGACTTGGGCATCATCTAATGTTACCCAAATTCTCAGTTGACCTGATCATATGGTAATCGAATTAGCAAAAATGAACGTTGCCTTTGAACTCCATTGGTGTTTGCCTTCTAAAATGCTGCACAGGCCTAGTACGAAAGGCTTGCCAAAATTCTACTTAACACCATTATTTCACGAGACAGGAACTTACTAGATGACTCATTAAATTTAGTGCGCACAATCGCTCCATTACTTTATGAACCTTTTTTACCACGCTGTCATTAACCGAAGCTATTTATTGAGTTTGGGAGAAATGCTATTATGAAAATGATGCCTCTGTTCTTCAGGGAATAGGGAAATCGTTTTTAGACGCTCGGTGAAGTTTACGTCGGGTTAAACAGCAGAACATTTTTGCCAGAAATTTTTTTCTCTCTTTCTCTTTTAGCACACCATAAACTATTAGGTACTCTCGCTTGCAGATCGTGTCATCTGCAACGGCTTCTGTAAAATTCTGACTCAGTGGGAAAGAGTAATTAGTTTGCAACTTGTGTTGATTGGGCATAAACTGTAAAATGCATAGCCTTAATCTTTAATCACCTAATTGTTGGAGTTTTTAGTTGAGTTCATGGAACAATCAGGTCCTAGAGCGTGTCTGCGTGTGATTTGTACCAGGTTCCTAGTTCGCTGCTATACTGTGCGGAAAACTTTTTTCTTTCCAGTTTTGGTAATGTGGGAGAAAAAACTTCATCTTTTTATTTATTTATTGCTGTTTATTTTAAGTTTCAACTCTATTTCCTGAAATATTAAAAATGTAGCAATTGAAGATAAAATTGATGATGTGCAAAATGTTAGGGAAAGACTCAGGATTAAAAATGATGACCAATACAAATATTCAATTCCAAATACAAGGGTGTGTTCAAACATTTTCGCTTTCAATTTCTGTAATTTATTTTCAATCAAATAGATTCATATATATCATCTGGTGTATCATCGTGATTAATAGAAAAGATACTTTCTTTTGGTCAAAACTTTAAAATGGAGAAAATCGTTTATATGTATGTATAAGTAGATGCATAGATTCATAAATTGTCAGCTTTCTGTTTACTATTTTTTTTTAGTAAGTATTCGCCTGCTTAAGTAAAGATACAATCTTTTTTGTTCTTTAATGAATTTTGATATATTTTAAAAGTAATGCACCCCCGGTGAAAAAAAATTTTGCAATTATGCATTTACATTTTGCGATATTGGTCAACCATGTTTGTATTCCTTTTTATTATTCAACATAATTATGCATTGATACTATCCTGTAATAGTAATAAACTCTCTCTCAAATGAACAACATTCAAAACTATGGTAATGTCAAAGAAATCCAGACAAGGATAAAGAACCTCGTCATTAAGATCGTAAAGTTATAGGATGCAGGGAGAAATACGTAAATGAACACCTGGAATAGAACATTTAAAAGTATCATAAATCTTGATTCGACCATTTTATCACCTGACTATATTTGTTATAAATAAATGGGCACACACACATATGTTGACAATCCCCTTTAGTGTTCAATTTTATCATTCTTTGTGGCATCCATTAAATTCTCTAGTCTCACAAAGCCACGCCACATCCCTTCCGTTTTGAACTGCTCAATCAATTCCATCAACTAAGATTAAAGACGAAACCGACTGCATTCTTGCTTGCCTTTCTGACTTAGAGCCGCGTGGCATACAGCTACATGGCCTTCTGTTTATTACCCTGGATAAACGTGGTTTTTACACACTCTAATTCGTCAAATAGACACACAAAACCTTTTACCCCCTACTGTTTAATTTTTAAGAGCCTTCCTGCTACACCATGAAAGTGTTTTTCCTCTGAATGGTTGTGTCCTAGGGGGCTTTTTTTCTTGCTTTTTAAACGGCATCCCAATCAAAAAGAGAATTCTTTTAAATCACAGCTCTTTCACAAAGAAAGGGAACTAAACTTTTCACCCCCTTTAGTGTCAAAGAAAGAAAAGAAAGGGAGTGCAATATATTGCAGCTGCATCGTTACCACGTCTTGCTAATTGGGCCCCCAATCGCGCAAGAAGACTAGCATTTATCCCAAAGATACAGCTTTAGGTCCATTGGGTCATTTTCAAAGAAATTGGCGGCTCAGTTTACTATGTTTTTAGTCTTCCGATAGAAAGAGCATCCTGCAGTAGGTGGGTTGCATATATATCAATGGTAAGTTCTTGTTTGCAGGTCAAAAGAGACAAATTTTAGCCAAGACTGTTATCTGAGATAGACTGACAGAAGTGTTTTATGATAGACAGTAAAAAACGGCGATATAAGCAAGTCTTACTTTCTCCTACTAAGTTTTTTTTAAGAGCTGTCTTCACCTAATGTTGAAGAATAATGTGCTCAGCACTTTTTTTTTTAAAAAAAGAAAAATAAATAAATTTAAGTACTGCAACATTAATGTTCCATTTTAACTTTACTTATAACCCACACTAAAATACATTATTCATTTATGTGTATACCAATCTTTTTTCTCCTCTATAATGTGCGGGTGATTTTTACATGTCTAAGGAAATAAAAAAAATTAATATATGTTTAAATTTTATTCAAATTTTAACGGATGTATTTTCAAACGAATGTGTTTGTTACAGCTATATGAACTTTAATTTCAATGTAAGGGGTTTATTTAATTTTTTTTATATTGCTTTATTTAAAAATGTGTCTACGGCTTAGGTTTTGCATCATATTAAGGTATCCGAACACGTTGAAAATGACCAAATTCGGTCAAGACAGATATTTTTGTTTTCTCTTTTATTGAATAGAGCTATCTTTTGACTTTACAAAACATATTTTGTTTTGTTTCTACTCTACCTAGAGGCCAAGCTACAATCAATTTTATTAAGTTAGAAAAACCGGAAGTGGGACTTTGATCTACCAGAAGTGGGCATTTAAATTACTCGAAATCTATCATGGCGAGTCTGATTACTCAAAATATTACAAATGTATTTCTATAAAACTTTTTGAACCTGATATTTATGCTATTTTCTAGAGAATGTATTAAAATATTTCTTATTGTATGAATATTTTTTGAGTTAGGGCTTGTTATTTAAATAATGGTCTCATAAAGAAAGTGATTTTTCTCGTAATGTTTACTCAATCAACTCTTTTAAAATTTTCAAATTTTAATGGAACATTAACATTTTAATACATTTTCTAGATAAATGCATCTAGATTGTTTTGGTAATACTTTTACTAATATAAGTTTATTACTTTTTTCTTTAATTTCCTTGAAGTTTTACAAAAATGTTGCTAAAATTTCACTTATAATTGTGATTTCTGTGAAATTTAGGCAATTTATTTTAAATATTGTAAGTTAAATATTAGTATTTATTGGTATTGAGTTCTAAAAAGCCTTCATAATTTTTTAATTATGTTATTTTATTTAAAAGTACTCCGAACGTGTTCGGATACCTTAAATGAAGACAGTTTGGAATTATGTGACGTTAAAAAAATTTATATGGAAATATGTGTGTACTATAAATTTTAATGTGTGCATCAGCATGGGTTGTCAGAAACATTTCTAGAAATAAAAAAAAAAACACTCAAGATTTTATAATATTATTTTTTATATGCATTTTTTCTGTTGAAAAGGTTAATAAAATATTGGATAATCCAAGTGGAAGAGAAGGAGCACTAACAATGTTTTGTTCTTTGAAAAATTTATTTTTCAGCTTGAAAATAGGGAATTACTAGATTTTATAAAAATAATTAAAATCTGTAGCACAAAGAAATCTAAAAATTCTAAAATTTAAGAATAATAAAGAAGATGAGAAGATATATACTCTTTGAGTTTTTCATTTCCTTTAATAGCTCCTTTAATTACCTATATAAATCTTAAAATTGGACAATATAAAAGGATATAATTTATTCTAATGATTTGAAACACTGTGGTCAGTAGCGCACACAGGAATTTTTCAGGGGAAGGGATCCGGGGTCGAAAGTTCACCTTTCTTGTATCATGCTCCTTTTGTTTTTGTCGATTTTCGGGAACAAAACACAGTAAAAACTAATTATTGAATAAACAATTAGCATTATTTAATAAAATTAATCATTAATAACAAATACTTAATTAAATTTTACGTACTACGTACTTAGAATTATAATCAATTGGAAAAAAATCAAGGGCTTGGGGGGGTCTGGACTCCCAGGACCCCTTGTGTGCGCCACTGACTGTGGTTATGTATCATTTAAGGTATTCTATGTAACAATTCACTTTCAAAATTTCAAAGATATTAATGATTAATGAATTTGAACGTTGAAAACATATCATACAGAGAGAATGTTCAAACATACAGTCTTTGCGGAGAAAAATCTACATGTTCATTGAATAATTAAATGTTTTATTATTAATAACTGAATCATTGTTTAACACTGGTCATGTTTTAAATGACACGCGTTTTTGAAAAAGTAAAATCAATATTTTTCAACAACAGTTATGATGGATTTTTTTAAAATTTAAAGAATAAAATACTCAAAATTATCAGAAATCAGACCAGAGTATTTTTTTTTCTTGGGTACGGCGTGACTTTATATAATTAATATAAATCTGTGCAACTCATTTTAACAATTTTTCATTGTTAATATTTTTCCTACAATAAAATATTATTTGCATATCAGTATTCTTTATTTATTTTCTTCCATTACTGATAAGGTTTGCACATCAGTAAATATTTCTCTATTAACGGAGATTATTCCATTAAAAAGATCGAATTTTCTATAGAAATGTATTTATTTTTCTAACAAAACTGTCGAAATTCCTACAATTATCTAACGCAGTGACGAAGGCCATAGTAGCACATATGAGCAGTAGCCCTAGTAATTAAAGCCAACACAGAAATAGCGATAAAGCTTGCCGCTATCGTCCCTTTATTTCATCATAAAGCGTAATGTAATTACGAATTCTTCTTGATCCTACATTTTTATCTCGTCGGGATCAGAAGGGAAGCAAAAATAGCAGTAACTACTGTAAGCTCTCTGAAGCCTTTTTTTAAAAAAATATGTGTTGTTGAGTTGCATGTAACTGAAACGAAAATGCGACGCAGGAATTTGAATCAATTCATAAACCATTTCATTAGCAAAGCTTTATTCTATTATGCTTGTTCTATGAAACGATACTTTGTTATAACTGCACTTGTTTTAATATTTATCTTAAACAGAAAAATTCGGGTAGCTATAATGCATAACGGCATAATGAAAATATGATGAATTTTAAATATTTGACTATATTATACACTCTGTCGCAAAAAAATATATGCACCCAGAAGAAATTGAGCTACATTCACGAAATTTGGTATGCATGTAGTGTATATGAAAATAAACAAATGATTAAAAATTCAGAACAAAATATCATTTTATTAAGCGGTTACAGCTTGCAAAAGGTTAAAAATCAGTAAGTAGTAAAGCCACCTCTGGCAGCTATACAAGCCGAAATTCGGCGTGGCATCGATTCAATTAGATCACTTATGACCCCCTGTGGAAGATCCTGCCATAGTCTTTGCATCTGCGCAGTTAATTCTCCTGTATCTCGGGACGGCTGCAGTTGCCTTCCCAACGCGTCCAGACATACTCTATTGGCGAAAGATCTGGTGACCTGGCAGGCCATGGTAGGACGTCATATCCTTGAAGACATTGTTGGGAGAGTCGCGCAGTATGTGGACGAGCATTATCCTGTTGATAAATGGCACCTGGGCGACTTGATAGCATGGGTAGCACAATCGGCGTTAAAATATCGTCCACGTATCTGCGAGCTGTCAAAGTGCCTTGAAGGACCACTAAAGATGATCGTGTGTCCCAAGAAATTGCTCCCCACACTGTCACACCTTGTGAAATTGCTGTATGCCGCTCGACAATAAATGCCGGATCGGACCGCTGGCCGGTGCGCCTCCAGACACGTGTGCGGTGGTCATCAGCACTGAGACTGAATCGGGATTCATCACTGAAGATGACACGTCTCCAGTCTGTCACACTCCAAGTTGCCCGAGGTCGGCAAAAATCCAGTCGACACTGCCTATGATGTGGGGTCAGTGGTAAGCGTCTTAGCGGACGTCGGCTCCTCAAGCCAACTTCGGTCAGTCGTCTCCTTATGGTTTCTCTTGATGGCACTGGATGTCTGGAAGGAGGTAAGTGGCGTTGAATCGATGCTAGCGACGTTGTTGGTGCCGAAGTGGCCACTCTTCTGATTGCACGATCCTCGCGATCATTTGTGTTCCTGGGACGTCCTGACCCTCCGCGACGGTACACTCTACCTTCTGTGATCCACTGTTGCCAACACCGAGCAACTACCATATCGCTCTGACCGAGGTGGCGGCCGATACGTCTATTCGACCAACCTGCTTCTCTAAGGCCTATTATACGGCCCCTATCAAAGTCCGTCAGCTGCTCGTACTGCCGCCGGTTACGTCTTAGAGGCATCCTAAGTCTTAATATCGTCTATCAAAGTCATCAGATTCGTTTGGATAGCCGTACGGCGCTCGTACTCATGCTTTTAAACTCTCCCAGTTGCGCAACTAATATGCGCATAACACACTTAGCCTTGTCTCATTGGCTTCGAAATTTTAATCATTTGCATATCTCTTACCAGACTACATTCTTGCCGAGTTTCGTGATTGTAGCTTGATTTCTTCTGGGTGCATATATTTTTTTGCGACAGAGTGTATTTTCACAAAATTTAAGCTTTTTGAAAATTCTACATATGATATCTTCGCCGTTTGTGTAAATTTATTTAGGAAATCTTAAAATATTAAATTCAGCTACAGGTTTCTCTTTAAAAATGACATATAGCAAAAATTAGAAAAAAATCTCAATTTCTTTGATGAAAATGTTTCATTTATAAAGCAGTACTTAATGAAACAAAAAGTTAGTATTTACTATATATTTTTTTCTTTTAGACACCTAAATTGCAGATTCCATAAATATAGTTTATGATGACATAAGTCTTATTAAACAACATTATATGTAAAATTATAGTAAAACTCAGAAACAGTGAAATTATATCTTATCCATGAACACTCATAGAAATAAAAATATATCTAATCCAAACCATACGAACCTTAATAAAACATGGCTATATTCTCTCACGTTTATTTTGTTATAGCATGTATTCCTCCCTAAAATGTATTCTAAAAGGCATTATTTTTTAAGTTCTCAAAATATTTCGAATTTGATTTGATACTTAGATATGTAACGGTTACAGTGGCACACACAAGGGGGGGGGGTGTCTTAGGAGTCCGGACCCCCCCCAAAGCCCTTAATTTTTTCCCGATTGATTATAATTTTAAGTACATAATAAGTAAAATTTAATTAAATATTTGTTTTTAATGAGATAAATTTTATTAATTAATACTAATTATTTATTCAATAATTAGTTTTTTACTGTTTTTTGTTCCCCAAAATCGACAAAATCAAAAGGAGCATGATACAAGAATGGTGGACTTTCGACTCTGGACCTCCCCCCCCCCTCTTGGAAAACTTCTGTGTGGCAATAAATATATAACGGCACTAGATACATTAAGAAAGGAATACAAATTACACGTAACACATTCAAATAACATTAGATAATTTATCAAGCAATATTTCATTATATTTAATAAAAAAAAATTCATCGAAATATATCGGGCATTTAATAGATAAATTAACAGTAGTATTTTCAACATGTTAAATAATTATTGAAATCTAATTTTTTTCCTTTATGAATTTAATTATAATGTTACTTAATGAATCAAATTTAATATTTTTTTCTTATAGTGAAAATAAAACTGTATCTATGTCTTCTTTTGAAAGCATTTAACTTATTTTAAAACGAATCCATTTAAGATCATTATCCGTAAGCTTTTAAGATCCTGATCTTAACTCGAAACACACAATTTCAGTTGCCATAAATATTTGCAGCGTTATAAATCATACATCTATTTATTATACAGCATTTTTAAAATATGCAAACCTTCCATAAGGGAAATTTCTCTTTTTAACGTGTAAAATGTAAACTAATTTGCCATCATGAAATAGGAAAGGAAATATAGACCATGATATATGTCAGGGGGAAAAAAAGATCAGTTCATTAGCATAATAGAAAATATGGATCTCTATAGGATAGCAAAATCAGAATATAATATTATATTCAAACAATTTTATGTCTGTTCCAATTTTGGATACTATTCTTTTTAACAAAGACAGCTTTAATTCGAATAAAATTATGAGTTCAATCATTTATCAATAAATGGAATTCCGCTTAAAACCAAACATGGAATCAGTTGAAATATTAAAAAGCTTCTTCCGTGATTTAAAAGCAGAATTGTCTTTAGAAAAGTTTATTTTGGGAATAATTATTTGATAATTGAAAAGCTTAATGGTAACTTCTAAGAATTCTAAGAATAGATAACTAAATTCTTAAATAGATTACGAAGAAATCCGGATATTAAGTTACTCGAATGAATTCATGTTTAATCGATGAACCTTTGTATCTTCCAGGTAAACTAGTCGATTTTTCTTTAAAAAAATTTCTTTTATAATTATATTATTCATATTCGTAAAAGCGTTCTTTAAATAAAGGATCTAAATATAGCATAAAATCTTAAGCTTAAATTATCTACTTTTTATTTTAGTGTGTTTCTGCTACGTCTTCGCAGATTTACGATTAATACGACATATTTCTCTTATAATTAATGATTTATTGTTATTTTTTTTTAAATTGAGAAATTTTTAATTTGGGGAGAGCTATTAGAAAATGTGTCTGATTTAAAAGTACGCAACATGATTATTTTCATCTGGAATGAATTATGAATAAATTCAAGAATAAAAGATAAAACAATAATTATGCAGTTGAAATTTAAAAAAAATAACAAGTGTAAAAATAGTCAGACTATTAATTTTTTCAAAAAAAAAAACTACTATTAATTCTTACTAGAAAACTGACTTTTTCGCTTATTTTCTTTCAAAAATTTCACTGGTGGGATGGAAGTATGCATTATTTAGCTATGTAAACAAAAATGGATTAATGTTTCTATGGTAATAATTAAGAAAGTTTTACAAAAATATTTCGTATTTAATTCTCATTAATTCTTTCTGCAATAAATAAAAATAGATTTATTAATTTTATTTATGATGACAAACGATTATCCTCTAGATTTAAGTTAGCCAATTTTTAGTAGAATTCCTTTAAAAAGAATAAACAAATATATATATATATATATATATATAGAAGAGTCAGAAAGAACTAAAATATATGTTAAGTTAGCATTCTATTTATGAAAGTTCTTGTTCAAGCCATAAATGTATCATAACGAAAGAAAGTGCTGATATGTCACAAAAATAGAAATGGGGTACATGAATTCCTCATTTGGTTAAACATATGATAATTGAACATTTTGCAATGCAGTTAAACAGGAATTTTGCAAGGGAGAGGGACAGGGTCGAAAGTTCACCATTCTCGTATCACGCTCCCCGCCGAACATATTCTTTTAATTTTGCCGATTTTCGGGGAGGGCACTATAAAAAGTTAATTATTGAATAAATAATTAGCATTAATTAATAAAATTAATTTTTTTATTACTAACAAATACTTAATAAAATTTTTCGTACTATATGCATAGGATTATAATCAATCGAAAAAAAATGAATAGCTTTGGGGGAGGGAATCCGGACCCACTCGTGGGGATCCCCCCTTGTGTGCGCCACTGCCTTTACATGTTGTTTCTTTTAGGGCCTATATATGTACATATTACTTGTTTATAAATAATAAATCAAGATTTTACAATTCAAATGATGTGCTGCTATGAATTTACCCCCTTTCTAGCAAAACAGTTTCCTTTCCTACTCCACTTCTACTTGAGCTAACACCCCTTTTTACTTTCGTATTTCTCGCTTCTTTGCACCCCAATACATAATTTACAATCACAATAACTTAGTTCATCCCATAACTTCTCATTTTCGCAATAAGTCGTACAAAAAGCGTTAGTCCATATGGTGTTTGACTTTGACTCGCATCTTGTCAAAGACAACATCCCCTCAATTGTCGGTTTTTCTTGTAACCGGGATTCATTGGAACCTTTAATGAGCAAACCCACGTGGGTGGGAGACGGACACCCTCCGGTGCGTCACCCATCAATCCACTTTGCTTCTTCTGTGAACCTGACTTTTTATGGTCTTCAACTCACTTTGGGTGTAGCCTAGGAGACAGAGCTGTAAAACACTGTGAAGGTCGAATGGGAACGGCAAAAGGGGGTCATAACTGTCTGGAGTTATACGTTTTCACCCCCTCCCTGCTGTGAAGTTCTTGTGCCCCGACACGACCAGGAAAACTGTGAACAGGAGACTCGTGCTTAGCTTCTCGTGTGTGGACACATTGTAGAAGTCACTGGACTACCTACAGTGATTTCCAGAAATGCCTGATAAGATCGGAAAAAGTTGTCTGTTGGATGAAAAAAACAAAGGTATGTAGTCTTGGTCTTAACAAGCAATAGACCAAATACCAAAAAGTCGTCTTGACATAAAAAATTAGGCATGTCTCATGAATTGTGTGTCAAGATATGAGGACATGGACAACTAATCTAATGGCCCTCAAATCAACCTAACATTCGCATACCAATATATCAGATGTAAATAAACATATATATACGTAATTTCTGAAAGCTCTACAAATTTAATAATGTCGTCATAAAGTTTGATAAAACTGGCATGAGGTTAATGAAAGCGTCGTATGTTTTAATAAAATCACCGCATAGTTAAATGTTGTAGTCAAAATATATTTGGCATGATAATTTCTCACGTTAAATACGATGCGCACTTTAAAGAATTAATTAGATAACTATCGAAGGATCATGCTTTTTGGGGATTCTTTTTAAAAATTGGCCACGGGAAAAAAACAATAGTTTATGCAAACAGTTTTTGTAAGTTTTTTTTTTTTTTAATGAGAACTAAGTATCTTATAATTCATGATTTGTTTTTTGCAGATTTATTTTTTTTCCAGATAATTAAGAATTTAAAATACCCCCAAAAAGCAAAATGTATCTTTTAACACAAATTTAAACACTATGACCTTACTTTAAACGGGGTTTTAAAACCTCAAAACATGCTTTTTTTTTTAAAGAATTCCCCCCCTTCCTAACTACCACACCACACGAACGGGAGGGCGTTTGAGCTCTTGGCAGATTTAACGTTCATCGCTCCCCTACATGGCGGATATTTTAGTAATATTGGGCTCGAACTCATAACAAGCCTGCCATGATTCGGTACCTTGCCCACTTGGCTACCGCAGTCCCCATAATTTGGGATAAATAACAAGTATATCGTTTTAAAGCCGAAACTACTGACATCCGTTTCTTAACTTTAAGATCTCCGTTAGTGCCTAATTCTTGTAATTTGACATTTTTTTTCAATGTGACATATGATTTTATTGGTTACTTTGGTTACTATGATATTATATAGTCAAACATTATCAAACCTAATTTCAAAATCTAAAAAAATGGACATTTAAATGTTGAACGTAGGTTTAAATAGTTAAAACTTTTCTTGGCAGATTTTCTGTGACAATTAAGAAACTGAGATAATTTGTGACGTCCAATATTATACTCCTTTAGCTTAATTCTTACAAGAAACGCTGAAATGAGGTCCTTGTTTTAATGAAATATTTATGCTGTCACCTTGCAGCGGCAAATTAACCTAATTTAGTAAATAAATCTGTTAAATAGGTAAGTCTGGTTTCCATTTGATTGAATTTTCTTTTAAAATTAAAGTCAAGATCTGATTTAATGAAAGTCACAATCGCGTAGACCTCTATTTACACCTCATGAACCCCCAAATTATTTTTTAGCTAACGTGGACTCCCCCTTTCGAGGTCATCATAGACCCCTGGGGTTCTATATAGACGACTTTGGGAATCACTGGTGTAGATTATTGAATGCCATTGCTGAAGAGATTTAATTGTTTGAAGAGAGAACATTGCATGTGTACTTTTCTTTCCGCTTTTGTTCTACATATCTAAGTAAAAAAATCTTTCCTCATATGAAAAATATTTCGAGTCCGCAAATAAATTGTATTACGAATGAATGATCAGAATTGTGTCCAACTGAAAGTCATAAATTGTACCCCTGATTTTGCGATGTGAAAGTAGAGCGTTAAGCATTAAAAGTTCGCATTAAAATTTTTCTTATTTATTTATTTAACTATAATGAAGGGAAATATTTATATTTTACCCTGTCTATTTTTTATTTTAATATGTTTAAAAATACATAATGTATGTACAATTTATTTATTTTTATTTTTTGTTGAAGAAAAAGTTATATTTATGCTGTTTATTTTTATGTTAAGAAATACTTTTAAATGATGCAAAATTAGTATATAATAAAACTGTAAATCTATATTATTGATATTTATTCTCTAACTGCATGCATTATCGAGGGAATCGAATTGTTTTATAGATGTTCTACTGTGTGGCACGCTGAACCTTATTGGTAGATAGATCGGCACACCACAGCTAAAATGTTGCCAACCCCTGCTCTAGAAAATAACTTTGTTGTGTATGTACGTAGAATACTATTAATTTATAAAAAAAAATGTTATCGTGTTGGCTTATACATAACGCTTGATAAAACGTAGTTACCTATTATATTCATATTTTAAGGAAAAAGAAATGTTAAATAATAAAAAAATAATACTTGGAAAAAATATTTAGTGAGATAACTTGATGATTAAAACTACATGAAACTTGATTGACACAATTAAACTAGTAACTATCAAATATTTCAACATAAGAATGTAAGCAAATTTTAACTTTAAGCTCTGTTATAAAAAAAATTAGTAGGAATAAGCATATATTAACTGCTTTTGAATGCTTTTTTTCCGTGTACACACTTAGCATTTCTCGTTCATGATTGCTATATTTGGCCCCTGACAACATTTTACATACACATTTGATAGAAAAAAAATTACCCATCTTTTATTGATTATATTCCCCCATTAGATAATATTAATTCACAATAACTTTTCCGTAGTTTTGTATCAAATGAGTCATATTATAAGTAACTTACTCAGGAAATTTAGATACTATACTTCTGGGGCCGGGTGCCTTTGAAAGATTCAAGAAATTAAATAAGTTTAAATATTTAAAAATCAAGCAGGTGGGCTCGTAAAATAACGGAAGATGAATTTTTTAAAATATTTTCCTAAGAAGAGAAATTTTTTTCAAAAGGTGTTTTAAAAATGTCCTTTCGGAACTTTAATCCGAATCATTTGCTTTCTTCTAGCTTATTATTGAATAGGATTATTTCTAAAAAGAGTGAAAATATCTGCCTCAATACAAAGGAAATGCTAGATCTCTAAATGTTGAAAGGAGGGAATGAAAGGTGCAATTATGTCATTACATCAAACGCTTTGAGCTCAACAAGTGCAGAACCATCGAATTCGAGAATTTAAATTATTCTGGTTTCTCAAAAGCCGTTTTTCACAGAAGAACGCACTACAATTCTTTTCTTTTCCCCCCACCATTTTCGCATCGTTTAATGTTGGGACCGCATGTAGCTGAGGATGCTACGAGAGGGGTGTAGAAGAGGGTGTAGCAGATGCTGGGAAGGAAGGAAGGAAGTTAAATATAGAGCCGCTAAAGTCGTTTGGCATAAGGATTCTTTCAATAGTTGACGCAATCATTGATGCCATCTGACAAGGCAACTTGAGAGCATCCAAACGGAGTGTCGGTAAGAAGAATTGCTCGCATCCAAGTTTACAAGAGCCGATTCATTTCTATTACTCAAAAGAGTTGACGAATTGGTTTGAGTAGCTTCATCTACTTGGGGGATGAGGAATTCTTCAACACTTTTTTTCCCTTCTGTCATTTTTTTTCCCAAGTAAACAGCCGACTCATTTTTTAATCCCGTATGTGGGACTCTTTGCCGTTATTTCCCAGTAATTTTTTTAACGCTATTAAAATTCGATATGCAGATGGTGCATTCTCAGTGGTGGTTTGAATAGAAGTCCTTTCCTTTTCCCGTAAAGTGAATGTTTGAGGGAGAAAATACTGATTTCTTTTTTCTAAGAACCAGTATATATATTTATATTTCAGTTTTAAAATTAAAAAGAATATATTCATGACTGTTAAGGCCATTTTCAAATTTATTACCAAAAAGTATCTGTTTTTGAAAGTTTTCCAATATTAATTTAATTTCACATACGGTTATAACGCACAAATATTCATTTACTCACCTTTGTCTCTCCCACACACCTATAAATATCCTTACAAATTGAGAAACATTCCTTAAATTTTCATTAGAGCATAGAAAGAAGAAAATAATTTGGTATCCCTGTACGGAAAACAATTTAAAAATAACAAATTTTTATGGGAAAAATTAAATTGATTCGAACAGAAAAAAATTAAAAAATTTAAGACATTCCATGTGACCAATGGGCCTATGGGGTTCAATTAAGATATTTATATCAAAACCTTTATTGATTTTAGAAAAGGGGCACAAAGTTTAATTCCTATTACATAATAAGAAAAATTTATATAGTTGTAACGTTATATATGTATCCATGTACTATAATGATTTCTTAAAGTTTAAAAACGTTTAATACACTGGCGCAGCTAGTCCTGAGTGAGCCTTGTATCAAAATTCCTTGGGAACTATTTTAGAAGGTCCCTTAACATCATTTTGTGTTCTTTTTTGCTTATGCATTTTGGTGCCCTTAAAGCTCGGGGGCCCCATATCAATGATACGGTGGTAGCTACGGTCCTGATTTCATAAAATCTCTGTTTTTCATTTTAAGGTGCATTTTAAGTATCTATTTAAGATTAAATAATCATACGTAATAAGGAACAGGAAAATAATTAACCAATTCAAACGAAATCGATAATTTTTTCATAAACTTCTATTCATCAATAAAATTAAAACACATTTATTTCTACTTTTTTTATCCCTATTTTAAAAGATGAAATTTATGTTCGATTACGTGAAGATAGATTTAAGTATCGAATTTTCAAGAAATTTTATAAATTCTTCCTTTATTTGATCAAAGTGGGGATTGGAAAGCTGTGTGACATATTTCCCCCTTTTTTCCCTTCTTGTTTTTTTTTTTTTTTATCTTTCCTTTTTACCACGAAACAGTGGACGCGCTTTTAATCCTGAATGTAGGGCTCTTTACCTTTATATTTTCCGGTTTATTATTATTTTTTTACATTATTGAAATTCGCTTGCAGATGTTGTGTTCTCAAAAAGCAGGGAAAAGGCAGTTGAAATGGGAATCATTACATTGCTATAATATTGAATGAGGGTATTTGGAAAGAAAATACTTAATGTTGCTTTTTGGTATCATTTTTTCCAGTTTTATAAATTCCCCTTTGCGAAAAATATATTTTTTGTTATTAAAAAGTATTTTTCCTTATTCAATATACTTAGATGTTACATCAAATCAATATGTATGTACAAAATCACTATTTTATATACTTTTCATATATTTTTTTCTCTTTCTTTTTTTCCCCTAGTTTTTTCTTTTCCAATTTTCAAGAGGTTGATGTATTCTATCAGCGAAAACCATTACTGTTTTGAATAGTTTTTAACTCAGAATTTGTGTTGTCTAACAAAAAAATTACAGAAATTATTTTCTGAGAATTTTTTTTAAAAAAAAGATTATAAATGTTTTGTTAATTATAAAACTGATATCACTTCAGTAAAAAAAAATTTGAATAGTTTGAAACTTCAAAAATGTCATCCCAATAATTTTCTAGTTTTTGTTATCTATTTGTTGTTACTTTCTTAGTTGCCATAAAACTATTCATGCATTTTTTGCATCAAATCTAGAGCTTTTTTTCTAGATAGTTCGGAATAGAACCCACTTTGTGAAAAAAAAAATTGGGGGATTAACTAAAATGTATGCGTATAGAGAATAACTAAATTTTTGTATTCTTTTAATTTCTAATTTTAAACGAATGCGTGTGTGTTGTGTCTTTTAACCACAGTTGTTGATATTAAAATATTTGACTGTTGAAAAAAAATGCTTCCAGTTTGTGTTCATATTATGTTATCTCTCTCTCTCTTACCCTTTAAAGATTAAGTGAAACCAGTCTTAAAAAGTGTATTTATTGTATAGGGTGAATGGTTATGCATGTTCGAGTTAAAAGATATTTCAACAAAGCGGTTAAGTAATTTGAGTGGCTACATTTTAAGCATTTTAAAGTAGTATTTAATATCGCTTCCATTCTGTTGAATTGAGAGTTAGATTAAGCTTCATTGTGATGGGGGAAATTCAACACATGTAAAGCTTAAGTAAAGCAGGAGAATAACACAACAAATATATTTTTCTCCCTTTGTTATAAAATAAAGAAAGAAATGAAACAACCCATTTTATAGTGAGCATAAAAACATAGGTTTTTTTTTTCTTCGTATGCATCAGCTCGCTTCAAGAGAAGTCAGAAGAAATGCAAAATCATTTGATATTCAACAACAAAATCTTTCCCCAAAATAGTTTTTTTTAATAAATAAAAAATTATTGAGAATTGCGTGGAAATTAAGAACAAAAAAAATAACTTTGTTCATCATTAAATTAAAAGAAAACCGATTAAGAAGGGAAGGAAACAGAGGTTAATATAAGAAAAATTATTCTGATTAAAATAATGCGTTGAGTTTTTTAAACTGGTTGATGAAACAGAAAATATTAATTTCGCTCTCTTTTGAAAGTTTTTTTTTCTTTTCTTTCTTTTTTTTTTAACTTTCACAAACGACTTTTTAAATCTTCAAGATTTCTAAAAAAGATCAAATGTTTCTTCCTTTTTTAAAATCTTATGTTAATTTGTTGCGTTTTTTGTTGAAATTCTTTTGTTTTCTTTGTTCTTTTTCAAGTCTTGTTTTTAAACTTTTTTAAAAAAATCTGTCTCAGGAAAAAGACTGATTTATCTCAAGAGAGTCAATATATTTTTGTCTTAGCCGATTATTTCATGTCTTGTAAATTTAAAGAGCGATTAAATTACATTTAAGGTTTAAAACAATGTTTCGAACTTATAAAGCTCTTACAAATAAAAAAAAAGTTGAAGTAAGTAAATTTAAGGTTTAAAATTGCGCAAACTAAGCGAATGAAAGAAAGGAAAAAAGATTTCATGGCAAATCCAAAAAATCAAAAAATGTAAGCAGTAAACAATCTTCCCTTGAATGTAAATTTATGAAAATGCACACAAATAACTCATGTCCAGGAACGTCTTAAGACCCTTTGAGGCCCTGGGCTCAGAGAAAGGATTTTTTGAGGGGCACCCATTCAAAAGTAAGCCCTACTTGAAATCTTTAAAAGTAGACAGTATATAAGCAAGTATTGTCAAATACTAGTTCAAAGGGCTATTTAAAACAAATAAATGTGCACGTCTCACAACCTAGGCACTAACCGGCTCGACTGTAGGCCGCATTTCGGATAAATGAGTTGGTTGATTTTTTATGGTATTAGGCCTAGATCTAGATGGATAACGGTCATCACATGATAATTCATTCTTACCACTTTTACTAGTTGACATGCAGTTTGAAATTTCCTGTTTTTCGGAGAATATATACTGGAATAATATTTAACCATTAAAATTACCCGGATCATGATCTTATTATATTAAGATAGAGCCGAAAATGAAACGAGGCCCCCTCGAGGGTGAGGCCTTGGGCCCAGTGGGCCCATGCTTTAAGACGTTCCAGCTAATGTCCAAGAGTTTGTTTTCAGTAAGGACCCTTGGTTTATTTATTAGTGTATAAACTTTTAAGTATATTAGAACTTTGATTTATTTAGCATACCTGACAAAATGTAGGTTGTTAATTTGATCAATAAATGAAATTTTACTCATCTTTTCACTTATTTTTAGCTATTTCCTCAAATTTATTTCAGAAGTAATGAGGGCAATAATGTGATACAATAAAGAATATTTTTTCAAAAAATTAGGGATTTTTCAGCTCAAATGTAATTTTAGATGTTTGTTTTTCACCCACATGCTTGATCTTTTCAGCAATTAAATTTTTTTCACGCCCAAATGATCTTTTAAAAGTTAATTTTTAATTTGATGAATTTTGCTATAGTAAGTTAAAGGCATGGGCCTGGGCCTAGAACCTCAGCCACAATGAGGGCCTCGTCTTTTTGTCGACTCAGCCTCAATAAAGTCAAGACTCAAATAAATTCCAAAGTCAAATATTATTTCCGGTTGTATTCTCCAAAGAATTGGGAATTTTGGAGGGTATGTCAACTGGCTACATGCTATGACTATCTTCCATGTCTAGGCCTATGAACATATACCATCATTAATTACTCAGTTAAAAGCGGCAGTCAGTCGAGCCGGTTTGTGCGATTGTAAGTCATACCCATTCATTTGTTGCTAGTTATTGTTTGTAACAGTATTTGATAACGTATGCTCTGTACTGTCTACTTATAAGGCTCATAGGTGGGGCCTACATCTATGTAGGGGCCCAGAGCCTCCTTTTGTGTAGGGGGGCCCAGGGTCTTAAGATGTTTTCAGACGTCCCTGATTAAAGGTACTTTCAATTAGCACTTAGAGAATTGTAGGCAGCTGCATAAAATACACCCCTTCCGACACGCAAATACAAAACAAATTAATTAAATGTGTGTGTACTAAGAAATAAAATTTATTTATACAATTCTGAATTTTTAGATGTGTTTTGAAAAAAATTATTATTTCTAACGATTTTATTTTTAAGTTTTCATGTGTGTATTAACTCCTTATCTTTATAATTAATTTGTACAAGATTGTGCTAACTTCCAGTTGTTGTTTTTTATTGATGAATGTAAGACTTTATTATAAAAACAGATTATCATTATGAGAATATTTCATCATCTTTAATAACTATTATAATAGATCATGATTATGTATTATTATTATTTAGATTAACCGTACTGTCAAGGTACACGAATACTCTCAAATTTTAAATTAAGAGGTTAAAGAACTGTTAATTTGTTAATGAAAAACAAACAATAACTAAAGCAAGCTGAAACTCTATAACTTCGTTAACATTTATGAACAAGTAATTGAACAAATTTTCATAGAAAGTGCACAAGTTTTACGTCAAAATAACGCAAATTGCTTTTAGCGCAGTTGGGAAATGGGTGAATGTGATTACAGGCCCAGACGGTTGTAAGCAACTAAATCTATTAGTAGAAAACTTACTTAACCATAGAAAATTTTCGACGACATTTAGAACGAATTCTACTCCAAGGTAGAAATTTGGAATAACTTTCAAACCCAACGTAGGCGGTGAATTTGCTGACATTGTGTGTGTGTGTGTGGATTAGATGACCCCAATAAATAATCACGTAAGCACTGTGTGTTATTAAATATTTAGTTAATACGGGAATTCAGTCATTACTTTGAGTTTGAGTGAATTAATGCACACTTCAGATAAGAGCCCGCTTAATTGAAGTTTTAAAAGACGTCAAGAACGGGAACATCACGTACGTGTTAAGTTCTGCATTAATTAGCGACAGGGTCTCACACGTTTAGTTTGTCGCCACATATCTTCGAAGAAATGAATAATGAATTGGTTCCATCTTAAATAAAATTTTCCACCGATATATTCTATAGTGAAAGCAATTATATTCCCTTAACCTCAAATGCATCTTTGTACTAAATGCGATTTACAACACTAGCTTAATCGTAAACGGAAAAATTTGAAACGTGATAGATTTCGCCATAAACTAGAAAAAAAGCATCCTGTTATCCAATGTAGAGCTTCTTTTTCTTCTTCTTTTCATTAAAAATGTTTGAGTTATTTAACAAAACTTATTTTCTTTCTTTTAATTTAAATAACTCCTTTTATGAAGGGATTATTAATATGTCTAGACGAAAGTGAACTTGTATTTTTTTTTTATTGTCGTTATATTAACTACCATTTATAGATGCACTTGACCTTACATAATAGTTTAAAATAAATTGTTAAGGAAGAATTAATCGAATACATGCATGAAAAATTTATTACATCGGATGATAAGTAAAAACCTTTATTTGTATTTAATCATGAAAAGTGGATTACTTACTAATTTTTAAAATAGATTTCCTTTAAGTAGCAATAAACTATAACTTGATTTACAAGAAAGGTCTACACAGAAAATTTAATTTCACATTAGTTTAAGGCAGTGATCTTCAAACTGTGTTCCACGGAACCCTGGGGTTCCACAAGGCATACCCAGGGGTTCCACGAGTCACAAAAAAAATCGAGAAGAAATAAATATGTATGCAAAATGGATTAACGTTCTTTATGAAGTTTGTATAGTTACAAGTATCTAAAAAGCTCATCACCCCCCACCCTCTTATCATTAAAAATGAAAATTTTATTTATATGTAATAACTTTATTTTGCAACACTCTTTTAACTTCTGTTATAATATAATAAAAGAATATTAATAAATCGTTTTATCTTTATATTTATTTCCTACTATATTGTGAATATTCTAATGTTAACTATATCGGGTTCCATGAAATAATTTTATACTCGTTAGTCAATGTCTTGCAAAACTAAATAGCTTTCTAATGGAAAATATGCACCTTTTTACATTTGTGGAAAACAACACCTATAATGAAGGAAAGGAACCAACATATCAACAGAGTTGACGTTAAAATCTAAATTTAAGCAAGAACAGCTTCTAATATTTAGGTCAAATTCATGCAAAATACACGCATTTCTCACACAGCTATAAGTATTTTAATGCCATTCAGAACACCGTGTTTAAGCAAAAGATATTTCTCAACGTAAGTGGCTACAAAAACAAAGCGTAAAACAAAAGAAACTTAGAATATGTTATGTGATTGCATTTCATCTCAATAGACCTAGACTTCGACAGTTTCTGTAAAAAATACTAGCATATATCCCAGTTACGAAATATGCATGGGTAAGTGACCCTTGAATCTAAAATTAATATTATTAATGAGTAAATTATATTAAAAAAAATTATATTAGAATATATTTTAATAATAAATGCAATACTCTTTTTAATTGTCTTTGCATAAAGTACATGCGACATGTTGGTCTTCTTAAAATATTATTTTAAGATATATTCTTCAAAGTACGTGTATGGAATGGAGTTCCACACGAAAATAAGATATCCGACTACCCTGAAATTGTGAATTTTTTCAAAAACTGACAGGTTTTTTTATGATTTTATTTTATAGACCGTTTTATGAGCTTTGTAAAAATACCAAGTTTTTTTATTTTCCATGCACTAGAACAAAAACTACAAGTGTTAAAGTATAGTAGATGCCAAAACTTTTAACAAGATGTCAAACTTTAAAATACGTTTTATTAGAAATATGTTTTTTTCGAATAACTCAAACGGGAACAGTGATTACTCAAAAAGTTTTAAGAATAATTCACTAAAACTTTATTATGTATGTTTTGTGTAATAGTAGAAGTGTTTTAACCATCAGACTTATCAACCACTAATTTATTAAAAACTTTACAGCCCCTTATGTGAATATAATTACCGTTTTTTTTAAAGCAATTTCATATAACTAAGATAAAGTGCTCTAGTTTTTGTGTAAGTTAAAATGTCTCTTTCTGAAAATCATTTAAAAAATGAATACCAAAGTAACAAACTGAAAAATTGAGAATTTGTTCATAAGCTTTTTGTACACGGTATGTAATTTTTTTTGTAAATATTTACTCATTTTTTTCCCTTTTTGGTAATACTAATTTCCTTTTATCTTCTTAATTTTAGTTTTTATTCTTAAAATGTACTAAAGAAATCTAAAAACACTAAAAAATTTGAATACCTCTATTTTTTTTTAAAAAGTTGTAGCAATTAGTCGGATATATAAATCCTTTAACTATGTAGATTTCAGTTTGATTCATTTTCAGAGAGGTTTTTCCTGTAGACACTCAACACTCGCCCTTTTTCTTTAAGGAAATCTTGAAAAAAATTATTCATTCTCTTTATTTAATGTCACTGAACTAATTTTTCAATAATTAATTTTCCTGAAAAAAAGGAAAAACTTAGATAATATATGTATATATATATTCTTTCTGTTAAATGTTAAACATACACGGTTTTTTTTTCTCCAGGGACATTGATTTCATGTTAGCTATCGGTATTGATTGTTAATATTTAAGTTTATATGCTCTTTGAACAGGATGCTTGTTCTGCACCGGCTATTGAAAACAATGTTTCTAAAAAAAATATAGTACAATGATTAAAAAATATTTTATACAAGTTAAATTGTTTTCAAAGAAATAAATAACTGTCACCTTTTGTTATAAATAGGAGGTTCAATTCTTAATGTTTACATCTGAATTATTTTTTCAATTCATACTATTATATAGCTCACACTCTATATATTTATTTATTTATTTATCTTGGTGGAATTTTCAATCGTTAATAAAATACATTTTCAAGAGCACAATTGAGCTGAAATTTTATATACATGGTTATTTTGGATAACAGTACAGTAATTTAAGTATAATTAATAAAATTTAATTGATTAAAACTAAGTATTTAAAGAATTACAAATACAGCCACGTTGGCATCATTTTTGGCGACAGGTGTCAAAACTTGAAAAGTTTTTTTTTTTTCGCGTTTTAAAGCATTCAGTTGAACTGAAATTTTACATACACGATTGTTTTGGATGACAATACGATACTTTTATGGTAATCAATAAAAATTAATTACCACTTACCATGTATCATATGTATATACATATTTATATTAATTGTAACTATTTAAAAAAAAGTAGCTAAAATAAAATTTTTCTTTGTTGATCTAAATAGGAATTGACTTTAAAAAATTATATCACTTGTTAAATTAAGATTTTAATTAGATGTGTTCCACCAATAACATCTCTTTTCCTTATATATCTCAAAAATTTTTATCCTACTCTAAAAATCTCATCTCATCGAATTAGTATTTTATTTAACCACCTTCCGAAAGTGGGACGTCCCGCAGAAACACCAATCTTATACTTGGCTTTTAAGAAGACAAATTTTTGACGACAACCTAAAAACCAATTCTGTCTTACACGTCGAGTATTGGCTTCCCTCCCCAAACCAATTCTTGAATCACGCATGACTCAACACGAGGGTTCCTTTTATTGCTCTGCGCCAGAACTTTTATCGACTCCGAAGTGATCCGAATGAGCATTAGAAGTTGATTGAGACTGACAAGGCGATAGATCTGGCGACTTGTTGGGTTCTCGGGCCTTTGTTCCCGGTGCGAATCGTCCGGCTCAAGGATAATGAAATGGGGAAAGGGTAGATCGGAAATGTCCGGCTGCTCCCGGATGTCATTCAAACTCGTGTTATTCAATTTAGCAAGTTTCATTCACGATGTCGCAACTGGTGCAGACCACATGCTGGCTATTTAGTCATTGAGGAGACTCACAAACACAGATGCGATGCGATGTTCAAAGTAAACGAACATTAAAAGAGACATTTGAAAAAGGATTGTATATATTTCAAGCCTGTAGAAGTAACTGAAACATTATACCTAATAAAATATTCAAATTGATATTTTTTCTATATTCAAATGGATCCCAAATGTAATTTTTGATTCTTATATATAAATAAATACTTACCATTTTTCATAATTTATTTTTTGCTGTTGTCCCATGCTGATGTAGATGTGAAGAAGTAACTTAAAAATTTATAAGCCTTCGATAAATACACAAATTTTAGAAATTAACGCACAAGGTTAAAAATCCTATTATCCTCAATGATACAAAACGAAATATAAAACGTAATTAATTCAAGGATAAAATATGAACGAAACATATTAAAAGATTTGCTCTTTTCTTTCTTTATAATAGTAAAGTCCAAAATTTGAATTAGTATTGTAATATCCTTCTATCTGAAAATACACACCCGAGTTGGATTCTATATTTAAAAATAAGACATCTTTATAGTAATTATAATTTCCTGTTAAAACAGAAATGCGATGCTTTTAATTTTTGAGACACAAGGATAGAATAATACTTAAGAAAAGTAAAATTTACTTGAAAAGAATTTAAAAATTTTCTGACTACAATGAACAGCAACTGTTCTTTTGGTGATATCATAGTAAAATAGATAAAATCTCATACATTTTTTCACTGTAAGTCCTTTTCAGTTTCTTGATTTGAATTTGAAAATTCCATTATATATATATAATGAAATTTTCAAATTCATACATGCATTTTTAATTGCTATAATAAAATCTATACATACGTACATACATATATATACTCATGTCCATAAATTAAGGATAATGAAGTTCAAGCAAAGAAAGAGACAGAAGCAAAACAAATTTGACTTATTTGTAAAGTCTATTTATTAAACAAAAGGTAAAGAGCAAAAAAGATGCTATATGTTTGACGTAATAAATAAAAATTGCGATTTTTACTCCCTGGAGCACATTTTAAAAAAGAACCTATTTACAAAAAACAGTATAACATGGTTAATACGGAGTATGTCTCCCGGACGATGCAATACAGGTCTTACAACGCCTAGGCATGCTGAGTATCAAATTATCAATCTGATCTTCGGGAATATTACACCACTCATCAAGCAATGCCCTCCGAAGTTCCGGTAGACAGGTGGAAGGGGGTTGATGGGCTGCAATTCGTCGGCCAAGCATATCCCACACATGCTCTATTGGATTCAAGTCCTGTGAGTATGCTGGTCAATTCATACGAGTGATATCCTCTGATTGAAGGCATTCGTCTGCAATACGGGCGTTGTCCTCCATAAACAGAAATTCAGCACCCATGGCGCAAACGTACAAGTTGTTCCAGAATGACATCCCGATAGATGTGGATTGCCATCGTTACACTCTGAACATGCAGGTCAGCTCTGGAACCAAGAATAATTCCTCCTCAAACGCGCCATCTTGCACCACCGTAACGGTGTCGTTCAATGGTGTTCTCTTGGTGGTAACGGGTACTTGGCACTCTCCATATTAAAGTCTGGCGAGAATCATACAGCATATTAAACCTGGACTCGTCGGAGAAAACATCACACAAGACCACTGTTGTGGTGTCCACAATGCATGCTCTCTACTCCCGGTTAATCACAGGCGACAGTGAGTTGCGGTAAGTGACACATCTGACAGGCCTACGAGCATATAGACCAATGTGCCCTAAGCGTCTGTACACTGTCTGCCTTGAAACTGTCGTACCGGTAGCTGAAGAGAGCTGACGAAACAGGTCTGATGCTGTGCTCCGTCTGTTTCTTTTGGCAGTAACTGCCAAATACCGGTCCTCATTCGGCGTTGTAACTCGAGGTTACCTGTGTTGTAACACCTACTCACATTACCATCATCTTGGAATCGTTGCCAAAGCCTGGAGATGGCCCTCTGGGCGATTCCAAGTTCCTCGGATACTTCCAACTGGGTGCGTCCACATTCCAGTCGTCCAATAATTCTACTACGTAAAAAATCATCAAAATGCTTCCTTTGTGCCATAACTATGCGGTTATTGCACTGAAATGCTTTTAAAGCGCTTGTGAACAATTTTACTTCTTTGCCACCATTCCCTATATACCCCTCTCTTACACTCTCGTCATTGTGACGTACTATCCGCGATATCTGGTGGTTTCATATTCTTTGCATATTCTTCTTCAAGATGTGTGTGACAATTCTACAGGTGAAATTTTTATTTTAGAGTTCAATTTCTGTGTGAATCTGAATTATCCTTAATTTATGGACATGAGTGTATATATATATATGTATAAATTTTATAATAGCAATTAAAAATATATGTTTACTTACTACACATTCTAATTTGTTGTGTGATAACAACATTTTAAATATTTTTTTTAATTATATAGTGTTTTAAGAACAAGAAATTAATATATGACCATTATTGATAAGTAAGTTTTGACAATTAATTTCGTTACATTTATCGAGTAAGAGGAATGTGTCAATTTAAGTATCCATCTTAGTAAAAGAATAACCATTATAATTTGATCAAGAAGGTGGCAGCGACAGAAACAGAAAATTGTAAACTAATTGTTGTATGGTGAAAAGAAAAATAGCCTTAACACACAAAAATTAACTGATTGGTACCACTGACATTTGAGTAATCGAATAAAAGTGCAACACGCAAGCCACTACCTTTATTAATATTTAATATCGTTTTATAAATTCTTTGTGACTTTTTTGAGGGAGCAAGGAAAACCAGAATTTGTAAAATCAATCCCATATACATGCTCGAATTTAGAACGCATATTCTAATAATTGGCTAGATTTGCTTATAACTCCGGATGAGCTATCAGTTTTAATTTTCAGCGATAGTTACGGATTCGTTTATTTGTTAAAATTGAAGCTATTTCAGCCACAAGCTTAAAATGTTATAAATGTCACTTCTTTTTATATTAAAAATACTATTTGAAACTGAAAACGCGTGCTTGCAGTCACGCATTCCTTCTGTCTCCACCTTAACTTCAAATATTTCGTGTTACTATGTGTCACAACTTTTAAAATGCCCTCAAGTGGTCATTCTTTTCACTATTAAGTTGTCACCAGAAGCTTCGATTATCCTGGAGTAAAGCATACTATAGGCTATCGACGACAAACGTCATAAATTATACGGACAATCAATTGACAAAAGAATCCTCTGTGTTAAACATCTCAACCAGCAACGCTTACCAGAAGAGTGACATTTTTGGTGGGGTCGATTTTGGAATCCTCTGGCTACCTAACCAAGGCACGGCAGGCTGTCGCAGCCCCTTTTGATATTGTACCGCTGCCATGTGTTCTCTTAAGAGTCCCTACAATGCGGATATACACAATCCCGTACCAATTTAGTTGAAACTCATCCATTCAATGACTCTGAGTTCTTAAAAGAAAGTGAAGTTTAAGTTATACTATCATTCAGTGAAACCGATTAATTCTGTCTTTGAAAGGAACATACTCACATATTTATTGTGGTAATTTACTTTACTTTGCTACTCATAGGCTTAGAAATATCCTTTTTCTGTATTACATACGTATGCCTGTACGTAATTTTTAACAGTTCTTAAGCGAGTTAAAAGTGAATATTTTGTCGGTTTAAAATCTAATTTTCTACTATTACAGTGAAATGACAAAATTATTACATTTTATCGTTGTTGTTGATTACATAGCTATAATTAAGAAAAAAATAAAAGAAAATCAGTGAAAGATGCGTTGAGTTTGAAACACGTTCATTGAATTAAAAGTTAATAAATAATAAGTTTTGAAATTTAAAAAAACAACAAATTTTAATACTAAAAAATTAAATTAAACAATAGAAATACATTCAGCTAATTTGTTAGATACGTGTACAATTCTATCTTGTGGCATTTTATTTTTCTGAGGCTAAAAATCTATTGGAATTAGTACAGAAATAACTGTTCAGTTTTAATTTTTCGTTAAATATAAAAGTATATCCTCTGACAATAAATTCGATTTATTTGTTATTTTGAGTTTTATACGCATGTTGAAACTAATCATAAGGAAATAATGATAGAAATATATCATGAAGAAAATAAGATGAACTTAAAAATATCATGTTTGTGTAAGATTTGAACTTTGATTAAAGCGCAGTTCAAATTGTTGAAAATAACTTAAAATACGAAATGTGATGCACACATTTTATTGTTTCAATTATCTATTCAAATACATACTTTTGGCTTCAAATATTTTAAAACATACTTATATTGTATCCAAAAAATATAAAACATATTCCAGTTTTGCTATAATTACAAAGCATTACAAGCTACAATATCAAAATATGTTAGCTATCAAAATGCGCTATTACACAAAATTTTATGAAACTTTTACTGAATGGAAGGAGATAAAAAGTCTAATGATTGTCCCACATTAAATCTGATAAAAAAAAAGACATGAGTTAAACTAACCTTTTTTTCCGCCATTGTTACGGCTGCGGTTGCCAATCGGCCATGGTCGTGAGCACGTGGGTACATTGTCAAGTCTAAGATTTATGCCATAGAATACCAGCCGTGTAGAGACTGACATATGCCAAATCGGGTGAAGCTCAAAGTCCTCCCGTTGGCTTGGTGTAGATGGAAACATAAGCGTCATCCTCATCACTTGATCATGGTTGAAAATTAAGAGATCCTCACCGAAAGCCTTAGTGTTTTTTCACAGTACAACGAAAATTAAATTAAAAATTGGTCAGTAATTTTTTTTTATTGTTGTTGTTTGTTTTGTGAAAATTGTTCCCCTCTTCATTCACTTCCATAAAAGAGAGAATTAACTAAGAAAAAGCCGAGAAGAAAGTGATGTATGAAGAAGTATAACAATAAAAAATAATTTTAATAAATTTATTAACTTTTTGAGAGTGGAAGGCTTCCACGTCACAGGTCCGGGGTTCAAATGCCGGGCCGGGCAAGGTCGACTCAGCCTTTCATCCCTTCAGTGGGCTGATAAATGAGTACCGGGTTTGCTTGAGAACTAAACACTGGAGGTTTCACGTCAGATTGACCACCTGACCAGAACATCTGCTCATGAACCTCAGCGTCCAAGGTCTCGCATATTGAGATGGGTATAGTAGGTCTTGACCCTCATGGGTTGTTGCGTCACTGAGTTTAGTTTATTTTATTAATTTTTTATAATAAATAAATATATTTTAATTAAGCCTTGGAGTGAATCGATGATTCAATCGGTTCATTTTAAGATAGCAATTTAAAAAAAAACTTAACACGGGATGGTAAATATTTATTTTCTTTGATTCGAAACAAAACAGATTTTTTTAAGAAAAAAAAATGCGTGCATTAAACAGTTTAAATTTTACTGGAGAATCAGTATGTGGGTGAAATAATCATGTACCTACCTCATTCAAATATAATACACTATTTGGAGACCTTGCAGTTTTCATCATTAACTTTTTTATTTAATACAGTTTTCTTTTTTTCTTCTCGTTGGTTAAGAGTTAATTCTTTTTATCTTAATTTTCGATTTTTTCCCCTTTACATAAGAAATATTTATATATATTACGATAACTGTTATCGTAACAATCGCCTCCTACAACAGATTTTTTCAGAAAAAATGTAAATTTACTATCAAGTACCGTATATGTTGTTACAATCTAAACGTTTATAATGCCTGTTACATTTCTGCTTTGTTTTTGTTATCAACATTTCACTATTATCGCTAAACACTAAATTATTCATCTTACTTTTGTTTCTCAGTTCTTTGAACTGAATGATTTCTATTTGTGTGTTTGCAGTTCTTAAAAATTCAAACTCATATTTGTGTTTGCTGATAAATACATAATAACCCTTTTGTTCAATTTCTGAATTGCTTAGGTATTTTCAAAAAGTAACTCACTTGAGAATACACCCACTTCCCTAACAACAATCATTCAAAATCTCTCTTTATAATTACGCCTTTCCCAGTAAATTTTTATTTTTTACAGTGAATTTAAAATTGTCCTTTCATTGCAAATAATTGTATCTTCATTTTGTAAATGAGCTGTGTTCTTTGCTACTCTGCTGTATGTTTATTCGTTCTCTTAATAATTAGAGAAACAATTTAAACCATTTCTATGTATTATCCACCACCATTACGCCTACACGTTTTCCTAATTAGTAAACAGTGTGGGCATAAGCTTGAACGGAAAAATTAGCTTATATAGATTAAATTTTCTAACTTCTATACATTTTCCACGAAAACTCCACAAATCATTTAAAAAAAAACTTAAATACAATCTTTTAATTAATAATTTTAAAAGATCCTTATTTTTCAATAATTACACATACCGTAAAATCCGGCATATAACGCGTACTTTGAACAAGAAATATAACATCGAATTTTACGGGTGTGCGTTATACACCGGGTATAAAAAAAACGAGAGCTTTAAAAATAAATAATAATAAAAAAAGAGCATAGAAAAAATTAACTTCTATATGCATCGAAATACTGCTTATTTAAAAGAAATGACATTCCTTATGAACTTAACGGTTGTAATACACTATTTCCTCTAATGCTTGGAATAATTCCTCGAAGAAAAGGACTTCAAAACATGAGAATTGCACTTGTATATTTCAGGTTTCTTAAAAAAATGGGTGCGCATTGTACGGCGATATACCTAAAAATTGAACAATGCAGCTTGAAAGTTTAGGTGCGCGTTATACGGAGGTGTGTACTATACGCAGGATTTTATGGTATTCATTCATCGCAGACTTGTTCACAGTTAGTAAAAAAAATACTTTACTAACTGCCTACTTTTATGCGAGAACAAATATGCGTTTTTACTTCGTCTCTCAAGAACGGCAGGTTTCCCCTTCTAACGTTTTTCCTCTGGAGAGGAATGTAGCGAGAATGTTGCTACGAATGACCGATAGGTGGCGTGTGTGGATGAAGTATATCCCGTCTTGTGGAGCGGGCCAGTGACAGACGAATGTTGATTGGCGCGCCTGACGAGTTGGTTAGTTCGCGGTAGCGGTGAACAGCGGATTGAAGCCAAAGTTTACGTACGGGCTGCTTGCCCAGATCGCTTTTTCCTCTCAGGGGCGATTTTTCGCGCGTTATCGAAAAACTTCTCGATTTTCCCTTAGAAATATTGTAAAGTGTTGTTGTTTAAACAATGTAAAATTATATAGATTTCGCTTGTGACGCAAAATTGTGAATTGGACACATCTGTTTTTTGACAGATAAAGGGGCCAAGCGGTAAGTTAGCGAAGTTTTTGCTTTCTTACTATATTTGGTTTTTTTTACGATTTTTAAAAGCATTGTATTTGATTTTTTTGTGTTATATTTTGTTTTTGTGATTGATTGAAATATTTATAACTTATTTGATTGCTAGAAAATTGTGTTTTTTCGTAGAATCATTTGATAGAAATTAAACATATTTTAAAATATTTTAATAATTTATGTGTTTTAATAAAAGCTGAATGTGAATGTGAGAAATATATTTAGTGAAATTTAAATTTAATTTAAGAAAAATTGATGCTTATTTCTTATATTGTTGAAAAATATTAATATGTTTTACTTAAATACCGAATTGCATTATGAAAAGGCTCTCTTAACTAATGTTTACTTACAAGATGTGTTAAAATTCGTTGTTTGCTAATTATTTGTTTGTAATGTATGTCATTATTTTTCGATATTTTCTAATAGCACTGTAATTTGACAAAAAAAAATTAAATTCCTTTTGTATTCCCTGATAAATATTAAGACATATAATTCTATAAATAAGATAAATATTCTTTAAATAAAAGATGAATAATATTCTTTAAGTGTAAAAAAAATAATAATCGAAAGAACGTATTTAGAA
Source organism: Trichonephila clavipes (assembly GCA_019973935.1). Lineage (NCBI taxonomy): Eukaryota > Metazoa > Arthropoda > Arachnida > Araneae > Nephilidae > Trichonephila > Trichonephila clavipes. Next base: position 1,027,330 of record BMAU01018399.1, read on the forward strand.
CGAAAATTGTGTTAATAATAATTGTTTTGTTTCCAAAATTTGTAAAATTATTTTCTTTTACAAACTTGTACGATTACTTTATGTGATTGTTTTTCCTCTTTATATTTTTTGACGTATAAATGAATCCAATTTTTTAAATATATATATATTAAAAACTCATTAAAGTTGAACTGAATTTGACGTTTTATTATTTTTTTTTCGTATCACTCAATACATTTTTTAAAGAAAATATGTCAAAATCAGGGAAAAAAAATTCTATGAGTAAGAACTTTGTTTTTCAAGAATGTGTGCAAGTTCGGTTAATTTTACATATGTAGATAAATGTCCTGAAGTATTCCTGCGATAGTTAGAATTACAAAAATATTTTACACATAACTTTCTTCCGGTGAGTCATCATTGTCCCATTCTTTTAAAAGTTATTATTTTAGTTACGATAAAAAACTACAGTAAAATATTTCTTTATTTTCTAAAAAAAATCAATTGCATTTTAAATTGATTGAATAGCTTATAATTCGTAATTGTATCTGTTTTCATGAAGAATCGTTAAATAAAAACTTATGAATGTTTTATTTCCTATTGTTAGAATATTAGGTTCACATACAAAACGCGCATTTTTTTAATTTCTTTCGGTTTATATTACAAATTTTTAATGGGGATAAAATTACTGACTTTTTAAATTTAAAATTACGTAACTGCGTACCTAGTGTTCCTTGAAATTAAAGTTTATTCGGACAAATTCAGTGACTTACACAAGGGTGGAAGTTTGGGGTACAAACCCTCCCATTGACTTAAATAGATTTTTAATTTCGTTTTCGTATGCGTGTTTTTTTAGGATGTACCCCCATAAGAGAGGTCTGTGTACGCTACTGGAGAAGAATTTTTAGCTTTCTTAACTAAGACAACAATTAATTAAATTGTTGAGTTCCTTAATTTTTTTTTTTTTGATTCAGTTATATGTAATATTTTAAACCTTCAACTTTACATTGTTCAATTTAATCCTTTTTAATTATTTTCATGCGATAAGTTAATTTCGTTATTTAACGCTCTTTCTTCATTGGATGAATTTGAAAAAAAATGTTGAAAAATAACATGAACTTAAGAAACATTTCCTCCAGTAATATGACAAATTTGGCAATACTGCCCGTTATTTAATGTTATGAGTAAGTATATTACTATTACCTATTTAAATTTTAACTATATTCCTGATAAAAAATTTATTTTTAAAACAGGGATTTATTAACACACCGAGACAATTATTCGCTTTCTTCGAGTTCTGGAGTTAAGCCAGAAAGAACGCTAGATACATTTTTTTGTCTTATTTGTTTATGAAACACTGTTTTGATTTGAGCGCGTTCAGGGCGGCCTTATCCAATGTAAATACCAAACGATAAACCGCTTCGTTTTCCCACATTCCCATTTGTAGAATGTTAATTGGAAAACGAACAGAATGGGGACCGAACCAGTTACCAAAAGTGACCCTTTAAGTAAGCTCTTTGTGATATGGCGAATCAATGGAAATCTGTCACTTCTTGAAGCGGGACTAAGTCGCTCACATACCGCATTGCAAACCCTTTCGATTGTAATCGCTTTACCAGTGAAAAGACGCATTTCTAGATCAAGGGCAATCTTGCGTCGTGAGTATTTATCGGCTTTTTGAAAAAGGTTTTATCACTGTGATCCCCGCAACTTTTTTTTCGGCTGACCATTTGAAAATTCACTTTGCTTTACTTTGCGATAATGAAAAAAATGCACTTTTTTTGCAACTTAGTATCTAAACAACATCTGTATAAGACCTGATCATATGTCACTCGCTAAATGGTATAATCCATTAAATGGTAAAAAGCACAAAAAACGCGAAAAGTTTTTAGAATGTTTTGTTTTAAGTATTTTTGGTTAAATTATTTTTCATAAAATAACATACAAATTACTTTAAACGCTTCCCGGATAGTTGTCAAACAAGAATTTATTGAACCAGCATTTTTTCCATACAAGTTAATAAAAAAAATCTCATGTATATGATTTCAGTAACTACAAACTTTTAAAAATTTTGAATATTAAGATCTTTTACTTCTCCTTTAATATTTTTTAACTGGACAATTAATTACTTTCTAATAAAAGAGCAAATCCTTAATTTTTTGTGTGGCATTCATGATATATCTGTAACTAAAAATTTTATGTATATTTTTTCTTAAATCATTGTATTGTTCTTTTTTTAAAAAAATGATATTTATGCTTAAAATCCCGCGAAGAGTTTCTCGTTAATAAGTTTTTCCGTTAATCACGGAGAAAAAAACTAAATTTTGAGATGCCTACAAATAATTTCTTTCCGAATAGAAATTTAGTTCATTGGTTTTTTTTATTTTCGACACCGTATTTATGCTATATGTCCGTCAAAATATTCTCATAGAAACTTTACTTCATAATAAAAATTCGCTCTTATGAGAAAATTTTGTTTTTCGGACTTGCGTACTTATCTCGAAATCACTAAGAAATATGTTTAAAAAAGGTTATGATTTTAAAAATGTTTTTTGTTTTGTTCCAATGTAAGTTTTTTGAGTCTTTAGTATTATAATATGAAAAAGTTTTTTTCATAAGATAATAGAAATGGGTAGAGTGAGAGATTTAACCCTCAATATGTTTCATAACAAATGGTCATTTCATTTTCTCGAGTAGTTTCGATTTTTTTAAAAAAATTACTTACCAATTTCAGACCGATATGAAAAAACTATCATGAGAACATTCTCTTAATATTCCTTTTCTCACTAAACTGCTACTAATCAACTTTAATTAATGATATAACATTTGTATACCTTATATATGTATAACTAATCCTTACAATTTAAATGAATAAAAAAATTTACCGAAACTTAAGTTTAAAAATTAACGCTGATAAAAAAAAACAAACTTGAAAGTGTTTCGCGACGTGTTGTGGATGAAATTCATTGTCGTCTCCCTTGAATGACGTAATTAATAATATGCACTCCGTTCTTTGGCATATGTTAATTATTCAGTTTCGAAGATCGATTCCTATTGTCAAATAAGTGATTTATCCGCTAAATCTTATCAAGAACAATATTGAAAGAATTTTTTTAACTGTCCGTTTTTTTTCCTCATGATGTTTTTGCATTTCTTTTTAATATTCTTTTGTTAAATATAACCAAAAGTAGCAGACGAAATCTCCCTAACATCTTAAATTCAAAGCGTAGGTATATACTGCAACTACATAAGAAAACCCCGTATTTGAAATTGCATCAAAATTCCCTTTTCCGCGACTGTCATTAGCAAATTTCCAACGACTGTCGTAATGGGTTATAGGGGGACTCCAGCTAATTATAAGGTCAGAAGCCCAAGTAATGACCGTGCTTGTTATTGCATAGGAATTGTCCAGTCTTCTCTCTCGATTGCAGACGCCTACGTTAGGATCCACTTATTAAGGTCGATTTGTAGGATGCTGGAAAGAGCTGCCAGAGCTTGCCTTCATTTGGCTCATCATAAGCAGATGAAACTTTTGTCCTTGTTATTTTTGTGTACTAAGTTTTAAATTGGGCTATTTTAAGTGGTGGATGGTTGAATAGGTGTTGATAGACTATTTGCAGATCCAAGTTTTGTAATGTTCCACTTGGAACTTTTAACGTGTGAGTTTAAAAATATAAATGTTTGTTCAGAATCATATTATCGGAAGGCCGTTTATATCAACAATATAAAAGGATCGAGTAATGTGGGACTGAGTTTGTTTATTCACATTCAAAAAATTGCCAATAATGAATTAATCGAGCGCCAAATATAAGTGTATTTGAAGTAAAATAAAAACTAAGTTAATTACTGTTAAATAAATTCAAAAAACGAAAATTTAGTCGATATATTTTTGATAAATGTAGTGAAGACGTTTTTCTGTAATAAAACCGCTGTAACAAATATCAATGAAGTTTCTTTTGGAAATATTGATAGGATAACTCTCCTTACTTAACATTTGATTATTTATAATTTGATTTTACTTATGCTTACATCAGTCATAATGAAAACGTAAATATCTTTGTATATTTCGCTAGAGTTTTTTTTTTTTTTTATTCTTTCAAAACTTCACACGAACCCTTACATGACATAAATTTCCTTCACCTTTCAAATTATGTTTTCTTTTTAGTTTCAACACTTCAAAATAAGAACTATACGTATCTTTCTTTGCTTTACCATAAACGTTAAAGATTATGCAGTATATGTCTTATTTTGATAGTATTTCCTTTCCGGATAAGAAACTTTTAATTTTTACTTCAAATCATTCCAATCAAACTATTTCACTCCACAAACAACGCTGAAAAATTGCATTCTTCTTTCCTTAATGATGTGCCACCAACACACAAACCCATTACAAGCAAAGCTGCCTTCCTAAGCGTGTAATGCAATGACTGAACCTTGCAAGAATCCTTGAGACCCAACAGATTGGGACGGATGCTTCAGTAACTGAAACATCAATCCCAACCGATGATTTCCTCTTAGGTATTTTTCCATCAGCCTTTTTTGGTTGACTGAGCCGTTCAATTTCATCAGTTCCTTATCGATCGCACCATGTAAAAGGGACCAAGCCTGAGTAAACCAAATTTCCGACAAGATTTTCGAAGTATATTGAAACGCCCTCTTTAGTTCTGCCCAACTCTCTTTGACACCTTTGATTTCGTCTTGAAATTTGGTCCTTCAATATTTAATTCACTCTTAGGAAATCTTGCCTCTTGAGTAAAGAATAAAATTGAGAGGCTTTTGGGCAGGATTTCTATCAAAATCCACTTATTTTGTTTTCGCGTATTCACATTTTGTAACGAATTCAATATGTGTTGGATTTTGCTAACCAAATAAGTTTCATCAATTGGATCTTTTAATTTACTGGTATCTTTATCGCTAGTATGAGGCTGTGAAACAGTTTCGGAAATGTGGGAACACATAGTTTTGAAAAAAAAAAAAAATTCAGCACTTTTCTTCCTACATATAAAAAAGTTAAAAAAGAGTTAATAATGTAAGCCTTAAAATTTGTTCTGCGTTCAGTAATACATATAGGTGTAACGAAATTAGTCGAAATGACTCTATCAAAATAAATAAAGGAAAAACGCATTTCGTACAAATTTTAAACATCTTAAAGATTTAAAACTGAGACTTGAAAAAGAAATTAATATATGTTTTAAGCGTACACACCATGTGATACAATGATTTTGAATACTGTATGAAGAATATTTCTATTTAAAAGGATGTCACTGGTTTTCGACGGGGAGGGGGACTGCTGGGGTTGTAACCTTATACATAAGGATTGCTGTATCCAGTCTTAGAATTGTTTTTGAAAATCCCGTGTTTTGCATATCATTTTGAGATATGAGTTGTGTGAGACCCCCCTCCCGTACTCACACCCTGAAAAATTTCTCACAAAGCCCCTGGGAGATAATAATGTTCATTTGGATTTAAGCAAATGTTACATTAAATCCAAATTGTTATTTTTTAATAGTACGCAATGTTCCTTAATAAATGCAATAAAGCGCATGAAAACTACTATGAGATTAGATTTCTTTATGAAACAATTTAAATATCTTTATACAAATTAGTATCTCGTGTTAATCGAAACAACGTGCTCTAGAAGTAGGATAATCGTAACAGTCCGAAAATGCATGTAGTATTTGATAAGGGCATTATTTGGGGAACATCTTTAATTATACGGAAAACAACTGTGTACATTTAGTTACAGCTTTATTGCTACATATTCTTTATTTTTACGCTGCCCGAATCTAAACTGTATTTATTTAGGACGCAACATTTTCCGGTTTTAACTGTCATATTGGCAGAAGAGTATTTTAAACTTCTTTTCCTCCCCCAAAACAATTAAAATCGAAAAAATTTTAAAAAGTAATCGTGACTTGAACGTTTTAACTCAGATGACAATTACAATTGAAGTTGGAATACGTTTAACAAGTGAATTTGCGTAGTGATGAATTGGTTTATACTTTTGGTCTCGTGCGTTTAACGACTAGGTTCTGTAAGTTGAATGATATATATATATATTGTGTGCAACCATTGCATGCTGCTTTTAGGCATTCAGAATAATGTCTAACTAGTTAAGAGTGATATATTTACATTATTTTCAGCGAGCATGAATTTACTCACTTTGCTGTACGATTCATAACGTTTCATATAAAAAAGTCAAAAAATAGAAAACTGTTTGCCACATGATTGTCTTTTTAAAATTAAAATCAATATGGGATTGGAATAAAGTCGTATGATGTTTCAACAACAAAGATGTAACTAATTTTTGGTTCTTTAAAGTTAATAATACTGGCAATGAATTAGTTTTAATCCGGTTTCACATGAAGCACTTGAATTGTGGGTCTCATTAATAGTTAACTGTTATTTTTTAAAATTTTTATCTCGCTGCTTTCTTTTTTAAAGCGTTATGTTTTCGAAGAAATAATCTCTAGAAAGGTAAGTAGAAAAATAATTAAAGTTTCATTTTGCAAATTATAGCTCTCATGTTAGTCATATGTTTTAGTTTTGTAATTTATTCAGTGTATATAAACTTCAACAAGCTTAATTTAAACATGTTTACATTACTCTGTTTACTTTTCGGTGTTTAAATATTCGCTGTTCAGGTTCACGCGCTAAATCTATTGATTTTACCCCGTGAAAGTTGCTTTTGTACACAATTAAGAAGATTGCAATGCATATTATCATTACCTCTTCAAATATTTACCGTATAGTATTTATTTTAAGAAGTTCTATTCGCGTAATGAAGAAAAACTGATAAATTAACACCCTATACACACAGGTCGCCCTATTCTCACTGTTTATATAATCCCGTTCATTCCTTCCGCATATTGCAATGTGTTTAATTCATGCTGGAAATAAATATTTATCAGTTTTGTTTGTGATCTTTCAATCCTTCACAAACAGAATTTTTAATAGTGATTTCCGTCCATCTGCCAGCACATTAATTGTAGTTGATTTTGAAGCTGTGCGCGCGCAGTTTGTTATCACAATCTGTTTTACATATCAACCGTGCTGTGAAGACAGACACAATATGACGCAAGTTTCTCAATTCCTTTACAAAGGGTAATCGTAAGTGTTGCTACTCAGAAAAGTAAACACATTATCACTTATTCTTCTCCCTTCCTTAGTGCTATAAATTTTACTTCAGAGATAATTACATCGAAGTAGTTCATATGCGAATAAATTAAAACAAAAGCGTGATAAAGTAGTAAGTGGATTGATTGCAAGTTTATTATATTTCCAATCTATTAAATATATTTCATTTAAAATTTAAAATTCATAATAAAAAAAAACTATTAGCTCTCAAAAGTGGATTTTATGTAAGAATTATTTACGGTGAGATAACTAAACTCGTGGCTTAAAAAATAATGTTCGATAGAAATATTTTACCATATGTAATGATCATTAAATAATTTCGCTTAAGCTTACAGCTTGTTCTTTCTCTCTCTTGTTCAATTTTTTTACAACATTTCTTCAAAAATTGAAATCTACTCATTAACGAATATTTCAAATATTCATTGAAATAAAATTAATAAGTCATAAAATAGGCGGTTGTTGTGATTTCTTGAAACAGGTATGTAATATCAAAAAAGCAGTTGCAGGGCATGTTATTGTTTTGAATTAAATTTCAGAGACGATTCTTTGAAATTTAATTCGAATTGTGAGAAACTCGCGCAAGAATTCAACTAATTCGATAAAATGTAATTGAGATGAAGACTAAAGTTTCTAACCAATTGTGTTGAAGAATCTCTGGCGTAGCTAGTTCTGAGTGGGCGAGGTATCAAAATTTCATGGCGGTCCTTTTTTGAAGCCCCTTCATAGTTGAGGTACTCATGTTGAGGCCCCTGAAGCTTGGGGGATATCATTGATACGGCAACGCCCCTGAGAAGAATGCTCTTTGGTAGTTTCCTTTTGAAATTAAAATCGTTTGTACCAAACGGAAATTCAAACGTTAATTGTTCACATTTACGCCTCCCCCTAATTTTTTCTTCTCTTTTTTTAAAAATCATAACATTAAAAAAAGATTATCCCGATTCATTTCCAGTGAATTTTGTAGTAAAATAATATTTGTAATGGAGGGTTGATAAAATTAAATAAAATTTAAAATAAAAGGAATGATTCACACATTTGTATTATTTTGCTTTGAAAGAACGAACATTAACACTTACATATGCAACCTCATTTTAAAACAAGATATTTTTTCAAAAAGGACGTAAGAACAATTTTTGAAAAAGCGGTTCGCTCTTACTTGACAAAAAAATGATGGGACATAATTTTTATGGAATGAAATAAGCGCGTACTTCATAAAGACACCGCATATTGTTAAGCAAGCGAACGCATAAATATTAACTACAGTTGCATCGCCAACTTTAATTTAGTAACGTTATCTTCCTTTGTAATTTCATAAGATTAACTAAACTGAAGAGGAACGATTTCATTTCTTCGAAATCCTAGGAATGTAGAAATTTTTAAATTATTTAATCTTTTGTGCTTTACAGAATTTAATTAATCCAGATTCGTACCTTTTTTATAAGCATAAGAACGTTGTTATGCTTATGGAATTTGTTTTTAGTTCAAAGAAGAATTTTTTTAATATAGTTTTCATAAGGCTTAAGTTAAATTAAAAAATATATTTCCACGTTCCATTTGAATAGATCTCTGCATTTCATTGGTGGTAGTTGAAGTTTTTAATATACTTTTTTAAATAACTTGAAGAATTTTTCTAACTCTGAACAAATTTAAATAATTGTATCAAAGCACACCTGTTCGCAACGGTTGCGGTTTTAAATGTAAAACAATAGAAGTTTTGTAAGTTTTAATTACATTCAATCAAAGATATTTAAGGAAAAGCATTGAATAATTACCAAAGTTGTTCTATCAATAATTGCAGATATTGTTTGTAATGAATTGAATTGTTACGAGCTGTTAGCATTATAATTATTAATTATATTAATTAGTACTACTTTATATTAATACCATTAATTTGTGTTTTTTTAAAAATTTAAATTGATATAAACTCACATGAACGTTATACCAAACAGAATATTAGACACATTTTTTATCATTTTAAGATAATAATTGTCTTTTCCTGAAAATTACTTAGGATTCATATCCTAATGTATAATATAAAAATAAGTCAAGCATTTATCTATAAAATTTTAACCGGTTGGAAATCTGCAAGCCATTACCGAATACAAACAATGCGAATGCAATTTACAAATAACCAGCGTTATTCCATAGATAACATATTCACACACCACCGGATTTACGCAACGGCATATCCTGAGAGTCACACCAAAAGCCTAAAACTACCATTTACGTAGAAAGCATTCGCGCTGTAATATCTACAGCTCCATCTCTCTAGTTCCCTGTGTATCCACTTAACAATAATGGAGCAAGTCCCCTTCCAAATGTTTTCTTCTGTCTGAGAATTGCATTAAACGCAACGAGAGAGAATGGATTCATTCAATGGCCCCACAGCAACTAGACGACGGGAAATATTGGATTTCCTCGGAGAAGCCAGATTTGTTTCAGAATTAGCATATGCAGGACTTTCCCAGATATCCTTCAAGTGCAAAGGTTTGTCCTCGTCACTGCAAAACCGTTAAATTTACTAAGACCGCCCGGTTCCTATATGCGAGCAGGTACAGGAAGATACCCCCCAATGGGTGCATCATCGCTTCAACGCATTTTGGAAATGCGATACTTTATAATCGGAAGTGGATTTTTTTGATTTTCTTTCACTTATATGCACATAAGAGTGTGGTTTAGCATATGCAGTTACAACACCTGGTTGATGTACGATAACAAAAAACGAATTTTATAAAACTTATTTCATTAAGTTACGCAATGTTTGCTTTTGTTTATTATTAAAAATGAAAACACTTTATTGTATGTAAAAAATGTAATAATACAGTGTAATAGCGCAGGCTTATCAATCAGCGTTATCAAAATTTAACAAGATTGAAAAAACCTCATAATTTTTTCTCCTTTCCACAAATAAAGTTTAAGTATCTATTTGGTATTTAAGTATAGAAAAAATATAAGTAACGAAAAATATAGTATGATATTAAGGCTGACGACCACTAAACATCCATGCAAAAATATTATAGAAGGCAGGGGCCCACATAGGAATTTTTCAAAAAGGGTGGAGTTCACTCGGTCGAAAGTCCACCATTCTCTTATCTCATACCCCTATAAGTCACCAAACATGTTCTTCTGATTTTATCAAATGTCGAGAATAGAAAACAGAAAAAAAATTATTATTTAATAAATAATTAGCATTAATTAATAAAATAAATTATTAACGACAAGCGATTAATTAAGCTACCTTTGTTTAAAATTATTTTATGTACAATTATTTACATAGAATTGTACTCAACTGAAAAAAAAATCAAGGGTGATGAGGGGAGGGGTCCAGACCTCTTGGACTCCCCCACCTCCTTATGTGTTCTCTGATAGGTGATGCAAGTTAAAATTAATGTAGCAAAAAAATGGATTGATAAATAATAAAGTTAATTATTTAAATAAAAATAAAATAAAAATAAGTTAATTATTTTAATACGATAATGAAGTCGCTTTCACGCGCGCTCTCCCACTTCTATATATAGACGTAATACGTGATACATATCGGAGCATTTTCATGTATGAAAACGTCCGAAGAATTATTCCCCTTCTTTAATATAGACGAAGACTGTCCAAAATGTCAACTACACTTTGACCAGTGCTTAAATAAGTCATATTCTTGTAGCATTTTTCTGGAAACAGATAAAATAATTTGGGTTCTGTTCCTATCAGTTTTTAATCTGCGGTGGTGTGCACTTGCAAAGATGCCACCGAATTCCAAGGCTTTTACAGATTTAAGATATTCTTAGCTATTGAAAGTTTCTAAGAAGTGTTATACAATATGAGAGAGTAATCAGTACATTTACTTAACCCTTTGGAAAGATTTCAGCTCTTTTATTGTATTGGACATTTTGCCATTGTAAAAATGTCCATTACTGAAGAAAAGGGAATTATCTGCTCGTCAAAGTTTATCATATATCAGAGGTTGTAAAGGTTATTCCAGATAAGCCAGATATTTTTAAGAAGCCGTAGGACTAGAAAATTCTACGTAAATTTATTTTTAGGATTAGTTCTTAAAAAGCAAACATAATCCTAAGAGACCTTCTCTGTGTTTTTTTTTTTTTTTTTTTTGACCAGGGGGAAAATTTTAAGCTTGTGGTAAGTCTCTATTTTTCTATCGTACCATTTTTACCACATAGGTACTTAAAATATTTTGCTTCTGCTTCTAAAAAAATGTCTTAGAAATAGAGTTAAGTGGTTAGTGTTTTTCTCAAAAATTACTACATATATTCAGTTAATTGTACAGTCATCATGATATTGTGTGCTTGATAGAAAAATAGTTTAAATTCTTAAATTTCCTAATTTTGCTTTGAGAAAAGCAATCTTATACATGTGGAAGTTTCCCCCATTCTTTTAACCGAAGGAGTCAGTTTTTTTAAATAGCATTTCTTGTTTAATTTTTTGGTGCATTCAACTTTGGGAAATTCTCTTAGTATCAGAATTATTTCATCTAAAAAGTTAATTATGAAACCTCATTTGTAATTGAACTAGAGAGTTAATCCGATTATTGTGTTAAATAACATGGTAAAAACAATAATCTATCTGTTCGAGAAGCTGAATCTAAAACGTAAGTTTTAAGAATGTTTTAATAATTTCGTTCTTAGTTAATGATATGAATATATGGACATTTGGTCCTTTGTACTGGTAAGTATTTGAGTAATGGATGGAAAATTAATATTATAGAACATAAAAGGTTGTATTTTGATACCCTTTTCGTTTCCTTTCTAAAGGTATCAGTCGGTCTGGCGCCTGAGAGAGGCTCAGACGGTGTGAAGGAGAAGAGATTCTTTCGAAGCTAGGAAAGGTAAGATTTTATTTTATTTTTACTCCCTCCCCCTCATTTTTTTAGTTTACATGCTGCTATGAAACGGAGGGATAGGAATTCAGGTAAAGGTTCCCCTTTTTTTCCAGTTTAACTTAGTGCATCCTCCATAGTGTTCCATGTATGTTACTTTTCATATATTCATCGTAAAAACAAAACAATAAATTTATTATACTTTTTACATTTTTTCTGCATTTATTGAATATATTTTTTATTTTGTTTCAAGATATATGCATATTTGAATATATTTGTAATAAATTCAGAAGAGGGACAATACATTTATTAATTAAATTTTTTAGTATGAATCTTCCATCTATAAATATATATTAATTATAATATATATTAGGATTACAAAAATTAATAAATCTATTTTGCTTAATTGGTTTTTTAACTCCTAAGAATCTACATTATGATTACAGTAAATTTACAAGTACTACGGATATCAAAAACTCCCTTTTTTTATCGCAAGAGGAGAAAGTGATTTTTGAAAATTTAACAAAATTAATCTAAATAATTTGAAATAACAATCTGTCTCTAAAGCTCTAAATTTAGTCATTAATGAAGAATTCGTATTTATATTATTACAACCTTGAAATCAATTTCATTCATTTAATTAACTTTATAGTTACAACATTTTACCCTCTTTATGCACTGGCTTCAAATGCTCTATTCGAGTAATGTTATGAAAATAATTTTTAAGGTAAAACGAAAAAAAGGGTGGAGGACAAATATTGGATATCGAGGATCATTGACTTTTTTTTTTATGAATTTAAATAAATAAGTGTCTTAATTTTAAATACTGTTTCAAGTAAAAACAATTGCTCTTTTTAACCAAAAATTAACTACGAGTGAACTAAAACTTTAGAAAGGGGTATTTACATTTTTATGAAAATAGTTATATGTTGTTATAACGTAATTAAACATAATTTTTAAAAAGTTGCATTTTTTCTGTTTAATTTTTGTGTTTTTCTTATCCACCTACGTTTTACTTTGAATTTTTAAATTTTGCGTTTTAATTTTAATTTTGGATTTGGAGCTCTTTTTTTTTTCATCAGAATAATTGTAATAGATCTTTAAAAAATTGGCATGCTTAAAGCTAATATATGTTCATTGATTAAATGAATGTTTTAAATAGTCGAATGATTTCAATTCTTCGCAAACTTATTTCCCGTAATTGTGCTAGCAGAAATATTCTTGAAAAATGGGCTGATAAGGTCTAAAGATAAATCAGCAGAAGATTTTCACTTTAGTAAGTCAAACCATTTCCCCTCGCATATTTTTCAATAGCGTATTCAAATATAAAGGCGCAGTCAAAGAAGCCTACGAAAATGAAGTCGGAGAAAGAAATGAAGAAAGAAAAAAAAAATGAATTTAGGTAAGTTCATTTTTTAACTATTCTTTTATAATTCTCAAAAGAGATTCTAATGAAAGTTTTAAATTTACTTTTGACACGCTCTTCAGGTTAAATATACACAAAACTACACGTAAGATTTTCGATACCTTTTGAATAGATAGCACTTAGTACAAATTGTTTCATTCAATTTCAATTGCTGAGAGAAATTTTGGTGGAAGGCTTAGAACTCACAATAGATGGTGAAATGTTGGGAAATGCAGTAGTTAAAAGACCTACTGGTGGTAAATTATTGATTCTTTTGTTCTCCTTTCACTTGTTGAATTTTCTGAATGCGATTAAATCAGGACGCAGGAATAATCAAATAGGGAACGGAAAATTCCGAATGGGTAGCTTTAGTGGAGAATCTGCGAATATTTGTCTCATCTAAAAATGATTCATTCTACATATTACTAGCATCGGTGTTATAAAAATAACGTGTTTGCTATTTTAGCATTTCTTTTATGTAAAACGAGATTTTTTCCAAAAAATAGTCTTTCACATTTAAGTATCGTGAGGTTTTACTGATGAATAAAGACTAGCGTCATAAAAATTCATAATAAAAAAATTACTACCGAGCTAGTATAAATTGAAAGTTTAAATTTACCTTCATTATGTACTAAAAACTATTCATTAACGTATTTACTATTCCGGATAGGATGATTTTTTAAATAATTTTTCTGAGTAAAACATCCCGCTTTTAAATCTTTGTTGTTAAGTATATAAAAGTATACCAGCAGATTGAAACGTGTTAATTTAAACAAGCTCATGTAAATTTGAATTAAGTTTTTTTAATTGACTTAATCAATTGTAGGGCATAGGGTAAATTTCTCGTTAAAAAAAATATGATCGGGAAAAAAAACTTTCTGTACTTAGAGATTAAGGTTAAAAATTAATAATCAAAAAGTTATACTAAGAATAAACGCAAAAATTTCTGGTACACATCAATTTTAATAGACGTTGAAGTATTAATTATCAAATTGAATAGTATTTTTTTTTATTTCCTTTTAATATTTTATATTCCTGTTTCGTATTAAGTATTCTCTAATACAAATCTTCACAAAATCTTAAAGTGGCCGCGGTAGCCGAGTGGTATAGGTATCGGACTGTGGCTTGCTTTGTCACAGGTTCGAGCCCAGTACCACTAAAGACCCGCCGTGTAGGGCAGCGATGCACGTTAAATATGTCGAGAGCTGAAACGTCCTCCCGTTGGTGTGGTGTGGAAGTTAGGAGAGGGGGGTGCCAGCTCAGGTGTCGTCCACGTCACTTGACCATGGTTCAAAATTACGTGGTCCGTCGCCAAAAGCCCTCGTGTAGCTGAACAGTGCGACGTTAATATTCAATCAATCAATCAATCACAAAATCTTAAAATGCTATATATAGTCGTACCTCTATTTAACGAAGTCGCTAAATCCCGAAAAAAAAACTATCTATGTAGAAAATTCATTAAGAGGTTCGTCTTTTAATATATTTTAGTAACCACATAAAACAAATTTTGAATTCATAAATACTACATATAATTTAAAAAAAATTATTATTCAGACCTTTTTTTTTTTTGTATGTAATGAATTGTTTTCTATTTTATATATGCAGATAACCCATAAAAAAAATCTACAAGGAAAACAAGGGGAAAAAACATTGTCCATGAAATACACTGTGTATTTTCAATTTTTAAAAAAGAGTTTTTATATTAAAATTAATGAATTTTTTTAAAAATTTTAATCCTACAAGTAATTTTAAACATGCATTATTTTATAACCAGTAATTTTAAGTATGCACTACCACATGCGTCCTTAAATTTAATTACTGTAAAATCTGTTAAAATTTTTTGAGTTTTTGTTTAAAAAATTACGGGAATTTTATTTCTCTATGTGAGTTAGACTTCTGGTAAAACCAGTTCATGGTCATTGATCACCATAAAATGTGTTAAAAGAGAGAATAACTGGAAAAAAATGCTTTGGAATATTTTTAAAAAAAGAAAAAGATCGAATCCCACACAAAAAAAAGTTCGTTAAATAGAAATATATTTCGCTATTTGGAGGTTATTTTACGAAGAAATTAGTAGAATGTTCATAATTTCAGGAAAATTTTGCAAAATAGAAGTTCGTTTTATGAAGGTCTGTCCGTATTTCCCTTTCTTCGACAAAAAATATAAATAAAATACATTATTTCTACTTTCAACAGAATGATTTTTAGCCATGGATACGATAGTAATGCTTTATTTCTGTAATAATGCCTATTTCCTTCGTGAAGAAGCAAATATTCGTTAATTGTTATTTTATTATAGTAAAAACTTTTCAACAAAGTAAAATTTTCATGTAAATTTCATGTTTTTTAATAGTTTATAAAATTAACTATGCGAAAATAAATTTTTAGATTTTTCTGAAATGGATAAAAAAAAATTATGGTTTCAAAAAACATTGTTAACATTTAAAGCAATTGGGATGTCAAAAGCTAATCTACCGCTCCCGGTCTGTTGAGACACCCAAATCACGCTATTGGCGAGATAAAATCGCAATCGAATTTTCTCACTTTTACAACTTTATCTTCAACAACCCTCACAAGAAAATAGATAGGTGCTCTACAGAACTATCTTCAGCATGCGAAAGATTTCTGTCTATCAGAATAGTTTGAGGATCCTATTGGACCCACCAGAAAAGTGCTTTGGGAAAGACTTCTCATCCGAATTGTCCGGAGGAAGTTCAGATAAAAAATACTTTGCCTTATCTTGGAATCCTTGCAGATCTAACACCACTGCCCCTTCTGCGACATCCCTTTTCCCATCAGTTCTCCCCCTCGGGTTGATAAATCGCATCAAGAGCTAGATTTCTTCTGAACACTTGGGTAAAGCTCGAATTGTTGTGAATGCCTTGACCGAAATGTTCAAAGATATTCCGGTAGAGAAGTTTTATGTTGTGTCAATGACAGCTGTTATCCGAATTTCACATGTGGTACTTGGTATAAGGAGAAAAAAAGGCGGGGGAGGGGGAATAAAATTATTTTATATGTATTTAATCATTCAAATGCAGATAAAGAACATTTATATATAAATGATGAAACTAAGCTCATGAGCTAAAACAGAGGTGGCCAACCCGCAGCACGGAGGAATTGTAATAGTGGCACACGAAGACATACTGATTTTTTTTTTAAAAAAATTGAAAATATAATAAAAAAATAACCCTTTTCTGCTTTGAACATAATAAAATAAATATCACTCAAAACTTGTTGATGTGCACCTATCACAACCCAATTTTTTTAGCATCTGCAAGAGCTAATCTCAATATATATAAATTTGTAAAAAAAAGTAATAATTCAAACGCCTCATAAAGTAAGTACTGAGCATTTAATAATTACTTTAAATTAAATGATTCCAGTTACTCATTTTTATTTTATACATAACCTAACATTGACCTTGTAAAAGGTTTATTAACAATAAAACCTAAGTTTGTATACTTTCATCTTATTTATTATATTAATTTTAAACCTCGACACTACACAGACTTGCATTAAAATTGTGCTATTTGCTTAAAAATCCCATAATAAATCTATTAGTAACATTTTTTCACTTTTCCATATTTGTTTGTTGCAAAAGTTTTAAGTGACACGCATAATTTTTATCAAATAGCGGCACTCTTCCCAAAAAGGTTGGCCACCCCTGAGCTAGAGATGTCACATTATCGTAACCGAACAGTAACATAGTATCTCTAATAAATGTCATACGGTGTGTTTTCGAGAAAAATAATAATTAGTTACAAATCCTGTATAATATTTCAGCAGTTAAATGTGATTTTTGTTTTGTACGTTTACTACTATAACTTGTATTAAGCGGGAATTTTTTTTGGGGGGATTAGCGTATTTTGGCAAGAGTTGAAAAAATATGTATTTGATGGAAAATATTTCTTCAATTTAGAAAAAATTGCAAATAAAAGTAAACACGACTGCAATATGAATTTATAACGGAATTTTTTTTTTTATTGCTAAAAATGCAGGGAATAAAAAAATTCTTACGAAGTAGTTCAACCTTGTATAGACGATATTAAGAGACTCTAAAGCAAAATGAAATTCCAGTTTGAAAAAAGAAATCCCTTAAAAATTAAAAATGGGAGAATAAATTCGCACCCTGTTTTTAAAGAGAAGTTTTTCAATTCGTTTCTCGCTGGCTATACTTTATTTTCTCTCTTGTATTGGTAAAGTAATAAATTCTTATGAATGAAGCAGTCATCAAAAATTCTACCCCTCTTTCTATCTGCCTTTTCTTCAACAACAAATGTTCAATCATATTGTCACCTTCAGTGAAAAATGGGTGAAAATAGATAACAGACAAAAGTGAAGCTCCAGGTTACTCAAACCCACCTTTGGAAAAATGAAATTAATTATGCTGACAATATGATGGATGACGAGTGTGTGATATATTACTCCTTTTTAACCAGAGGAAAACATCAGAGATCGTATAAATTCTCAATAAATACCAGCCATAAATGTACAGGGAAAAATCCTTCTGTATGTAATAGTAGTTTTTTTCTTTTACTTAAATTCTTGTTTTTACAAATAGGTTTTTTAGTTTAACCTGCCTATTTTTATTATTCATTTTAATAAACTTTGAGAGTTTTTCCTGAATTAGAAATATTGTTCTAAATTTACTGGACTTCTGTGATCTAATTTCTTCAGAATCATGTTGAATAGGAAAGATTGTTCTAAATTTGCTGGGCATCTGTGATCTAAGTTCTTCAGAATCAAGTTTTGTTTTGGCTGTGATTTACCAAAGTTCAAAATTTAATGTTTTGACTTTTTGTAATACTGTGGTTAAATTCAAACCAATATACATGTCATTTGTCGTGACTGACTTAATTTTGAGTATAGCCATAATAGTTAATGTAATTTTTAATTGAAATAAATACCAAATCTAATTGAATTAGGAATGCAGTTCCACTTATTCGTTAATTAAACATCTAACACAGGGGTGGCCAATCCAAATGATCTCGCAGGCCACTTCAAAAAATCATTATAATCCCACGGGCCGCATTTAAAAATATATATCTTTGTATTAGATTTGGACCCATTACAAACATTTATTGGAGTGAAAATTTAAAACAGAACAACGTGTTATTAGTGTCTTCATTATTTTTCATGTATTAAAACACAGATAATAAAACTATAATAATGTAATGGTCAAATAAAGTTTAATTTATTTAATTACTCAAATATTTGTTTCTCAACTCTTTCACTTAGTTTTAGCAAGTCGATCTCAATGCGTGTATTGGCGCATAGTAATTCATATTGCAGGTTATCTTTCGTCTGTTAAGTTTGAGCACGATTTAAGTTTAATAAATTTCAGTTTCGAAGGGAAAAAAAATCGCAATAACAGAAGCAACGTGATAAAATAGAAATCATTTCGGGAATTTATTTGTTAAAGAAAACACTAAAAACAAAAGCATAGTACAAAATAGTCGCATCTGTTAAAAGTTGTAAGGAAGCTCGCTGGCCGCAAAATTATTCAAGGCGGGCCACGGGTTGGCCACCCGTGATCTAATATTTAAACATTCCATAAATTGTTTTTTTTTTTTGTAACTCTTCAATATTATGAAAAAAATGGTGTAGCTTCCGAACAATAAACATTCTTTCGATGGACTAGAAAAAAATTCAAAACAAATGTTTTTATGTACAAATAAACAAATGTACAAAAGTAAATATTTTTGGTTTATATCGTTTCTTAATAATCAAATGCTAACTTAAGGAACGGACATTTTTTTATGTGAATTAAATATAAAAAAAATTTTGAATTATACAAACCAATTTAGTTTCTAATCTGTTGTTTTCTGAATAGTCCTCGATATGCTGGTCAAAGCGAGTATTGTTTATAAGAAAAAGATTAGTATTTTAAAATGTAGTAAACATACTACTGCTCAAGTATTGTACAAGAATTTTATTACATATTTATATCTGAGTAAAAAAATAACGTTTAATTGTAGCATGTCTTTTTAAACTGCTTAGCTAGTTGTATGCTTTTAAAAGAAAAGTTTACTATAGGAAATAAAAAAATCATTTAGAAATACCAGAAAATTTATTTACGACTTAATACACCGCCCATATCTGTGCTGATTGCTATCAGATAAAAGCAATAAACGTTTATCGAAGGTGTGAAACGTGCTGAGGTCACTATTTGAAAAGCCGTTTGATAGCAATGATTCATGTCCAGTGGAAACACGCTTTCAAAAACAAGAAAGCCCAAATGGAAGAATAGGTATTGCTTGAATTAGAGAGAGATAGAGAGAATCGTGCTTTTTCTAGGTCATACGTTCTCAGTGCTAGGGGCAACCTTCGGAATTTGGCGGAGTGGTGTGATAGTGATCCCCGTTTAACTAAAAAAGCTACCGTGGAAAATTAATCAAATCACTTTAAGCATTTATTTAATTGTATTCTGCGGGAGAATTGAAGGTCTATTGTAATCTGCATTAGGTGTTGAAGCAAGTGGCAGAATTTTTCTTTTGCTTTGTTTTGTATTGCCTTCAGAATTCGAAGGTTAAATTAAATTGAATTGTTTAATCTTGTAGTCACAATAGGAATTGCATAGTTTTTAATTTTCAGTTTTATTTGAAGTTGTATTGTTCGAAAGAATTATAAAAGTAAACGCGCGATAACAAATAACTTTAATAAAATTCAGGTAGATGTTAACCGGTTTAACATACTTCTTAAATTTAACGCACTGTGTTTTACGTCAATATTTTTAATAAATTTAAAGATATATTTTTGATGGAAATAATATTTAAATCTCAGCTTGTATTCAAATATTAATAAATAAAATCGTTTTAAAATAACTTCCTTTTACAAACGTTAAATTAATTTTGATCTATCTTTTTGAGTAATTTTATAGTTTTATAAATTTGTCAAAGTAATTTGATATAATTAGATAATAAATTGTTTCATCAAAAATTTTTATTCATGTGATGAGGGGAACAAAAAAATATTAAAATACTGAAAACATTCCATAGCTCAATAAATATTTCAGTGAGAGGTGCTGTTCATTCGAATATAACATTCAAAACCTTTACACTTAAAAATACTCCAGAAAATTTTTTCATTATTTCTCCTCTCACATTTATCTTTTTAGATTCATTTTGAATCGTCTCCCAATGTCATAAAAATAATTATGGAGGGTGAAATGTACCGCACGTTTAATTATCTTATAGTTTTCTAAATTTTAATAATTACTAGTAGATTGATTCTTTGAGTAGGTTAATAAATTAAATATGAGAGATTTAAATGCTGTTCTCTACAAATACTTAGCGAACAAATTAATTTAAAATGAAAAAAGTATTTAAGTATATTCTATGGGTCTCTTGTTGTATAATTGAAACTAATGTATGTTTGCATCTAATCTACAGAAATTTCACAAAAAAGTACCATCTATATATGTAATGCGACTTTCTCACCACCATTCAATGATCATTATTGCCATAATTCAATTGATACTTATCTGAATATTCGATTAAGATATCAAACAGTTTCCAAAAACACTACCTTCTCCCCCAAAACTGACATTATTAAAGGGTGGTAGATGAGTTCAGTTTTAGTTCTGTCTTTCCGGATGATTATTGCGTCGCATTCCAGCTAAGTTTACGATCGCCAATCATTTATTTACAAAGCGAGAAAGATCCGATAAATACAATTTCACCAGCAACAACGATGCCAGAAACCAATTAGTGGTGAAAGCTCTTTTATCTGCTGCGAACCATTTGGTAAACATCATAAACGGTTTTTGATATTTTTTTCTGGATGTGGTCCGATTGATTAAGCATTAATTGGAATAGGCTTGCCGCTTGATACATAACATGGGAGGGGACGGTTGTTTTGCAATGCGTGTTTTACTTTCCAATATCTGTTGGAGATGCAGTGTTAGGGGATGTGTCTATTTATTCTAATATTGAGATGTCGTCGGAGATAAGGGAGGGTTGAGATGTAGTACCCCTGGCAAGGGTAGATCGCGTGCTAAAGAGGAAAGCGCGTTCTTAGCAGGGCGTGGTTCCAGAATCGAACAACCCAACCTCCCCCTTAGCCGACAGCTGGCACGTAGGTCTTAATATATTCATATGACTTCAAGACGAATGTTTCGCCCAAGATTGTGAGTTGGATTCATGAATAAAATGTAATACAATGGTACCGAGGACTAGGGGAAAACTAATTTTAAGCTTTCTGACCTTTTATTTCCGTACAACGGGTTTGTCATCGTAATTTGTTTCTTTTCTTTTTTTACGTCGAATGTGTAAAAATGCAAAAGGAATAGAGCGAAGATTTCCGGTCTTAGCCAAAAAGATGTCATGATTCCTTTCTGAAAAGAATTTTTTTACTCATTACGTTTTACGTATTTTTTCAACACACACATAAATTGCGTTTAACTTATGGTATATCAGGTTTTAGTTTACTTGAGTTGACTTACTTTTTTTTACTTGAAATGTGATTGATAAAACAGTGTAAAATATAGAAATGAAACTATTTACACATTTTTTTTGTAACAGTAAAATGTATTAGAATGTTAATTTCAAAGTCAATTAAAGGATGTAGAACTCAAAGAGTAACTCTTACTTAGAACAGTGTTTGAATTGAGTTTCGATTTAGAGAAAGGGCACATAGAACGTATTTTAATTCTTCTCAAAAGTGGAGGAATTTAAAATTCTTAATCCAATAAATGCTTGCAGCCCACATAATTCTTTTAAATTTTTAAATTGGATTGTTTTTTTAAAAATTAGGAACTCATTTTGAATTTATAATATGTAACGAAGAAGAATTTTAATTGAATTAAAAAAAAAATATTTCATTATTTTTGAAATAATTTATAAATACATTATCATTTTTGAACCTCCGTAAATTATATTTTGTTGCTCTTATAATTAACAAATAAAAAAAAGTACTAAATGGTTGATACGTGCTAGAACTTAACTGAAAAGAATAACACATTTTATTAATTTATTGCTTTGAATTATCTTTTCAATTTATTTCAAACGTATTGAATTAGCATGCTAGTTTACTAAGTTTATCGGATTCAATTATTGAGTTAACATTCACAATTAAATCTAAGTTAAATCTATCAACCAGTAGTTAATTAACTTAACAAGAGTCTGGCTTACAATTAGTCGCATTTTCAATCGTAATTGTAAGCTCATTTCTTGTAACAGTCACTTAGTTAAAATATTTTGCGCGACTTTGCTTCGCATTAGAACGCTCCTTTCGAAATTTATTATCTTTAATAGAGCGGTCTAAAAGCTTTTATTTTATATTCTATCATGATTGCCATTTTGTTATTCTGTGAAAACATTTCCTCAAATAATCCAATTGGAAATATCAACAAATCTCGTCGTTTTGAAGTAGATTTCAATATCGCTTGTACAAGTCTGATTCCATTTCTTTAAGCAATCTTAGGAAGATGAACGATTAAAATGTTATCTGTTAGAAAACACGCAGCGTTTGGTGACGCTATATAACATCCTGTTTGAGATTTAATCGCGTTCGATCGATTACTTTTGAGAAAGGATTTACAAAGAATGCATTGTTAAAAATGAACAATCTTGTATAATACCGGCTTTACTTCTCATCGCTCATTCGAAGAATTCTACATTATCTACACATATAAAGAGACACATTTCTGATAAATTTAATCCTTTTAGTTTCTTAGAACAAAAATAGCAAGTATTTGAACTCGAAGTGTATTGTGGGATTTTATTGCATTCATTAATATTATAGAACTGTAAGAAGCATTTTTTAAAATATTTTTTCCGATTTCGAATTTGTATAGGAGATATATGGAATGCGCTGTGTAAATTAAAAGAAATTTCGTGTGATAACTTTTACTTATAATTACTTTATACAAAAAGCATTTTTAAATTGTGTTTGTTAAATAATTTTTTTTATTCTATCAGAAAATCATGCTAAGAACGTTACATTAAGTGTTTTTAAAATTTTTGACGAAAACTTAAAAAGTATTTAGTAATTAAGAGATGTTTTAAGTACATTAAACAATTTAATTGATTTCAAAAGAGGGGTGCCTTATATTATAATTAAATATAGTATGGAAAGTAATGATTTATTTTTCGTTTGTTATTATAAATATAATATAAATATTAATATTGAAAACAGAGTTTTTATCAAAAATAATCCAGTATTTTTTCCGAAATTGTCAACCACGAGAAAACATTCTACATACTTATTTTAGGGAACAATTACATTCGTTTCCACAGATTTTTTTCCCAAAATAGGTAATCAATTAACATCTCATAAGAGTCTTCTAATATATCGAGAAGTTATATATATATACTACGCTCCCAACTCCTATTCAGCATATGTCAAGTTTCCCCTTACCCTCTAAAACCTTTTTTGAGTGGGCGGAGTTGTATCAGGGGTCAAACTAGAGCCATGACTCATTTCTGACTTTTTCCACCCTCCGTGTTTTTATTCATTGGAGAGGCTTGAAGTGCTCTGGTGATAACAGTGTTTCCCTTGGATAACGTTCGTATCTTATCGGTTGACGTTTCCTTCAAATTGCCTGCCTAGATCAAATTTCTTGTGTGAAAACAATTCCAAACATTCTTTTCCCGGTAAAAACTTGAAGAAAATCTATAGTATGTGAAAAATTGAGTCTATAAACAGTATACACCCATGTTAAAACTATACAATAGAATCTGAAATTTCTTGAGAAATAATACGTTGAAGAGAAATCTGGAACACTTCGTTAAGAGGTATGTTCAGTAATGCAATTCTGTAATTAATCTATTAAACTTACCAAGGGTATCGCTTATAACTCATCGTTTTTCTACTATGATGGTTACACGTGTTTTTTTAAAATGTTTTTATTATTCATGATTGGCTAGAACTAGTTAATAACTTACTCTCACAACAGTGGCTTAACGATGAATATTAGGGCCCTCTGCAAACTAAGGTTTTGGGTCCCTAGCCCCAATACGTATATTGCGTCAGTCAAACTTTGGGCCCTCTCCCCCGCAATGCGGGGTGTACGTTACGCCACTGTCTCCCAACCAACACATACAGAGTACTCATGATATACAATTTATATTTAAAATTTTAGAACAGCTTATACTATATAGGATTATCAAATATAATAAGTTGGGAAAAAATCATTTTACATCGTTACACGTACTTTTGTTCCATTTGGATATCATACTTAATTAAAAACAATTACAACGATTTCTTGTGAAATAACAGTATGCTGTAACACAGAGTAACTCATTTCATTCTATAGGTCTTCAAATATACAGTGATACATAGTTTTTAGTCGATCCTCTAACATCGATAGCTATCATTTGTAATCTAAAATGACTGTTTTATCCAATGAGCTTGTTCCTACTCGTGAAACACGGGGGAATTTTAGTCCTTAATAATAATTATGTTGTGACTAATGCCACCTGCCTGACAAAGTCAGATGGAGGCCCGCGAAATTCACCACGGCTAAGGGCTAGAATTATTACGCTTGTCGTTAACCTTAGCTTTGAGCACCATGCAGGTGACAGTACGATTTTGCTCGGTTCAACCCCAATTTAGAGGGAAAACCCCTGGGGGTGGCCAGGGCCCTCCCATCTCTCTTCCCATTCGACCAACCGCACGAGAGGACTTGCAGCTCGACGGCTATTTAAAGTACCCCCATGCCGCAAAGGCACTATACATTTACAAGCATCCATGTCTTCTCCGGGATTCGAACCCAACCCCTACGGCACCGCAGTCAGCATCGCTAACCACTATACCGGTTGGGCGACCCTTAAAAGAAAAGGGTGTAGTATTCTTTAATGTATATTTATTGCCTTATATTATTAGGTAGGCCTAGTGGTAGAGTATCGCGCTTCTACACCATAGGTCCGGGTTCTAATCCCTAGCTGGGCAAGGTCGACTCAGCCTTTCTTCCCTACTGTAGTGGGTCGATAAATGAGTACTAAGTTTGCTTGGAGACTTAAACACTGGGGATCTCGCTTCAGACTGACCACCTGATCAGGACATCTGCTCATGCACCTCAGCGCTCAATGGCCACGTATACTGGGATGGGCACAGTAGGCCGGGGCTCTCATGGGCTGTTGCGCCATTGAGTTTCGGTTTGTAATATTAGGACAGATTGTATGCTTAAAATTCATAGAAATTTTGCATTGCATTCTTCTAATTATCATATTCCTTTCAATATTAATATAAAAAGGATTAAAAAAATAAGTACTCGATGAATATTTTTTACACTCTTTTAAATAATTAGTTTTAATTAATCACATTTTTAACAAACGTAAAAATACTTATTTTATCCTTGTAAGAATCATAATGCCAACATTCTGAAGGAGAACTTTTCGGCATAATAGCTAATTTAAAAAATAAGTTTTTATCTTTTTTTGATTTAAATGGTCCCTTTACTAAACATTTTTTTTTGTAAGAATTATTGGGGTTATTTTTCATTTGTGTAATCAAGTGTTTCAACAATAAATTATAATTTAAATATTTATTTTTAATGAATATTTTCTTTCGGTAGGTTTATTTTAAGCAGTACTATAGGTTGGATAGTTAACTTAAATGAAATGTTGTGTATTAAAGTCTCTTGTGTTACATTATATTAATTTCAAGCAGTGTTTATCATTTTTAAAAAATTGGTTCCTACTTATTACATAAGAAATAGTCATTTATTTTTCTATTAAGAAAACCGTGCTTATCTTTCTATATAAACATGGAAATAAATAATATAAAAATCAACGGTAAGAACCATTTTTTTAAAAAAATTTTATGTTTTTTTTACCTTGAAAAATGTATGTTATTGAGGGAAACATGACACTAGAGGAGGGGGGCACTAGTATGGATTAAAAAAAAGTGCTGCATGCGATTTATCGATGAAGTAAAAGTCACCGCTCTTGTTTGTTAGTCAAGGTATGCATTTATTACTGGTCTAAAGGTTACTTTGATAGTTCTGGATCCCTAAAACCACAGGTCAGAAAGTATAACTGAAAGTACTTCTAAATGTATATGTAATACGTTTCTAGCATATTTAATGTGATTCACACAATTCAACTATTCTATAAGTTTAAAACTGATCAATTACTCTTTTTGGCTTTGAGTTACTGAGATACTTTTTTAAAATTTGTATTCACAACTCATGGCTTTTTTTAAAAAAAAGTGAAATATATATTTAACAAAAAACGCGATTAACAGCTTCGCCTAGCCTAATCTTGAATTTTCTTGTTTGGCAGAAATCCAGGTTCCCAATCTGAGCCGTTACCCTGTGTTGCCGTCCGAGAACTCTGGCAGTTTCCAGGCCTGCCAAAAAACACTTTTAGCCTTTCAGGCATCACATCTTGACAGTCTGTAAAGAAGGATTCGCAAACTTGTTTTCGCATGTTAAAAACTTGTATTCAGAATAGAAATAAATTTTAATGGTAAAAAAAGCTTATTTTGTCCTTTTTTTTCTTTTCTTGGATGAAAAGGCCTCACCTGTGGAATGAATGTATTTTTGGTGGTCTTATTCAATACATGATAGAACGCAGTAAATATCTTCATATTTTCTGCGCCAGATATAACTAGAGTAAACAATAATTGTATTTAAAGATTTTAATACTGCATACTTTTTTCGCATACATGATGGTATATATTGTTGAACATAACTGAAAATCTGCATTTGTTTGATGACTGGGAGGGAATAGCAAATATAATTATCTGGTAATATTGACAATACACGCTTTTGCTATTATAATAAAGATAGTATACTACCCATTCTTTTGCGGGTAGTATGGTATTTTCAATAAAAAAAACATTACGTATTTTTTACAAAGAAACTAAAGAAAAGTATTTTTTTCAAAAAGGTTTTGTACTTACAAACGTCAATTTCGTAAAGAATATTTAAAAAAATTCATATTAAGTGTGGAATGAGAATACTTAGTTTGAGTACTTAATTTAAAAAAAAAACTATCGAAATATTTAGTTGGTTAACACTAACTTAGCATTTAATGGAATTGAAAAAACTGTATAGAAGTCAAAGATAACCGTAATCAAGACTTATTATATTACAGTTACGTATTCAAAACATGCGTTTCTCTCTCTCTCTCTTAAGCCGTTGGAATTATACTGACAGAAGGACCACACACCCCACACACTGTTAAAATACGTAGTGTGATTTTTGCATTACAGCTCTTGACTTATCATTGTAATACATTTCTGTAAAATAAACGTCAGTCTCTGAGTTAAAAAATGTACTTAAGCTTTCCCTCCTAAAGACACCCACAGAGCGACCCAATAAGTCAAGATAGCGGCGAGGATTCTGCTGTCAAAAACTAGCTTGCATTACCGATAACACGCATAAGAATGAATTTCTACCTTGACAGTGGCATCCTTATTACATGATTAGGAGGGATTTCAGGTGGAGGTTTTCAAATGGGCAGAGAGAAAACCATTTTACTTTCATTTACACAAAATTAGATATGCATTTCATGTTTTTTTTAAAAAATTTATTTTGTATTATTTTACCTTTGAGTTAATAATCTTTAAAGGAAAAGTTAAGTGAAATGTGCTTATAAATAAGTGATTTTACGTATGCTGCTGACTTGTTTTAAAAGATATATATTGTTTTCTGTGAATACATTATCCTGATCGGGGTGCATTAAGTATTCAAGATAATAATTTTCCCTCTCAAGTTTGAATTCAATAGAAAGATAGAAAATATATGATATGATATATATAATATATATATATATATATTAACTAAAATCCTGAATTTCAATCCATTTTTTATGTTAAATCACATTAAAATTATTCAAATTAATTATCACAAAGATGAAAAAGGCACTTCAGTTAACAAGAAATAAACGCTGAATTTAACAATTAATATTTAATTATCAACACATTCCGAGATTAAAATTCGTTAACAATATACTGAATGAATTCAGTAATATTTCCTTTGAAAATATAACATGAAATTTGTATAAATCTCAAACTCTCCACTAGAGACAGATGCTTACACCTGACTTTAGTTTAGATAGGTGTCTTGTTAAAAACTTAAGTAAACATTTTTTCCGTTATATAGCTAGCTCTCTCTCGTGCTATACAATTTCCTTCAGAAATGAGCAGCCAACGAAAACTTTTTTTAGTTCTATTCTAATAGTTCTAAAGGTTGTTTTCAGAAATAATCTTCTGTTTTTTCTTTCTTTCGGAAATAAAAAAACATTTATAGTATGAAATGATTTAGAAAAGTAATGGAAATCATTCGAGAGAGTTGAGGTTATTTCACAAACAAGTTTGCTGCTCCGTATTTCATGAAATATGTCTAGACAGTGCAATAATCTAAATAATTGTTCTATAATGCAGGCTCAATTTTTGATTTATGAAATGCACGATTCTAGAAAAAGAGAATTTTGCCTAAAATTTTATAGCATTTATGAAATGTTAATCTGTGTGTGAACGATCTTGTGAAATATTCAAATTAGCACTTTCTGCATAAATAAGTTGACTTTTTCGTATCTCATATGTTTATATGTTATTAAAAACCTATAGATTATAAATAGTTTTTATGATTATGTATCAAACTTATCCTTAATTCTGTGAAATGAGCCTTCGCGTATTTTTAATTGATTCATTAGAAATTTTGTTGAAATTGCATTAAAATCATTAATGATTGGTATCTGTAAATGTAACAATATATATTATTCATTTTTACAAAGAATCTGATATATTTCGGAATGTTTTTCTCCCATTTACAGTATTTTTATACGTTGATTTTTTTTATGAAGGGGAATACTTGATTGATTTAGATGCTTGTTATTTCGTCAATATCTAGATTTAATTTTAGTCTGCTGTATGAGAATAACTATTTTTTGCTATAGAACTTAGCATCATTTGCATTCTCTGAATTAGGGATTCCCATTTTTTTCAACAACGATCTCTTTTAAAACAATTTTTAAAACCCCTTAGATTTATTATCTAATATGGGATATAATCATAATACTAATAATTGCACAGAAAACTTAAAAGATAACAATTTAATTAATACTGCGAAAAAAATTGGAGGTGGGGAGATTTGTGTTTCATTTTTATACTGTCGCATTCCGTTTGGATCACACCTTTCTTTGGAAATGTATATTATATCAATGACATCCATTTTAATAAGTATAATCTAATAATTATAATCCTTTAAAATAATTTTGAAGTGAAACAATTTGTCATAGACCCATTGGCGTCCTGAGTAGGCTCTGTGTCAAAATTCTTTGGTTTTTTTTGGGGGGGAAATAGTAAACAAAAATAATAGCATCAATAAAACCTATTTGAAAAATAACAAAATGTTGCATATTGTGGGGCTCCGTATCAATAATATGGCTTAGTTACGCATTGGAATATAGGACCCCTGAAATATCGCTCCATAGGCCCCTGGAATACTATGGACTTTTAAATTCTGTTGACCCCCCAAGGGGCTCACTTAAACCCTGTTGGGAATATCTGCTATATACGTTAATGTTGCAAGGAAGAGAGGTTAAGTAACTTTTTAACACACAAATATGATAATTAATTTTTTTAAAAGTATTCAAAAATAAGTCCGTATATTGGATTTTTACTCAGAATAATCCTCAAAATATTCAAACAATAAGAATTCCCCTTTTGAACATCTATTTATATTTGAATGACGTGAGCTGATAAACAATACCCCATCACGCTCTTACATAATATCTTCTCCCTTTCCCAAATAATAAGCAGTAAAATGTTTTAGTTTTGTCTCCTATTTTTCTTCGTAAAAATTGTTCCAAATCCGTGGAGGATATTTATTGAATGATCGTAAAAGAAAAATATTTCCTAAAACAAACATTGACTTGCATGGGGAGTAGAGAAAAACTTGGTTTCTCAATTTCTTGGTTTTCCTCGCTTAGAATAGCTCTCGTGTGTTCTGAGAGCGTTCCCGAAGAAACATAAACTTGGAGTGCTTGTGCTTCATCGGAGCGTTAATAAGCTCTGCAATCCTTGCTGCGAATCGAAACATCATGATCAAGCAGAAACTCAATGACTCTCAAGAGGAACATGGGAAGTGCTGTCCCTTGCACACTGTTGTGCTGGTACTTGAGGGGGCAGGTCCCGTGGGCAAAAGCATGTCTCACTCACCCCCCAATAATGCGAAAGAGCAAATAATCTCGAAATAAATCGAGGAAGGATGTATTGTTAGATCTCGAACGTTGTCGATAATGGAAAAAAACGATGTCAATCAGAAATCACCCCTTTCTAGCCAAGAAATGAGTTTATTATAAGAAATGCGAGTGTTAAAAGTTTGGGGGCTCTAGCATTCAACTGGTAGTTATTGCATGATGTGCGAAGATAGTCTTGTATTCCATCTGAATATATATTCTTATTTTCTCGAAGCAATGGTTTTATTTGGCTATAAAATAGATAATCTTTCTCGTACAAAATTTTCCTCCCCTCATGTCTCCCCCCATATAGTGCTCGTGTTTTTCTCCCAATTGTTTTTGATATTCTGGGGCATTTTATCTGAATCTTTCCCCAAAGTTTAACTTTCATCGTATATAATATAGTTTTGTTAAAAATTTTCTAAGTTTGAGATATGATCTACTCATTAAGTGGATCTACTATTTAAGTCCAAATAAAACTCGTTTAAAAAATAATTTTTTTTTTTTTTCAAAAAAGCTTGAAAATTCTTTGATCTTGCAATGCAAAAGATTACTTAATATTTAATGTTGACTGTGAAATAATCATTAAAATTTTTTTTACGAAATTATTGGCATTTAGAATTAATTCCTTTTCTTTAAACACCGATGGCTTTTTATTTCGTCTTTCTAGTTTCATTATTAGTGTATAAATTGAATATGTTCCTATACAATTCACTTTGAAACATTGCTGATTTAATCCTTTAAATCAAGTGTTACAGCTGGTAGGTTTCTAGAGAAGAATGCTAATTAAAAAAACTGAACATTCATTAAGTCAAAAATGATCTTTTTGCATGAAGTTTGAGATTGGTTTTGGTTTAAATAAATTTCTGCTAAGGAACTTTTAACTTCGAGATAAAGAATCTGAAGTTTTTCCAGTTAGTTTTCTTTTTATCCTGGATTCATCAAATGTTTGGAGAAATAGTTCCAAAACCTTTGTAATAGCTCTTACATCAAAATTGGAAAAGGAGGGAGAGGTTTTTGTATTACTTCGTGTGTATTGATTTGATTTATTGATTCTCCAGACGGTTTCATAAAATTGACATTAGTTTCTGAAGAACATTTGTTTTCCTATGGCACCCAAGGTTGTTCTGATAAGTGAATAAAAACTAAAACAAACAAAAAAAAGTGTCACTGAAAAAGTGATATTGGATTTGAATTCATTTACAAATTGATGAATGTTTAACATTTTGCTTAAGTTAAACTTGATTATTCAACAGTTTTATCATAACTCGATAGTCTTAAAAAATTAAATTATTTTATAAAATCTATACTTCTTTCATATATATTATAAAATGAGCATTGAAGTTTCTAATCTTCGTTAAAGATACGAAATGGAATTAAGAAAAATAATAATAAAACTAGATGACGGTATAAAAAGATTCAGTAAAAACTTCCGGGAAAAAATTTACAAATAGAAAGACTATTTGTTAATAAGATTTGCACAAAACTTCCCTGAATGGAAAATATTCGCAATATGAAATAAATACGAAACAGATTCAAATATAAATTCTGAACTTAATAATTCGCTGTCTTACAACAGGAATGCTCTGAAATTGTACTCATTTCATTGGCACTAGGTAATTAAAAGTAAACAATTTAATTTTGTCTCATTTCCAATTATACTTCAGGATTAACGAGTGTAAGCTGATTTAAACATATTTTTATTGTTCCAAGAATTAACGACAAACAACAATGGAAGAGCTTTTCATGTTCTTTTAACTCTGAATTGCTTTGCAATTCGCATTTTGTTGCGAGGATTGTTGATATTAACAGCGATTAGAAAATATGCCCAGTTTTAATTCTGAAGTACTTTACTACTAATGAGAGAAGGTTATTGACTACTATGGTGGAACAGTGGACGCGAATTGTGTCGAAATGTACAAAGCAAAATTCTAGCTTGAGGGCAATACCCCTTAACAGTCCCTTAATGAGGAGATAGTAACATATCCCAACCCCTTCAGTATTAGAAAGGGAAAGGTGCTTGATTTTTGCTCTAATAGAAGGGGGTCAGTTCCCCTGATGCTTTAGTGAGACTGATCTGTCGTGGCGGGTTCTCTTAATGTTTGCCTTAACCAAGATGAATGTAGGTGAAAGCGAAAAGTGTTGTATTGAGGCCCCTACCTAATTCAAGCTACCAGAGAGAGCCGAAATTAAGTGGAACCAAACGTATTAGTCAATTTTTATGAGCCACGATAAGAATTTGACCTCCTGGGACTATAGCCTCTTAGTGAGCCATTTTGTCTTAACAAAACATCGAAAAGCGTTTAACGTGTACGCAGTTGCTTCATCGAGTGCTGTAACATTTACCAAGGACCAGAAAGCCTCATGAAATATTAGTAACTCACTTCAATTTCTCACTTGAAAAATTATCACATCTCAATCTTCTTAAATAATTAATTTTAAAATATAATTCAATGATTCTCTAATTGTAGCATTGCAAATGATTTATTTAGCATTTTACGTTTGTTCAATCAATGAATGTAAGAATTTGTATATTTTTCATCCTTTTTAAGATAGTATATATTTTTTAGTTTGCTCTGGCTCTGAAACAGTTACGTAATCATTCATCTGTTTCATTTTCCATATATATATATATCTGTGATTACTATTCTCAATAATATATATACTCAATACGAAAGAGCTATTCTTGTGCAATGCATTTTGTCATAAATTTTTCAATAATGATTTTCATTTTTTGAAAAAAGTTTGGCGATTTATTTAATGGTAGCAAAATTATTTTACTGAGAATGTAAAATATAGTGCTTATAAGAATATATACAAAGATATGAGCTATGCAGAATTCCGCATCTGTGTGTTGAATTTTTAAAGAATGAAATAGGTTATTATATAAAACAATGAGAGGTTAGCAAAATAAAAGTAATGAGTTAATTAAGTTTAGAAATATATTATGAAGTAAGCTAAATTTAGTTGACATTTCTTTTTAGTGTGTAGCATCTTTTGTTCAATATTCATTATATTCTGTTTGGTTCTTGCACAGAGATTTCTCTGTAAAGTTTTAGAAGGCGGAGTCTATTCACGCTTCATGATTCCCAATAGTAATTTACTTTTGAAGTATGTTTTAAGCATTGTATATCCTGCATACACATTTAGCAGTTTCTTTTTTTATTTCCTTTTACTCCGCCTTCCTCCTACCTTTCAAACAAGGGTAAAATCATTGGTCCAAACGCAATGATGTATGAGATGTTTACCAATCAAAAAGTAGGAGGACTTCTTAAGAAAGCGTGTCATTTACCTATAAAAAGTATATAAAGGCTTCAAATGATAAACCAACCATATAGGCTTCTGTTTCCTGTTAGCGTCATTAGAAGAATTTGTATTCAAGACACGAATCTTGAGGTGCCGTGAGTGCTACGCTCTCGTTTTCTTTTTTATACCGTTTCCATTCAGAGAGCTGCTCAAGTGGCTTAAGTCGCGGCATCAGCATTTACAAATTCTAGCCCTGTCTTCTGTCGTTATCGTACTCGCATGTTTTTACTAATTATTTCATTTTGCCCTCAAGAGCGTAATGAGCGATAAGCGCTTGCACCACTCCAGCTAACAATGATTTGAGAACTCGTGGAATGATTTCTGTGGCTGCTGGCAATATCTCTTTTATGCCACTTGTCCTAAGAGTGCTTCATATGCAACAAATGCAGTAAAAAGAAGCTCGGATCTTGAGATCTCAACAAAGGGAGAGTGGAAAGGGAGGCGAGAGATTAGTAATTTTCAGAAGGGGGGGGGCAGGTAAGAGACATCTAGCTGACAAATTCCTAAGCTCCGTGTTTGTTTTGAAGCAAAAGACTGCGTCTTATGTTTGAAAAGGAACTATTTGGTTCAATAAAGTATGAAAGAAATGATAAAAGGACTTTCTTTTTCACGCATAGACTCCCCTTTTTGAGAATGGAAACGATTTGTCGAAATTTCAGGGATCATGTGTACACAAACTGAGACCTTGGCAATATAAATTTAAGGAAATTATTCCATTATCAATTTTCAGCCAAGTTTGATCCTTATGGATCAATAATGTGTTATGTTGGTTTATAAATTTAAGGAGAAATCACGTACGAATTCTATTCGTTCAAAATGTCTTGTCGATTAATCGTAAAATTCATTATTTATTCCATAACCGATTCTGCCAAGAAGATTAAGAAATGATCTTATTTCTATTTACTATGTTATAAGATGAAAGTTAATCATTGTTATAAAAAATTATTTTTATGCAGAAAATGGTAATAAAACGCTTTTAAATGTATGCATATTTTTTTCTAAATGGAATGCGTACAAGAAAAAATTATTTTAATAGTTAAATGGCTTATTCTTAGTAACCATTTGCAACAATTGAGTATTTTGATTAATGTACACGGAAAGCGAGGAAAAAAAGTAGCGGTAATTATAACAAGTCAAAAAATGGATGATGTATGAAATATTTTTTTGAGTGACTAAATATTAATTAAGAGGGCATGAAATCAGCTGGCACGCTCAATTGATAGTTATGGAGTTGTACAAATGTTACGGTTTTAAAAACCACTGAGTGAGTTCGTGTTTATTTTTGGAAGACAAACTCTGACTTAATGCTTATTTTATGGTCTTTCTAGTTATTCTAAATGGTTAAAAAGAGATTAAAGAACAAATAGGATGATGCCATGAAAAATATGATTTTGGAAAACTTTACAGAAGTAAATATGTAGTTTTAAATTAGTTTATACAATACATAAAAAAAGTATTTAGAGGGGGGGCTTAACATGGTTATTTCTCAGACTTTTAACATTATAAAAATCTTTTAATGTTTTTTAATTGCTATAAATTAGAAATGCTAATTTTGTAATATTACTGGTTGAATGTTTTTGTAATAACAATATAACAAAGACTAATCCATCTGATTCATTCGTTGATATTATAATTGATTTGTCGAAAGTTAAATTTCAAATTTTTCCTTTGTATTAGTAAAAGTTTTGATGAAGATAACATTACTGGGACGAATATATTTATAGCATTGAAATAATTTGAAGAACCGAACTTACGAGTTTTGCTTTATAATTTTAGAATAACTGAATGTGGATCGCAAGATTAGGAATATCTGAATAAAAAAAATACAAGAACTTCTCCGGCAACTTTCAAAATGCATGTATAAAACAGAATTTTCTTCCATCTTGTCATGTACATGAAAAATTTTCTCTTTATTTATTTCATTTTCTTTTGGTATTATTCCATGTAGATTAAGATGAGGGGTCCTGTGCTAATGATTTATCTAAAACCCTGCAATTATATTATTAACAAAATACAGCCCACATGAATTTTTCATGGGGAGGGGAGAGGTCCAGGGTCGAAAGTTCACCATTTTCCTATCAAGCTCTAATACGCCACCTATCATATTCTTTTAATTTTGTCGGTTTGGGGGAACAAAAAACAATAAAAAATTTATTGTATAAATAATTAGCAATAATTAATAAAATTAATTGTTAATAATAGATACTTAAATAAATTTTGCATACTATGTACATAGAATTATAATCAATCGAAAAAAAATTAAGGGCTTTGGGGAGGAGGGTCTGGTCCTTTTGTATGAGCCATTGATAAAATATGAGTCCCACAAGAATTCTGTGATATTTATCTGTTAACAATTAAACTTCTGTCTGCTGAATGACTACTTGCGAGTGCAGTTTATTATTTAAAACCAGCTTCATTCGCCCCAACTGGCCGTCATAACAACTTTCCAGGGAAAGCAAACATGATCTAAAACAAGAATATATTAAATAACAAAAGCACACTAATTGTCTTAAGCCCTGCAGTTGTTGACAATTCCTTCAGTCCTGAATGTTTTCTTTTTGGTTCACAAGATACTACGTAATATATATCATCTTAATTGAAGAATGTATCAGTTCTCGAGCCACATACCAAAAAAACTTGCTTCATCATGGAATCGTCTAATTTAAAATCCGGTTGGCTAAATGTCAATGTTGCCTTTCCAACCATTTGGAAGTTTTAGCAGACGACGACTAACGAAATCAGGAGGCTGTGTGCGTGCATTTGGAGAAGAACCCACTCCTTTGCCTCGGTGGTGGGTCCCATGCATAAAGCCATTAAACGCGGGAGCAAAAATCGTAAAAATGCTCATTATTATTCCACGTCGAACGTGTCAAGTATTTTAAGAACTCTGTCACGTGACATATTTTCTTGGGCTACTAGCAAGAAATGAGTTCTGTGGCGAACTTCTTCTGCATGATGATGTTCGTTAGAGGCAGAAATTCCGAAAGAAAAAAAAACCAAATATCAAAGAGAGGGAAAATGTAAATGCACTTTACAGTGTCACGATCTCAGCTGACAGACTAGACATTGGAGCAAAAATGTGTGATCTTTATTTGCTTTTTATCATTACGAAACATGGATCGGAATATTGCACCGGGTTTCTCCTTTTTTTATGGATCTTATAATTAAATTGAAGATGCCAGAGGCGGCAAGTAATTCGAATATCTTTTCTAACGCATTACTTTAGGAAACGAATGTTTCTCTGAAATATTTTTTCGCATTGAATTGATTGGAGAAGGAATTCACACACACAATGTTATTTGATATTTCTGTTATTGAATGAAAAGGGATTGATTCCTTTGTCTTCATACCCATGACATATACTATAGATAAGGACATATGCTTAGATTATTTTTCTTATTAGGTAATGAACTATATTTTGTTTCTGTTCTCCGAATACTTGTATGGTATTAATTCGTGCAAGTATTTGGGAAAAGAATTTACGGATCTCTTTGGTATTTCTATTCCTGATTTAACGTACGCAGATGGAAAATTTTACAAGCTAAAACGTGCATTAATGCTGCCACATGCATGGCAATCAGTGGCTGGAATTTCTAATACAAATTGTGAAAAAGAACTTCCAATAAATCTATAAGTTTGATTAAACTAAAAAAATTAAACAATATTTCTTTTTTTTTTTTATTATGAGAACTATTGAGTGTTTTTTATTTAATTATTTGTAGTCATTTTTAGAAGATCGGAAGTTTTTCATAAAGAAATTTTGTACCAAAGGTATTTAAAAGTTTGAATTTGTTTTGCTTAAATACATATTGTCATTTTACAATTTGTAGTATCTTTTACCAAAAAACTTTAACTCTGAGAAAAAGTATTGTTATAAAATAAACGTACCAAATTTATCAATTTTATATTCAAATTATTCCTTCTGATCGATCGGCATTATTTTACTTCAAAACGAACAGAATTTATATTTTTGAGCATTTTTGAAATATTGTGCAACAAAAATTATTTTTTCTGTCTTTTTTTTGTAATTTTATTATTCAATGCATAAATCAATATTCACATTATTTATAGCCTTGGAAAGTTTTTGAATTAAAGCTTTATGCTGGTTTTTTGTTAAAAAAAAAGGGGGTGTAAATTGTGTGACATTTTAAAAATTAATTGGAAATTAACTTCATTTAGTAAATATGTATAATTTTGTTTTAAATTTTTCTCAAAAACCTATTTTCTCTCTCTCTCTTTTTTGCACTGGGAATAATGAGAATGTAGAACTTTTTTAAAAATTTTAATGGAGGAAAAAAATTAATTTACCTAATTTCGAAATTCTACTAAATAAGTTAAAATGTAAAAAAAACTGGAATAGGAATTTTTAGCATTAAATAGAGAAAGCAAGATTAATCTTTGATGTTGATCTTTATACTTTTTTAAGTTACCGAGATATCTAAAAAAAGGGGAGTTTGGAAATATTTATTATCATTGAACAGTATAAAATCGCCAGTTGATTTCTAGCATGATTAATATTTAAAATCGGAAACAATTCACTATTAACTGTTGACATTTTAACAGAATGATGCATTGTTACTAATCGTTGATTACCTGAAGAATCATTCCAAATTTATTTTTACATTATCAATCGGCTTTTTGCCTAAGAAATCGAGTCTTCGTTGCAATTTGAATACAATGCTCGAAGTCACAAAAAAATCTCTCGTAACTTTAAAAAGAAAATAACTCTCCAAAGTAAAGTTTTTTAACACATTCTTTTCTATTATAAATACTTTTCGTTCCAAACGATTTTCAAGGCCTATGGTGTAAGCTTTGGACATGTGCCAGTCACTTTTTAAAAGCCATCTCCGACGCAAACAATTGCAGTTATCAAGTAGGATGTGTTCACACTGGTTGAATAGAAGAAAGGGTCGCCAAGTGCATTCCAGTGCAAAGAAAACGGTTGGAAAGAATCACCTGTAAAAACAACCCGAAAAGTGGACGCAAGGTGTTTGAGAAGCAGGACCTCTTTATCACCTACCATTTCCAGAGTTCTAGTGTTGATTTTATCTGTCGGGGATGTATTTTCAAGAACTGATTTGTGCTACCAGTAAAGTAAGGTAAATTGAAGCCACCTGAAAGAAATAATGCATTTTCAAGTGTTTTCATTTTACACCGAAGCGTATTCCTTCAGGGAGAATCACAAATCACAGTTTTTCAACTATTTTTCTATTTTGAGTGAGGATTTGTTATATATATAAGTTCTGTCACTTTTCACAAAGAACAATTTCTGTTTTTACCTTAAAAGTATCATTAATGTCTTTAAAAGTCGAGGTTGTGTTAGTGGGGATAGAATTAGAAAATTAGAATACAAAGGACAATGTGTGCTGTCACATCTTTTAAATTCCAAAATGTGTTTACTTAAATTGTCAGAAGGATCGGATTGCATTATCCACACACGTACATGGGAGTTCAAAAGATACCTAAGAAAAACTAAGCAATGTTGATAAATTATTGAAATGACTGAAAAAAGAAAAAAAAAGGAAGTTTACTTTTTATAGAATTATTTCCTCGAATTCTTTTAGAAATGAAACTTCACAAGAATGAAATTTGTTGGATCAAGGAAGAGTCTGAAAAGAGAGTTTTCTTATCTTCTTAAGTGCGTTTTGTTATCCTAATTCCTGTTTTTATAAGAAGAGCAATTAAAATGATAAATTGGAGAATAATTTAGTGCAAGGCGAGAAGTGAAGAAATATATTCTAGATATGCTGACAATTACACTGACAATTCACAGAAGGAAAAAGAATTCTCAGAACGAAGCAATGTTATTTTCTGAATAAACTTGACAAGAAGTTGAATATGAATAAATCATTTTCGGAACTAGGTAAGCCGCGTGATCCAAGCAATTTGCTTGCTTCAACATAAGAGTGGCATATTAAATTTGAATTAATATATCATAAAAAAATAAATGTGAATGAATTAAAATGAATTTCTCGTTTACGTGCTATACTTAAGAGGAGGCACCGCGTAACAGAACTTAGTAAACACTTACTTTTTTTCCTTTTAAATTTTAGGTAGAGTAAAAAACTCAGTGGTTTAGTTTTGCTTCATATTTAAAAACAAGCAGCGGTACTTTTCCTCCACTTCCGTTTAAATAACGGTATCTATCCTTATTTTTGTTTTCTTACGTCAAAGTTAATAATTTCATAATACAATAACGGCAGCAATTTGTTCCACACCAACTACACCCCCACTTCCTACAAAGCACCCCTCCTTGTGGGGGGACGCTTGCAGTGCCACTAATTCGTTTCGAACGCCCCTAACCCCCTGCTGAGCTTTCAGAAAAGTTTCCCTGTCAGCTACAGTCTACACGAAGAAAAGAGTGCCATTTATTGGCCTTCGATTAAAATCCCGCGTCGTTATTCATTGACTTTCATTACTCTTACAGCGGCTTTCTAAAATAGTCGAGTTTATAAAAGGATGCGGGAACGATTAGTCAGATGAATGGAGGCATCATGACAACGATGTGAGCTTGTTCAGAAGATAATTATGGCAAACTTGAGTAAGTGAAGAGTTTTTTATTCTTCTGGGGGTTGGGAATCGTTGGATGTAGTGTAACGTCTCGTCCTAGTTCAGCTTCTGTTCATTGGAGACGAGTTAGAGCTTGTCTCTGTTCTCCGAAGCTGTTAGAAAAAGGCATCCCAGATACTTGCTCATTCAATAATTTGCCTTGGACTCGTGTTTTTTTAAGTGGGGTGAATCTGGAGACAACTAGGGCATTGAATGTTTTTTGTGTCGCCATCTCCTATGTAGTTCGTTGAAGCTTTTCTGATCGATTAAAAAAACTAGACGATTCTTATGCGCTATTTGCCTGTTGATGCATTTTACCCCTTTATAACTGTCGCATCCTTTAATTTGCCTGTTTGCCCTATTACGATAGACGATTGTCTGATTGTCTGTTGTGCAGCTGGTAATTAGGCAGTACATTCGTTTTTTAGTCTCAAGACTGAATTGATGTATTCTGATGCATCTTTCATTCGTTCGTTGAAATCGTTCCACAACCTTAAAAACGTGCAGCTGATTGCTACTGTAGCTCCCTAATTGTAATTATTACTATTCGAATATTTCTTTCTAGTTTAATTTCTCTTTAATAGCAAGTAAAGAAAAGTAGAAGAGAAAGCAAGTAGAAGAAATTAAGTCTTATTTTCGTAATACACACACGCGAGTTTTCTGTTAAATGAAACTACTTCATGTGAAACACATTATTTTTCAGTTTTCATCCGTTTGAATCACGTTTTAAGAAAATTTTCATAATTTGAAATCTTTCAGTCAAAATGTCATCATTAACCTATTTTTTATAGCTTAAATAAGGATATATTAGGATATATGAAATAAGGATAATTCCTTATATTAGTTTTAATATTTAAATTACATTGAATTTTATTTGTATTATTCACAGCTATGCTGTGAGAGATCCTTTTTAGTATTTGAATATGAATTTTTATATGTAGGAATATAGAGAGCTCTTTTTCAAAATCAATTACAGCGATGCAGATATATTTTTCTGCCAGCAATCAATCTAGTAAGCCATATAAATTTATAAAACGCATGCATCTATTAATTCTTATGGCTCCCATTGTTCTTTTATTTTAAACAATTATCACATAAATACATTTCATAAATTTTTTGTAGCATGAATGTTAGTAAATGTTCAAAAGCTAAAGAAATAATTACTAAAGAAGTGATATCTACAACTAAGGAAACAGAAATGAGTATGTTTTGTGCTGACAATGATTTAACTTTAAATATGGGGTACGACTGTTTTTTATTACACAGGAACAATTTAAACCCTTTCGAGAGCACAAAGCTAAAATACACTTTTCTGTGATAAAGTACATGATAAATTTAATGTTCTCATCCTCTACAAATATTATTTAGTCGCAAAAAAAAATCTGATCAGGGTTTTTTTTCCTGGGTGGTGGCTAGACGTTATAGCCACTGCGCACTTAAGACAGTTAACTTGCTTTTCAGGATATATATATAAATAATGAATCATATTACAATCAACTTTTTATAAAAAATTATCATTTATGCTAATTATTTCAATAACAATTAAATACAAAGTACCAGTGCAATAAAATAATAATAGAATAATTATGCGATATATAGAATACATACTTACTAAAAGATTCATTGAAATTAGTATACATCCACATTTTACTATATTTATTTAAATTTAGTATAAAAAGTTTGAAATAAAGTAATATTTTTAAGGATTTAAATTAGTTATTTCACAAATTTGATAAGCTATTTACTATGGAACTTTTCAAAACTAGTAGGACCGTTTGGTTGAAGGCACAGTGGTACGTTGCAGGATCGACACAGCTATCGAGAGTGATGAACGTCTTTTCTAGCATTGCAAAGAGAGCATCTCCTGTACAGATCACCTCTCTGAAGTGGAGGAAGAGCGAAAATTTCAAGGTCATTTTTCTGTTCTAATGTGGGCAGTGGATATATAGAGCCTCTATCCACATATAAACCTTTCCAAAAACCTAAATAAAACCTTTTTTTTCATTGCACATTTACTTAATTCATTCAGATGAGAGAAAAGTATACTTAAGACTTGTCGAAATTTTTTCACAGATCAGGAATTTTATTTACAGTAATCAAAATACAATTTATAGATTTACACCGAAAAAACTGTTTCTAACCACCCATCAGAGGGCATGAAATGCAAAAAAAAAAGGTATCGAGCTGCCATCTGTATTGATTTTTATGCGTTTTAGCTTCAATTAACGCATGTGGATAGACTAAATATCCATCACCCACTTGGAGAAATTTTTTTATGTGGCTAGACCTATTAGCCACTGCCCGCGAAAGGGTTAAAGCCACATTTTTCGTGCAGTAACCTTGTATAAGAGTACTGTTACCTTCAATAATCAATATATCTGTAACACCTAAGATACTAGGTATGTGAATTTTTAATAGTTTATGAACACACCAGGGGGGGAGAATCATCGGAACTCAGTTAATTTAAACAAATAATTAAATATTAATAATTAATTGGGAAATTTTCCAAATTATGTCAACTGTTAAGTGATTAATTCTGCTAATATCTTTTAACTATTTTTTCTTCATGGTGAGTTTGTTTTTTCGCAAACTTTATTCTGGTCAGTTCTATTCTTGACAAACTGAGGAAGATCTCTCAGATCCACGATGGCCATCTCCACAATGGAGTCCATCACAATAGAGGCAAGGAGATTGCTGATAGACTGGCCAAAGAGGTTAGTGAGAATGAAACGGCTACTGGCACTTCGCCCACTTATCTAGAACCATACTTTAATGATGGTGTATCCCACCTACGCATCAATGGTACAGAGGAACATCAACTAGTTCTGCTGGAAATCAAATGTGACCGTGGTTCACAGACTGCTCTGGTTAGACTAATAAGGGTCTACTTAAAAAATGTCTTTCCTTTGAAAGTGGCAAAAAAATCCACCCCACTTGGTAAGAAAGGTTATGACCATCCAGCTTCACCGGATCACAATCTGCGATGCATCGGAAATTCTAAGAGGGGCTTAACATCCGATCTCCTCATTATTACAGATTTTTGATGGTCAGCAACCTTCTGGAGCTAATTTGATGCATGCCAAATTGTTCGAGGATAAGAAACAACTACTATTTTATAAATTTGCCATGTTCTTACGATTCTCTAGATCGATATCTATTAAATCTGGCTGAAACATTTTGCAACGTAATGAATATTTCCTCAAAACAACTGCTCTATCGGTAAACTCATCAAAATAAAATAAAAAAAAAGGGAGAGCGAAGTCTCAAGTAATGACCCAAACTCTTATTACAGGCTATCCGTCTTATTTAATACAAATTATTATGATTGGGTATTGAAGCGAATTCTCCCATTTTCCTGCACGCACCCTATTTGCGTAAAAATCCCCTCTCTCCCAAGGAAACTGAGAAGTAAAGAAATCAATGGAAGTGTGTATTTTCTGGTCCACTGGACACCCCTTCTCTGGTGGGGGTCCTTTTCAACCTCGGCTTCATTGCCCCCTATCACCACCGAAGCGGCTTAAGGATTGACAATTTGAGATCGCTTCATAACAGTGGTCGTTTTCTAGAGTGCAATTTATATTATTAACTGCTATACTTCATTCGTCGGATTAAATTTAATGACATCGCTGGCTAGGATTCTCATCTCGGATTGGATGATAAAATGGAAAACTATACTTTCAGACTTCAGTGATATTAAATTCGTTTCACAAATAAATTCACTCGCCTTATGCAATTAGTCGGACACGCCGGAAGACTGATTAAATTAGATTTAATAAAGCCAAATGAAGAAAGGCACTCTCGTTTCGTTTTGGAATTCCAAATGCAATCCATTAGTGAATGAATCGCTCTTGTTGCAGTGGAAGCGCTCTTCAAGGTTTATTCTCTTCAGAAATTTTGTGGTATTCGAGAGGTAAGGTTACTACAGGAACACTATTATATATTTAACGCATAATTTGGAGAAGAGCTCTTCATTTCTGGATATCGCTTTGAATCAATTTCTGGACTCTTGTTTCAATGCCACTGGTTATTAAATGTAAAATTGTGATTAGTTATTCGAGAACAGTGCCGTTCTCTTAAGATAGGATAAATGAACATATATGTATAGGAATTTTAGTCTAGAAAGGAGTAAGTTCAGTTTTGCTTGACAAAAATTGTGGGATTATTAAGTACTCCGTAAAGTGCTAATTGATAGATGCCAACCATCTTTAGGATTCGAGTTAAGAATC
Organism: Trichonephila clavipes; assembly: GCA_019973935.1. NCBI lineage: Eukaryota > Metazoa > Arthropoda > Arachnida > Araneae > Nephilidae > Trichonephila > Trichonephila clavipes. The sequence goes on from BMAU01018399.1 coordinate 1,071,889, forward strand.
CTGAATTATTTTTTTGTTCTTTAAAAGAAATAAAAGTAAATTACGTAAGATCTCAATTTTAAAAGGAGAAAAAATAAGGTATTAACTTTGCATCAAATTAAATAAAATTAAATTTTCTCTGTTATATGATAAGAAATGAATTTTTATTGAAAAATAAAAACCAAAAAGATACATGAAAAAGCATACGAAGAAAATGATAATGCAAAATTTTGATGTAACTAATTAATTTTGATGATGCGTTTTTTCTCTTCTAATTACATGATTTTAGTGCTTGTAGTAGCTGCGTAGAAGTTCCATTTCAGGTTGTTCCTTATATAATAAGGATTTCTTTTAATTCATATACTTCACTCCCACATCTTATAAAGAAGTCAAAGGAAAAAATATATTACAGGGTAATACCTATTAATATTCTATCCTCTATAAGCTAGGCATAATATTATTAAATTAACTTTTCAAACATTTTTAATGGAAAAAGCAAATTGTGGTTTCCGTAAAGTTTCAAAAGTAACTGCAAAATAGTTATGAACTTTCTTAAAAGTGTGTCTTGAAATAAGTTTTTTATAAGCGTGCCTTTTTCAAAGAAAAAATCCCCTGTTTATCTTTCTTAGGGAATAAACTTAAATTTTTTTTAGCATTTTTTAAGTAAAAGTTTGCATACCAAACCACAAAGTTTTGAAGAAATGTTAAGAAAAACTGGTCAAAGTTATGCATTTTCATAAAGTTCGTATACAATAGGTACGTTAAGAAAATAGACAAAAGCAAAGCAGTTGCAACTTAAAAAATTATCTCAAGACATGGCGGCAAACGCACTATATTTGAACAAGTTTAGTCTCTGCATTTGAAACAACTTAAAAACTGGTCAAAATAATCATATTTAGGTTTGGCATTCATGGGTACAATATTTATGCTTCAAGTATGTGTCACGTCATAAAAATTATCTATGTTCAAAAACTAATTATTACAAGCAAGCTGGGTACAGAACGCAGTTTTTTTCGTAATATAGGAAAATAATTCATTTACTCTCCCCAAACACTAAAAATCACCAAATGTCCAACAGTAATTAAGATACTTATTAAAAGAGTTAAATAATTACGATATGTGTAAAAAAAGTTTCCACTTTTCAGACTAAATATTTTTATATTTCTACTCCATTTATTTTGCTCTTATTGTACAGCATCAATTATTAATTACGATATATTTAATTAAATTTGCAGCATAATTATGCATCCCAATTAAATCCCAGGGTAGTAAAACGCTATTATAATTAGTTTGTAATTAACTTAAAGCATATTATTTTCTTCCCATACTATCGGTAACTAACACTTGTTAACACTTCAACTTCCATTTTCCCACTGGATTTGCTTTATGAGAATATCCGATTGCAATTAACATGTATGATCTTTCTGCAGATGTAATTCTAATGATACTTCCAACGAGGCTTTAAAAATTTACCTCTTGTCGGTAACAAAACATTTTAGCCCGTCCATTCCAATCTTCATCAGTCTCACAAATTGATTCCATTTAACCGTAGAGTGAATACTAAAATAAGGCTCTAAGGGATTTCCGAGTGGCGCCTGTATTTCAGAAAAATAATGCTTCAGACGCCACCTCCAATTAAAGCCTGGTTTAAGTGGCGACAGACTACTAAAGGGCTGCTTTACCATCAGGGACTACTCTAGTACAGCATTTCGTCTTCCTGCTTTGCTGAACATAAATGGAGAAATTACGATCGGCAGTCACTTCCGTCTCTGCAGGGTTAAAACACTTTGGATAAACTGAAATTTGAATACTTCCTTCGTAATGTTTTTAAGAGGAAATTGCTTACGATTGAGCTATAATCTTTTAAAATAGTATTACTACCATAGACTCTGAATTGAGGATTCTTCATCAGAAGTAGGTTTCAGGGGAACACCTAATAGATTGTGAAAAGTAAATTCATTAAAGGAAATAAGTTTAGTGGAAAAAAGAATTGAGAATTGAACTCTATAGGGGAATTGAATAATATTTAAAGGAAAATAAAATATTGGAATTGTGAGGGAAGAGTTCTGAAACATTCCGTCATTGTGAATGGTATTTATCGTAGAAATGATTTCTAGTTTTTGTGAAAAACGAATTTTGAAATGATTACAAAGCCGTCACGACAAATATTGAAATTGGAATCAGTTCAAAGAAATTTACGCTGTAATTCTCTCGATCACTTCCGTCCTCTTTATTATGAAATATCAATTTTAAGATCTTCTGAGAGGAAAAATTACGCAATGAATTTTTAAAAAAAATATACTATGTATATATATACTATTTGGTTTATTCGTTTGCTACTATTGATTCTATTCGATTTTTTAATTTACGGCACAATCTGAAATTAGATTAATCATTTTTGGCCGTAGGAGTGAGCAGTAATTTATGCCTTTTCCTTAAATGTAAAAATATTCACGCTTTATTTCATTGATTTAGTATACATACATATATAATTATACTTAACTGCATAAGGTATTCGACTACGTTCGCAGCCCTGACTTTAAAAAAGCGCATAAATGGATAATTTTCATGATATTTAGTATCACTCAGATTAGAATACATGCATAAAATTGTTTTAAGAACATTTTGACAAAAAGAAGAAAAAAATATTTATATATAATATTTTGGCAAAAAATTAACTTAGAATAATCTTTTTTCCAAATGTTCTCCTTTTGTGAAAAATGGTTCTATTATAATAATATTTTGCCTGTATATAGCTCAGACCTCCCTACAGAGTCTCAACTATAATTTTTGAAAAATTCACATTATTTTCAAGAGTTCTCACCAATTGAAATAATTATTGGCGTTTTTTTCTTAAAATTGCTCCCCTCTGTAGTCATAAAATATGAATATATATAAACCCTCTTCTAAGTTATTTATTTCAAAAATTCTAGTTGAGCCTCTGTAGAGAGGTCTGGGCTATATACAGGCAAAATATTATTACAATAGAAGCATTTTTCACAAAAGGAGAACATTTGGAAAAAAAGATTATTCTAAGTTAATTTTTTTGCCAAAATATTGTATTTAAATAAATTTTTTTGTCAAAATGTCCTTAAAACAATTTTATGCATATGTTCTAATCTAAGTGATACTAAATATCATGAAAATTATCCATTTATGCGCTTGTGCCCAATCACGGTTCCGAACGTAGTCGGATACCTTAAATATAATTGTTAGTTTTAAAATAATTTTGAAATTGGAAAAAAAAATTTTTAACACAACATTAAATGGTTGCTAACTGGTTGAAATAAAAAAGAACAAAAAAAAAAAAAAAAAAAAAATGTAAGTTTAAATGAATCGTAGATGAAAATATTTTCTATTTTTTTTATTACTCAACTTTATCTTTTAAATACGATGTATTTTGTTATGTGTATATATATATATATATATATATATATATATATATATATATATATATATATATATATATATATATATATATATATATATATATATATACGTATATATACGATTATATATATATTCTTTTTCGTACTTAAATCCTTCTGTTTTCTTTTCTTGGAAATTGACACAAAAACCATTGACTTTTCCATGTATGTGCTTACGAATATAATTAATATATCACATTATATATCTAATTATAGTTGTCCGCCGGTGATTTCGTGTTAAGTAGTTACCGATGTTAAGCTTTTGTTTTCTACTACCTTTTATTTCTATCAGAGGAACTTAAGCTGCATGCAAAATAATTTATATCTTGCTTATTATCACATCTCATGCTGTACAACGTTAATATATTAGCCTTTTTTTCTACTTGTAATAGGGCCGAAAAGAATGCTAGTATTAATGCCGTTAAAAATAAATGTTAGATGTCAAGACAATTAAGCCTGTTTAAAAATCGCCGAATCTAAAAACAAAGTAACAATAATAATTACTTGTAGAGTATTACACACGCATGGAGAGAGAGATTATCACAAGAATTTAATTTTTTTAAAAACTTAGACAGTGACTATGTCAATGATTGACAAACATTTTTAGAAAAGAACCTTAAAAAGGGAATTATTGTTTTCTTTTTGGTAGGTCAGTATAAATAATTAATTTAAAATTAAATGCAATAAATTTGAAAAAATGTTTTGAATATTTTATATCAACGCGGTAAAAAAAATAATGTGCATTTCTTTTTCTTTTTTTTTTTACAATTTTATTTAAATCAAATATTATGCAAAGTAAATCATTTTATAGCTTAATATAATTAACAAATAAGCATTTTTCAATAATTTTTATCCATATATATTAAGATAGGAACCACAATTTAATCAATTTATACGTAATTTTTCACAACTATGTTTTGCATATGTCAAAAAAGTTCGAAATTCGAAGGAAATATTTTCATATGCAAGAAGTAGAAACATAATTTTAAATAAATATTTAAAAAAAAACGCTGAAACTGCAAATCTCTATACTATTGTATTAAATCTGGCTTTCCGTATAAACGGGGAGGGAGGGAACATAATTTCTCCATCCCTAGTTTATGTAATTCTCAATTTTAATAATCCTAAAAATGATTAAATAAAAAAAAATGGATCTTCATTCTTCAAATTTATTTATTTTTGCTAAATTCTATCGATATGGTCAATTAAAGCTTTAATATAATAAACGTAAGAGGAACTTTAAATATTATATTGTATGGTATTGTTTCCTTTAACTTAAATAACATGCGATACTTTAAAACGATGCAATAATAATAAATGTATAGAAATATTTTGAAAAACGCTCGAATTATAATTTTGATATCAGTAATAAAGAGTGTTTTTTTTCCAGGTATAGAAGTTTAAGTTGGCATTACTTTCCTAGATGGCGACCGATTTAACAGCTGTCAAGTGATTTATTCTCAGTTTGGTTTGGCAATTCATCATGAATAGACTCACGCCTGAACAACGCTTTCAAATTGTGCAATTTTATTTCGAAAATAATGGTTCTGTGCGGAATACGTATTCCCGATTTTCATAAGCGAATTTTGTTTAGCGATGAAGCGCACTTCTGGTTGAATGGCTACGTCAACAAACAAAACTGCCGCATTTGGAGTGAAGCTAATCCACAAGTGTATGTCGAAACACCGTTACATCCAGAAAAACTGACTGTTTGGTGCGGTTTATGGGCTGGTGGAATAATTGGTCCGTACTTCTTCAAAAACGACGAAGGCCACAACGTTACAGTCAATGGTGATCGGTATAGATCCATGATTACTAACTTTTTCATTCCTGAATTGAACAATCATGATGTCCAGGAGCTGTGGTTCCAACAAGACGGCGCAACATGTCACACAGCTCGTGCCACAATCGATTTATTGAAAGACACGTTTGGTGACCGCCTAATTTCACGTTTTGGACCTGTGAAATGGCCTCCAAGATCTTGTGATTTAACACCGCTAGACTATTTTCTGTGGGGCTTCGTAAAGTCATTGGTCTATGCGGATAAGCCACAAACGCTTGACCATTTGGAAGACAACATTCGACGTGTTATTGCCGATATAAGGCCACAAATGTTGGAAAAAGGTCATCGAAAATTGACGTCCAGATTGGACTACATCCGAGCCAGCCGTGGCAGTCCTATGCCAGAAATCATATTTAAAATGTAATGCCACAAGATTATCTTTCGAATAAAAAAAATTCATGTCAATCGAATAATACATTGTTGTTTTATTGCAATTTAAAGTTCTATACCTCTTAAAAAAACACCCTTTACAAGCTAATACTATTAGCATTTAAAAAATAATTTATTTAAGATAAAACTGTCAAACGCTCTTTTCTATTGCTTTGCAACTATTGTAATCGAAGTTTTTAGACAAAGGGTGTGTTTATCATTAAAAAATTAATTTCGAATACGAGAATGAATTTAAATGAATACGAGGTTTGCTCCGAAAAGGAAATCGAGAACAATGAACAATTGCACAATCGTATGTGAATTTCTTGGTATGCATTTTGTGCAAAACCCATCTATTCATCTGAGAGGTTACTTAAAAAATACATGCACACAAAACATAACTGAATTTAAGTCTTTTGGATAGGGAAAAGTCTACTCGTAAATAAGACATGTCTAGAATGTAACGGTAGAATGCATCTTGTGTCAAACTTTTTTTAAAGTTTTGGTTAAACTGCATTTTATAAACCGATTAAGCGTGAAATTGCCACTTTAAAAGGTCTTTCAGCGCCTAAATACTCCGTAATGCGCTTGAACTCTGACCTCCAAATCGTACTGTTCCTGTTTTTGGTGCCCTACAAACCCACATATGTATACAAAAGCTTCAAATTTAGAACTCAACGCGTATCTAACATTTAGTCAATTTCAATAATGAATGTGTTCTATGGAAAGGGCGTCGACAACTGAAACAACCTTTAATAGGGCTGTGGCTTGAGAATTAGAAAGAAAATTGCATATTTTGAAAGGCTGGAATATTACCTTTTGTTTTCGGATATCTTAATGGTAAAACTATGAACTAAGCTATGCGCAATGACTTGTTGCGTTGGGTGCTTTGACAAGTGTGATCCAGGTTCTCGAGTAAATTTTTACCTTCTTATATCTTACATTCTTTTAATATAAACAAGTTTCTGAATGTGATTAATTTGTAAGTATTTGTACTAGAAACAAGTCGCGTTAACCTCTTTTATCATATAATGTGATCTCTTTTAAGTTTTATCTTTCTTTCTATCTTGTAGTTCACTCAAAAAAGAATTACCCAAAGATGAATTATATCAACGAGAGATATCATCAAAAGCCTATTTCCCGCTTTTAAATGAATATCTATCTAAAAGAGGATTTTATATCTTTTATGAACCAACACTTATTACCCACCGGAAAACAAGCTAACAACGTACTAAAAACGAATGAAGCTACATGACGAATGAAGTATATAGCTACAATGAACCACTGTTAAAACATTCATCTAAGACAAGTTGTTAATTTGTTGAAACACATTGTGCATTATTGTCTGTGATTCATTGATTATCTTGATTCACCAAAACACATCCTTCATCTCATAGTTCCTCTATTTTTATTTTGTTTTAAAGGCATGGTTATATATGAAATTAATATTAATACGATTGTGTTTGAGAGTTCTTGATGCGTGCGCATAATTACTTATTCTTCTTCAGCTAATTTAATTTTCTGAAAAATATCGCATTACTGGTCTTCATGTCATTTATTATTTAGTATACTTTTTTCTGGAGATTGAAGCATGAATGATATGATTTTATTGCAACGGTTCTTATAAGATTTTGGTTAATACACACAAACTTATCTAACTGGGTGGGTTCAGCTTACTTTATTTGTTTCGAATATGCATCACAGTATATGTAAATATGGGGACTAAAAATAGATAGATGGTGATTATGATTATACTGTTCTTTATTTCTTGAAACTGCGAAAAAATCAACCTCAAATGTTGTAAAAATGATGCAAAGCAAAATTATTGGCATATCCTTGGTAATAAAATGCATTTTTTTCGAACTTTTTTCAAAAAAATAGCAGAAAGAAAAAACAATGTAATATGTTTAACTTAAAATATAATCTCTTGATTCCCCTCCAGTCTGCTATATATACCACGCATATAAAACTTTTTCAAATGTAAAATTTTGAACCCATCGAAAAACCATCAAGACTTATAGTATACCAAAGGTACATATCTTAATCTGTCCGATTGAATTTTAATATATTCATTGACTTCATCCCCTATTCATATCGGCAGTATTAAAGAAATAACTAAAGACTCTCAAGCTGAATTGCCTATCGATCGTCATTATATCAAAAACTTTCATTTTTCATTCGGTGAAACAAATGACAGCCCAAACTCATTACCGACACAGAAAACAAACCTCTGAATCACTTCCAAGACCTGATAACAAAAGACGAGGAATCTTTGAAAACTTCATCGATGTATACGTTAATGATCTTCACCCCTCCGAATATATTATATCCCTCTTATGAATTGCTAAAGTAAATAGATTGCTATCTTCAAGTAGGCGATGGTATGTTTCAAGTACGCTGGAAGCTTTGACTTACATCATCGAACATTAAAGGAGGTTCTTTCTAAGAGTTGATACCACTTTGTCAAACTGGGATGGGTATCAAGAAATCAAGACGTAATCTTGGGTGATAGATGAGTTTAAGGGGATTTTTATTGAAACTTATACCTTATGATGGTTATCTCTGAAAGGGGGGTGATATATTTTTTCCCACATAATTTGATTTTCATAGAAGTTTTAGGTATTGACAGAAAGTTTTGAATGATGTCATGCAAGTAAGAAACTTTTAGATTTCCGATTTTTTACAAAAATCCTTTAAATCCCATTTTTATAGAATTATAGCTTTTGTATTATTAGAAGATATTTTGTTTTCTAAGAATGATTTATTTCCAGGAAACTTTTTTTGCAGCATGTTTTAAAAAAAATGTCCAATTCTGTATTGTAAAATTCGGTTCTTTGCCGCTGTGGAAGGATTCCAAACATATTAGCTGAATTTTAAGCACTTTTTCGCAAGCTATAATTGTTAGGGAAAAAAAATGCTAAATAACCCTCATTCTCCTCCCAAAGCAGTTCATGTAAAATTTTAGAAACTTAAAATAGATAATCAATATATCTATGTAAATTATTAGTAAATATATTATATGTACACTATACCGGTTTGTTCCTGAGAAATACAATCTACTTGAGGATCCAGTGTTTCTATTAAAAAGGGGAGGGGAATTAGTGTCATTTTCCGTTTGTATATTTGAAAGTATAATCATATACTGTTATATTCTGTACAGAACACTGACGATATTTTAATCATTTAGCATTGTTTTTTTAGAACTGCAAGTTCTATGTAAAAGAAACTATCTTAAAAAATACATTAATTTAATACACATAATTCTTAATTTAGAGCTTTTATTAGCCTGTCTTCTGTAACTATTTTTTAAGTATGAATGGTGCAAGAAATTATACAGAAAACACATGAAGAATGCTAAAGGCTAGAAGAAATTTGACTTTTTTCAATTAACCGATTTTGTGATTTAAAAACTAATGTAATTTATTTAAAAAAAATATTAGTAAAAAATACAATGGAAATCATATTTTTTAAATCAGTACTTACACATACAGAATTTGCATTGGACATTATTCATGCCCCTGTAAGCCACACAGAAACAACATCCCGTTACTTATCCTCCTATTTCAGCTACTTATCTTCGATTATTTAAATATTATTACAATATGTAAAAGAGATTACGGTGGCTAGTCGTTGGCTTTTTATTCAAACAGAACTGTTTCCAGGGGAAAAAAATATTTCTTTGGAGGGGGTATCATTATTAATCTTAAATTTTATACATAATGGCAACATGTTTTATAGATCATGATCACTATCAACGGTATTCATCAAAATTCTAAGAAATTTTGTTTAAAAAAACGTTTTTAAATGGTAACACTGAGAATCTTAATCTAGATCTACTATTTAAAATTTTTCAGTTGCAGCTTCAAGTACTGAATCTGATTAGAAAACTAAGGTGGAGCTTCTAAGGATTTCATTTATTTCGTATCCAGAGTTCATTCTTTGTATAGAAAGAAGTACAAAAGAGGGGAGGGGGTAATTTTTTAACCCGTGTAAGAACATTAAGATATTATTCTACTAGGAATGAAACATTAAAAGAGGTTTCCTATTCTTGTATTTAAAAAACCGGTTAACTCACAGATAAATGAAAGAAACCTCACTTTTTGAAGATTCAAAACATAGATATTTCGGGGATACTTCTGGAATGTGTCTAGAACAGCGTTTCTCAAACTGAGGTCCCGCATTCTAGGGGCGTAATAATCCTACATGGAGGACGCGAGCATATCGAAAAAAATGAAACAAAAGATTATTTTAAAAACTTGTTAATTTACTGAAATATAGCAAAACAAAATACATTCTGCGATAATAAAAAATAAAATACACATTTACACTGATATAATACACTTATAAATGCATCAGTACTGCACAATGTATTTGTGTGTGATAATTATATATAATTTAACAATACTAAGTTAAGAATAATTTAATAATTACGTGTGACCCCATGGACATTTCATTAAATTATATGCAAAATGTAACACTTATCTTTATAATTTGTACAATTTATAATTTACGTCAAAGTAGTTTATTATTGAATTCAATACATTATTATTGTATGGATGGGGAGGGGATGAAAATTATGATTGAAAATTGGATCGCAAATATTGAAAGTTTGATTGAGTGAATGAATGTTAACGTCACACTGTGTGTGCGTGTTTAGCAACTCGACAGCTTTTGGCGATGGACCTTGTAATTTTGAGCCTTTGAAAGTTGAAGAAGCACTGGTCTAGAATTCCGAACTTTGAATATGCTCCAAGCAAATGAAAGTATTAAAAATTCTTTATAATTTGACCACTTCCGAGTGTCTGAGATGGAAAATCTCGTACTGTTATTTACCAGCATGCTCCTATCGAGAAGTATACTGCATTTGAAGGGGAAAAAAAACCCCTTCAAACCGCATTTTTTCTTTTAAGCATTACGTCTCACTTTCTTAATTCTTTAATGCTGTTTTCTTCTGAGAATTTTTTCCCTTCCTTCGTTCATTCCATTTTCACGCATAAACTGAAATTAGAGATTACTCTCCATTATGTCTCGGTTTCCCATCGCTTAATTAAATCATTTCACGGGTGATTTTCAACGGCTAAAACCTTCATTTATGGGTTTAAATCGCTCGCCATCCAAATTGGTTTTGTGTGTGTAGTACTACACCGCAATCAAAGTGCGTAACGCCCACTACTTTTCCTGCGATCAACGCTGTAAAATAGCAGACTCTTGATTGGAAAAATGCTTTTGAACTTTTCTTTGGCTACGCTTTGACGAAGATGAAATCCTTCTTCAAGGGTGCAGCGCAATTGAAAAGCTCGATTACCGCAAATGTGGAGGATGCGGCGTAAACATTAATTTTCTCATCCACCTCAAAACAAAAGACTTTTTCCCACCATTTCTCAATCCTAGGGGAAAGAGAAACAAATAGATTTTTAATTAGGAAGACTAACGGTGTGATGAAGTAAGGAAGAGGGAGACAAGACTTGAGGGGGGTTCAATCTCCCTACCCGAGACTGTCTTCAATAAACACTCTTTGATAATTTTTTTAGATTTTTTTTCTGCCAATTCTTTCTGAGAGAAGGAGTAATGTGAATTCACTTTTTAGGGAGAGGAAAAATTCTATATCCTTCAAATAATTGAAAAACTGTGTAGGCAGAGGTGAATTTATTTATCTTTTTTTTTTCCACAGTCAAGTTTTTGAAGGGATATCAATCGATGTCGAGGGATACTGATCTAAGGCTAATGCGCGTATCATTGTTGGGCAGAATCAATGCCTGTTTGTAGAGAGATAAATGGAAACTGCAGTAAGGGTGGGAGAGTCAGGTGTATATATACTCTTCCCTCTCTCTGTTAACTCCTTTCATTCAGTTTCACATAAAAATAAACGTTAGATTATGTGTATATATGGAAATTAGAAGTGTGCCTTCCAGGCCTTTACTCGACGCACGCTTTGATATACCTGCTAAGAAATTTAATGGGAAGGGGGAACGCTAACGCTTTTTCCCTCTTCAATTATGAATCCAACTAATTTATAAGACGATTAATGTACATCCGTTCGTTGTGTGATGGCTTTATCAAAACCTTTGGGAGTAATTGAAAAAAGAAGTCCTCCGAGAATTTTTGTTTGTTTTAGTTAGTTTCTTTTCTCTATCTTTTTTTTTCTTTTTATAATTTAATAATCAGTGTGTGAAATTTATGCAGTTGCTATTAAGAAATCATTTATTCAAATTCCTAGAAGTGAGTTTAATTGCCTTTGAGGTGATATCCCGATGATTGGAACTATCGAATTAAATTGCGCTTATTCAATCTTAGCAAATTTCATTTTAAATAATGAATACATTATATCAAAAAATTGCCCAGTCATAAATTGCATGGAAATAGATTTTTATTTAACTTTTACTATACACAGTTTTTGTGAAGCAATTTTTTTTAAAAAAAGTGTGACGAAAACTTAGCGCATTTGATGGTAAAGTAAATAAATTGCATGTGTATGGATCTTGAAAAACTCATGATTGGTTAATACATGATCAGTAAAAGAAACAGGAGTTACTTCTGAATCTAAAAACTACCACTTTGTGATCCGATGCTTAACTTGTTTATAAATGAATAAATATTTATTAAATAAAATTAACTGCTCACACACAATTTTTTTTAATTGGAGATTTTAAATGATCACTTTTTGACTACTTGTTGCTAAAAGGGATTTATGTGAAAACAGTTCTTATAACTATTTTCCTGATTGTTAAGGTAAAATTTAAAATAAAGCTCTCGATCCTTTGATTCTAAAACTAATATTATACCTCTTCTTCTCATGTGTAAATAAGAAATACCTAAATACTTTTAATATGTATAAATGTCATCTATTAGCTGGCGTAGTGTACAATCCATATTTAATGGAAGAAAAGTATAGAAAACATAAAACATAAAATAAAATTTATGTAAAATGCTATTAATTTTTTAAAAAACTGGTCATCCGTTATTTGTATACTCCATTTTACTATGGAATTTAGCTGCAGTAATGTGCAAACATTCTTTAAGCACACTAACGTATAACTGAACATAAAAAACGATGTACATTTATGGTAATAAACATGGGTTATTATTTCTTCCAGTTTTTATAATGTTTCGTTTATGGATTAATCATACTGGTGAGAGTTTCAAAGAACTAACTCAGGTGTAATCACGCGCGAAATATTTTATCTGGAATATTATTATTTCTGCAGATTAATAACCCTTCCTTACTTTTTTTTAAATAAAATATATGTTGATTGCAAATCAGAATTTTCAGCTACTTATGTATATATGATGCTCAAAACTGAAACAAAAAATATTCAAAATATTATATTCTAAAATTTAAGTAATCGCAAATAACTAAATTGGATCAAACCTTTTCAATTTTGATATATGTGTGTTAAATTTAATTTTCTTAAAAATAGTTTGTGTGACATTTTGACGCATTATCTGCATTGTCTAAGGCCGTCTTTTGTGGTTTAAGCATATTTTAAATAAAATAACCTAACCTTCCTGAATTTAAATGAACAAAGAATTATGCAAACTTTAAAAAAGTACTAGAAAAATGATGTCACCTGTAAAAAGATTTTGATCTTGAATGATAGGCGGATCCAAAAAAGTTCTTGTGAGGACTTAGGTCTATATGTCAATGTCAAAATTCTTGGAATTGTATGTGATAAGCAAAAAGAAATGTATGCTAACTCCTTTGTTTGGCAAGATTGCACTTGCACCTGAATTTACTCCTTTCAGTTATCATGTGCCTTGAACCAGTTATCTCCATGTTATCTATACTCTAAAGGAAATTTTGACATGCTGTTATCAGTGTTCAGTATTTAAATTATTACTGATTTGTGTGTATTTCAACAAGACACTTCATGTTTTTTTTCGTACGGTAACCATACGGATTGATTACAAACGTCAGGTACAACGTGTCGTGTTAACAAAAAACAAGAAGTGCACCTCTCGTTATTTTTAGAAATCCTCTCTTTATTTTCAGCAAAAATGAACGTTACGGGAAGAGGGGGGAGGGACCTCGTGTAAAGCATTCAAGAAGAAAATTGACCGTGCCTTTGCTGTTACAATACCTCGTTATTTTGCATGCATTATTTGAGCTGTCAGAAATGCTATAAAATCGACAAAACAACACGAAAATCTTTGTTTGAAGCTAGTTATTAAGCTGACATAGAGTAAAGAGAGGTACCAGTGTATGAAATTATGTGCATGAATTTATTCAAATATTTTGGTTTTGCATTGTCTTATAAAACCAATTTGGAGAGCGCCAGCTTCTTTGTAGTAAAATCTTATTTCTTCGTGAAAAATGACTTCCTGACTGAAATGTGATATACCCTCGTTTTTATTGGGAATAGCTAGAATTTCCAGGTACATTTTTAGTAATATTTGCAATATTTAAAAAAATTATTAGTATCCTAGTATATATGATTAATGAGCAAAAATATAATTCTTGTATAAAAATAATAATGCATTCAAATTGTTCGGATTTTATCACTGTTAGTTATTTTGATTTAAATGTTAATTTGAGCAAAAATATAATTCTTGACGTACTATTTTTAACGTATAAAAATAATAATGCATTCAAATTGTTTTGATTTATTTCCGTTAATTAAACGCATATAAAGAAACGCTGAAGGTGCTACTTTTTGATTCTGTCGGTATTAATTATTTTGATTTAAATGATAATTTAAATAAAGTACGTGAAGGTTGAGATATTTTTGTAACTGATTGTAAGTGATCTGGCAAATACATGCAATATAATTGATAAAAGCTGACATGATATATACCAAAAATTTACATTTAAGCCTTTGTAAAATGTAATGAAAACTTAATTTGTGGTTGCAGAGGCATACGTCCTTTTAATGGAATGTTTTTGAAACAGCTACTTCAGCTCTTTTAAGTATTAAAAAATGTCATTTGATAATTGAAAAAAAAAAGAAAAACAAATTTTTTTTGCATCAGTTTGTATATAAAAGATTTTTTTTTAATGAAAGAAAAATCAACAACCGTTATATAATTAAATCGGCAAAAGACAAAGAGAGATAGAGACTTTTGTGTACTGCCGAAGGACAAGAACGTGTGTATTATGTACATAAACGATGCCTTGAAAAAAAAATTGACTTCTAAAAAAATTCTATTTAAAACACGCTTAAAGTTAGTAAACAGTTTAGAGAAGAGTCCTTTGTTATCACAATTTCTTCTAGTATTCAAAATTGTTGAATAAATTAATAGTTATCTCAGTCCTGAATAATTGAAAAATGACTGTCAATAGATAAAAACTGTAGTTAATATAAATAAAAAGATGTCGCTCAAGAAACATCCAGTTGAAAAACTATTCTCCAGTCTAGAATAGAAGTCTTAAGAAAATTAAAGCAAATACTTGAATGTATACTGCGTTTCTGGTTATTATTTATATTGAACGTTTTTTTTTATTTTTAAAGCATAATTTTGATGCTCTAATGCAGTGGTCTTCAAGCTTTTTGACTTATGGTACCCCTAGAACCAGTGGCGCTCACGGAGGGAAGGTTTCCGGGTCCAGACCATCCATAGTGCTTGATTTTTTTATTTATAATCCTATATATATATATATATATATATATATATATATATATATATATACACGTAAAATTTATTTAAGTATTTGTAACTATAACACTTTATTTTTTACTGTTCTTTGTTCCCCAAATAAGAAAATCAAAAGAATACTTTGGGTGTCATATTGAGGTATGATACGAGAATGATAGATATCTGACCCTGGACCCCCTTCCCCTAGAAAATTTTTTGTGTCTGCTACTTACTGCCTAGGACTAAAAGATGTTTTCGGGCAACCCAATTCCGCTTTCTCTTTCTCTCTCTCTCTTTGAAGAATATATCTTACAATAATATTCAAAGTAGATCAACATGTTATATGTACTTTACATAAAAACGATTAAAAAGTATTATATTTGTTATTAAAATTTTTTATATAATGTTAATATAAATTACTCATGAATTATGTTGATTTTTTCTCCAGGCGTCACCAACACATACATTATAATTAGTAACTAAAATGCATGCGTGTATTTTTTTATGGATCTGTCAAAGTTTACGTCTATAAAAATTATCTCCAATTGCATTTCATTTGCTTGTTGTATATTTTTGTTTTTATAGCCAATCACGCAGAGAAATATTTTTCACCAAAATAAATTGTTGAGAACGGCATTCAAATGTTTATAGCTGTGTGAGAAATCCTGTGCATTTTGCATGAATTCGCCGCCCAAAATATAGTAGCTTAAATTTAGCTTACTTTTTGCTTAAATTTAAATTTTAACATCGAATCTGTTGATATGCCGATAACCAGTTCCCTGTCCTTCATTATAGGTGTTTTTTACCACAAATGGAAAAAGGTGCATTTTTTTATTAGAAAACTATTTAGTTTTGCAAAACTTTGTTGGCATAAAATTATTTTGACGAACCCAGGATTGTATAAGCAATATATTCACATTATAGTATATGCAGTACTTACAATGAAAAACGTTTTAATATTTTTTATTATATTATAATAAAAGTTAATAAAATATGACAAAATAAAGGTATTATGTATAATGAAATTTGACTGGGATGAGCTTTAGAAACTTGTAATAAATTTTATTCTGACTTGTGGAACCCCAGGGTCCCAAGAAACACAGTTCAAAGACCACTGCTCATATACAAAAATCGAATATATCTGTTTGTAATTGTGTCTTATTTCTTTTTTTAAAGAACTTAAATTACCATTTAAAATCCATTACTGAAATTATTGAGCTATAGCTTCAGACGGTGATTTCAAAGGTATTAATTTCCCAACTGTATGAATAAAAATATATTTTACTTCTCATTTGTGAGTCATTCATCCCGTTTACCTCTGAATAACTTTTGCTGTCTGCTTTCCTTGCAAAACTTCATCAATTAGCATTTAGGTAATAAGATTTAATTAGTTAAATTTATCGTCACGCTTCAGACAGGGCACATTGGGCAGACAAATTTTCTGTTTCTTTAACCTAAGGGACTCGCAAATTCACGAAATGTTATAGACGGTTTGTTTATGAGGTAATTTTACGGGTTGTGTTCATGACAAGCACATTAAAAATGTTTTACTGTTTTCTTCACAATTTATTAAGGGTAGCCAATTTTTATTTTGAGTGTTATGTTTGAACAATAGTGTTTTGTAGTGGATGATATTTTGAGTGTCTTAAAAATTTTGTGTTTTTAAATTTAATTAATATTTTTTTCTCGACTGAAACAGCCCACATGCTTATTTTTGCAATTCTTTGAGTTAATTGATCCACTTTCGAAACGTGTTATACTGTGCTTCCAAATTGATTTTCAATGCTCTTCGTCATCATTTTCTTTTACTGATCAGTCAATACGTATATCACGTTTGTTTTGACACCGTGCGTATTTTCATCAGTAATTATTT
The DNA here is from genome assembly GCA_019973935.1 of Trichonephila clavipes. Lineage (NCBI taxonomy): Eukaryota > Metazoa > Arthropoda > Arachnida > Araneae > Nephilidae > Trichonephila > Trichonephila clavipes. The sequence continues at coordinate 1,088,951 of BMAU01018399.1, forward strand.
TTTTATCTTTGAAGGATGTATTCCATTGCTAATTTGTATCATTTTAGAATGAGGTTTATAAATTTAGATTTCATTATGTATTATATATGGAGGGGGAAGTGATGTTTTTCCATATGAATTATCAATTAACTATCCGTACTAATACTTATATATTGTTAATATTTTTAATTCCCTTATACGTTATAAAGAACGTCGGATAAGGTCTAAAAATTTTTAAAGAATGATAATTTGCTTGTATTTTTTATATCAATCTCTCTCTCAGATTTTATTATATATTGAGATATTTTTATGTCGATATAAATGTAAGAGGTTTTAGATGGTTATTCAGTCGGTATTTGTTAAAAAACATTTCTACTCGCGTATTCCCTAAATTTTTAGTCTAGAATCAGAGATAAGACCTATGCAAAAAATTACAATGCATACATATTTTTTCACTTTCTATCGAGTCATGCGAATTTCGTAAATGGTTTACTCCCAACTTCAAGACATGGAGGCAAATATAATCAATCTGCCTGCGAAACTCAATTTTCAGAATGAAAAATGAACCTCATCTCTTAACATAAAAATAATGAAGAAAATGCCTATCGACTTAAAAGGGATGATGGGACTCATCCATCCATGTTACGATGGAGGTTCATATCATTCACCACCATGTCAATGATTTTTTTCATTCATTCTTTTCATTCTTCTTTAAATTTTTTTTTCTTCTTTCCCGAAATACTCGCGCATGGATAAAGAGTTAGTGAAGCGCACATGCCTTTGACGTGTGCAATTGAATATTATGTTTCTTATCGCTAGGCGTTTGATACATGTATAGTTAATGACGCGTTAAGCTTCAACCTTATTACATTTATTTTTTTGTTTCAACATTCCCTAACAGAGTGATTGCAAAACTGTGTCTAAACAATTCCGTGCCTGAGGAACAGCTATGCCAGTCTTCGAGAATTTGCGTTATGGACTGGGGCTAAGTCTTGGAAAAGTTCCCAATATACTAATACACTTTAATAAAATAGTTTAAAGCTTGTTTCGCTTTTTGTGATGGTTTGCCTGGATACGCAGTTCGATTGAATAATACAGTCGCAGAAAGAGATTTTGATTACAGAAACTGGTATATACCAGTTGATGATTTGCTAGCTCGACGATTTATTAAATGACCTTTTAGTCATGGTCATCTGATAAATTGATGAGTCAAATGCAGTATGATTCAAAGTAGATATTATGCGATGGTTATCTTTTCAAGCATTCGTTTTCAAAACATTTCTAAAAGCGATGATTGGGAAGATGCTCAAATTACGCGTAGATGTGGGAGCATGTTGGGCTTTAGTGTATATTTTTACTTTCATACTTGTTAATTTTAGATTTATATGTTTTCTGTCAAGTGTTTTTAGTTTTAGTATAAAACAGAGAAGGTAAAAAAAAATCTGACCTAGAAATTAAAACAAAATGGCTTTATATCTTTAAAAAGACCATCGTATAGTTTTTGAGAGTCTAGGTAATTTATTATTAGATGTCTTAAAGATGAATAAATAAGTGCTCTCTGTGCAGATATTTTTATGTATTTCTTTTGGGTTTTTGGGTTTCTACACATGTATTTTTAGGAAAATATTTAGCACCTATATAAGTAATCACAATAAATATCTTCAAACACCAAGAGGAAGAATTGTTAATTGTGCATCATGTCAACTTCTTGTTTGTTTTTCAGCACTTTTCATCAAATATTAGAGAAAGTAAGATTAGCACCGGAACTGTTTGTAAATATATCCTGTAGAAAAAAAAGACTAGAAGTGGTCAAATCTTTTTTTTTTTATTATTTTAGTAAGATCTTTGTTTTAACCTGAACGTTAAAGTGTACTTTTCAAAATGACCTGCTAAACCATTTTTTAAAATCTTTCATCACGACCATTTAATAAAGGGAGGAATTACTTTTATCTCTTATTTAGATATGACATAAATCTAGGCCTTATGAACGTGGATCTGAGTAAACATGAAATCCGATGGCATCGGTATCATGGTGTAAAATCAAAAGCGGTAAAGTGTATAATCGCCAATCATAAAATCCGAAAACACGCGCCAATTACACCATGTTCTACCTTTGACAAGTGTTTTTTAAAACAGAAATCTTCTATATTTATATATCGTGGTGTATTAGATTATATGTTCCACAAATTTTCGATTTGATTTTTTAATACTTCCATAACTTAGAAGAAAAAAAGTATTTTATATTTATCACAAACAAGATTAAAAATTTAACAAAACATATTAAAAGATACATGATTCTCTTTGTAACGTATCTGTGCAGTACTTAGTGGTTTCAAAAGAAAAAAAATTTCAACTTGGAAGAAAGTAAGTAGTACACATACAACAAAAAGCAGCATATTTTTTCCCTTTTTTAGTGTTAATTATTTATGTTTATTTTCATTTGTTTTATTTTTCTCTGAATTTTCAACCATACATGGAATACTTGGATACTTTATAAGTTTGTTAGCTAATGTTAATTAAATGTAAAAATAAATTGATACTTTTAGTTTTTATTGTTTTTGTATTAGTTGTATAATTCTTGATTTAAAAAAATTCATTGTTTAAAGAGATAAATTTCAAAGTTTTCACAATTTCTGCACGTGTTAGAGATTATAAAATACTACTTTTTATTTTTATTTCCACTGATAAAAGTGGCCGCGGTAGCCGAGTGGTATAGGTATCGGACTGTGGCTTGCTTTGTCACGGGTTCGAGCCCAGTACCACCAAAGACCCGCCGTGTAGGGCAGCGATGCACGTGAAATCTGTCGAGAGCTGAAACGTCCTCCCGTTGGTGTGGTGTGGTAGTTAGGAGAGGGGGTGCCAGCTCAGGTGTCGTCCATGTTACTTGACCGTGGTTCAAAATTACGTGGTCCGTCGCCAAAAGCCCTCGTGTAGCTGAACAGTGCGACGTTAATATTCAATCAATCAATCCACTGATAAAAGGTTTTGCTGACAGCTCACCTATATGTTAATAATTAAGAAAATGATCGAAATATTTTAATTGCTATTAACAATAATTTCATCCCAATTTTTCTTTTCTTACGAATCCCTCCAATTTCTCCCGTTCCAAGTTGAATAAAAAAAATTATGTTCCCTTTTCCAAAATGTCTTTTTTTCACCATCATTTATATCTGCCTTCTTTTTAAATTTTTTTTTTTTTTTTGACACATGAAATGAACCGTGATTTCAAATATGTTCAAATTACATCACTGGCTCATACAGGAAAACAGTTCGTTTGAAAAGTTTACATTTAATACATATATTCAAATATACTTTATATATCAAGAATTACCACTAATACAAAATACTATTTTGCGGTATTTTCTTAGAAATTTTGATTAATTTGTATTATTTTCTTTACAGAACCGTGGAATATTACTGAAAGCCCCTTTGTATCTATCTTTATAGGTAAGAATGTTTTACTTTTTTTAGTGGAAAAAATCTTTTGGAAAGAAGTTATTTTATTCTTGATATTAATTTTTTAAAAAAACAGTATTTGGGTGTAATAATGAATAACGCTTGATTAGCACAAAGACACATTTCACAGGGAGAAAAAAAAGTTCGTGTAATTGTGATATCAAAATATTTAAGAAAAAAAAATATCCATGCACACACATTTATATATATTCATTTGGACTATTTGAAGAGAGAGACAAGGTTTCGATTATAATACACTGTTTTCTTTTAAATTAGCATTGATTTCAAAACAACAAATTTCTTTAGTAATTTTGAGTAATATAAATAGTTCTATGTGTTTTAATCATCAGTAGTAAGAACAAGAAGTTTAAAAAATTGTTTTTCTCCTAAAAGTAATTATTTTTATCAATATATATATATATATATATATATATATATATATATATATATATATATATATATATATATTATATCATTATGAAATATCTCCTTAAATATGGGTGCATTTTCATTTAGGATATTTATTTTTTTAGAGTGTTTAATCGACTACTAGGTTAAATGTACCGTGACGTAACAGTATCAAGACTAGAAAGATTATCTAAACAATTCTTAATGTCATACACGTGTTCTAGTGGGACTGACAATTTTTTTCTTTGCAAGAATGCATTCTTCCATATGTTGATTTCTGAAGTGCCTGGACAAAAGGGAAGGGAGTTTTTGACTGGAAATATTCACATTTGACGGCTTTTCGGTTTGCTATATAACCCTTACATATACGCTCAACTTGCATTTTCGGCGCATTTGCCATTTAACACGGTTCAATATATAAGTTCCGATCTCGTATTTAGAAAGAAAAATGTACAAAAACAGTTTTCTTTTCATTTATTTTTTCCCCTAACACGTTTTTAATGCTAAAAGAATAACTTGGATCCAAAAACCTAGTGGGATCAACTTTTTAGATCCATCTGGGGAGCCACTCACGCTTAAAGCTTTTAAGGCGATCTCCATCTTACAACGTCTGCTTCTACGCTTGCCATTACAGCAGCAGCAAGCCGTTGGCTGCTTCAGAAGAGCATCGTAAAATGCGTCGCATTCGCGTCATTTGCGTTGCTAAATGGTCGCGCAAAAGGGGCACTTGTCTCAGGAGACGTCATTTTGTACCCGCTATGGGTCAGAGTTTTTTTATATGATTTCTTTATCTTAGGCTAAAATGTTTACGCTTGACAACGTTGCCTTTTGCGTATTGTTTCGTGTTAAATGTTCATCACAGGGATTTTACGTGGCACTTTTTAATATTCATAAGGACATTAAATTCTGAGGGTAGTCGACCTTCGGCCCATTTCTTCGCAGAAGCACGCAGTGGGAAAAGTGTTTCTTCGCCTGCCATGCTGGTTTGAATATATATAGCTTTAATTTTCGATGCTTATCTGGCCCTACCACCGATGAAGACTCGTTAGGAGTGTGAAACATTGTTGCAATCAAATTTTCTTGTTTCAATTAGGGATTCTTCATAAGTCTTCTTTTTTAATATAAGACTTTGGGAGACATGGTTGAATTATTACTATTATTATTATTTATTTATTTATTGAAAGAAATTCTTAGAAAGATTCATGTTATGTTATTATTATTTTTTTTCTCTTTTATTTTTGATTTAATTTCGCAATTTAGAGAAATTTTGATGGAAATTCTGTCTGCAGGTGTTTTGAATTTTGAATACTTTGATGCTATCTAACAGTGCCACCAACGAAGTTTTATCAATGTTTGAAAGTAGCTACAAATTAAATTTTCATTTCAATCGTAAATTTACATATCTCGATGCGTAACCGGTCGTTTATTCATTTTGATTTAATTCTGGTTATCTTTTCATGCAAGAATTAAAAAAAAAATTCTTGCTTTTGGTCGTATGGCTCAGCATAATTAAATACGTTCTGATTTCTTAGAGGTCTTAATTTTAAGTAATCACTTTTTTATCTTTACATTTTTAGTTCCTTTTTCTTTCTTTCTTTTTACTTAGTTTATAATCAGATTATTTCACTTTGAATAAATATTGTAATGCTTCTGATGTGTCGCAGAAAGTATTCTGCATCTGTTTTATTGAGGTTAGGTGATTCTATTTACTATGGACAAAGTTATTTGATATTTTTTTAATTCGAGTTTTAATATAAGTAACAGTAAATAGTGAATTTTCATTATTTTTGCTATTGTATGTATAAAATCAATGTCTAGTTAATAAAAGCATTATAGAAAGTATATTAAAAACTCGGCTGTTCACTTGATTAGTTTTCATTTCCCAGAACGCATAATAGAAAAAAATATTAATAAATAAAACACACTTTTCTCACATGGCCATCGAGGGGGAGGGGTAAATATTCAAAAATAGTCAAGTGCATAAAAAACTAGAACAGTAGGGCATAAAAAGAATCTCATTATAAAAATTTTAACTTAAGAAATTATATGAATGAAGATTATTCAGTTTATGACATGTTGTATTGTTTCTGGTTTTATATGTTATTTGTATGTATGTACACTTTCGAAAGCAAGGGCCTTCTAAATTTGGACTAAATAATGGAGAATGAATATCAATGAAAATCGTAATATACTTTTACAACTGAAACAAGCGTTTTCATGTTAAAAATATCAGGCTCACAAGCTAAGTGAATTTTTTTAATCTTGACCGTAAGTTTCATTCTTAGGTTTTATAAAAGAGACTTCAAAGGATAATTTTCTTAACATATAAACAAATGACTATTTCACTATTCAAAAGTTTTACTATAGTCATACTTTTCTTAGTATTCAGCATCTTTATTATTTAATGTGTTTTTCTTTAAATTAATACTGATTATCCGAAATAATTACGTTCCTCAGGGGTAAATCAGAAATTATATATATATATATATATATATATATATATATATATATATATATATATATATATTCGTTAGAGATATTTAGCGCGATACTTTCGTCTGGATGGAAAACAATAACAATACATAATTTAACTTGGTAGTAAACGGAAAGTTTTCCATACAATGAATTCATTTTCCATCATTTATTAAATAACACAAAGGACAAGCCAGTTGAAGACAACTATTGTTTTGAATTTTCCATTAATTGAACACTAGGCGCATACCAAAACCGTTGGAAAATAGTTTGTTATTAGCTCTGCATCACGTCGTTCCTCTATTCCTTAAAATCACTTATTCACTTGCGACGACTCGATCCTTTCCAAAATGCTAGAGATAACTTACGAGACTTGATCAATGCAGCCGTTAATTAATTCAGTCATTGGAGTGCCGAAACACTCTTTAAGTTTCAAATTAGAAATCTCCAAAATGCATTTATCCTTTTCTCTGATAACAGAAGAAAATTACAAACGTAACGAAATGTCTTAATGTAACATTAATTCTAACGAGTTGTCCTTTCTTCGAGAACAACGTGCTTCATCTCTGGTTGGTTTCAGTCGTATTTGGTTGACTGAAGATAATATAGAAAGCTGCTCGCTAAATAATTATTGATTACTTTAATGAAATTTGTAACTCTGGTTGAATTTTAGACAATGTATGAATGTGTCTAGTACACAAAAATTTCCGACGCAGCAAACAATTAGTTTTTAAAAACTTTTCAAGATTAATGATTTTTTAATAAAAAGTTGAATGTTTTTTAATCATCAGGAGAGATACACTAAAGTGTTCAGTTAAAGCGGGGAGGGGGTACTACTTATCAAAATTTCCTTTTGTATTGGAAATGCTTAGGAATGTGAAGCGTAGTCGATGGACAATTGCTTTTCTTCCGAGAAACTCAATTTCTACACATAGTTTTACGTTGATGCCGGCAGGGTGGCGTGGTTGGTTTGTCGCTGGCCTTTCGTACCCAAGGTTGTGGGTTCGACCTCAACCCAAGTTGGTGGATTTTCATGATGCAGAAAATCGACAATGGCCATGTCGTATGATTATACGCCGCATGTAAAAGATCCCTAGAGTGTCTGTTTGGCTTGGATACTCTCGGCAAAATTAAATCCTGGTACAGGTTTGCATCGTCAGAGCTCAGGTGCCTCCCTCTAGGTGTCAAACATTGTGTCAAAATTACCTGCGGCGATCGGTAAAAAGTGATAAAAGCTTCTGGGGGATGAACTAGGTCTGCAATGGGTGATGATCTAATCGCAACCCATTAGAAATAAAAACAAAGTTTTACGTTGATTCGTGTGATGAGTGAAAATTAATGTAGCACTATTAAGCCATGGACTTCGTAATTTTGAGCCATGGTTCAGTGACGACAATGATACCTGAGCTGGAACACCCCTCTCTAAACTTCTACACCACACCAACTTGAGCACATTCGAGCCTTGACAGATTTAACGTGTATCGACCACCTCTACCAGTCCAATGTTCAGCGGCACTAGGTTGGAACTCGTGACACGCCAGTCACGAGTCCGAGACCTTGACCACTAGGCTACCATGGTCGAAAAACGCTGCGGAAGAGCTAAGATTTTACTATTTTTCTTTTTCCGGTTTGAAACAAAAATATGCTCCAATAGCTTTGAAATATTCTAATTCTTTGTGTAACACACAATTACAATTATATATTTAAAAAATCCAATATTATTCAAGATTCCGTTAACTAAGAAAAAGTAAATAAATATCTATAAGAAAATTTTACTATGCATATGTAAGAAATAATCTTTTGAATATGTATAAGTTGTTCAAAGGATTATTACTTCCTACTTATAAATTATTGTAAAATTATCCTTACCACGAGAACGATCTTTTAGAATATTATACATATACGGAGTGTTTTTTTTCAGGTATAGAAGTTTAAGTTGGCATTACTTTTCAAGATGGCGACCGATTTAACAGCTGTCAAGTGATTTATTCTCAGTTTGGTTTGGCAATTCATCATGAATAGACTCACGCCTCAACAACGCTTTCAAATTGTGCAATTTTATTTCGAAAATAATGGTCGCGATTTTCATAAGCGAATTTTGTTTAGCGATGAAGCGCACTTCTGGTTGAATGGCTACGTCAACAAACAAAACTGCCGCATTTGAGTGAAGCTAATCCACAAGTGTATGTCGAAACACCGCTACATCCAGAAAAACTGACTGTTTGGTGCGGTTTATGGGCTGGTGGAATCATTGGTCCGTACTTCTTCAAAAACGACGAAGGCCACAACGTTACAGTCAATGGTGATCGGTATAGAGCCATGATTACTAACTTTTTCATTCCTGAATTGAACAATCATGATGTCCAGGAGCTGTGGTTCCAACAAGACGGCGCAACATGTCACACAGCTCGTGCCACAATCGATTTATTGAAAGACACGTTTGGTGACCGCCTAATTTCACGCTTTGGACCTGTGAATTGGCCTCCAAGATCTTGTGATTTAACACCACTAGACTATTTTCTGTGGGGCTTCGTAAAGTCATTGGTCTATGCGGATAAGCCACAAACGCTTGACCATTTGGAAGACAACATTCGCCGTGTTATTGCCGATATACGGCCACAAATGTTGGAAAAGGTCATCGAAAATTGGACGTCCAGATTGGACTACATCCGAGCCAGCCGTGGCAGTCCTATGCCAGAAATCATATTTAAAATGTAATGCCACAAGATTATCTTTCGAATAAAAAAAATTCATGTCAATCGAATAATACATCGTTGTTTTATTGCAATTTAAAGTTCTATACCTCTAAAAAAACACCCTTTATTAGATATAATTCTACGGTATAATCATTTTCTCAGAATATATTACATTACAAGTTTGAATTACGGTTATGTCTTTTTTTTTTTTTTTTTTTTACGAGATGTCAATGAGTATTAAGGTATCCGTTCGGAACCGTGATTTTAAAAAAGCGCATAAATGGATAATTTTCATGATACTTAGTGTCACTCAGATTAGAATACATGCATAAAATTGTTTTAAGGACATTTTGACAAAAAAAAATATTTATACATAATATTTTGGCAAAAAATTAACTTAGAATAATCTTTTTTCCAAATGTTCTCCTTTTGTGAAAAATGGTTCTATTATAATAATATTTTGCCTGTATATAGCTCAGACCTCTCTACAGAGGCTCAACTAGAATTTTTGAAAAATTCACATTATTTTCAGTTACCACCAATTGAAATAATTACTCGCGTTTTTTTCTTAAAATTGCTTCCCTCTGTTGTCGTAAAATATGAATAAACCCACTTCTAAGGTATATATTTCAAAATTTCTAGTTGAGCCTCTGAACAGAGTTCTGAGCTATATGCAGACAAAATATTATTCTAATAGAAGCATTTTTCACAAAAGGAGAACATTTCGAAAAAAGATTATTCTAAGTTAATTTTTTGCCAAAATATTGTATTTAAATAAATTTTTCTTGACAAAATGTCTTTAAAACAATTTTATGCATATATTCTAATCTAAGTGACACTAAATATCATGAAAATTATCCATTTATGCGCTTCTGGAAATCACGGTTCCGAACGTAGTCGGATACCTGAAAGAAACAGCATTGACGTTTTTCTTTTTTTTTCAAACTTTGCCCTTCGAAGTATATTAAAAGGTTTCCTGGCAAAAAATCTGTTAACAAGAGATAGATCCGAATACTCCATGAAATAACTACGAAATTTCCCCAGAAGGAAATCAAACCTCGGAAACTATTTTAGAGAAATAAGTCTGGGTGGCATTCGCCTAACAAATAGTGGAAGCTACTGACTCATAATATATAGCAACAACTTTTTTTCCTTTCAAAAATACCAAGACCAAACTCACGGATACACATACCGAAGGTAATCCACTTTGGAAGAATAAAAATAACAGCAAGAAAGAGCATCTTGACACTTTCTCTGCGTGCAGTTTAATACTATTTTTTTAGGGGGAAAGTTGTATGATCCACCGTTGTCAGATGCTTCTATATGATTTCTTTAAAAATTGATAGCTTATCATGTATTACTGTCATTGTAGTGCATGGAAATTGATTGACATTTTGAGGTCGGTCTTTGGCAAGGCATATCCCATTCTGAAATGCTTACACACGAGCTTTTGAAGTGGTATGTGTATAAGCAGTCCAGCTCCTCCCTTCGACCACAATTTCTTTCAAATAAGTAACTCTTCAGGTGTTTGAGGTTTTTGGCAACTGGTAATTTGCTATTTTTATTCACCATATGTGGCTACTTGAAATATTTGAAAATTTCCTGTTCTCGAAACGATCTATAAGTGCTTACTTGCTTATTTAAAAAAATTTTGTAAAATTTTTCAAGTCGAAATATTTTTATTAAACTAAACTAAAGACACAATTACACCTTATTTTCCCAAATAACTTTTGGAAGAAAAGGTTACATTAATTTGAACATAATTGCAGATTACTTATTTATTCTATTCCTTTCTTAGTTTCCCCCTCCTCCAATTTTTCACTTCTACTGATATTTCGATAGAACTTTAATAACTGACTTTAAAATTGTTGGAATATCCACGAAAGAGATATATTTCAAATTGTGAATCACCATTATTCATTTTCTAAGCTCTGTATCCCCCAAAGTTTCAATTTACCATAAACAGATAATGACAGATAATGATGATATCATCGATGAAACTCTTTCCGAATAAAAGTAAAAGAATGATTTGTGATTTAAATTTAAATGATACTCCACCGAACTATTTTAATAATGTTTCAAGAGTGCCCAAAACAATTATAGAACAAAAAGGAAACCCTTAGCATGGCGTTCATAGGGATAAAAACTTTCTCCCGAAAGGACTGATTTCAAGAATGAAATAATAAGAAAAAAAAATAAAAAAGAGTGAAATAAATCTCTGAAGAAAGATATCGAGACGCTAATTGGGAAGTAGAAGAAAATTCTTTTGTCGGGAAGTATTTACTAACTTCAAAGATATTGCTCCGTCTGTGGATTACTAGTCAAATAGGGGGAAAGGAGGGAAAAAATCTTTTCAACAAAAGTAGTGTTAAATTGATGAGCATTTTTCATGTAAGGATAGAATTTTGCTTTTTAGAACTTTTCATTTCTTAGAAATTCTGCATTTTATGTAAGATGAACCCAATCAAATTACCTTTTATGCATCCTTTTTTTTTCTGTTGCCTTTTGATTGTACAGTTACATCTGTATGACGTAAATGCACGCATAATAATGTAAAATTTTCTGTTGATGGAAGTTGAGAAAAATGCATATAACGGTTACCTGGCTGATTATTTGACCTATCACGCTGCTAGAGATTGTTTTTTCCAGGCCTCACGATTGTATTCTTCCATCACTGAATCATGCACGTCTTATCAATTGGCGAAATATTTCCTAATATTCAAAAAACTAGAACATAACTAAAAATAAATACTTTTCCTACAACTGGCTACTACTAATTAAATGAGATGAAAAGGAGAGTAAGCAATTTTAACTATTTTTAATTCCTTTTTAATTAAACGGAACTGGGGTAAAATGATTTAGATTTAAATTAAGTTTGTAAAGTGTTAGGTAAAAATCTTAAAGGATTTATATAGAGACCCTAATACCCCCAAATAATAATACCAAAAGAGTTCGAAAAATAACAATAACTCCAAATTCTTTATTATTATTGGCTTTTGGCTTAGTAAGAATTTTTGTGAGCTAATAATTGATTACTATGAATTAGAAATAATTCAAGCAACACAAATAAGTGTTTTTTATTTATTATCTTTCATATATAGATTTATTCATAGATATTTTGATGGTTTTGAGTATTTTATTATCTCAATGAATAAAATCCTGTCAATTTCATCCGTCTTTGTCCTATCCTATCAGCATAGCCTTTGCTTAAACAGGCTGATTTAGTAGAATACATTAGACTATCTGAATATTAAACGTTTGTACTCGTTAAATGTAGGTCGCTAAAGCCGAAGGAGAGAGGCAATAAATTGTCTCGAGACGTTACTCAGTTTGCAGAAGAACTTGCATCCAGTTCTTAAAAGATCGTTCGATGTACACTCACCTTAACGGGAGCTACACCCCTCAACCCTCCCTCTAAATGTTCTCCTCTACATATTAACCTTTCTTATCTTCTAGAAGCAAGGCAAGGAAAATAAACTTTTGATTGCCGCCCTCCTCTGAATTTTGTGGAACGAGACCTTCCATTAAATCTGTTTCTGAGCACGCAATTCGCACATTTAAGTAAGATTCAAGAATGCCGTGTGCGGGCAGGAAAAGGCCTGCGTCAATTTTTTTTAAACCTCCCTACCCTTTAACTGCCTTTTGGATTCTAACGCAACGCAACGCAACCTTTACAACCTCTTGCAAAAAGTAATCTGGAAGCTTTGACGGGCGAAGAATTTTCCTTTGCAATTGCTTTTGGTGGTTGGTGCGTTGGAATTTGTTTTTTTTCTCTCCCCGTTGTTGCTTATTTATTTTCTTTGGGGTGCGTGCGTTGATGCGGCTTGTTACGTGGGTAAGTGCGTTGCCAAAAAGCGACTGGGTAATTCCCAAGCAATATAACTTGAGTGATGTGAATTTCATGGCCCGGAACAAACATCACAGGTTTTTCGGAAGGTGGAAAAAATCAAGTCAATTCAATTTTCACTTTTTTGTATGTTAAACAAAGAAACTCGGCTGATTGGTTAAGTACATCACAAAAAGTTATTTTGGGACCGTTTTGTGCTCGTCCTCTGCTCCACTCTTGGAATTATGCTTTGAATTTATTTTTAGTAGTATAATGATGGAGGGAGGTTCTTTTATGGTACTGAAGATGTGTTTAACAAACTTGGCTGTTCAACAAACTTAAAATATTTGGGAAAAAACCGGTAGAGCTGAAATATTTGGGAGTAAATTCATGCAAAGTAACATTTTTAAGAAAAGTAACAAAAAAAGTTATTTTTCAGTAGAGAATTTACAACAAATAGCTCTGTAAAACTTACTAACAATTTTACAATGAAATATAGCAAAACTAATTTTATGTGAATTAATAATATAATTAACAGAAAAGTTAGGCAATGAAAGAGAGAAAATAATTTTGTTAATTTGAAAAAAAAAGTGTTTGCAGTGTTTTGTGGTAAAACAGTAAAGTTTTGTGCTTATTTTTTTATTTATTTTTTCCCCTCTAATGGAATTAATTAATAAATGAGTTAAAGTGTTCAATCCGTTATTTCTTGATACTAAACCATGATAAAAAACAGTAAATAAGCATACTAGTATCAAGTTTGTACGTGCATTCAAAATGGTATTTTAGACAGTAATATTCAACCAAGTATTTAAGCGCATAAAAGGGTGTTTTTAAAAGATAGCACAAATTATTTTCTATCGATTGAATTTAAAATAGAATTCTCTTTCGAAGATTGTAATACAGGTATGTTATTCGCGTCAAAATAGCTACAAAGTATTTACTGTGATTTGCCACACTTCTCGTATTACAATTGTTGTTGCTAATGCCACCTGTCTGACAGTGTCAGATCGAGGACCATGGAATTCATCACGTCAAAGGGCTAGATGTACGCCTGTCGTTGGCTGTAGTTTTGAGCCTCCTACGTATTTATAGTTAGATATTTTTAATAAGAATTATAATAAATTCTCCTATAATTTAATTCGGAATGATAACAGTAAAAGCTTCAAATAACTGACTCCAGAGAGAGGTTCAGGTTCCTTTTCTGCTCAGTTATCTGAGATGCATACCTTCGGCTCCACAGATACACAGTTCAAATCAAATCCTTCAAATTCACCCCTCTATGTTCCTCAACAATATTGATTTATCAGAAATAATATGCATTCTATTTTATAGAGTTAAATAATATTAAATGTTTTAAATTCGTCAATAATAGAGGAAATATGCTTGGGTGATGCCGTAATGATTATCCTGATATTCCTCTATGTCTAGCAATAAGTTACTTAAATATTAAGCTCGGAGTTGTATTTTTACACATGTTATTTTATACAGCATCGTCTTGACACCAACATTTTTATACGCATTAATAAACCGATATCCATTGTTTTTGACATTCAATACAGGCCCCTCTCTCCAAATTCGTGTTGCCATGGTAGTCCAGTGCTTATGGTCACAAACTCGTGGCCTGATTGTCGTGGGTTCAAATCCTGGGGCCACTGATGACCCGCCGTGTAGAGGAGGCAATGCACGTTAAATCTGCCAATACTCAACATCCTTCCGTTTGAGTGAAGAGATAGTTTAGAGAGGGGATTCCAGATCCCTTTCACTCACTCACACCTTCCAAATATGCTCAACATAACGCTAAAATCTGTTTTGGGCATCATTCAGCTTCGTAGCATTAAATTTCATAAAGTACATCAATTAGCAGAAAATAAAATGCAAGTATATTTTACTTCAAATGTTCATTTCTCAACTTTTCTTCTTTACATGTCCGGTGTACAATAGAAGCATAGGATTCTTTATTGCAAGTTTATGAATGCTTATATCTTTTATTACTTTCGCTTTAGAAACGTTGAATCTTATAAATGTATTAATTAATAGAAAATCCGTCCCAAATATTTTTTCTTCAACCTTCCGAAAGCATTACCAATTCTTTCTACTTAACTTTACCCATGCAGCACAAAAACATTCGATTCCTAAGACTTGCGTAAGAGAAGAAAGCTTTCAATTCCCTTGAGAGTGTAAGCTCTCGAACAACTAAGAGCCTTATTCATATTCAATATGTCTTTGGGGCCATTCGTAAGCAGGGCATGTTCGGTTATACAGTCTTGGTTAGACGCTTCATTAGCTACGATGATACTGTTTTCGGTTAATAACGTTTATTTTGCTTACCAATCAGTTATTCTAATACATATTTTTGGCCAAATTGGCTTCCATTTTTGAAAAACCGAGACAATGATTTTCAGGTAATAATTTTACTGAATGCAATGCATTTCCTCGTTATTCTTATCGGATGCTTGATTTTAATAGTCATTAAGAAAATTTAGTAATAAAGCAATTTTAAAAATTGGGTGACAAAATATATGAGTCTTTGATGCTATGAAAAATATCAGATGCTTTGAGAAAGATGTTTAATTTGAAAAACTTCTCAGTTTGAAGATGGTGAAAATTATTTAAAATTTCCCTACATTCATTCACTTAAAGCATGTATTTTTTTAAGTAGTTTCACCAAAAGATTTTGAAAGAAACTTGGAGAATTTTTTTAGACAGATATGAATTTAAATTATTAGATGAATCTGCAAAACAGTTTATTTTTATTTTCCTAGTTAGGTTTTAAATGCAACTTTTTTTAAAATCCAGATTACGATGTGAAATACTTGAATGCAGGTTTATTAAATGCAGTTCTTTTATTTTGTAAATTTTGCCATGATAATTAATGCAATTAATGTACTTTACATTCCCCATCTTCTACAGAAACATGTTCTCGCATTTCTTAAAAATAGTCTTAATACTAACTTTTCTTTCTACAAAATATTTCAAAAGCTATTTAGCTGAGCTCTACTTAAAAACTTCACAAACTGATATTTATTTCATGTTTTAAGTTAAATTAAAAGATAGTTTTCTTTTTTTTTAAAAAAAAAAGTTATTTTGTAACGTTTAGCTTAGAAAAATTTATATCAGTTTTATTTTTTGCTCTTGAAACTTCCGTCGTTTCCAAAAGAGTGTTTACGAAAAAGATGGCTTTAATTATTTCTAAGCGACGCTTTGCTTAAATTAAAACAATTTTACCTCATCGAACGACGGTGACTCTAACAGACTATAACTTTATCGGATAACGGTTTAAAAAAAATCCTCTGCATGCGCTACTCATATTTCTGGTTATTCGCGTCATAAATGAAAGGAAATAGCAAAAAATACATAAAGGAGGGGAAAAAATATTTTTTTTTAAGAACAAGCAGAGAATATCGCAAGAAAGCTATTACATTTTATTTATTTACGTTTTTTTTTCAAAAAATAAATACATAAATAAAAACTCAGATATGGGGTAGAAAAGTTGTTTAGGTACAAAATTCGGGAAATTTGAAGCGAAACTAAAAGCACTTTACCCGGAGAAGATAATAAGCCGTTTTTTTACCATTGGGGGGAACTGAGGTCGCTCCGTTATAAACTGTTGTAAGTAATTACTTTATCAGTAAAGAGTAAGAACTTCAAAAAAAAATTAAAAAATCGAGTAGCGCTTGCAGCTATTACTACGAGTCAGACCAATTCGGTAGTTGGAATACGTTCCAGCAGCTGTGCTGGTCATTTATTTTTTAAAAAAATAACTGAGCGTTTGGGAGCGGTTTTGTTAATGGAGGTAAAAAATTCGCTCCGGGGATAATGTGCCAATGATAACCTTTCTCGCCATGAGAGAGCTAATCCACCATGAGCTAATAGTTGATGGGCGTTTTTATAAATATGTTTTCCTTCAAAAAGCGTTTTTCATGAAAGAAGCCCTCTCATTTAAAGTCTTACGCAACAATTGTTTGTTATGAGCAATTGGTGAGATGGGTATAGATACGTAAGAGAACATTTGCATTCTTTCTTTTTATCACGGATGCTCGAGGGAAAAATAATGCATAATGATAATTTCGTTGTTAATACGTTACATACTACAAATGATTGAAATACAATAAATCAACAAGCAAAAGCAAAATTCCTTTCAAACTATAAAGGTATAAGGTCACCCATTTTATTCGATGGATGAAATGAGGTTTTAAACTTTATTTCGTAGTTGGTCATATGAGGGACAGGTATTAATGCTGCCTTTGAACCGTTGGCCCTAGGTTTACACTAGTGAACGATACACCTGATGTCATGAGGATTTTGACATGAGAGGGAAGATGAGATTTAGATGGGGCTCACATAGATGCTTGAATATTTCAAACGCTCAAATTTGCTTGCAGCTTGCGTTGTTAATTAATGAATAGTATTGAAATGGTTATAGAGACATTTTTATGGATTTTACATACCTTAAAATCCGGCGTATAACGCGTACTTTGAACACAAAAAAATTAAGATCGAAATTTACCGGTGCGCGTTATACGCCGGGTATAAAAATATAAAAATGCTAGCTTTAGATTAAAAATAAAAATAAAAAAAAAGCATAAACAAATTAGACCTACGTAGGAGGAAATATTGTTTTTTTTTTAATGACATTCCCTATGAACTTAAGATTGTAGTTCTAAAAGTATACTATTTTTTCAAAAGCTTAGGATAATACCTGGAATAAATCACTTCAAAAAACAAAAGCATTTTACACTTACATTACAAGTTTCTTCTTAAAAAGGGGGATGTGTGTTATACGGCGAATATATACATAAAAATCAAAAATTGCAGCTTGAAAGTATAGGTGCGAGTTATACGCCTGATTTTACGTTACTTATTATTCTTGGCATTTGGATATGCCGGATGTAGTCATTTAGACTGATATCTCTTCTGGGTTCAAAGGAGAAAAAATATTATGCAGAAAACGAACAGATCAGGGTAACGAACACATCTTTTAATAAAACAGGGAAATATCTTTGCTGTATTTATGTTATAGATTTAAAAAATAAAGAAACGTGGTTTTTAGTATTACCTGTTCTTCAAGTGAGTAATCTGGTACATATCATCATACCCTCCTCCCTTTTAAAAAAGTAAGAATTAATTTTCAAACTTTTCAATTTCAGTAATTAATTTCTTCTTAAAAAAGGGGAGGGGGATATATATATATCGTTAAAACTATTTTTATTTCCACCACCTCTCATTACAGAATATTCCAAAAAAATAAATATTAAGCATAGTGACAGTTTAGTACGACGTCATTTTCTTAATGCTCCTATGTATTTTATTAAAATTAAAGAAAACAATTATATATCATTTTTGAAAATAAAGGATCATTATATATTTTTCTAATTCTTAATAATCATAGCCACTGTATATTATTTATAAAGCTTAAAATTCTTGTTATATTATCTTTAAATAAAGAAACTTTGACATTAAAAGAAATTGGGAGAAAATTGAAATGCAACATCCAGAATGAGACACTGTTCAGTACAGCGGAATTAATGATAATGCCAAGCTATGCTATAAAATCATAGTTTTGATGTTTCCGTCTTCTTTGTAGATAGATGTCTTAATCATCATTTCTCAGATTATAGATTATTACAGTAAAATTTTGAAAATTTCTTTCCAATTTTTTCATTCGTTTCAATCAAAAATTACGTCTTCGAGCGCCATCTGTTATGCAAGCCGAATGTTAAAATTGCATCCGAAACAATTGTAGCGTTTAGATTTTTTTTTTGTCCTTAAACGAAAGAATAATGAGTATTCTTTTTATAAAGGACTGCAATTATGGTCAAACTCTGAGGCCATGGACACTTATTAAAGACGGTGAAGTGAAGTTATCTGATTGCTGACAAAAAACGACTTTCACAGCAGCTGCCGAATGAAATAATAAAAAAAAGTAATGAAACCAAATAAAGGAAATTCAGTGAACTCTGTCCCCCATTAAGATAGAACATGGATAATTTGAGTAGTATGCTAGTAGAATTTTTTTTTTTAATTTTAAGAAAAATTGAACTTTTTTTTTTTTCATTCGAAGCTGATTGAAGAAATCTATGTTACGCATTCGTTTTAGGATCAAATGTTTTTTTCCTTTTTTTTAAAGTCGTATTTAGTGCGTTTTAAATATGTTAAATCTTTCATATACTAATTCATTTAGCTTTCAGTGTTACTTTCAAAACGATTAAGCGCAAAGTGTGTGTGAAATATGCTTAATTTTTTAAATTTTAAAATACGAAACTTTTAAAAATGCCTCTAGCCAACAATACTAATACAAAAATATCTTTCGGTAAAAATTTATAATGTCTACTTTTTAAGAAATAATTTTCTTATTCAGGAACAAAACTTGACGTTTTTAACAAAACGGTAGTTTTAAAAGTAAAAATAGTACATAACAACGAAAAATTATCATTAAGACTGTCATGTCTTTTTTTTTTATTAAGAAAAAAATTATGCATTATGTTCAAATTATGCTAAAGTACTTCTTAGAAACTGAGAGATAACCTACCTTACTTTCATTCAAAAGAAAATGTAAAAAGATAAATACTACGCATTATAATAATTGAGATTTTTTAAGCCATGATAATTGGTTTAATAAGTAATTATAACTATTATATAAATGTATAAGCTTTTAGTGAGATTTTATTTACTGTAGGCTGAAAATTGACATTGCGCGTTGATTTAACCAAGCATTATATCAATTCCTGAGTGACAAAAATGAATGAATGAATAAAGTGTGACGAATAAATAAGTGATTGTACGTGATAAATATACGAAATGATCCTATAGAAATGGTAAAAGAATCGAAATATAAATTAATATCTTGCTTCAACAGATGTGCGCATATATATATATATATATATATATATATATATATATATATTTATATATATATCATGTTTTGGAGAAATTCTTGGATTGACAGGAAAAATGCAACGGGCAGCCATTTGTCCTATTATATTTTATTTCAATATTCAGTAAAGAAGTCTGCACTCTCCAATCCATGACAAAAACGAGAGCTCTTTCAGCGTTGATCAGCAGCGAGTGAGTCCTTAGTACACGTGCCTTCTTTAAGTCCGGCGAAAGTAGAAGTCAAAGTTCCTATGCGGGAGGTGGGTTGAGTTGTCCTGGTAGGAAGTTTACCCCAACTGACACTTGTGGGACTGGGGATTCATCATATATATATTGGTGCATTGTAATTATTTGTTATATTCTCACTACCGTTAGCTCAGATGCTATTTATAATTTTTTTTTAAATTTATTGATTCTGCAAAATATTAAAGACCTTAAACGTCATGTGAAGTGAAGAAGAAAGCTGATCTACCTTTCCCATTAAAAACTCTTTTTTTTTTTTTACGGTGAGGGAAATTAACTCAAATCTTAATTAGCTCATTAAGTCTGTATAAATTAAAAAAACTTGTACAATATTTTTCAAAAACCTCCTGGAACAGAAAATGAAAATGAACTTAATTCTTAAAAATTTGGGAGAAAAAAATAAGCAACTCTATTTTTTGTTCAAAAAAAAGTAATGAAGCGGTATACCCCCCTGTTAAATATAGCGTGTAAATGACAAACATGGAGTACATAAACAGGTGGCCGGATTGAATATCCCTGACAATCTTTCATGTATTTTCACATTGCGTTTTGAAAATTGATAGACATGATATTACGAGACAAAGAAATGAAAATTAATTCTATGCAGTTAATTTCACGAGCAAACGACTCTGTTTTCCGCTTCACGCTTTGCTGCAAACTCGCAAACACCTGCGTTAGAAACCACCTACTGCTGCTTTATTTATTTTTTATTTCCTGTCACTGCAAGCCCTTAACTAGTTTTATCAAAGATGAAGTTTTTAGAAGAGTATTAAGAGAGAGGAGAGACAAAGCACAGAAGAATCATTTTTTTATTACAATTAAATTTAACTAGTACTCTGGCCTCAAATGATAATTTTTAAATAAATTTTCGTATTTATGTACATTTAGATTTCTCTTTTACTTATATACAATTAAGGTTGTGAGTTGTTGTCTTCAAACGCTATAAATGAGGTTTAATTGTGTCCAAGCCCTGATGCTGATGAACAAGCAACGCAGAATGCGCTTTACCTTACAAACTGGAAAAATGCAAAAAAAAGTGTCTTAAACGCGTTTGAAGCTATTAGTCTTGGGAAAAAAGGGCAAATTTTGTAGGCTTAACGGCTAAGACAATTTTACAGTTTGACTTAAGGTAATTAGTTCTGATAGGTTTAAAAAAAACTAAAATTTTGCACGACTCAGAAGTGGAAGTGTTTTATATTAAGAAGATATAGCTATAAATTAATTTTAAGAGGTCATATGCGTGTGAATTTATTATGCAAATGTTATAATTACTAGTTTTCTTCATTCTTTAGATGTTTTTCGTAGGTATGGAAATACCGTAAAATTCGAAAGATCATTAGTTGAGGTGGTTGAATTTAAATTTGGGTATTTAAAAAAAATACTATAACGGAGTTAGTTCCACGTTTTTGTGTGTAAATTTAAATCATGATTTTTTTTTAAAAAAAGAAAGAGTTTTTGAACGTGTTTCTTTTTTTGTTGTTGTTGCTCTTGTTCTTTTAATAAAATCTAAATCTAAGTTTACTCAAAATCTACAAAACGGATATTTCAATAAAATTATATCTGTTTGTTAAATTGTTTCATTTATGAATTTAAATCATTTTAGTACATTTTCAATACAGTGCTTAAAATTCCAGCCAAATATTAAAGAATCTAAAGAAACCGGGAAGTTCTTTCAGCAATTAAAACAAAAATCATTGTGATTAAAAGTTATCTCACTTTAAAACCTTGTCCTTCAATAGCATGAAATATATTCCAACAATGAATTTCTCTGTGATATTTTAGCTTAAACTTCTGATGATTAAAATGGGAATATGTATTGTAGTTAGAAACAAACACGTCAATATCCAATACCTGGTAAAAAGTTTCTTAGTGGAAAGGAAATGCTGCCTTTTTTAAAATAAAAATTAGTATAATGATGGTTATTAACAGAAATGAGAATATATAGTTAAATCACTGGCGTAGCTAGTCCTGAGTGGGCCCCGTATTAAAATATCTTGCACACCCTTTTTTGGGGGGCCCTTTAATATATTAACAATTTTTCCTCACATATGTTGGGGCTCTGTATCATTGATACGGTGGTAGCTACGCCCCTGAGTTAAATCCATACTTTAAAAATCGGTAGAAGTTTTTTTTTTAATATTTACAAAGATTCTCTCTTTTATAGTTCTCAAAATATTCATGAGTAGTGTATATGTGTGACGAAATCTCTTCTCGGTCATCAAAAACTATTTTTCCTCCTCTCTCTTTAGGTGCGACACGCACCTTACATTAGTTTACTCATAAGAGAGGGTATAAACCAGTTATTCTTATTTTTTGTACCTACCGCAAACGCCATTCATAACCGCATCTTTACAACTCATATTCATGTTCTTCCGCTTTCGAAGTTGCACAAATTCGAAGAAAACTTTCCATCAGTTTGACACCTGAGTTGATGCCTTCATTTCCCTCACAGCAGTGGCATAACCACTAACTACTCTTTACTTGGGCACCGGTCAACGAATACCACCTCCACCGCAAATGAAAATAAAATTGGGGAAAAAATAAGTGTCCAATCACTATTCACAACTTTCGCAAACCTTCGTTTCAAAGCATACGCGCGTCCAACCAGAATGTTGTCCTTGAATT
Source organism: Trichonephila clavipes (assembly GCA_019973935.1). Classification (NCBI taxonomy): domain Eukaryota; kingdom Metazoa; phylum Arthropoda; class Arachnida; order Araneae; family Nephilidae; genus Trichonephila; species Trichonephila clavipes. Next base: position 1,111,529 of record BMAU01018399.1, read on the forward strand.
GACACCTGAAAGAGAAGAGTTGATGTCTTCATTTTCTTCGAGCGGTAATGGGCGGTAGACCACGGAGAAAAAGAAGCAAAAAATCACAGCGTATTCCTTGATTGAGTCATTTCTTCAAGCGACCCAGCGCGGAAAATTACAGATATACAGCAAGAGCGTCTTAACCAACATCCGAATTCCATTACACGCTTTGTGATAAAGTGGGTTGTCCCAAGGACATGAAATGGCAACTAAAATGATTAAAATCTCCGAGAGTTGGTGGGGGGATGGGATGACGTCACAGTTAATAACTCAATTACTTCTAGACTTCTTATGGAACTGCTCGGTAGGTCGAACGCTTTGGGTGTCCAGGGGATTCTTTTTTCCCCCTTACCCTTTTATTTCTATTTTATTTCTCTCCTTTTTTTTTCTATATATATATGTGTATCTCCTTATAACACTACACATTATTTTCATTTTATTTGATTATTTATTCTCGGTAATCACTCGTTACGTAAGAACGAATTTCTGAAGGACATTTCTTAAGAATAAAAGTTATTTTATTTCATGCACATCTGAGGCATTACTGTTTACTCTTCGCTGCAGTCGTTATTATTAAATGATTTAGGTGATTGAGAGAGAGAGAGATTTTTGTGGAATGGACTGTTCTGCCGGCAAATTTGTTGGGATACACCGATTGTATCAACCGTTTCTTTCGACGATCTATCATTAAACGAAAAAATTTCACGCATTGGTAGGTTAAACATTGTCGAAGCATTTGGGCATTAAGACTTCACACATTAAGCAATCTTAACACTTTTATTTGATTTTTTGTCGCTACCTAATGGTGGAAGGCAAGCAAATCTGTCATTGGGTAACTTGTTTTTAAAAAAGTCTCGAGGGGGAAATTATTAACGAGAGAAAATATAAATAGGAACTGAGAACGAGCATGAGCAGTGGCGCACACAAGGTGTGTGTGGGGGGGTCCTGACCCCCTTCTTGCAGCCCTTGACTTTTTTCCGATTGATTATAATTCTAAGTATATAGTACGTAAAATTTAATTAAATATTTGTTATTAATGATTAATTTTATTAATTAATGCTAACTTTTATTCAATAATTAATTTTTTACTGTGTTTTGTTCTCGAAAATCGAAAAAATCAAAAGGAGCATGATATAAGAATGGTGGACTTTCGGCCCTAGACCTCCCCCCCCCCACTAGAAAAATTCCTGTGTGCGCAACTGTGCATGAGTATATTACTTTTCAAAAGATTTTATAAAATTAACTGTCTTTAAGTATGAATTATATTTTGCTTTCCTTTCTTAAAATTAAAATTCATATTCGTAAGAATTTTACTCTCGGAGAACAATTTTAACTTTCTATGTACTTTTATATAAACAGCAATCTTAGAATTTAAGTAATGTTCCATCTGCATTCTACAACTCGTACCTTATTTTTTTATTCTGAAGCTTACTAGACCATGTTTTCATCAGTTTAAATTTTATTACGAAAAGCAGATTTGAAATTGTTTCTAGAATATTTAAACTAATTCTTGCTATTTATTTTTCTTGGAAACTTCCTCGTCTGGTAAAGGAATGTCTTTCATTTGATTACTATAACTAACTAATTAATTAAAAGGTTTTGGTGGATGAAAATATTTGTCAGCGTACAAGATATAAAGAAAATTTCTTAAAATATTATAAAATGGTGGGACCGTAATATTTGTTTTTTAATTTAGTTAAAAAATGTGAATTAACTAATCAAAAAATATACCACCTCTCTGAATTTTTTGTACAGTTATCTATCTATAAAAAGAGAAATTGAAGAGAGCTTACATTACAGTTTTTACAAATTTTTTGAGTTTGTAAGAAAAGTGCTTGATCCTTTCGAGAAGCAAATTGCTGATAATTTATTTTTAGTCCTACAAAAAAGAAGAAAAAAAAAGTTTATTTTCGAAGGGTTAGGTAAAAAAACTTTCGTTCAAATGTTTCGTTCTATCTCTCTCTCTTTCCGTTATCGTAAAATACTGTTTTTAACTTTAAGATCCTGTATCTGTCTTAAAATGCTGAAAGAAAGGGGAGGGGGAAATTAATATTCATACAAAAAATAAAATTTATCAGTTTTTCTCTTTTAAAGGAAAATTAAAACTGAGTTAATTCACAGCTTTCAGACTGTTTTTGCTTCGTAAATATGTAAGAATAATCTCAAATGCAAATTTTTTTTGACAAAATCAGCTTATAGTCGACCTCATTTGTTGATTGTTATGGCAAACGATAATTCCTCGTTTTTCTTTCCCAGCGGATTTTTTTTAAAGCTTGATGTGAGTGATAATTTATTAAGAGCTCATTAAGAAGTTTAAAAAATAATGATACCTTTTATCAGGTTACATAATGTACCACAGAGCTTTTCTTTTCTTCTTTTTCTTTTTAATTTTATCGTTTAATATTCATCATCAGTGCTTTCAAAATTGCTATAGATGAGATTTGATATTAGGTTTCTTTTATCTTCACTTAATATTAAAAACTCAACAAAAGCTCGGATTACATTTTTGGATTAGAGAGAGAACTCTCTTCTCTCTCTCTCTCTCTGAAGATAAAATTTCGCTTGTCATGATAATAGAGGGGACGAAAGATTGAACATCAATATGAGGGGAGGGTAGATAAAATAAAATAAAAATACCGACTGGGAATGAAATGTTTTAAAAAAAATTGCTAGGTGGCTTCTCCATACAGGGTCAGTTTTAACACCATATTAAAACAATGAACAAAGTGAACAATTGATTAAATCCGAAAAATATCCCCGATTTCCTAGAATTTATCTCAATTTTAACTTAAACTTTTTAACTTAACTTTAAAAAAATCATTTTTTATTCTTTATTTGAATTTTATTAAATTTTATATATACATACCTCTTTTAAGTTGTGTGATAAGATCGACTCATAAATTATTGATTATTAATAGAATTTAAATCTTGCTTAGATTTTTTTCCCCCGGGAAAATCTATTGTACAAATGCTGTTTAACGTTTGCATACATCAATTAATGGCATTTTAACAATAATCATTTATTTATATACGCATTTCATTTCGTGTTATATTGTTTGCAGAATTTATTCAGAACACTTCAGTAAAAGTTTACTTTAAAAAAAAATAGTTTCATTAAATCGGGTGAGAATTTTTTTTTATTTCAATGTTAGTCAAAGTGAGAAAATACGTAAAAAATTTAATATGACTTCATCATTCATTGAATAATCTTTTGTAACCCATATTTATCCATTTTTATTTCTCTTTAATAATAATAATTGTTCGTGAAAAAGTATTTACTTGTCCTTCCGTTACAAATTTTATTACTTGGCTAATCCGTTGAAGACATTTCAACTTTCTGTTCCTTTTTTGTTATGTTTTGCTTTCTTTTCTTTTTAGTGAGTGACAATTGACAACTACCCCTTTTGTTTAGTATTAATTACGAACAAATAAATTGCGAAAACACGACGGGAAATTTAACGCGATTCCATCATTGTTCATTGGCAAATGTTTTCACGAAAGACCACCAGGAGAGCGACACCGCGCCGTGCACACATCTGTCCTTCTAGCAATTCCTCTCGCTTTAATAACGTTTTCCTTTATCTTTCACGCAACGATTTAGTATGGAGTAGAAGTCGAATCCTGGCAGGGCCTCCACGTAGCGGTGTCTCTCCAGATCAACACACGACTGTAGAATGACTTGCTGGGTGGGCCTGGCTAGGGCCCAAAAACCGCCAAAATCCGGGCCTGTGAGGCAACAGCATTTAGGGAGGGATCGCCTTTGAAAAATCTACCAGCAGAACTGATGTGACGAAAAACATTCATTCGTCAGTTCGCTTCGCTCTACTATTCCGGGCTTCGGGAAACGAAGACATGTATGCGCTCTTGCTTCGATTTGATTCGAGTTTTTTTTATCTTTTCGTGTGTGCCTAGGAGAATCTGGATTTTTTCCTCCGTTCCTTGTGCGTTTTTTAACGTTGAGTGCGAATGAAGAAGCTTTTGTTTCCCTCATCTTTGCAAGAAAGGGATGTTGGTTTTTAACGGCTCGACGTAAAAAGCAAACACGATTCAACAGATGCTCGTTTGTTTACTTTCGCGAAGCACGAAAAGTGGAAACTAGGGCAGATGTATGAACCTAGGCTTTGATGATGCGAGGTGAACTTAGAAATATTTATCATAATGTATACGTTTTCTTAACTTTTAACTTGGGGATGTTAGTTTTCAATGACGGAATGAATAAACTAAACTAGACTCAACAAATAATCTTTTGTTGACTTTCAGAAAGCAGGGAAAGAGCGGATATTAGAACCGATGTACCTAGTGTTGAAGTCAAAAGCGCAGGTTTATAGAATGTTTGTTTTCGCAATGAATGAAACATTTTCCAAAAGTTTAAAGGAAATTTTGGATTTTTCAGTTCTGTTCCTATTTTATTCTGAGCCTGTGTTGGAAATATTTCATCTGTTCTATTTTAAGAGAATTACACTCATCACGAGTATTCTATTTTTTAGATGTTTTGAGAAAACTGAAAAAGGACTAAAAAATCAATCACAAATATTGATTTTTTAAGTTTCATGTGTTTTTTTTTTAATTTAATTAATTATTTTTTTTTACTTAAACACTGGAATTTGTTTTAATTCGTTTGTCAAAATGTGAAGTCATTCATGAACGTATAAATTTTTAATATGTGCATCATTTTAATTAATTTCTTTTTCTTTCTTTCCCCAGGAATATGCTCTGCTTTCAAAAAAGCTGTATAGCATCTATTTTTAGATTTAAAATACTTTAAATAATAGTATGATATTTTGTTATTCATAAAAATAAATTGATTTCGAAATTGAAATCACTTTTTTAAATTTATATTATATGGTAAACATGTGTATCTGAGTACCTATCAGTTATGTGTGTTTATTTTGTAATAAGTTATTTGAAATGTACAGCAATATGTTCTTATCACGGTTTGTTGGTATAAGTAAATACATTGTAGTAATACAGTGGCGCACACAAGGGGGTCCGGAACCCCCCCCCCAAAGCCCTTGATTTTTTTCCCGATTGATTATAATTCTAAGTATATAGTACGTAAAATTTAACTAAATACTTGCTATTAATGATTAATTTTATTAATTAATGCTAATTATTTATTCAAAAACTAGATTTTTACTGTGTTTTGTTCCCGAAAATCGACAAATTCAAACGGAGCAGGATACAAGAATGATGAACTTTCGACCCCGGACCCCCTCCCTTGAAAAATTACTGTGTGCGCCACTGTAGTAATATATATATATATATATATATATATATATATATATATATATATATATATATATATATATATATATATATAAGCAGCTTAATATATAACTATGTTACCATTCAACATATGGTTGGTATACTACATTAACTAAATCGCTTGTAATCTTGAGTACAAAAACAAGCCTTCCTCCATTTTTTGAGATCAATAATACTCTCAGATTGAGTCTAGTGATTCAACGAATTGATTTCTAACTAATCAATTGATAAAATCTGTAGTTAAACTTCGTAGTGGTACAATGATAAAACCAATTTTTCGGATTTTGATTCTACTGTTGAAATTTGTGTATTAAGTACTTTAACATATATTTACTGATAAATCTACCGAATCTTGTAGGTAATTACAAATATTTTATGCTTAAAAATGTGCCATTGGTCTAGCAGGTGGGAAATTACCCCTTATTATCACTTAGAGTTGTCGAGTTAGTAAAATTTTATGCGTTGAGTAATAGAAGAATTTTTAACGCGCAAGCTCAGTTAAGTCGTATTAAAATTAATATGTTTTAATTACAGGAATGAGATTAGGTCGAACAGCTGAAACAGAGACTGGTAAAAAGTATACTAATTCTGAATTGTTATTCTCAACGATGCCAAATCAAATGTGAACTAAAAAAAATTGGAGTTGTGAATTCGGTTTTGCGTCTTAGTTGAATTAATCTCTTATGACTTTCGACAGCAATTTAATATTTTTTCCCCACCAGATCGATGAACCGGATGGAAACTTAATATTTCTTCCTTATTACGCTGTCAAGAGATTTGACTCCCACACATTACAAAAAAAAGCAACAGTTTAGGGTAACGCTTCTCCAAGACATAATGAAAAACCGCTTGCTTTTCTCTTCCAGTCAATCTTTTTAGATGACGGCTTTTGTAATTAGTCGTCAGGAGTCATTGGCAGATGTCGCCAAACGTTTTCTGAGATCCGTTGCTTTTATAACATTGAAAAAAAATTTCCCGGTGAGATGCAATGTGGTTTTTTTTTTTAAAAAAAATTGGATTGTGAAGCGAGCTTTGGAATCTAAAAGTAATGTTGCATTTAATTGCTTTCTTGCTTTTCAATCCATGATCAAAATCTAAACTTATAATCTCTCTCTTCAAGGACCTTTATAAATATTTTTTCTCTTTCAGACTTTTGAAATATTTTTTTCTTTTTATTTCTTCTAAGAAATTAGTCATACAATTGCACTTGGGGGGTACTTTTATATCTGACCGATATGTAGTATGAAATGCCAAAATCAGTATTGTGCTATATTTATTATATATTTTATCCTCAAATACTTTTAATTCACAAGAAATGCTGTAACGGTAAAAATAAAAAAAAATATATATAAGTGTTTTTCGTTCCAAACTTATTATCCCCCCAACTTAGTTTGGAATTTATATTTCTTAGAAAAGTCAACCCTTATAGGGAGCATTACATGATATGATACGAACAGAAATGTGAGAATGACAAAAATATCTCGAGCCACAAATTTAATAGTTTTTTAAAAGTATATTTTTAAAAAAGTTCAATTTTTTCTCTCTCAGTCGGCAGTGGTTTTATATCTTCAACAAAGTTGAATGACTTCTATAGGTATTATATATTTATTACATTGTAAGTAACAAAATTTTATGAGAGATAACTTCGTATTATTGATTTAAAAAGCACAGCTACTTTGGTCTTTAATTGTATATTATTAATGGTACTCGTAATAAGTTATGAAATATTTAATCCCTTATTGGTACCTAAGTAGCCCTGTTTATTTTCAGAAAATTTGTGTATTTCCCATTCCAATTTTACGGGCCAATTTCATTGATAGTATTTAAATTCTAGTTTCTTAGTTATTTTTTTCTAACATGTTTTAAATTGTTCAAGTAGTTATATATATATCGGTGTTAAGAGACTTGCCCTGCAATTGTTAGGTGAACTTTTTTGCAGTTTTTTGTGTGTTATTATGAATTTGCTTTGTTATTTTGTGATTAGATTTTCCACATTAATAAAATTTGGTATCCGATGAGAAATTTAAAATAAAGAGTTGTTTAATAATCATGCTTTGACTTAAACATTTTCACTCTTGCTATTTTTTAACACTGCATTTGATTAAAAAAAACATCTTTTTGGAAAAAAGAACTACATTAACTTAATTAGGGGGAAATGTTATAATGGGAGACATTAGTTTTAAGGGTCCTCTTGAAATCCACTATGTTTGAAACTTTTTTATTTAATTATATTGGAAACATTTTCGAACTTTTTTAGATAATAGTTTCCCCTAGAGATTGGTTTCTACAAAGAGTTTTTCCTGATATAGAGGCGCGTAACATTCTTCACTTGGAACTCTTTCTTTTCAGCGACAGCCACTAAGAAAAAAAATAAGGAATGCAATCTCAGAAGACCTTGAAATTTTATTCCTGAAAATTTCTTTACATTTTTTATCTGAAAATTCATTTCTCAGTTATATTTCAATGTGTAAAAAGATTGTTCTATTGTGAGTGAAAATCAGTTCCCCTATCTTTAAGATGAAACTAGTCCCATCTCTTCCCCATCAAAGAAAAGAAGTAGCACCTCATAAGAGTAAATCAAATACAACAACCCGGTATGTGCACCTCCGGTCTTTTTTTGCTCCATTGCACACTAAATGATCGTTAATCTAGTATTCTACTCTCACCCCACGGTGAACAAAAAAGTCGACATGGATGGAATAGCAGTCACTTTTTTATGTACCCCCCCTCCTCTCCCACTATCTCAATCGAACTATCTCCGCTTGTCTCAATCGAAATACAGAGGACACACCATTCAGGTGTACAGCATTGTTTATTTACTATTTCTTGTGGAAAAATAACAGTCTACAGCCTTTTTGCCGTTTCCTTTTGCACAGGTAATAATTATCTTTTCCCTTATACGCTTTTCCTGTTCATTTTCGTTTTCTGTGTGCTTACATATTAAAGGCGGACTAGAAGAAAGATAATTGCAGACCTAGAAACAGAATATTTTTTCCAAGAACACCCGTTCTTTCGAGATTTTGAACTTTATGACGGAACTGCGCCAGTATATATATTGTACACCAACCGCCGATTATCAAGTCTTGATACTGAAACGGCTCGGTATATATATATATATATATATATATATATATATATATATATATATATATATATATATATATATATTCTTATTACTTTCTTTTTATTTTTATTTTAAGAGATGGGGAGAGCATTAAGTAGAAAATAGCTTAACATCAGACAAATTACGCATTCTTTGACTCAATTTATGTTTTTTGTTGCTTTGAAAAAGAACTGATAATAATTACATTCAGATAGCGTATTAACATTTTATGTGGTAATAAGTGTTGATTAAATGTTAATAATTGTTTATTATTCTTGATATACATGTTTCTTTCAATACTTTCTAATTGTTATGTAATAACAGCAATATTGAAAATAAATTAAAGATTACATGCATTATACTTATTTAATTAAGTAACATTTATCCATTACTAGTAACAAAAAAGGTGCTTGAAATCGTATGAGATATTGTACATAATTAAATTTTATAATAAATTAGTTTTACAGATGAGAAATTTCTTTAAAAAAATGGTATATGATCCATAAAAGAATTTAAAATTATTTTTTCATGAACATTAATAATTTAGATATTTACTGCTGTGCAATATTTGTATAATTTATATATTTTTAAAGTACAGGGAACACGTGTCAAAGTTAACTACTCTCAATTAACATAAAGATATTTATTGACTTTTATACGATAAACGTGCATTTCATTATTACAATGGTTTTATGCATTAGATTTTTTATACTGTTTTATTTTGTTTCAAAAGTTTAAAGATTTACTTCTGTTAGAAAATCATCATTTGTTCCAATAATTATTCTAATTTCTGAAAACATGATTATCTTAAATGTAAAAAAAAAAAAACCCGTAGTTGTAGTGATCAGACACATCATTAACATTTTAGATTGTTTTGACGTAAAAGCTTTCTGTTCCCTTATTGTATATTTCCATATTTATTATTTTACTTTTTCACTTATTGTAGCCTATAGGCGCAATGCATGAAGACAAAAAAAAAGTCTTAAAAAGTAGCGTTTCCTAAATCTTTTTTTAAAACTCTTTCCTAGGTATCTGAGACTTTTTCCTGGAAGAAAAAGAATATCGTCCAGAGAAATTAGAGAGAGGAAGAGAAGAACCGGCGATTGGTGGTGATTTCATTTGAGCAAGTAGAAAAGAGAAAATCTGATTTTCCTCTTGCTTGAAAAAATTCTCAATCCAGGAATGGTACTAATACAGCAGATGTCTGGCTAATCTGCAATCTTCAATCTCGGGATTCCACACCAGCGCGCTGCAGTGAAGTCTCGAGATTGGATTTAACGCTATGTCATTGTAGAAATTGGGAAAGTAAAAAAAAAACTCCTTCTGAAGAGGGGATGAGAAGACATCGATTGAGAAGATGATTGCTCTTATCGACTTCGATAGATCACTTACTTTCTGCTGAATAAGATTTGAACTAAATCATTGCTTAGACATGGAAACCATTGGTGAACTCTGCGCAAACTCTGACAGCCGCCATCTGAAAAGAAGGCTTAGGACTGCTCTTATAGTACTTATTTTTCTGCTACAATGTGTAGCTGCATCGTCAGTGATGTATTCAGCGCCACAAGAATGTAAGTGGGCATTGATAAGCGGCAGTGACGTATCTTTGACCTGCACTCCAAAGACACTTGTGGGGACTGGTAGCTTCGTTACTAATTTCAGTATGATACAAAGTGACCACACTACTGTTCTAAACATACTGTGCGAGTCATGGTTTTTTGAAAGTACTTTGGCTCCGATGGCCTTGTCGCATCTTAGATATCTAAAAGCGTTGCATGTACAACAGTGTAAACTGAGGGAATTGCCGATGGATGCTTTTGCTGGGTTGAATGAATTGAGAAATCTCTCTATTCGGACTATGAATGATGAGTGGGGTGAATTTCCTTTATCATTACAACCTGACAGTTTCGACAATTTGAATCAGTTAGAGGCTCTTGATTTAGGTCACAACAAACTCGAGACAATTTCAGATGAGATGATATGTCATCTAGGGTCTTTGAAGATTTTGAATCTAACTTATAATGACCTGACTTCCGTCATAACTTTTTCCAATAATTCAGGTAGTAAAGTGCTTAAATACTGCATGAGTAGTCTCTCGGAACTCGACTTGTCTCATAACAAAATATCAGTCATTACGAAGAAAGATTTGCAGAACTTCCAAAGATTGCGCCTTCTCGATCTTGCACATAATGACATATTTGATCTGGATCCTGCTGTTTTCACTAACTTTGCTAAATTGCAAATCGTTGATTTGTCAGATAACGAGGTGGTGAATATTCCCGCCCGGATATTTCAAGATTCCCCAGACATCAGAGAATTGTACTTATATAATAATTCAATAGTTAACATTCCTCCTGACTTGTTTAACGGCTTACAACAGCTTGTGATTTTGAATCTGAGTTTCAACAAGATTTCCAGTTCATCTTTTGGTCCTGAGACATTTGTCGATCTCATTCGGTTAGTGATTCTTGATCTCAGTAGAAATAAAATAAATTTCATCAACAATACTTTATTTCAGTCACAGTATTCTTTACAAATGCTTTTTCTTTCCCACAATGAAATTGACATCATTGCTGAAAACTCTTTCTCATCTCTGTACAATTTATATACTCTTGACTTGAGTTATAATCGATTGAAATACTTGGATATTTTCACGCTAAATGGATTGTATGTCCTAAGTGATCTTAAGCTGTCTCACAATAGTATTTACAGTATGCATTCCGATGCATTTAAAAATTGCAGTAGTGTTGAAGATCTCACTCTCCAAGGAAATAATTTAAGTTACGTTCCGACTGCTTTAAAGTCGTTGCAATTTCTCAAAACTCTCAACATTAATAACAATACTATGGGCAGCTTGAATAATTCATCTTTCCAAGATTTGAAGCAACTTCGTTATCTGAGTCTATCACAAAATCAAATTGGCAATTTATCTAAAGACGCTTTCAAACATTTAACGTCTTTAAAAACATTGGTTTTATCAAAAAACAACATTCACAACTTGGAACAAGGTATTTTTGATGAATGTGAAGCTTTAAATGCTATAGACCTAAGCGACAACCACCTAACTCACATCAATGGATTATTTATTAATTTAAAAAGTCTAACCTTTCTTAACGTTTCCCGAAATAAAATTCAGTGGTTTGATTATGCCGTGATACCGATTGAGCTTGATGAGCTAGATCTTCATAGCAATGAAATCCCATCTCTGAGCAATTATTACGAGCTCGAAGATACCCTGCAGCTTCGTGCTTTAGATGCATCTTTCAATTTCATAACTTTAGTCGACGGAATTTCATTTCCAAACCGCATCAGTCGATTAAAAATTAACAACAATCGTATAAGCCAAGTTCATCATTTCACATTCTTATCCAAAAGCAACTTATCTTATGTTAATATGGCAAATAACAATATCGAAAGCCTCGAAATTAATACATTTCGATTGAATACTACAGGGAGACCATTGGCAGAATTCGCGATTTCTGGCAATCCATTTTTTTGTGATTGTAACATGGAATGGCTGCAACACATGAATAAACTGGATGGAAATGTTCAGTATCCTCACATTGTAGATTTAGATCAAGTGGTTTGCAAGTTGTCTTTCAAGCGTCACACCTCGTACGTACCTTTATCTATGTCGAAATCATCTGATTTCCTTTGTAAATATAATAGTCATTGCTTTGCACTGTGCCACTGTTGTGAATTTGATGCCTGCGATTGTGAAATGGTCTGCCCTGATAATTGCACCTGCTATTCAGATCAAACTTGGAACACAAACATTGTGGATTGCAGCTCCCAGAATTTTTCTTCAATGCCATCAGTCATACCCATGGACGTCACCGACCTTTATTTAGACGGAAATAACATCTTTCAGCTCACTAGTCACACATTAATAGGTCGTAAAAATATGCGAATTATTTACTTGAACAATAGCAACATCCATGTTATTAATAATCGAACTTTTAACGGCCTATTGATACTCAGAGCTCTTCACTTGGAAAATAATCAACTAAAAGCTCTAAACGGATATGAATTTGAAACTTTGGTACATTTAGAAGAGTTATATCTTTCAAACAATAAAATACGATTTATAGCGAACACCACATTTCAGAATTTGAAATCTTTGACCATTTTAAACCTGGATCATAATTCTATTAAAGAATTCCAAGTTTGGAATTTAAGATGGAACTCACAACTAACCAGTGTACAGCTGGGCCATAATCCTTGGATATGCAACTGTGAATACTTAGAATCATACTATGAATGGCTTCGTGGCGCTTCTTCTGTAGTACAAGACCTTGGATCAATCCAATGCCGCTATAATCAGTCAGCTGGCCCGTATCTCGTTGAGTTCAATGTTTCATCGTGTTCTAATTACAGCTCCATTACTTACTTCCAATCTGTGTTTCAAACGGATTATGTTGCAGTAATCATAGTTGTGTCAGTTCTTTTACTGCTGCTTATAGTATTCTCTATACTGCTATGTGTGTACTGGAGAGAATTACAAGTTTGGTTATACTCCAAGTATGGCATTCGCTTGTTCCAAGGAAATGACTTTCCTCCCGAGACTGAAAAATTGTTTGATGCTTTTGTATCGTACAGCAAAAAGGATGAAAATTTTATCACACAGTTTCTAGCTCCAGAGCTGGAATATGGTGCTCCATCGTATCGGCTTTGCCTGCGTTATCGTGACTTACCTATGTCTGGATATGTAGCTGAAGCTATTACGGAAGCTATTGAATGTAGCCACAGAACAATAATTGTTTTGTCAGAACAATTCTTAAAGAGCGAATGGTGTCGTTTCGAGTTGAAGAGCGCACATCGGGAGTCACAATGTAACCGTAAACACAAAATAGTCGTGGTACTCATTGATACAATGCCATTTAAAAATATAAATCCTGATGCTAAAATGTGCTTTCGAAATGCACCTGTTATTCGTTGGGGAGACAAGAGATTCTGGGAGAAACTTAGGTATGCCATGCCTAATGGCCAAGGCCATCCTGCTGATCCAAAAGTGAAATATTCTCACCAAAGTCTTCCCCCTTCAAATAACATTAAATTGGTGTAATCAAATGATTGTGAACTTTCATTCACTGTATCTTGAATGTTTCTCAAATTTTTTTTCATTTTTCCCGTCTTTATGGAAAAGTTTATAATTGTTCCTAATTGTCTTTCGACGAAACTGCCCAAGTATTACGGCATTCCCTTTCTCCCAGTAAATGGTCGGTTTTCACTTAATTACATACGAGAGAAAAAGTCAATGTGAACAGATTTTTTTCTTCGTTTTTCATTATCTTTCTTTAAATAACGTGAAATTTCATACTGTGTAGCCAAGCAAAAACTTCCAAGAGCTTTCAAAGACAGTGAACATTACAGATCGTCTCTTGCAAATTGGGTGACAGTCGCAATTTAAGAGAAATGCTCGTGATTTGCAATTGGCCAAAAAAAAAATATTTCTCACATTCTCTTAAACTTCTATTATCCTTTGGTGTCATCTAGTTGTTATTACATCTTCGACACTTAAAAAGAGGACTTTTCCTTAAAGTGAATGGGCTATTTTTTTCGCTGAAACTTTACACTTAAGCTGACTGACTTTATTGAGCTGTGACCACAGTTAGTTCCTTCATGGAGATGTTTGAGATTTGTATTATACAGCTGAACCTTGTAAATGTGCTATGTGTTTATTTTTATTTCCATTCGTGTTTATATATATATATATAAAGAACGAATCTCTCTCTAGATGAGAGTTCAATTGTAACGATGCATTTTTGTTTGTTTACATTTCACCGTTTTTGTCTTTGGTGTAATTAAAATATTTCTGCAGGCAAATGTCTGATGAAAAAAAAATGAACTGTTTTTCAGAACTCTAGTACTTGAAAAAGTGGGAAAATGTTTGGACATACTCGGCATTTAAGTTTCTTCTTTTCCCTGCATGCAGTGTTTGTTTGGAATATACAATAAAATGTTTCTAATATATATTTATTCGGAAAGATTAGAAAAGAGATAATAGCAATTGGCTAGCTTGTAATTACATCATTATGTTTGTAAATATGTGTTTTGTGCATTTTCAAAAATCCTTCAAAAGTCAATCCGCAGAACATTAAAACTGACAACCCAAGCTCGATATGATGTATTCGATTAGACATGCATATAACTTTTTTCTTAAAAAAAACTATTAAATCTTTGATAAATAAAATTATTTATAAAATTTTACGTTTAATAGATTTATATTAATTTCGAATTCTGTCGTTATTTAAAAAGATGATAAGTGGATCCAAACTAAATTTTCTTCTAAATAGTAAAAAAGAATAAAAATAAATTAAATAAACTAATTTATTATTGGAAGTGCTCTAAGTTAAACAGCGTGTTTAATATTCGCTGTTAAGTATGAATTAACTCTTTTTACTTGTAGATTTAAATAATTTAAAAATATTCATAAGATTTGGTTGTTTTTATTAAATACATTTGATTTATTAATATTAAACGGAAACAATTTTAGAAAAATTGGTTTTTTTAATAGACTTATATAATTTAATTTAAAGTTAATGAAAAAAGGGTAACCCAAATCAGTACCGATTAAGTATTGCAATTAAAAAATAATTGTGAAAAAATATATTATTTTCTCCCTTGATTCATATTAATCGTAGCAATTCAGACCAACAATATAGTGTTTGGTTTTATATAAATAGACTTATGTTTTATGCATTTCTAATCGGAATGGCTTATAATAGTAAATGGAGCTTGGTTAACTGTGCCACATAACTGTGATTTACAGGAATCCTGCCCAAAAGAAAGTAGGTGTGGTGCTAGTTTCGGGTATTGTCCTTACATACACATGCCATTTTGGAGCATTACGATATCTGTGATAATATTCGAGTACTCTTTCTTATGCTGTCAGTTGTAATAAGCTAGGACAAAAAGTGTGACTTCAAATTGAGTTTTGTGTTTCTTTTGAGCTTTATTTATTTGGCATTTGAGAAAAATGTAATACACCTTGTAATATATATACATATATGTATTGTAATGGTATTCATGAGACTTAATTTTTGATCATTTTCCTTAAAATGATCTGAAATGATTGTGTAAGTGTTTATTTTAAAGTCATAGAATTATTGTTGCACTAACTGTTTGAATGTAAATGTTGCATATAATAAAAGTCGAAGTGAATGTGTGAGTTTGATTCATTAAAAAATAAACACCAGCAAACAAAACTCTTATAGGGAGGTATTATACATCGGATAGATTATGAGGGATAAACAATGTTCTAGATTGAAAACTTAGAACGTGATAAAGTAAGTTTATCACAGTTTTAATAAAATAATTATTTGTTTTCGTATTAAGGACAAAAAAAAATTAAGAAAGTTGGTGAAAATGACGCTTAAAATACTCTCAAAGAAAGATAAAAAAAAAACAACTTAAAACAACATGTGTTGCCAAAACAACTTTGTAAATTAATAATGTTAATATTCTTATGTTGACACATGTATCTTCTTCACAATCTGATATATATTCTAATCTAAAAAAAAAACAAAAAAAACAGCCAAGGTTTGAAAATCATCCATTATCGAAAAGAACATTGAATTAAACTGAATTGATGTTATGACTTAAGCAATATAATATAAATAAAATTGCTCAATTTAAAAAAACAAACATTTTTCCCTTAACCGTTACAGGACCATAAGTTTGATAAGAGTAAATATTAGTATATAATTGCTAATTTTTGTTTGTGAAGATATGAAAAAAGTAAAAATCACACGTAACAATGTGTATGTTTGAATCAATGCGTAGTTTTATAAAGTTTTTTTTTTTAAATTTGTTCAAATGTACTTTATTATTGCACATTATATTATTTATTATTTTTAAAATTATACTTACCAAATAGCATAAAACATATGAGGAAACTCGATAATATATATATACTACGCAATAAACTGAATAAAATACAGCCCACGAATGTTTTATTATTGGCAGCAATTGATTTGTGAAAGTTTATTTTCCTATCCAAGCGTTCTCGTTTAAGTAATTGGGTTCGGCATTCATTCTGTTTTTTAACATTTTGTATAAAAAAGGCGCATGATGCTGTAATTGAAAACGAAAATCACCAATTTTAAAACAGAAAATACA
Organism: Trichonephila clavipes; assembly: GCA_019973935.1. NCBI lineage: Eukaryota > Metazoa > Arthropoda > Arachnida > Araneae > Nephilidae > Trichonephila > Trichonephila clavipes. The sequence continues at coordinate 1,128,039 of BMAU01018399.1, forward strand.
GCCGAGCCTCTAACGAAATCGCTGAATCATGAAAAAAGTTCATTGTGTGGAAAATTCGTTAAATAGAGATTCATCCTTCAATATACTTTATATAAGCCACATAAAACAAATTTTTTATTACAAACAAATTTTAAAACAACCCTGTGTGTGAACAATATACATTATTATAAAGAGTAATAGTTCAAACCTTTTTTTTTTTTTTTTTTTTTTTTTTTTTTTTGCAAATTAATATTTATTTTATGTAAACGTACCCATTAATAAGAAATTGCAAGAAAACAAAACACTGTCCAGTAATACACTGTATTTTCAACTTTAAAAAGCTAATTTTTTTTATATAAAATTAATGAATTTTAGTAATATTTTCTAATTTCAAGCCTTCAAGTAAGTTTTTTAAAAAAACATTTTTTAAAATTTTTTTATAAATAGTAATTTTAAGCATATGTATTAGCACATGCGACCTTAAATTTAATTACTGGTAAAGTGTATTGATTTTTCTTGAGTTTTTTGTTTGAAAAACAAACCGCATAATAGTAATGCTCGTAGCAGATTTACGACTCGAAATGTTTTATGACAAAACAGTGGTGCAACAAGCTTAGCGAAACATAATGTCAACGTCAGTTTTTTATGATATAAAGGGTCATAACATGATAATTTCATGAAATAATATTAAAAAGTATTAAAACTATACCCTACTGAAAAGTAGTCCTGCAATTATTTAGTTAAAGCAATTACTTTATATATTTTAAGAGCGGGGTCAAAATGACACAGGTGGACGTTTAAGGGTAATTGAAATCTCGGACGTTCTAGTGTTAAAAGGAAAAAAATAATTACTTATGGAATATCTTGAAATTTTAAAAACAATATATAAACAAATGTATGAGTTACTATGTCGTGAAAATTGAGTCATTTTCTTGCTTGAAAATGAGTTCCGCGTTTTGTTCAGGGCCTCGTACATTTGGCGAAAACAGCCTTAAGCTTTTTCTAGAGAACTTTCCAATGGATGAATATGACAAATTCAGAAACATGTGGAATTTTCCAAATTATTCCTACTGAAATACTTATTCTGGAAGAACAGGCATTTCTTGAAAGGACAAGATGGGAGATCGTAAGTCGCTTTAACTTATTTCTAAACATAATAATCTTATTTATTTCAATATGACACCAATTTTTTTCACTTTCAATTATTTTGAACGGGAAAAGAAAAAGTCTGTACTAAAGGAATAGTATATATATATATATATATATATATATATATATATATATATATATATATATATATATATATATATATATATATATATATATATATATATAATAACCAGATTATAATTCAAAGGAGGAGGAGTTATAGTAAATAAATGAGGGGAAAAAATATTTCTAAAAACTAATACACTTTTTCCCGAAGAATATTTAAAATCTAAGTTGCTTCTTATTTTTTACCTAAATAATATTTTTTTTTCATTATGTCAATTCATATGAAGAAAATTGTCTCTCTCTATTATAAAAACTTCTTATATTTATTTCAAATGAATATTACATTGAGTCTCTATCTACAACACTGTACATATATTGGATAGTTTTAAAATTCATTCATTGCAATATATACAAACGTTTGCAAAGTATAAAAATATTGGTCTTTAAATTTTTACCTTATAAAATCTGCTTACTAGAACATGAGCTATTTGTTTAAATATTATAATTATAAAATTCAAGAAGCTCAATCTCATCCCAAAACCAGATTTTTCTAGATTAAATATATATCATCACACAGGATATTTTGATAAATCTTGGAAATGTCAACTTTTTACATTTCGCACAGTTTCCACGATTTATTCATTGTAGCAATGAATGATTCAAACCAGTGGCGCACACAAGGGGGGGGGTCGGACACCCCCCAAGCCCTTGATTTTTTTCCGATTGATTACAATTTTAAGTATATAGTACGAAAAACTTAAGTATTTGTTGCTGATGACTAATTTTATTAATTAATGCTAATTATTTATTCAGTAATTAGTTTTTTACTGTGTTTTGTTCCCGAAAATCTACAAAATCAAAAGGAGCATGATACAAGAATAGTGAACTTTCGACCCCGGACCCCCCCTCCCCTGAAAAATTCCTGTGTGCGCTACTGATTCAAACAGATAACTTTTGATAACTGCACTGTAATATCTTCTCAATTTTCAATCTGAAAAATGACCAAATTTAAAGGATCAAGTTTCTCTATTCTGAAAGTTCTGAATTTTTAAAAAAGTGAAACCCTTTACTTTATAATCCAATTTTAGTTTTTTCTTTAAGAAAATGAATTAATATAAATTGAGAGAAACTTCTTCATTTCAAACGATTATGATAATCAAATCAGAACAATTTATTATTCAAGGGTATTAAAACGCTATCCTTTATTACACCAATGTCCAGAATTTATTCACAGAAACTGAAAATAGGTTTTAATGAAAATCTTGAATTAAATTGCTTATATACTTAGAGAGAAGCAGAAAATAAAAGATAAAATAACACTCACAGAAGTGACGACAAATCAATGAATATTTTCAGTAATGAAATGAAATGCATAGTTTCTGTTCTTTAAACAAATATCTATTGCTTACTATTTATATATTACATATATAAAATAATATAGCTAATAATTAAATATGAATCAATTTTATGTTATACAGTACAGTCCCGATAATCCGAACAATATCGGACCGACCCCTGTTCGGATTACGTGATTGTTCGGATTAGCCGGAGTAACAGCGAAATCACTATTTGAACTGGGAGTACGGGTTATGTTGTACAATTTTTCATACTAAACATTAGTGTTCTGTTTTGTAGTTTATTCCATTTTAAAATTTGTACCATAACTTGATGTACAGTGCGTGAATATTAAATAAAGAACTGTTTTGAATTAAGGTTTATACTGTTTTATATTGAAATATTCACCGATTTTTTTTCGTCCTTAAAATTATAAAAATTTTTTCCGCGGAGCCGTTCGGATTAACCGGATATTCGGATTAGCCGTGTTCGGATTAGCGGGACTGTACTGTATTAAATTCATTGGAGACTTCACATTTTATATTAGCACAAACTTTTACTTGTTTGCATGAAAGACTTCGAAGCCCTGATTCCATTTAAGTGTAAAACGAATAAGTGATCAACGAAAAAATATGAAGAATTAGAAATCTTATACCATTCTTACAACCAAGAAGAACAAATTTTGCCAGATAAACAGAAATATTAATCTACAGAATGGGATATATATGTGAAACCTTAGTTTGCCTTTAAAAGAGTAAAGTTATTTAAACAAAAGTTCCAACTAAACATATATTTACGCACTCAAATTTTGCAAACAAATAAAATCACCAAATATTTTGTTGGATAGATGATACAAAACAAGATGTTTCGAAAAATCAGTAGTAATATGCTGGGGAAAAAGCATTTTATGAGCCACATATAAGGTAATATATCATGTTTAAAATGTAATTCATATCAAGGAAAACAGAAAGTATTTTTAAGAGGAATGAGACACAAAAATTGCATATACTTTAAAAAGAAAATGGTCTAAATCTTGATAAAGTTATCAGCAAAGGTCTTGGATAAATTTGAATGAAAGTACACTGGTGTGCAAAAATTAAGGACGAAGTCGAAAAATCAGCATATCAGCTGAACGAAGAGGCAGAGCGGACAGAAAGACCAATCAGGAGATTAAGTAAGGTGATGTACGGTAGCACATGCGCAGATATGCAGGTAGACGTAATGGGGGAGTGTCTGAGTAGTATAAAGCATGTTGTCGGTGTAAGATCAGTATATCTGGCAAAGAGATTGCACGCCGTATAGCAGTTAAAATCACACCGAGTTGCTGCCTCAGCGAGAAATGGCGAATAATCAATCTGTTAGACGACATCTGGATGCTTTTACCCGAGGTCGAATCATTGGGAAGTTGGAGGAAGGCCGCAGTGTGACAAGTGTAGCTGCAGAGTTCGGAATTGCTCACAGCATCGTTTCACGACTTTGGAGACAATTTCAAACCACAGGAACAGCTATCCGGGGGTTCAGTAGTGGTCGTCCATGAGGAACCACACCCGCAGATGACCGGTACATTGTCTTACAGGCCAGAAGAAAAGGCGGCAGACAGCGGGATAAATCGCTAGACACACGACACAGGCGACTGGACGACCGATATCGCGTTTTACCGTGGCCAGAAGACTGCACGGTAGTGGTCTGTTTGCACGACGTCCTGTACGGTGTGTACCTTTAACGCCTGCCCATTGGAGAAGGCGTTCTCTGTGGTGCCGGGAACACCGGAATTGGAGAGACAATGAATGGGGACGAGTACTCTTTACAGATGAGAGCAGATTCAGTTTAAGTAGCGATTCTCATCGCATACTCATCTGGAGAGAGCGGGGAAGCCGCAATCATCCCTCGAACATCATTGAAAGGGACAGGTATGGAGGTCGCGGTGTTCTCGTTTGGGGAGGCAGCATGCTTGGTAGTCGTACAGACCTTCACATCTTCGATGCAGGTTCAGTCAACGGGACCCGTTATTGTAACGAGATTCTTCTTCCATATGTGCGTCTTTTTAGAGGCGCTAGGGGTCTGCAGTTCCTTTTCATGGACGACAATGCACCATGTCATCGCACAGTAGCTGCCGAACAGCTCTTAGAGAGTGAGGATATTGAACGTATGGATTGGCCGGCACGATCTCCGGATCTCAATCCCATCGAGCATGTATGGGATTTTCTAGGCAGACGCTTGGCAGCTCGTACCTTACCACCAGTAACGATTCGGGAGCTTCGATTGGCGCTGCAAGACGAATGGGCAGCAATGCCTCAACAACTCATTGACACCCTCATTCTCAGCATGGGCAGACGCTGTGAAACCTGCCTAGCAGTCAGGGGAGATTATATCCCCTACTAAAGACCGGATGTTTCTTGCTGGACACCCATCACAGGGATGTTTCGGCCTTCAGTCGCATTGCGCTCCATGCTACTTTTTCAATCAAGCTTCTTTTTATCCCTCTGATTTCTCTTTTAGTAAGTGTTGTTTACATATTACACATGTCCTTACGTATTGGGGATCTTACGGTACTAAATGTGTTGATTTGGAAAGCTTTTGTACAAAGTTATATTGAAAAAACCGTCTCGTCCCTAATTTTTGCACACCAGTGTATTATAGATGGAGGAATGCAGCAAAAAAGTAATTTCTAAACTTATAAAAGATAGTTGTTCATTTCCTGAATCTTTATGTACATTTAGAATTACTGTTTGTCTCTAATAACCAAATTTAAATCAAATCGTGCCAACATTAAGTATACAGAGTGTTGTTGAATTAGACCGACAAATTCAGAGGGGTGATAGGAGACAGCATGGGGACGAAAAATCACCATAAAACATTATTTATTTATCCGACACCCAGTATATTTGTCAATGTGTGTGAAGATGATGTTCTTTGCTCTTCACCATAAAACATGGGGCCACAAACCACGTTTAGTCGGTGAAAATCGCGATAATTGTAGCCGGACGAGGGGGTGACCAAACGAATGCTGGGATTTAGAAGGATTGAAAAAACTTGCACGCGTATGCAGATTCCCCACTTCTCCCGGAGTTGCTGCAGGGAGTACCGACCACTTCGCTCCATTGCGTGTGGTTCATGCACGATGATGCACCTGCACATTTTACGTAACCACCTCCATGCTACATATCCCGGGAGGTAGATTGGACGTGGTGGACTTGTTGCTTGGCCTCCATACTCTCCGAACTACAATCATTTGGATTTCTTATAGAGCCATCTGAAATCGTTTGTGTATGAGACGTCGGTGGTTACAGTGAAGGATCTCCCGGCACATACCGTCGACTCTTCTGCTGACATCGCCAGCACACCGGATTTATTTGAATGCTTCCAACAATCCTTCGTCCGTCGGCTGTGATATGACCTACACGGCCGCAACTTCGAACAAATCCTCTGACAATCACCTGTCGTTGCATTTCGGACGTCGAGCTGTGATGCATTGTCTAATAAATTATTTCTTATCCCTTATTCACGACATCAAATCCTTCATAACTGATTGTGCAAAATACTTCGACTGAGCGTGGTTTGTGACCCCATTTTCTACGATGATTTGTCGTTCCCATGATCCCTGCTATTTCCCTTTTGCATCTGTTGGTCGAATTCGGCAGTACCCTGTATGTATCCACTACAAATAAGAAGAAAAAAAATTTCACTAAACAACACTCCAATTTACTTCTTTTAACGAAATTAGAATAGTTTTTTAAAAGGCTTATAACATTCGCAAAAAAATTTAAGCTGTGAAACACAAATTTCTTATTCATGTAGAGTGGGAATCAACAATTATAAACATTTAATTCCCTTAATAATTTATAAAAAAGAAAAATGTTTAAGAATCATTAGCAAGTGAAGAGGAAAAGAACCACGCAGCATTATTTAAAAAAAACAGGAAACAGAACAGACGCATAAATATGGAAAAAAGTTCAAAATGAAAATTAAAAAGATGAATCGAAATTTCATTAAAGATCAAAATACAAGAAGGAGACAAAGACTTGATAAATGCCAAAACAGCACGAAACTATTGTCTTCATTTAATTTAGGATGATTTCAAAGATGGAAATGTAAAAAAAGTGGAAAAAGAACCTTTACGAAACTAGTGGTAGTTAAAAAAATCATCCAGTCACATTCTATTATTTAACTTCCATAAAATCATTATATCTTGGACTAATTTGCTTATTCTTTATTCTTTTTTAGAATGCCGTTGTAAATATAATGCAATTTTTACTCCATTAAAGATGGACACTTACCAATTTTCTTATACAACATGATGCATTTTTTGTTTAATACATTTTGTTATATGTTTTATTAATTCATTATCGAAAAAATTAAAAATCTGAAAAAAAATAATTTATACTAGAGGAAAATTTCTTACATAATCACTGTCAATTCTGATTTTAAAATAATGTTTGATCGATAAAAAAAAAAATCTACACAGATTATTGTAGGTATATGATCACGTGTGTGGATTTTTAATAATTCATTGATTCATTATTAAAATATAAATAAGTCTTGAGGCTTTTAATATATACAGATTTTAGTCCATGCGTGGACTACATGTACTATTTTTAAGTAATGCAGCAATATATCATAAATAAAAGGAATAGAAAAGGTCCCAAAAGTCGGATGGTATATATAAATGCTGATGCAGTGGTATTCACTTTACTAATCACCAAAAATTGAGGTTGCAAGATGGATAAAAAAACTATAAATAAATTTAAATGGAAACTAATACATCATTGACACAATTATTTGAAAAAAAATATTGGTTTTTAAATTATGAAGCGTCACGCACTACCAAAAAATGGAATATCACTGGATATATGGATAACAGTTTTTGAATTCTTCACTAATAGTAATCAATATACGAAGTACACATTCTAATTTAATAGAATGATTGTAATGAAAATACTTATAACTGACTCAAATGGCCCTATACCATAAAGCAAGATGTTTTCTCACGTGGAAACATATTCGAAGAATAGAAATACATTTTTTTTCCATTTGCAGTGTGTAAAATTATCGAAAAAAATTAACAAAACAATCATTTAATCAAATATATATATTTAAGAATTCATTTAATTTATGTCTATTTAAAATTAATGCATCTGAACATTATGAATAAAAAAACAAAGCGGGTGAAAATCATATAAAAGAAATACTACTACTACCAACTTTTTAAAATATCCTAATATGCAAAAAAGTGGCCACAAATTTTGATACATTGTTACCAAAATTTTAACTCTTAAGGCTTGGGAAAATAAAAACTTTGATAGTTTTATACTTTTGATAGTTTCATAAATATTGTTCCAATTAACAGCCAAGCCCCAAAGCAAGTAAATATATCCACAAGGCTTTAAGAAATCACGCTTTTCCCCGAAGCTGGTAAAAAAGGACACTTAAAACTATTTCTGTTTTAAATTGCAGCATCTCATCTCTGAAAAACTGCATTGAAATAAGCAAAAACCTTGGTAGGAAGAAAAAACCCTATATTTTCTAAGTCAACTATATATAAAAAGTTCATTAATTTGTTAGAATTGATCCTGTTAAAATAGGCGAGTAACTTAAAGCAATGTACCCCACTGTCTTAAGATTGTGTGTGAATGCTGGGAATCCTCAAATCTATTCAAGCTGTTTCTAAGCCTGTTCATTAGATCCTGAAGCAAATTAAACCATTTATGCTCGAAAGCAGATTAGAGCCCTACAAGGTGACCGGAGATCTGTTAGTGATTAGTGAAACAGCGCATACACAGTGGCTGGAAGAGATATGTTACCCAATTCATCTTAGACGTGTTGGATACTTGTCCGGAGAAGGATTCAACTATAATGTTTCACCCTTCTCTCACACATTCATCAGAATATCCTCAATTAAAAGATACGCACACAATATTTCTTGAACCAACAAAATCTGAAAGATATTAAAATCCGTATCAAAATCTATTTATGCTTATATATCCAACTAAGATTAGTTAGAACCCATAACAGGAGAACACAAATAACAACCTGTAGAACCTATGTGAGTATAGATATTCAATAACCTACGACTGGACAGCATAGACTTTCTGTTTCACATTAAAAAAATCAAATAAAAAGAATTATTTAGCATATTAATTTATTTATATTTATTGAAACGTCATTACAAAGATAAATAACAAAGAATTTGATTACTCTGACTGTACATTGATTAAATAATGTGTAGTTCACATATCTTTTGTTTTGTTAATAAAAATAAATGAGTAAATTTGTTCCCAAGTATACCTATATTGATTTAAGGGGCTTATGAATTGTTTTATTTACCAGAAAGATTTATAATTACTTATAATAATACATAGTAACAAAACTTATTGTAATAGTAATATCCTCTACATTAAAATTAAAACGGAGTGCCCAGTTTTAAGTAAAGATCCGTCTAACAGAACACTGGATGTTGCTGCAATGGATCTCAAATCGTATAATATGGCACAAAATTTAAAATAGCTCAAATGTTTGTCCCTCGTAATTAACCACGATAAAAAATTACAAGGCTTTTCACCATACACCTTCGAGAACTATAGAGACATTAATTAATTCATGAACTCTTTATAGGGGAAGTTCTTAGTATTGTAGAAATTCAAACTATAGACTCAGTCAAGTAATTAAGAGAACTGGATCATAAGTAAATAAAAAACAGTTCATTAGTTACCACTGGCATAGGGGTCCCTGCATCAAAATTCCTTTGGGGCATTTTTTTAGGTATGGGAGCCCTGTTAGTGTGATTGTAGTTTCACATGTTGGGGCCCCTGTAGCTTACTAGCCCCGTATCATTGATACGGCGGCAGCTATGGCCCTATCTCCTACAATGGATATGAAAATATTTCAGAAAAGCCAGTAAAAAAATTCAAAATGGAGATGCTAGCACATTAAACACAACAAAATGAGTATTACTTTCTACTGAGTTAATCCAGTTTATAATGGCATTACATCTTCTGCATACAGTTTTGAGCAAAAATTTATAAATAGTTTAAATATACATATCTAGGACTATATTAACAGAAGAAGGATTATTGATAGATTGATATCATGAATCAATATTTTAAATCAATGCAGTTTAAAAAGTTGCTCTCAACTATTCATAAATTTTCTTTGAAATAACACGTTAGTAAATCTCTAACTTTTAATGAATTTCAAACAGAATCAACTTATATCGAAATGACAAATTTGTTGTTAAAGTAATGCATTTCATAGTTTATATATTCTTGACACTTGGAACAGTATGCATCAGGAGGTCCATCCCTCTTCACTTATTTCTTTTTAGTCGATTTCTTTCTTGTTTATATCAAAGGTTACGTGGTTCATTTCAAGATGTTCCCTTGAACGATCGATTCATCGAATAAAATAATACTTGAGTTGTACTACGCACACTTTTGTCTAAACATTCTTTCCTATTGATATGAGTAATATTCTTGGATGCATGGAAACATTTGATACTTATGAAAACTTTCTTACATCACATGCTGTTAAATATGAGCTTCATAGGTTATATGTGTGCTCTTCGACATTACCTCAGCTATAACAAGTTACAACAGTTTATTCTATGTAGTGATAATTTGACGGTTATATGCTGTTAGTGGTCTATTTTCTACAGTTCCTTATAAAGAAAAACATATCTCATACAGAAACTTTTTTAGTAAACATCAAGATGCGATTGTGTCTATAAAGACAATTTATAAACGAATAACCTAAAAAGTCTTCAACCATGCTGTTTCTGTTTTTCTATACATATCGCTTTTTGCTTAAGGGGTATATAATTCCTAATTCTATTTTATCTACAAATTCTTTTCTTCAAGTCACGCTTATAATGATAGACGATATCCAGCTGTATTACGCAGATGTAAATAAATACACACAATTAATTATTTTCGTGATGTAATGGTAAAAACAATTGAATTTCTGAGGGAAAAAAACTAAAAAAAAATATTCTCCCAAGAGAAATTACTTTTTCTAGTTATTTCTATTTCAGTCTCAACAAAACGCTGATACAAATATTTTGAACTTCTTATTTGAAACAAATTTAGTTAATCAAAATTATTCTCAAACAAAAACATTGTTTGATGATTAGTAGAATTTTTAATACGATGAAGTACACTGGCCTCAAAAAGTTAAGGTACAACCAGGTTTTTGTGTCTAATTTGCAAATGAATGAATGTAGAAACAAAAAATTTGGAGGATATGTGCATTAAATAGTTTTTTATTGAATGCGTCATAGAAATTTGTATAAGTGTATTGCAAAAACGATTTATAACAAAAAAAGCAATCTCTGCGGAAAAGTCCATTCTTGGAGAAAACAGCACATCACAGTGTCATGTGGTAAAATGGCATAAAAACAATACAAGAATGGGTTCTAATAAGAAATGTGTCCACCCCTAACTTGAATGCATTGGCGGCATCTATTTCCCATGCTGTTTATAATAGGAAGCGAAGACCAGACACAGAGTAAGCCTTGTTTCAGCTCATGTAACGACCTTGGAGGAGGATTTAAAGCAGCAACCTCTCTGCCAAGATAGTCCCAAAGATGTTCTATCGGATTCAGGTCTGGAGATCGAGCTGGCCATTCCATTCGTTCCAAACCGTGATCCTTCAGATACTCCTCAACAATCCGAGCTCGGTGAGGTCGTGCATTATCATCCATCAGAATGAAGTCGTTACCAATAGCAGCAGCATATGGGCGGACATATGGATCAAGGATCTCATCCCGATATCTAAGACCAGTTACGGTTCCTCCATGGAACACATGCAGGTCAGTGTGGCCACCGAGCGAGATCCCTGCCCAAACCAGGATTCCACCACCTCTATAACTGTGTCTTTCAACAGTGTTGGATTGATGGTATCTAGTGCGCTGTTCCCTCAAGATCAGTAGACGCCCTGAATCATTCTCCATTGTAAATCTGGACTCGTCTGTGAACAGCACAGAAGCCCATTGTTGCTGCGTCCAAGAAACATGTTCTCTTGCCCAGCATAAGCGGTTCCTTCGCTGTCGTCCGTTGAGGGGAACGCACACAACTGGTCTTCTTGCATACAGACCTGCATTGTGAAGACGATTTCGCACCGTAGTAGCGGAGATTCTTCTTCCTGATGCTTGAAAGTGGTCTGCAACGAGCTGCGGCACAGTAGTGGTTCTTCTCCTTCGTGCCGAAAGAGCTAGAAAACGGTCTTCTGCAGGTGTTGTAGCTCGTGGTCGGCCTAGAACAGGTCTTCTGGACACAGAATCTTCGGATTGGTATTGATCCCAAAGTCGCTGAACAACACTACGAGACACATTGAGACGTCTAGCAGCATCAGCCTGCGACAATCCCATTTCCATCCATCCAACTGCCCGCCACCTTAACGAATTGGGTAAACGACGTCTCTGAGACATTTTCTAAACTCTATTGACTATTGTCACCGAAACTGCCAACAACTGTTGAAAATCAACACAACTTACACACAAAAGTACGAAAGCTTGATACTTGCATATTTTTCTCTCACTCATAAATATACGTTCTTTTCTATAAAATAAAAGTGGTAGCAATTGTTTTTGCATTAATGTTTTTAAAGTTCGTTATTATCATTCATGTAAACTATGCATTTTATGGTTACTGCCATTTTTTTTATGGTGAGCTTCGAAAAACATGTTGTACCTTAACTTTTTGAGGCCAGTGTATATAGACACGAAAAACTATATAGAAAACTAAGTAGAATACTCGTTTATTAGCAGTAAAAGTTTAACTTCCATTTTTCTTGGAGGAATGAAAGTGTGAAAATATTGCTTCATATAGTATTTGATCTTTGCTTTCTATTTAGGATCTAGGCAAGATTGGAACTCCTTTTTTTATTCATCATAATATATAAGAGAAAAATATGTTTCATTCACATTTTCAAACCATTCAATTTTCTTTCTTTCTCCCCCATCTTTTGCTCGGCTTTTAACTTCGGTTCGTAAAATATTGCTTTCCAATGAAATACAAAATCATATGGATTAATGGATTATGCTGGATTTATATACTACGAAGCCATGGGTTCGTACGTTCGTATAGCTGCGAGTTATGACCAGAGTCATGGGCTCGATTCAAAATTATTTTAAAGGTCATCGTTCAGAATAACAGGATTGCAGGACATTAAGTCTAACACACAGCAACTAAATCCTAACTTAATTGGCAGGGAAGTTGGTTGACTGATTGAATTACCTATCAGGTGGCCTACTTGTCATTTACTCGCAACTTGAAATAATGATGTCCATTGTCTATATAGAATGTTGCACTGATCTAATGTGTAAGGTAAACTAAAAAAAAGAAAAAAAATTATTTAAATAAAATGATTAAAATCAAACATATTTTCTAGAACGAGAAATTTGGAAATTATTTAATCGAAATGGAACTAACACGATTCAAGCATATTTTTTAATAACGAAATTATAACGGAAGTATGTACAGTAATTGTCGATAGATAGACTAGAAACTGTTTCATCAACTTTGGGATGATATAGATAGGAAAAATGGAGTGTTGGTTCACGAGCCTACCTTGTCATCTAACAGTAGTTCAAAGTTATGAAACGTATTTATTTGTTATCCAGAGAAGCCAAGCTCACCTAGGAAGAGCTTATAGCAGTGCAACTCAAACATTTTTTTCTTCTATACCTCATTTAGACTTTCTAAGAATCGGATGTCCCCATATAACAAATGCATAATTTTGAATATTCAAAAATTGAATTATACATTGAAGGAAACCTACATAAACGATAATTTTTTCGGGACACTACTTTTGTTTTAGGAATAAATCCTTAGGAAATTGTTAGAAAATACAGCAAGTAAATTTTTAAAACATATAAAATAGGGAATTAAAATTCAAGTGCAAGATAATTATAATATGAAAGATTTTTCTATAATGTTTAAACTATTAACATTTATTGTACAATAATTTCAAGGTGCGACGGTTGATTACTTCCAGATGAGTGTATTAAATATAGTAATACTCTTGTCCTTGATGTTTCCTGGAGAGATACTAGACTCCAATTTATATAGTCAGCTTAAGTCTCAAACCTCCCCATATTTTATGATAACCAGTTGATATTTTTCTTCAATAACACACACATCATATATGACACTAATATAAATACATGTTTAACTAAATTTGAAGATGGAGATGATAATACTAGTTTTCTTGCAAAGTTGGTCAAATTTGGTAATTTATGTTTAAAAAAATCATGACATCTCTTTTTTTTATATGTTGAGTAAAATTTTGATAAACTCATCATATATTTTGCATTTCTAGTTCTTTTGAATAATGCTCTGAAACATCAGATAAATGTACTAAAATTGGCTACATTTTCCAGGTTAGAAAATCAATTCGTTTTAAACCAGAAAATCTTCCTTTTGATACTGCACCAGGTATTATAGTTTGGTGGTATGGGATTCCACTCCCGCATTCCCTAGTATTCATTGCCGGTACAACGATCAGGCAAAGCTACATCTGAATTTTTTGGAGTCTTTTGTTCTCCCTTACCTTCAGAGCTTGCCTGCGGCCACATTCTAACAGAACAATGCTCGACTACACGGGGCACGCAGAGTTGAAAACTCCTTCGCCCATCAAATTGCACTGGTACCTTGCGCTGGCCATTCTCCAAATCGTTTGCCTATCGAACAGTTCTGAATTCCCATTTTTCATTAATAATAAACAGCTGTTTTTCTTGTCCATTACATTAGGATCATCATCTGCAACACACCAAACGGAGAACCATATATTCGACAGTGTTTCACTTTCCGGAAATCATTACCATGATGAAGTTATCCTCCCACACTGCACTCCCCGCAGAACCTCTGCTCTTGACGAGCTTTTACAAAGTGATGATATTTACAGAATGTATTGACCAGTGTACTTCCCTTATTTAAGTCTCATTGAACATACGTAGGAGGCTATGGGGTGACATCTAGCAGAAAAATCGTATCCTCCGGAGAACACCAGTCATCTGAAATAGTGTTTGAAAAAGGGCAACTCTTACCTCAAGAACAACTGGGTAATTTGGTATTGAGTATAGCCCTTTAAGACCCAACCCGCACGATCATGCGGGTTAGATATTCGTATACGTTTTTGCTTCTGGAATAGTCATATGTAAGAAAATCGCAAATCTAACGATTGAGCCGGTTTGCAGAAAGTGTAAAGCGTTACTTTTTATCAACAGACAATGGTTGTGGTCCATGTTTTACTTCCAGCTGACAAATCTAGCTTTGTTTTCAAATACAACGAAAACACGTTTTCTTTTTATCTGCCGTAAAAAAAAAGTAATTATCAATGTATTTCTAATTGCTTGGATACAAATTTTTGTATTAATGTTTAAATCATTGTAAAATAGAAAAAATAATAATTATACTTTATTAATGTGGCTTGTAGGACTCGGGATTTCGTTACCCGCACGATCGTGTGGGTTGGACGTTACTTGAGTCACGACAGCTGTAAAGGTAAGTACTTACCATGCGAATATTCTTTTCCATTTCAATAATTTTGATGAAAGCCTACATAAATATGAAATATATAGTTATATATAATTTTAATACCAAATTTTCTTGGGGGTTGAGCCTATTTTTTCTTTCTCTCTCTCTTTTTTGCAATTTTCTTTTTCATACATTTGTTGAGGAGTATGGCATTTTCATCCTCTTCACAGATATTTGTATCCATATCTCTTCCCCCCCTCCCCCAAAATCTGGGTTTTCCTGTGGTAGTTAGTATGGTGTGGTTTAAATGCATATATTTTTTTAAATAATAAAATTTTCTGATACAATTTAATATTTTTCATGGAATACTGTGTTAACTTTTAACCAAAAACTTTTTCAGGTGTCTAAAAGGAGAAGAATTCTCACAGAAGAAATGTTTCAATCTAATTAATAAAAGAGACTATAAGCGGGTGTGTTTCACCTCTACAGCCCAAACTAAGCAACCCAGAAGTATGAAACTTGGCACATAATTATTCTAGGTTCTGATGATGTGCACTACGAAGAGTTTTTTTTCGAAATTCCCTTTAGATTTTTAAAATTAAATTTTTAAACGATTTTTCCATATTTTTTTTCAACAACTGGGTTTTTAGTTAGTTGTTTTGGCAACAGTCTCATTTGTTTTGCTTATCCATTTGAAAATATTCGGAACCATTTTTACATTCAACGCATTTTATCCTTTTACTTAATTTTAAAAAAAAGATGTAATTTAATTAATGTTATAATTTCTACTATATTCTAGGTTACTTCATATTTATTTTATTTTATTCATGTTGAAATTTTTTATATTTAAAATTTTCCTTCAAAATTAAGGCTTAATTTTTCTTTTTTAGATAACCCTTTGATTTAAATTAATGTAGTAATTTCTATTTTAGTGTCACACAGTTTTATGTTTGTTTATTTTCTGAACTGTAATTTTCTTGCTTATAATTATGTGATAACGTGTTTCAAAAGTCAGTTTTTTCGTCAAAAAATTATTTGTGAAACTTTTTGTAAACAGAAGCTTGGATAATGAGGTACTTATGTTGTAGCATCACCCCACAGCAAAATTGATCACACGCTAATCATACCTTGATACCAAAACAACAAAGATTCTAACATATTTTATATAAAATCGGTCAGATTTTGTCGGCAAATGACGCGATTCGTGAGGTGCCAATAAGCTAAAAAGAAGCTTTTTGTAAACAGTAGCTTAGATTAAGTGGTACTTATGTATTAACGTACTTAGGCTACAATCCATCTGTACCCAGCTCATTAATAAGTATAGCGTAAAACTAAGTTATCACCTGAATATTGGTACATATCAGCAGTACTTCTTGCCTACTTCCAACTGCATATCATGACCATTTGGTCAAAAAAATAAGTACTTATGTATTATCGCAGCCTATTGGCGGCATTATATGAAACAAAGCACACTGTTGCCAATTCAGCATGGACGACACATAGGAAATGGCAGTTGCCAACTTGGCGAGTTATTAATAGAGGTGGCAACTAACTATCCATAAGTACCAAATCTTCCTATGACATTTCGGTTCTTACATATTATTTCAACCTATTGTCGACATTACATGAAACGAAGCGCATGGTCGCCACAATTTAGCACATACAACACATGCACAATTTTGAACGTTCGCATTGGTGTGATAAAATGTGAGTAATAACATTTTTACCCATTGAAAAAAAGAATAGTACTTTTCCTGATACTTACATATTAACCGCAGCCAAAGTGGCACATTTTTCACCAAATTTTTCTCATATAAAACACATAAGAATCTGTTTTGATATTGTGGCGCAAATTTTGCTGCAGTGATGCCAATACGTAAGTGCCTTTTTCCTTTATTGGCAAATTCCATGTTTTTCAATTGTAACAGAAAAGTAGAAAAATAAAACTAAAAGAAAATGACACTCAATTCAAACTGATTGGAATTAACAGATTGTCAATGGTGTGTGTGATTTAAGTTAGACTTTCTATTTACTTATAAATTTCTTGTTTTTTTTCTTCTGAGCTGCTTATGGTAGTTTCATAAAAATCAGTCCTTAATTTATCTATTTTAAAGTAGCTATTTGGTTTGAATTAATATTATAATTTCTACTATGTGTAAGGTTACTTTTATATTTATTTTTATTTTATGTTATACTGTCCATACATGATATATATATATATATATATATATATATATATATATTTCACTTATAATTATAGCTATTTTTATCATTGTATGTACTCATTCATTTGCTCTTTGCAATAAAATTATAATTTTTAAAAGAAGTATTGCAAAAAAGTATTGTCTCAATTAATTTTTGAGCAACGTGGTTTATTATTTGTTTCATTCAGTACTGTTGGTTCTGAACAATAAAGTTGAAAATCCTAGCTAGCAGTATAACAAAAAGAGAATATAGTGATAAATTAAACTAATGGAAAAACAGTTTATTGCTGAAATAAAACCTTTTTTTCAAGAATTCATTAACGCAGTACATTTTTTATATAAAAAAAGAAGTTACCGATGAGTGAAATTTGGAAATTTTAACTTAAAAAATTAATCCCTTGAAAATTTTTAACTTTAATAAAAATATTTGCAAACACAAGTTTATTCTAAGCGAAGATCAAAGCTGCTAACTTAAAGAGTTATTTTGAATGTTCACATTGGGGTGCGATAAAACACAAGTACCAACATTTCCTTCCATTCCATCCGTATTTTTATCACCGCAACCAAAATGGCACTTTTTTTCACAAAAATTTGACTGATTTTTTTTTCTTTTTCATATAAAACACGTAAGAATCTATTGTTTTGATATCGCAAATTTTGCTGAGGTGACGCCGATACGTAAGAACCCTTTTCCTCTACTGTCAAATTCCATTGTAACAAAAAAGTAGAAAAATGTAACTGAAAGAAATGACAATTAAAACTAATTGGGATTAACAGATTGCCAATATTTTGCGATTTAAGTCAATTTTTTTTTTTTTTTTTTTTTTTTTTTTTTTTTTACGAACGAGATTTTTTTTTTACATGGGTTTTTTTTGTATTATTCATCTAGGGTTGTGCTTGGGCTACAATTTATCTGATTTTAATATCAAGGTAGTAAGCCTCAAAGTAAGTAAAGCTTGAAATTAAATCATTGCCTGAATATCGGTACACTTTAGCGTTACGTCTTACCTACTTCCAACCTAATAGAGTGACAATTTGGTCTGGAAAAGCTTACTGTTCTTTTATTTGCTAATTCCATGTTTCATCAGTTGCAAAATAGTACAAAATAATAGCTGACTAGCCATTATCCACCCGCTCCATTGTGTATTTCACGATGTTGTATAAATAAATACTGTTTACATATTCATAAATTTTAGATATCTAGCATTAAGAATTTGATTGTATTGAAAAATATTTTTATAGATGTAACTCTCGCCTCTTGATATAAAAAGGTCAGAATTAAGAATTTCTAATAATATCTAAAATAGAAGTAGAAAGATTTTTTGTGTGTGTGCTCGCCTAACCCAATAATCAATTGAATTTCCACAAAAGTAACTTTAAATGGATCGCTACTTCGTAAAATAAATATATGTGCTAAATTTCAAGTCTAAAATCTAATAGAGCCCAAACGGAATTTTTAACATCAATTCCTCCGGAGCATTCTTAGCGGATTTCAATTCAACAAAAATGCAAACTAAGTTTTATTATTATGGTCCAGAAGTGATAAAAGTATTTATTTTGATATAAGGATCAATTTGTTACTACCAAACCTGCATAATAAAATCATTAAAAAAATGTGCGTAGAAAAATGTATTTATTACTATATTCTTTTTTTGTTATATTGCTAGCTAGGATTTTCAACTTTATTGTTACAAAAAGCAAGATTTAGAATTTGTTGTTGAACAAAGAAAAGCAATAAAGTTTTTGTAACAGATTATTATTATTTTTGAACATAAGAATAAAAGCAGGTAAGAAGTGAATTTCATTGTCTAAAATAATCCACTGATATTTATGTTAAAGAATAAGTAATTATTATCAGTATTTACGTATAATCGTCACCACAGTCAAATTGAAGCCTCATGAATTGCGCCATTTTCCGCCAAAATCTGACTGATTTTATATAAAATATGTTAGAATTGTTGTTGCTTTGGTATCAAGGTGTGATTCGCATGGCACCAATTTTGCTGTGGTGATGCTAATACATAAGTTCCACATTATCTAAGCTTATGTTTACTAAAAGCTTCCCAAATCATTTTTTGACTTAAAAACTTAAAACACGGTATCATATAATTAAAACTACAATAAACAAGAAAAAATTATATTATTGTAAAGTTTCATTAAAATCCGTTCAGTTGTTTTTGCATGAAAGAGTAACAAACATCCATACATACAAACTTTTGCAATTATAATATTAGGATAACAAAAAGAAAATGGAACTCAATGCAAAACTTATTGGGATTATAAGATTGTAGATATCGTGATTTAGGTTAGATTTTTAGGTATTAACCTATTAGTGTCACCACAACCAAATTAGCGCCCCACGAATCATTCCTTGATATCAAAACAACAAAGATTTTTATACGAAACAAAAGAGATTTGTAAGATTTTGGTGGGAAATAGCACAGTTCTGCTGGTGCCAATTTAAATGCAGAGATGCTAATAGGTAAGAATACAAATGCTAATGCGAATTTTTATTTACGCCTAAGATTTTCTGAGCTGTTTATGGTAATTTCATCAAAATCAGACTATGGATGGGATTGAATGCTCTAAAAAGTAATTCTTTTTTGCACTTTAAATGCACTTCAATGTTTTCATCTTTGTAAAAAAATATTGCTTGAAGTATAACAGAGAAAATGACATTTAATTCAAACTAATTGCTATCGACAAATTGGTAATATTGTGAACCATGTTTTTTGTATGTCACTGTTTATAGCCTTATGATCTCTATGAACGATACGATCTCATCTTTGTTTTAAATTAAAAAAGATCGGAACTTTTTTTTTAACAAAAATCTATTTGCTGATCTAGGATACAACTATGATATATTTGCTGACCTTGAAACAATATTTCTAATATTTTCTTTTTGATTCCTTTAAGTTCAATGTTGACCTGATTTTTTTGTCTCGTCCTAACTTTTCTTTTGACAATCTTGCAATATATAAATCAATCATTTGTGATCAAAAAAGTGTTAGCTGAAAAAATATGCACCTTGAAAAGATTTTCTAATATCTCATTTTGGATTTCATTAAAATTCAGTGTTGATGTGATTTTACATCTGATTTAATGTTGCTTCTGATAATCTTATCCTCATGTAGTTTTTTGGGGATCGTATACATATTTTATATATTTTCATACTGCCCATATATGATATATATATATTTCAGTTATCACTATAGTTATTTATGGTTGTATATACTCATTTGTTTGTGCTCTTTGTAATAGAATTACAATTGCTAATAGAAATATTGCAAAAAATTGTTTGAATAATTAATTTTTTAGCAACATGTTTTATTGTTTGTATTATTCAGTACTGTTGTTGATTTTAGATTATTTCAACAAGGACCTATTTTAAATAGATTTTTTATTTTAGTTCATACTAACTTAATTTTTTTAGTATTGAATTATAACTATTACTTTATATTAGGTATATTACAGAGATGTTAGATAGTATTACACCATTCCTCATGTAATACTAATTTAATTTTTTTCCTGTTGATGGCTTCCTAATACTTCTTATTTATGATATTTTGTTAATCCGTTTATTACCATTAATTTTTTTCTTTCGGTTTATCTATTTCAGGTTATTTCACCCGTAGTTCAATAGCAGAAACTTACTACTGCAATTACTTTTCTGATATAATTTTTATTTCTATTTACATTCATTCATTTCTGTTTACTTTATAGCTTGCTAATTTTCTCACACATTGAAATATTTGTTTTTGTTAAATTATTATTTAATTTGATACCAAATATAGAAAAATATTTTATAATTAATATAATAAAAGTAATATATATCTTATATATTGATTTAATTATTTTACAATCTTTTTAAATATTAAATAAGTCTTTATCAATAAACGAGATTTTTCTTTTACAGTCATTTTTTAATATAACGATATGACACAACTAATTGCTCAATGAACATTTTTAATCAGTTTTTTTATTTCAAAACCTGAAAAGGAAATTGTTGTTTTATAATGATTGATTGAGTAAATGAAAATTACAAACCCCTTTTATTATTTTAAGCTCTAAGAAAATAATTATTATTAATGAATATGTTAGTTTTGTATTATATACTTTTTTTTCGTCTACATATACATGTTTAAAGAATTTACTAAACACAGTGGAATGAAAAACTACAAAATTGTAATAAAATTCTAAAATATTTTTATCAGACAGTATTCTTTTGTTTTTGAATGCTTTTTTAGTGAATGTAAACTAGGAATATAGGCTTTTCACCATATATATATATGTGTGTGTGTGTGTATTGTTTTTTTATGCTTACATATGTTTAATCAAACATTCAAACGATCAGAAAAAAAATCATTTCAATAGCAATCTGTAAGATTTTTTAATTCATCATTTATAATTAATGGGGGAATAGTTCTACACTCAAAAAAGCCACTGTAATGCCGGGCTCTAGAGAGATAAAAGAAATGTGTCTGACAATGGAAAGCTGTGGAAGAAATTTCGAAAAAGGGAATTGTAATGACGTTAATATAGAAATCATGCATACACAAGAGGAAGTGCTAACAGCTAGAGGAGAAGGAGAATTTCCATGACAATATGTTATACATTCAAAATTGTCCGTGCAAAGCAGGGGGTAACTGAAGAGGGAAGAAGTTAAAAAAATTTCGAAAAAGGGAATTTTAATGACATCATTATAGCAATCACTCGCATGGTATGCGCACACACCCGCACAAAAGTGCTGGCGTCATGAAGGAAAGAGGAAATTAAGTTACACACTCGGTAAAATCCAGGCTTAAGCAGAGGGGAAAGAAACAAACAAGTCAAAGTAGTTTCGAAAAAGAATAATGGAAGTGCTGATTTTGTGAAGGGAAAGGAAAATTTATAAAAGTAGAGAAAGCTCGTGCAACGCCGGGCCATGCAGCTAGCTGATGAATAAATCAGATTGAACTTAGATCAGAACTTAGTGATCTCTCAGATGATGACAATGTTGAGAACAAAACGTATGAATCGCGTATACTGGAAGGAAATTCAAGTTCAGATAAGAGTGATGAAGAAACACATAGGAGTATTTGAAATGGAAAGACAATATTGGATCCTTCTCTACCATAAAAGTCTCTTAAACACATTCATTACATTGATTTAACTACTGCAATTTCTTGGTTTCTATGCAAACAAGATGCAATATCAAATAAAATTCCTCTACATATCAAAATTGATTGCTTAAAATTTAAGTTAGAGATAGTTGAAGCGTTATCAGCCTCTCCACCTACTAACAAAAGTATTTTAACTGAGGAGGAAGATAACAGTGTTGTAATTCCACTCGCAAAAAGATTGAAGCGTTATAATCCACCAGCTATACATGTCATGGCTTTTATCCTGGCCATTCCAGGATAAAAGGCTTGACATGTATAGCCATTTTTGATGTGTTGATGGCATTTCAAGGCCGCGCAAGTGCAGATTTGAAAACTACGAAAGCAGTTTGAAAACATGTTGTGAAAAATACAATGGTTATTTATACTTGTCAAAAACAAAACAAAAGATTTTTACGTAGATAAATAATGAATTAATAAAAGAGTTAATTATACATCAATAATTTCCTTATTTGTTACAATTTTAGTTGAATTTAGATTGTTTCTTCTATCAACTTAGAGCTAAAAATGCATAACTAGTAAAATTTCATAGGTGACCTGTTTCACAGATAACGTCCAACCCGCACGATCGTGCGGGTACCGTCAACGTTCCAGGGATGGACTGGGAATTTTTTTTATTATTTTTCCCAATGTCATTGGGGTCCATATAGTATTAATAACCAGAAGAACTAAATATTTGAAGATAAAAATAATTCTGGTCTTAAAGGGATAAACAGATGGTGTCACACAACCATTGCAGTTAGGGGGACTATATCCCTTACTAACGGTCTTTGCTTTGTTGTTATTCCTCATGGTCAAACAATGTTTTTTACTGATGCTATCCTGTCAATGAAGCTTTTTTTTCTTTGTTCCATAATGTACGCGTACAATTTCCTTTTTGGCTTCTAAGCTTTCAACCTTTAAGGGCCACAATGTGCCTCTGCAGCGTGAATTTCATGTTACCCGGTTGATGTTTTTCGGAATCACGGCCCAATCTGAAAAGCTGCTTAAGTTTTGCACACTAGAGTATTTTCTCTCTCATGAATCTTTAGTTAAAAATGGACGTTAGCAATTGGCAGCAAGAACTTCCTCTTTGATAAATTTATTTTATATTCCAGATATTCTAATATGATCACTTATAATTAATCATATTTATTACGTATATAACCACTCAACCACAGACATTTTTAAGTTTATATGGGGGGTTAGGTAACCTTTTTAGGGTCCAAAAACGTGTAAATACAAATACTGCTTTTTACAAAAAGTTCTTATTTGAAACCTCATGATAATTATAGTTAGTTACTGTTGGAATTTTTTACCTGCAATACTGGTGCATCAGAGCTGCAGGGTGTGCAAACCTCTTATTCATTTAAAGTAGGTACAGTAACCACTTTAAAAGAACCATTACACTTGAGCTAAATTCAAGCGGAAAAAAAATGTCAGTTTCATTTCTATAAGACTGCGCACAAAAAGGACAACTCAAAAGTTTTTTTTTTTAATTTAAATATTTGATTAGTAAATGAAGTAGTAATTAGTTTTTCTAGAAATAAAAATATACGATAAAAACTTTTGTGTTTTTGTGTGCTTTCTTGCAAACCTTTACATTTGATGTTAGTTATTTCTGTTACAGAAAGCTATGCATCAGATTTGCAGCTAAGCAACAGCAGATTTGAAAGCTAGAGCCTTTACCTTATTTACTGCTATAAAGCGAAAACTCACCCACTAAATTGTGGACATTCACCAAAGGATAAGACATTTTCTTAAAATATGCACTTTATTATGATTATCAAATCACTATCTAAATTCGATCTAAGCTATGGGATCGTGTTAGCTTAAATAGTTATCTAACTATCTAGAATCTAAATATACTTATCAATTAAAGATCTTCAACAATAATGTAGTTCTAATGTCCTTTCAACTTGAGAACCCCGACAATTTCCAATATTAATTTCCCTAATTTCTTAGGCTCTGTTTGACAACAATCACCATCCTTCCGAATTCTCTTTTCACTTGACTTTTAATAGTAACTCTTATTAACATAAATCGCAGTTCCTTTACAGCAGGGGTATTCAAACTTTTTTTTCCTGCCGGGCCACATACATATGACAGATATTTCACGCGGGTGGCTACATGAGGATAGTGGGAAAACAAAACATTGAGACCAAAACAACATCGTACAAAGCAAAATTAATCAAAATATTAACATTTATTTTTTTTGCATTTGTTTTAGTACTATATTAACCTTCCTATCAAACACACAGAAAAAATTATTTACTTTTATGCATTTTTCTATTGATTTATGGGTTGTTTGGATTTCCTTTCATCCATGACCAAGCCTCGTGTTTGCGTTCTACTATAAAAAAAGCACAAGCCATATGCGGCCCGCAGATTGAGTATGCTTTACAGAAAGAAGTTTTATAATCCTATAAAAAGTATTTACTCTAGAGCAGTGGTCTTCAAATTTTTCAACTCATGGAACCCTTTGAAGTTGAATATGTTTTTGTGGAATCCCACTCCACAAACATCTTAGGAGAATATATCTCAAAATAATACTTAAATTAGATCAACATGTAATAGGTACTTATGTATAGGCAATTAAAAAAGTATTACATTTATTATAACAAATTTCTAATTTAATTTTTAACATAATTTATTCATTAATAATATTAATTTGTGATCCAAGTACCACCTACCCATGCTTTATATTTAGTCACCGGGCATGCTTTTTCCCCCACACAAACTGTCGAAGTCTAAGTGTACTGAGATTAAATGCAATCGCATTACGTACTCTGAGTTTTATTTGTTTTTGTAGCCACTCGTATTGTGAAAAATATGTTTCACTTAAACAAAATTTTCTGAATAGCATGTTTATAGCTGTATGAGAAATACTGTGTATTTTGCATGAGAGAGTTTGCAATACAAAATTTAGGAGCTGTTCATGCTTTAACTTAAGATTTTAACACCGAATCTCTTGATATGCCGATAAGTTCTCTCCTCTTCTTCATTATAGATGTTATTTTTATTCAAATGGAAAAAGGTGCATTTTCCATTAGAAAAACTATATAATTCTGCAAGACATTGTGCTAACGAGTATAAAATTATCTCATATGGAACTCAAGATAGTAAACAATAAAATATTCACAATCTAGAAGGAAGTATATATATACAAAGATAAAATGATTTAATGTCATTTTATTATATTATAAATAAAAGTTTAAAAAGTGTTGCAAAAAATGTTATATATGTAAGGATGATTAAATTAGATTAAAAATTAAATTCCCTATGTAGCACTTAACTCATATTTTTTTCATTTGATCTTCAAATATCAAACTAATCACCCATTTATTTCTTCCGAACATATGGCCTAATCAATAAACATGTCTAAATCTAGATTGTTATATTTAGCAGCCCATATGTCAGCAATAACTTTCAAGTACAATCATAAAAGCCGCGATACTTACCTCATCGATGTTTTAAGTGGTAAAACACTTAGATTTCACTTTGACGTTCTCTTTCTCTCTCCGCTCAGCGTCAGAGCTTGTATAGATTTCATCAAATAAAGATCCTTTTAAAATTAAGTCTAATTCTGACTTCGAAACATGCCATATATATAAATAAAATTTTCAGTTTTAATGAATAAGATTAGCTTTAGATACTTGTAATTATACAAATTTCATAGAAAGCGTGAATCCATTTTACATACATATTTATAACTTTATTCTCAATTTTTTTCATTGTGACTCGTTGAACCCCTGGGTATTCCTTGTGGAACCCAAGGGTTCCGTGGAACATAGTTTGAAGATCACTGCTCTAGAGGATTAGTAAGAATCGTGAATAGAACCCATTACAGTAGATCTTAATACTTGAAAGAAATATAGTTTCAATAAAATACATCATAGAACTATCGTTAACTCTTCTGTTTAATGTGATAGATCTTTTAATATTCTAAGAATACTAAAATATATCAGGTACCCCCTTCCCCCCAAGCCTTGACAGTAATATAAGAAAATAACTCGATAAGTAAAGAAAGTAAAACTCAGATTATATACTTATGTGTATATACAAATTATATATACTCCTTTTTATGTTTTAGAATGAAAATAAAAATTATGTTTTTCTATAGAACTTTTAAGGCTATACAAGAGATTTTTGAAATTTCAATGCAATTTCTGGAAAGAATAATCTAGAAAAAGAAGAAGAAAGGAAAAAAGGAGCATATTTAAAAAAAAATGAGCTCTTTTTGAAGATAAAAATATCTCCGGTCTTTGCCAGATCTTTAGGTGAGTCTTAAGTTAAACAGCCAAACTCAAAATTTTCAAACAAAGCAGATTCTCGGGTACTATCAAAAATGCAAAGAGAAAACAAAATGCTGGTGTTTAAAAACAAAGCTTTCTGTTCTTCTTTTATATAGCAATAATATATCACGTTTCTCGAGAACATGATTTTCCTGGGCAAATTGTTTTTATGTGTTATCGAGCTCTACTCATGGTGCAAATTCCAGGCCTATTGGATGCTTCCGTCATGGCGTTGCATTTTGGATGACCAGTAGTTAAGTGAAGTTAAAACTTATTTAGAGCACTGCAATCTACCAATCAAAATGTGGCACATATTTTTTGCAGGAAAACAACCAAGTGATGTTTTTAAAAATAAGTAACATAGTAACAAAATGCATTGTTTTACGTGACAATAAATCCAGACTTCTTTGTGCCAGAAGAAAAGATGTTTCGAGTGGTATTTAATTTTTTTTTTTTATATTAGGCACCTGCACGTACAAAATCAACATTAAATAGCTCTACTTTCATGTAGTTGAATGTTTCATGCAGCTGTAAAATTTCCTATTTTAAATGAGACCATTAAATATATTTAATAATTACATTAAAAAAGCAGCTAATTTATTTTTTCTTCACACTTTTATTTCAGAAATGCTCTTATAACATACTTATATATTGCCGAGGTACCTCAAATTGTAGAGATAAAAAATAAATAATAAAACAAAAAATAACAGAAGTAATGTATAAAAAATTACGAAAAAAATAACAAGTTGTATACACACACATTTTGCTATCCTTTTTTTTATAAAAAAAAACTTACATCAATGTAATAAGCAGAAATATAAGATTTTCTTCCAAGTTCTGTAAATCGGTTCATGAAACTCCATTTTCTATTTAAAAAAAGAACATTCAGAAACGAAAAGGTATATTGGATTTGTTAACAACCATTCAAGATGTGTTTTTTCATCATTTATATCACTGTGCGGAGCAGAAATAAATCAAGCAGCCGTCTGAAACGAAAGCGAAAAAATTCCCAAACTCTCTCTACAAAATTACAATCTGCGTTGGATTCTATTTTTTCTCCAATGTTTGGTGAAATTTTCTTTGGTGAATGCAACGTTAACAAAGGAATATTTTTGCTTCCTGGGTTATTCTAAGGAATAATATGCAAATTAATCATCATCCTAACCTCCCAAGCCCCTCTGTGATGGATTATGTCACGCGACACCCAATAATGTGAAACTGATTCTAATTTTCTTTTCTTTCATTTTTTAATGCTTTTTCTCTCTGGAGGAAACTTTGCCCCCACTCTAAAGGGAATTATTCCTTGTTTTTAGCGGCATCTGCATAAATTTGCAAATTGCTTTACTATAGTACAATCTCTTTTTTCTTCCCCAGGAGCTTTACTATCGAATAACAGTTAACATACTGGAGCATTGTCCAATAAAAGTATCAAATGTTATTTACGCAGGAATTTTCATTTTTTTAATTGAGGGAGTTGGCAGATTTTAAAATAAATGAGCAATGGATTTTGAGATTTGTGAGATCATATTTATGTATATACATCAGTATCATATTCCGACCCTCCCTAACAGTATTTTTTCCCCTTAAGGCTGTTTTCGGCTGTTGTTAAAGTATAGGACCCGAATTCGGAATATTTTTTTCAGATAAAAAAGTACTCAAACATTAATATTATATTCTGGCTTCACTATCCTGTAGAGAATCGCTTATTTTATACTACTTATTGTTATCCTACATGATACATTTTTCCTTTCATAAAATGTGTTTCGCCTTTTTTCTCCTATACCATAATGCTAAATGAGCTATCCTTTTACATGTTACAAGGAAAAGCTAATTATTTATGAAATATTTTGAAATTTTAAAAACACTATATTATAAACAAATGCATGAGTAACAATGTCACACATTTTTATAAAAATTGACGTATTTTTTCTGTCCGAAAATGTGCTCCGCGTTAAGTTCACGCTCTTGTGTATACGGCGAAAACAGCCTTAAAAGCATTATCTTAATTACGAAAAATCGAGGAATAAGTTTAATACCTCTCCTCACAAACCAAATAAATTTTTGTATTTACCTCGATGTGCGCGTATGCTCCTCTCCTTAAAAATACTTTAATATCTTTATACCTAAAAATACATTAAATTTGAATTCAACTGCTAAACAACTTGATGCGTGAACAGGCAATGGTGTTAGCCCAATAATCAATAGTTGCGAGCTCGTGGTAAGCGTATTTGAAATCGACTCACGAGTTCCAGTCTTGATGTCGCTAAAAATTTGTCATGCAGCAGAGCTGATTTATGCTCGAGGCTCAGAGTTCTTACATTGGACTGATATGAAAGAATTAACTCTGCAACTTAGCTTCTTAGTAGACCAGATGCCTGCTACCCCTTTTTCTTATTTCCCTGTACCCCAAAAGCGAAAATATTTAATAAAATGCTTCTTTCTTCAAAGCGGGCATTATGTAGGCCGTGCCTATTGTCAGTTGTAAGTATCCATTCATTTGAGTTTCATGGAACACGTGGCCCTGACCCACATATGTATGCAAATGATGGACCACTATTGTGCGGAAATGTTATGCATTGTACATTATCTGACGGAGTGACATGACGATTTATGGCCCATCCATATGACATTCAACATGTAAAGCCAAAAACGGGATGGGCTAGACTGAACCCTATCCTAATAGAACGAATAGTGTCTGGGACAGTATCCAAGTGGGTTGTGCGCAAAAGACATCTGTCCAATCAGGAATGGGAT
Source organism: Trichonephila clavipes (assembly GCA_019973935.1). NCBI lineage: Eukaryota > Metazoa > Arthropoda > Arachnida > Araneae > Nephilidae > Trichonephila > Trichonephila clavipes. The sequence continues at coordinate 1,157,429 of BMAU01018399.1, forward strand.
GGTTTGGGTCAAAAGTTTTAAGAGATAGGATTGAAAATGAAAAAGAGGAGTGAAAAAAAGAAAGAAAACTTTGGTTTTTTGGCGGACTGATAAAGTGAAGCTTTGATGTTGCGAGATTAGACGAGAAGAGCCTACCCGACAATAGGATAAATGATACGTTAGACATGTATGTGCAATGGTGAAAATGCCCTATGACAACTTACAAATTACAATTTTAAATTTAAAATATTTTTTACGTAAAGCTGTCGTGATCCATGTTCGCTACCTATAAATTTTATTAAACCTTGGATCATAACGTTACAGGGCAGTAGGGTGCCTTCTTTAGTGTCATTTTCGTTGCTCGGTTATGGCTCAAAATTAGGAAGTCCGTCGTCAATAACCCTCCTGTTGCTTCTAACAGTGACGTTAACAAAATAATAAATTAGTTACGGGCTTTTTTACCTTATGTGAATGTGACTGCGAATATTGTTTAGATATCAAAAAATATTTAACTGAATTAGCAAATTTATTATGATTATTATTATTTTAAATTTTCTCAGAGCAGTAAATTTTTACATTTAATAAAATAATAATAATCACTCCAAATACAAGCTTTTATATTAAATACACACAATGTCATATTTTATAAATAACTTTCAATGCTTATAAATCAAATTAGCTAATACACACATTGAAATAAAAAAAAATATCTGATTGCTTTTTGATTAAGTTTCTGTATAAATAAGGTGACCGCTGTAGCCTAGTGGTCATGGTCACACGAGGTGTCATGAGTTTGAGCAGTAGTGCCACAGGGGCTGATGCACGTGTCTCAATGTCCTCTCGTTAGAGTGGTGGGGTTGTTAGACGGAGCTCGAGCCCAGGTTTCACCTTCATTACGTGACCGAGGCTCAAAATCCCGAAGTCCGTCACCAATAGCCCTCGTGTTGCTTTAAAGGAGGGGTATCCAACCCGCGGCCGCATGTGGCCTGCCTTGAATAATTTTGTGGCCCGCGAGATTCTTGAACTTTACAAAATTCAACTATTTTGTACAATATTTTTATTTAAAGAATTTTTATTTATTTATTTGGGGTTTTTTTGTAAAAAAAATAAATTCCATAACTGTTATTATTTTATCACGTTGTTTCTGTTACTACGAATCTCTGTTTTTCTAAATTGAAATTTATCAAACATAAATCGTGCTCAAACTTAAAGCACGAAAATCTGCAACATCAATTACGATGCGCAAATACACATGCATTGAGATCTACTTGCAAAAACTGAGTGAAAAAGTTGAAAAACAGATATCTCAAAAGTTAAATAAGTTAAACATTATTGGATCATTGCATTATTATTATTATCCTGTCTATGTTGGTATACATGAAAAACAAAGAAAACAATAATAATATATGAGTCAGTTTTAAATTTTCATTCCAGCAAACGTTTGTAATGGATCTAAAACTAATATAAAGATATATATTTTTATATGGGCACACTGGATCGTAAAGTTCTTCCGAAGTGGCCCGCGAGATAATTTGGGCTAGCCATCCTTGCTTTATAGTGGGACGTTAATAAGTTATTCACTCTATATAAATTAGATAGAAAGAAATTATTTCCTTCCATTTTTGGTGATGTAGCATTAACGCCTTGATAGAAGAAATAATTACTATGTCCTTTTTAAAAAAATGACATCTTACAGACAACAGAAAAGTGAAACTAAAAAGCATGCATGTGATGAAATAAGTTTTAATATTCCATAACAATATCTGTCCCATAATTTATTCAGTATTATAAATTTTTATAAATCATGAATATGATAAGATGAAAATGTATGAAATATGTATTCAATGTGTGGCCAATTTCTCTCAATCTTCTTCCATTTTTAAATCTTACACAAAATGATGCAATTCGAAACTGAAGTCAGCAAAAACTTGTTTATTTAACGAAAGAGAGTTAGAGTCGCGGGCCTCCACACACAAATTTTAAGAACCTCTATTTTGCAAATTCCTCTATGCGAACTTTTTCCTGGAACGAAGAACCAAGAACCCCTAGAAAGCATGAATCTCAATTTAACAAATTTTCCACATATTAAACTTTTATTTTTGAGATTTAGCGACTTCGTTATAAATAGAGGTTCAACTCTCTATATACTTGTTATTTTATCTTATTTCTTATACATAGAGTGTTTAGAACATTTATTTATTACCCTAGCAATTTCTTAAATAACATGGATTATTTAAATTTAATAGTTCTTAAATGAAAATTATTCGTCAAAAAAAGGGGACGATGCTATATATATAAATAGTATTGAGATACATAAAAATAAAATGTTCCATGTATCTTCCTCTTTGTACAAAAGAAAAACTATAAGATGTTAAATTCCTGGTTTTGATATCAAATAAAAATACTCAGATATCGGAATGGGATCTATTTATCAAATACTGGCACGACTTGAAATGCTGGTATCTATTTATCTGAAATTCTAAGACGGCGGTCAGGGAAAGGACCCGTTTCACGGATTGATACACAATTATTGGTTGCCTGTGGTTACAATGTGTGTAATTAGGTTTCCGCTGTGGACTTATGGGTAATATGGTTGGATTCTGAGATGTATTGAAGCACTAATGTGTGTAATATAGTGTGTGTGATATCGTCTCTCAAATCAGGGTTTCAAACAGCTTCCTGTAATAACTTATTTTAGAGAAATGACAAGTGTACAGTGTTGGAAATAAACAGAGAATAATAAATAAATCTTAAACTGAATTTACGTATTTAAAGGAAAACTAGTATAAAAACTAACAAAAAAAAGGTTAAACGTCTCTAATAATTTTAATTGCAACATTTCCATACTGTGGCACTTGAAAACTTTAAGACCTTACTGGATTATTCTTAGAATGCAACAAATAAAAATAATAAATCTCGAATTATTAAAAATAATAATAATAAAATTGTATTTATTTATATATTATAAACTGTCTTAATACTTAGTCATGAGATTTATTTCTGCAAGGCATAGAATTTTTTTTTATTGCGTATTTATTTTTTTATAACTTGCAAGTTATTTAATGTAATTTCTGGTTAAACATATGAAACAAATCTTCTGTAATATATTTACAAAGGCCATTTAAAAAACATGCTTTCATTGAAAAACTTAGATTGAATCTTGTTGAACTGATGCTGATCAACAATTGGGAATCAATCACAGAAGAAAGTACCGCATCCCGGAAGTTGCAGGTAATAATTACTTTTGTTTAGCATTTATCACGTTATGAGCAATTTATAACGAATTCATAACCTTGGGAGAAATCTTAATCTAACCTGTAGGATTATTCAAAATAACTTATCTCTAACTGCGCTTGTAGATCCCTTGACAACTTCTTCCTAAACGACAACAGCCTTGTTTAAATGGGCTTCTATTTTACTTCTGCTGCTCTAAATGGACGTTATAGTTTGAATACTAACTTCAGAATACTTTGAATACAAACGATTCACTACTCACAATTCATGTTCTATGATTAACCTAACATGACCATTGCCAGGATTTGAATAGCATTTACATTAGCATAAAATCAAGTTTTTAAACTCAAATAACAGTTAAAGGTATCCATAAAAGGATTAGTTGAAGATCCGTGGATGGAACACGTCACAAAAGGATTCAGAAACAAAAGAAGTTGATATCAACCAAATTTTATGGAAGAGTTGGCTGATTTGAATTAACATCTCTCTAAAATTCCACGTTTGTTACTGGCAGAAGACTTTGAAATTTTGATGATTAAACTTGAAATAATGGTCAGATGACGAGGACAACTCCCAATTTCGATTGTTTGTTGACATCCCACTCTAAAGCAACACGAAGGTTACCGGTGATGCAGCTTGTAATTGTGAAATATGGCCTCGTGAAAAGGACAATACTTGAGATGGCACCTCATTCTATAAACTTCAACATCCCCCCAATAAATACTCGACGGATTCAACTGCCATCAGTCCCGCTATATAAAGATTCCTTAATAACATTAGAATTCGAAACCAAGATTCGTGAAAAATACATCCAGAATACACCAAGCACAAGATCGAGGCCACAAAGGACGCCCCCCCTCGAGTGCCCTTCTTGATTATCTGCGTGAGCTAGGGGTGTAGGAATAAAGGAAGAACTGGAAGCCGCCATGATCTTAGTTTGACTTTATTAAGATCTTAATTTAAACTTCTAACAAATTAGATAATAATAATATATGTGAGAGAATCTACGGTGGCTAAACACACAATATATACATAATACCGAAATAGAGTAGAGGACCACTAGCAATGCTAACTCGCCTAAGCTCAATTCCTAAACTATCCCAGATTCGAATATTAAATAGTAACTCCTACCTTTAATGTCGAACAATCAATCTAATCCTAGATGATGTTACGGATTACTGGAGTGCAATGGTATGTACCTTGACCTAAGGGCTCACTATCACGTATAACTTCTGTTAGCTGTCACTTAACCTTTCCAAAACCTCTTCACGCTTGAATCACGGATTATCATAACATTCCTCCAATTGCCACCCCGCTTACTCTAACTTCTGATAATTAAAAGCTTCCTAATTTGCATATTTCAAAAATTCTAGTTGAGCTTCTGTAGAGAGGTCTGGGCTATAACAGGCAAACTATTATTATAATAGAAGCATTTTCACAAAAGGAGAACATTTGGAAAAAAAATTATTCTAAGTTAATTTTTTGCCAAAATATTGTATTTAAATAAAATTTTTTTGTCAAAATGTCTTTATGCATATATTCTAATCTAAGTGACACTAAATATCATGAAAATTATCCATTTATGCGCTTTTGCAAGATCACGGTTCCGAATATAGTCGGATACCTTAATGAACTTTGTTATTTTGAAATAAAATGCAAACCATTTTGATCACTGGCGTGCCATCAATGGCACGCGTGTCACTGGTTCGCCATCCTTGGCATAGATGTTATTTTCCATGATTACAGTGAGAAATAGTCCGCATCAACGCATGGAAGGCGTCAATGACTCATTCTTGTTGAGCTAATTTTTTTGTCCATGAGTGTATATATTAACGTCATCCTATTCATCTACACGAGGGCTTTAGGCGACGGACCTTGTAATTTTGAGCCACAGTCAAGTGACGAGAATGAAACTGGAGCTGGTCCCCCTTCTCTTAACTTCCACATCACACCAACGGCAGGACGTTTGAGCCCCGACAGATTTGACGTGCATCAGCCCCTCTACACGGCGGGTCTTCAGCGGCACTAGGCTCAAACGCATGACACACCGTCCATGAGTTCGTGACCTTGACCACTAGGCTACCGTGGCCACACCTGTGGTTGAGAAATTGTTTATTAACGTCACGCTTCAAAGCAACAACAGTATTATACATGATATGCAGAGGAAACCATTAAAGAATTAAAAGAAACGCATCCCAAAAATATCAAGTGTTAGTGTTTTATTATAGCTCAAATCTCAGAATAATTTTTCATACCCGAATTTACTGTAACGGGGATCTGCAACCTATGACACGCGTGCCACATGTGGGCCGTGGTACAATTTTCAGTGGCACTCTGCGCTGCTCTGCAAATTTGTCAGTTTTTGAGTAAATGGAAGTTGATAAATTTGTAATGGACCTTATTTGACAAACATCATCAGGATTTTGGACATTTACAGAATTACGAAAAAATCTGAAAGATAATTAACTCTAAGGATAAATTTACAACTATACAGGAGAGATTTAATAGTTTGAAGTGCGAAATTTGCATGTACTCTGCTTTCCGCTTCTGGTTCTACATATCTAAGTAAAAATTCTTGCCTAATGTCAAAAATCTTTCGAGTCCACAAAGAAATTGTTTAACAGCCGAATGCTCAGAATCCTGTCAAATTGAAAGTCACAAATTGTGTCCCTGATTTTACAATGTGAACGTAGAGAGGTGCAAAAACTAAGTTCGCATTTTATTCATCTTTTTATCTAACTGTAATGAAGGAAAATACTTATATTTTATATTGTCTATTTCTTATTTTTAAAAAAAAGTATGCTAAAAGATACATATTTTCTGTACAATTTTAATTGTTTTACTTTTGTTGAAGAAATATAGCTATATTTTATGCTGTTTATTCTTATGTTACGAAATATCTTTAAATGATGCTAAATTAATATATAACAAAACAGTATTATTGCCCTCTATTCTCTAACTCTACCTGCATTATCGCGGGAATTGAATTGTTTCGAATACATTCTAATGTGTGGCACGCTGAATTATATGGGTAGATTGGTTTTGCTTGCCACAACTAAAAGGTTGCTGAACCCTTTTTATTATAAAATATATAAAGGTGGATATCTCACATTTCCATCCTTTAAAAGAATTATTGAATTTTTCTTCGCCCCTTTCTTTAAGCTTGAAAAAATGCTTAAGTGAATTCTTTTTTTTAATTCTAGTTTTTATGGTTTAGAAGTGGAATAAAACAATTGCAACAATAAGAACTTGAGATATTGAAGAAATGATACTCATTTCCAGAGCTTACTGTCTCGAGTGTTGTGTGTGTGTGTGTGTGTGTGTGTGTTCGCCCAAACATAATACCTTAGAATATCGATAACTGTGCCGTTAGTACATCGTTGTGTCCGAATTCAATTTCAATTTTGCGTTGTTCATGAAATGCGAGTAGAATACTAAAATGCGACATTGAAAAAAGAAAGTACCTATTGTAAAAATTTTCTCTCCAATATATAAGAAAAATGTAAGCTCTAACCTCTGTATGAAAAGAAAATACCAATGGAATTTTTCTTTAGTATCAAGGAATATAAAACGTAGAAATATTTTTCATGGATCAATTTTTTTCCTTTTTAATTGTTGCTAAGCAGATACTTTTTATTTCATTGCTTGCTGCTATAAAATTAGTTTATTATTAGCCCAAATTTTTGCTGGATTAATTTTTATTTAACATCCCTCTGTGTGGAGGTACTAAAAAGCTATGGTGAATATGAACCGCATAACAGTGACAAGGGTAGCGCTTCTGCGTTAGTACCTCACTCACCACACTTCCAAACCACACCATATGGGTACTGTGTGTGGTTTAGTTTAATTTTACATACAATTGCCCCGTTTCTTATATACCAATCTTGTGTGGCATTAGAACTCAAATTCATTAATCAACTGGAACGACACCGGTTATAAAATTGGGCGCTTTCAACTCTGAACTACTATGACTTTTCTAACGTCATGTAAGATGTTGAGACATTCCTCATTTATTCTACATCCCGGCAAGAAATAAAGATTATGACTTGCACGTAAAACAAAAGAAGTGTAAATACACACATATATATATATATATATATATATATATATATATATATATATATATGTAATGTATGGGTTAGTTTTTTCAATATTATTTATTTTAAATATATTGACATCTCACTAGAAAAAAATAACGGACTTTTATTGAAGGACCTCTTAGATGTTAAACCCATTAAAAAGCGACAAAAGAGAAATAGAAACGCTGTTATCCAAGCTAAAAGACACTTTCCATTAACACATCCGGTGCCGTAGGGTCTGGGTTTAAATCCCGGGTAAGACATGGCTGTTTGTGTTGTAATCCTTCTCTTCTTTGTGATGTGTGCTTCACCCTTACTTCTATGTAAGCCCCCGTGTGATACTTTGTAGTGCACGGGGTTATAAATGTTCTCATTAAAAAAAGAATCCTTTTTCAGGCCGTGGTAGCCACGGTCATGGCCTTGAACTCATGACTGGCATTATCAAGTCACGGATTTGAAACCTATCATCATCGAAGACCTTGTGAGAACCCCCTTGGGTTCCACCCTGAACACCAAGATTAATTTATGGCAAAGAATGACCAGAAGTCATTTGTATAATAATAACTTATATTTATTCACTTGATTCAAATATTAGAAACTCTAATGACATATAATATTTCTATGTTACGTCAAACAAAAGGGATTTACCTTAAATATTAAATTAAATTACGAATTAAGAAATTAATCAATAACTACGCGTAAGATCAATGAGGTCTACCGAAATAGGAGGTCTGAGAAATATACGCAAATCGAATTATTAGCTTTCATTAACTTAAACTAATTTTCTTAAACTAACGTTTGTTTCAAGCGATAATAAACTACAGTATATCACCTGGCAATACTTTGATATCTTCACACGTATATTAACTTTTAAGATTCCTTCGTAGAGTACTAGCAGTAATGCTACACTATCGTAATCCAATTGAATCCTCTAAACGTATGTTGCTGGCTCAATAGCCTTCCTCTTTGCTAACTTACAACGCTCTACTTAAATACCCTATCTACTTTGCATATCCCGTTCTCCTCTTAGAGTTGATTGGAAATGTACGCGAGATTTTATAATCCCCAAAAAGACGCCTAAGAATATCAGTGGAAAGGTTCCGTACAGATTCGTCACAACCTGCCCTGTAGAGAAACTGGCGCACGTAAAGTTGGGAGACTCAAAGTCCTTCCGTTGGCGAGATGAGGAAATTTGGTGAGAGAGAGAGAGAGCTCAGGTGTCGTCCTAATCAAATGATCGTGGTTCAAAATTGAGAAGTCTGTTGCCAGTAGCCCTCGACTCACATCAGATTGAAATGTAAATTTTAAAAATCCACTCCATTCTTAAGTTGTTTTCATGCAAAAAATATAATAAGTTTACTAATTTATAGGTCTAGATTTTCTAATAGGTTTTATTACAAATATCAAATTGAATTCTTTGAATACCATTCATGCATTTTCCCTTGATTTGGCATCAAAAGCAGAGAGAGTTATTTATCAGAAAATTCCTTTATTTTAACTTTAACAAAATATGGACTCAATGTAGTCGAATAAGTCCTAATGTAAGGGCTCGTTATTTGTGGTCCTCATCAAACCTTTAAAAATATACAACTAGTATAGCATTACTAAAAATAAAAGGTTAAAAAACTCAACAATAGTATTTTTTACATATACCAGTAATGATAAAAATACTGTTGTCAAAAAAAGGCACTGTACTGCATATTTGTCCTGTTATTAAAAATAGTACCGTTTAGTTTCTTATGTGTGCTTTGATTTAAGCAAATTCATTTATTTACGCATGATAAATATGAGATAATCTAACATTATATATTGAATAAAAGCCCCACCTCCTCTCCCCATAAGAGTATTGAAGAAACATCAAAAAAAAAAATGACTCACATAAAGCTCCTTCACGCAAGGAACACAGGTTTCTGATTGGCTACATTTTCATTCCTCGTTATTTAATGCCTTGGTTTGAATGAGCCTTACAGCTTTCCCAAAATATCTTCAAACAGAAAATGTATAGAAGTAAAATACAGAATGTTGCAAAAGTAGTGCTAAAATAGAGCATGACATTACTCATTTATTGTTTTTAAGGTATGCGACTACATTCGGTTGATTGATTGATTGATTGAATATTAACGTCGCACTGTTCAGCTACACGAGGGCTTTTGGCGACGGACCACGTAATTTTGAACCATGGTCAAGTGACGTGGACGACACCTGAGCTGGCACCCCCCTCTCCTAACTACCACACCACACCAACGGGAGGACGTTTCAGCTCTCGACAGATTTAACGTGCATCGCTGCCCTACATGGCGGGTCTTTAGTGGTAATGGGCTCGAACCCGTGACAAAGTAAGCCACAGTCCGATACCTATACCACTCGGCTACCGCGGCCATACGACTACATTCGGAACCGTGATTTTGCAAAAGCGCATAAATGGATAATTTTCATATTTATTTAGTGTCACTTAGATTATAACATATGCATAAAATTGTTTTAAGGACATTTTGACAGAAAAAAATTTATTTAAATACAATATTTTGGCAAAAAATTAGCTTAGAATAATCTTTTTTCCAAATGTTCTCCTTTTGTGAAAAATGCTTCTATTGTAATAATATTTTGCCTGTATATAGCCCAGACCTCTTTACAGAGGCTCAACAAGAATTTTTGATATATATAACTTAGAAGTAGGTTTATCCATATTTTACGACAACACAGGGGAGCAATTTTAAGAAAAAAACGCGAATAATTATTTCAATGGGTGGTAACTCTGAAAATAATGTGAATTTTTCAAAAATTCTAGTTGAGCCTCTGTAAAGAAATCTGAGTTATATACAGGCAAAATATTATTATAATAGAAGCATTTTTCACAAAAGGAGAACGTTTTGAAAAAAGTTTATTCTAAGTTAATTTTTTGCCAAAATATTGTATTTCAATAATTTTTTTTGTCAAAATGTCCTTAAAACAAATTTATACCTTTAGTCTAATCTAAGTGACACTAAATATCATGAAAATTATCCATTTATGCGCTTTTTTAAAATCACAGTTCCGAACGTAGTCGGATACCTTAAGAATTACTTTTCTTAAATTCAAGCATTTTTAAAAAATAGTTTTTTAAAATTTTTTTTTATTTAACTGTTCATTTATTGTATAAATTGAAACATCCCCCCTCCCTTTATCGGGCTTTTGCTAAATTTGTTGTCAATTTCCTTACAAAGAACATGCATCGATTTTTCATCAATATCATACTTAGGAGCCATTCCAGAGCTACTGATAACAAATTTCGTAATTCAGAACTACTGTCAAATGGCGAGGAGGAAAATCGAAGCTGGCACCACATCCTCTTAACACTACGTCTGTGAGAGAACTGAGAATACAGTGGGTGATCGGTTCACGAACAGATCGGTTAACGAACACTTTCACGAAAGATTTTTTTGTGTTTGGACAACGAACACATATTCGGAGGTGATCAGAGATACACCCCTGAAATTATGTATGAAATTTTGACAACTGCTAGAGATCTGGAATTGGAGGTGAACGAGGATGACATAGAAGAGCTCATAATGGGGCATCAAGATGAACTGACGGTAGAAGAACTCCAAGAAATTTTGAATGAAGAACACCAAGAAACACAGCGAAATGTGTCTCCTTTTGAACAAGATGAAGACGAAAGAGGAAAAATGCCGACATCTGCCATTAAAGATCTTTTGAAAAAGTGGGAGGCTGTCAGATTGATTGATTGATTTATTATTAATGTCGCACTGTTTAGCTACACGAGGGCTTTTGGCGACGGACCACGTAATTTTGATCCATGGTCAAGTGACGTGGACGACACCTGAGCTGGCACCCCTCTCTCCTAACTCCCACACCACACCAACGGGAGGACGTTTCAGCTCTCGACAGAATTAACGTGCATCGCTGCCCTACACGGCGGATCTTTAGTGGTACTGGGCTCGAACTCGTGACAAGGCAAGCCACGGTCCGATGCCCATACCACTCGGCTACCGCGGCCACAGGAGGCTGTCAGAGCAATGGTCTTAGAATGGCACCCAAACCAAGCTGATATCAGTAGGGTTGGGGATCTTTACAACAACAATGCTATTAATTACTTCTGGAAAATCCTGAAAAAGAGAGAAAAGCAATCGACATTGGACATGTTCTTCAACGCCCCATAAGCAAAAAATGAAAAGGACTGATTAATATGCAAGACTATATGTATGTAGTATTTTTTTAAAAAACTTACTAAGAAATTATACATTTTTTAAAATTTAATTTTTGGGGTCTCCAGAACGTATTAATTGATTTCACATAGAAGTCTATGGTGAATCGATGGTCGGTTAACGAACAATTCGGATAGCGAACATAGTCTTGGAACAGATTATGTTCGTTAACCGATCACCCACTGTACTAACAGATTTCACGTGCGTCAACTTCGCTAAGTAGGAATCTTTGGAATGACGGGACCCGAAAACACCATACTTCGGTTACACACTCACGCAAATGAGATACCGCGGCTAATCTCATTTACTAGCTCCATGGAGCTCATGCGGCTAGCTTTATGGCTTTTTTCCTTAAATGTATTCTTATGGACCTTTATTATTTTTTTTTGAATACGAAGTAATGACACCCATTGTGGTTGAGCATATTGTATCAAGATTAATCATTTAAAAATATATATATATTTTTATTTTTTTTTGTTTTGCTATTAAAATATATATATAAAGAAAATCAATCCACAAGTATTATTTTCAAAATGTATAACATACTAAAATGCATCTTGAGCATGAACATAATACAATGAACGATGAATAATTTCACTAGAGGTTGTAGAAGTAGAAATATTTATGTACAGTATTTACTTAACCCTTAACTCCGCAATTTTTTAAATTTCTTTTAAAAAATTATATCAACTAGTTCTCAGGTAATAAAAAAAGGGAAAAATAAGAAAAAAAAATTAAGCAGTTTTAAATTGAATTTCAGTCATTTTTTTTTTCGTTTGTTGCAGAAGTGCAACGTTGCGCAGTAGTGCTGTAAATTACAAAACTTTTTTTTTATATGAGGATTTTATTATTCATCACAAAATTTTTAAATTTCTTACCTGGTAATTTATTTCGGCAATAAACAAGAGGAAGCATAAAATATAACGGATTCCTTTTATATCAAAAGCACAGTTCTTGAGGCATCAGAGATTTTTTTATAATTGTTGTAATTTCTGGAAAAAATGTACTTCCATCTAGCGACAAAATTAGCAGGTATTTTTTTTCTCAGATAAGTGATTTGTAAGTAATTAAAAAACATCGAGTCTGTTAAATTAAAATAAATCATATGTTGCAGAAATGCAACAGTGAGAAGTTAAGGGTTAAAGCAAAATAATTTGAGGATAATAAATTATTTTTTTCATATTTTTCACAATCATGTGCAGGGAATCCCAAAAATAGCACCCAAACTCTGCACAGCCAGATTCCACGTTGGGAATACATAAAAAAATGCACAAAGAACTGTACCTATACGATCTATAGTTTATGAGAAAAATGCAATCTCACACCAATGAATTTTTTCCTATGTGGCCATCTCAAGGAATTGGTGTATCGAGACGTGGTGATTACACAAACGGATTTAGTTGCTCGTCTGCATGCTGTTTGTACGGTGGACACCCCGCTCTTGCGACGTGCGTACTCACTCATTCCACGGTATGCTCATGCCTGCCGCGATATGCACGGTGGACATTATGAACATCTGCCTTTTTAAATTTTTTGCAAATGCTGTTATTAATGTGTGTATTCCTTGCATCGGCTCAATCTTCGTATTTGGTATTTTTCTCGTAAACTATGGATCGTACAGGTACAGCTCTTTGTGCATTTTTTGTGTACTCCCAACAAGGAATCTAGCTGTACAAACCCTATTTTTGGGACACCCTGTATATCTTATGTAAACGGATTAAAATTTGAGAGAAGATCCCGACAGCAAGTTCCTCTGAAATTAATTGCCTTTCCGTAGCAAGCTTATTTGGTTTTTAATTTACTCCTTTACGAATATTTCCAACTAATGAAAAAACCGGCGTTGCTTCTGTAGAGTCGTGGGTTCGATATGCAGTACTGAGGTCACTAAAGACTTGTCTTGTAGAGGTTCTGATATACATTAAACTTGTTGAGGCTGTGAATCCTCAAATTGGAGTGGTTTGGAAGCTTGTGGATGGAGAGTGTATGCTTAAGGAATCCGACTACGTTCGGAACCGTGATATTAAAAAAGTGCATAAATGGATAATTTTCATGATATTTAGTGTCACTTAGATTAGAATACATGTATAAAATTGTTTCAATGATATTATGACAAAAAAATTATTTAAATACAATATTTTGGCAAAAAAGGAACTTAGAATAATAATATTTTGCTTAGATAAACTAAAGACTTCTCCAGAGAGTCTGAACTAGGATTTTTGAAATTCACATTATTTTCAGAGTTACCACCAATTGAAATAATTATCGGCCTTTTTTTTCTTAAAATTTCTCCCCTCTGTTGTAGTAAAATATGGATAAATCTACTTCTAAGTTATATGTTTCAAAAATTCTAGTTCAACCTCTGTACAGAGGGTTGAGCTATATACAGGTGAAATATAATTATAATGGAAGCATTTTTAATTAAAGAATGTTTTAAAAATAGGTCATTCTATATTCATTTTTTGTCAAAATATTGTACTTAAATAACTTTTTATTGTAATTTTCACTTTTTGTTGCTAAAAAATGAAAAAAAAAAAAAAAAAAGATCAAGGTGTAAGGGGCTTACCTTGTCAGTGGAGGGCTGCCACATATTGAAGAAAACAAAGTCCAAATAAAACAAAGCTTGTGAACTTCTAAAAAGTTTAATTGCTACAACACATATAATACATTAGACTTTACACACACAATTAACACGGCACACACACACACACACACTAGACAAATAACATTTCTATCAATAACAACTTGTACAAGATATCATGTAGTTTCTCAAACTTTCTCTGCTTGACTGGGCGCTTCTTCCACGTGTCTATTTATATATTTAATTATATCAGTTCCTCTTCAAGCGGTGGCGCTGCAGGCGCCTTTTGGTTGGGAATAGCTTGACTGGGAGTCGCTTGGTTGGAAGTTTGTGACATTCTCCCACCTTTTGGATTTAAAGTTGTAGAAGAATCCAAAACAGTAGTCAAAACAGCAAGAATAAATGTCCTGTAAAAAAACTAAAAAATCTCATTACAGTAACTATAAAAAATTAAATTTAAGTCCATGAAAGAGTTCAAAATAGTTTATCGATAATCAAGTCTCTTAGTTTGTTGCAAAAGTCTTCCATAACGAGAGCGACGCACTCTTTACACCACAGGAATTTGATCTTGATCGAGGAAAGGACCATCCTCTACGTCTCTTTCTGTTGATGGCAAAGCGTCAACTGTAGTCACTTCTAGCGGATAGAGCTTCTGAATTGGTCTCATAACACTTCCAAATTGAGTTTTCACTTCCATTGCACGCACTCTTCCGTCTTTTCCTTTATACATTTTTGTGACTTTCCCTAGAGGCCAGTTAATTATTTTGTTGTTGGCCTCACCAATTAGTACGAGATCACCTTCTTTAATGGACGACTCTCCTTTAACTTTTGAATAGTCTTTCAGTATCCCTAGATATTCATTCCTGAAGCGGTTTCACAGATCTTGAAAAGTTGCGCGCAATCGAAACTTTTATCTACATTACTTAGATTAATAACATATTTTTTGTGTTTCTCTTTCTTCTGTAACCCCCCAAATAGTCCATGCACAACAGTTTCATATCCTATATTCTTTAATTGTAGTTTACGTGCCGCGAATTCTGAAATGTAACTACCCGATGAGCCAGAATCTATAATTAATCTAATCAAATGTTTTTGCTTAGCTCCCAAAATTTTAACAATAACCGTTTGTAACATAACCTTTTTCTAGTAGCGGTATTATTTAACGCGATGTCATTATTTTCCGTTTTTGAAAAATCTCCCGCGCTTTCGCGCTTTTCCTCTTCCCATACACATTATAGTCACGTGTCTTCCTGAACAAAAATCGCATTTAACATTTGCCCTAGAAGATGAAGAAAGATGTCGTTTTTTTTAATTTCATGATTCAGACACCTAAAACAAGAACCAGCTCGCTTACAAATTTTTACCTTCTCTTCCAAACTTAATTGAATATTTATACAAGCATTTGCAGAATGTCTGTTCGATTTACAAAATAAACAAATCTGATCATTTTCAATTTTCCTAGACTCGTTAATCAGTGCAGATGCAGTATTTTGGCGACGGTATTCCGAGTGATTCATTTTAGCACTCTGTTTCATTTCCGAAACAGAATTGTTTACATTTAAAAAAGTTCGCTCTCTAGCTGTGAGCTGTGAAGACAAAAAGTCTATTAGCATATCAATTTCGCAACCAGAAGTATTGATCTGTAATTTATTGTATTCCAAAAAAAGATTACGCGGCAATAATCTTGTTAAAATGGGAATCAAAATCCTTGAATAGCTATGCTTTTTCACAGATAAACTTTCTAAACTTCTATTATTTTTTTGTATATGATTACAGAGGTTACGGAAAATCTTTACATCATTTGAGTTTTTTAATGGGCTGGTTTGGAGTAATTTTTCAATGTGTGTGTATATTAATTAAAAGTTTCTTATCCTCAAATCTTTGTTTCAAAATATCAGTTGAGTGATCATAATGTTCATCTGTTAATTCTAATCCATCGATTAAGTTGAATGCAGAACCTCCCAAAAATGATCTTAAATAATTAAATTTATCAATTTTGCACACATTATCATTTTCATGAATGGCAGATTTAAATGCATTCCAAAAATTGAACCAATCACCAATTTCGCCATAGAATTTTGGAATAATTAACTTTGGCAACTTTATGCTTTCTTTCTCATTCCAGCTCGAGCTGTTAAGGGATATGTTGAAATCTTGCCAAGAATTATTAACGCTGGATTCTTTATTAATTTTTTGAATTAATTTTTGTACTTTAAATCGCGTTCGTGTAATTTTTTCCTCTATACTCTTCTACAATCTCAAATTCAACTTCTATTCCATCAATTTCAATCAGACTTTCCATTTGGGAATCTATGAATTTTAATTCTTAACTCCCTTCAGTTAAAAGTTGGAAAGATTCTTCTAAATCCTCGACCATTATGTCGGGTATTAAAATGTCACTTTCTAATTTTGTTATTTGTTTCGTTACTACGCCACGTAAACTACCACGCTTACGTTTTAATTTACTTAGTGTTAATTCATTTGAATCAATTTGACTCTGAGCCAGTAAAGCCATTTTGTTCACTTTAGTCTATACAAAGTTATTTTAAATCGTAAAACTTATATCAATACTTGTATAGATATCAAATATATAAATTTATCAAAAGATTATTATGTGCGGGAATCTTTCGTTTTCAAGCATGCAAAATATCATATAAGTTATTCTTTTGCGTATATAAGTAAAATGTTCACAATGTACTTATTTTCGTGTTCTTCCTGTTCGGGCGCCAGATTTCACTTTTTGTTGTTAAAAAATGAAAAAAAAGATCAAGGTGAAAGACTTACCTTGTCAATGGAGGGCTGCACGTATTGAAGTAAACAAAGTCCAAATAAAACAAAGCTTATGAACTTCTAAAAAGTTTAATTGCTACTACACACATAATACATTAGACTTTACACACACAATTAACACGGCAAAAACACTAGACAAATAACATTTCTATCAATAACAACTTGTACAAGATATCACGTAGTTTCTCAATCTTTCTCTGCTCGGCTTTCTCTGCTTTACTGGGCTGTGGCGGTGTGATATCTATATAAGCTAGTACCAACATCACGCGAAGACGATCGTTTTGGCGTGATCGGTAAAGTTCTCGCATTTCGTTCGGAACGGAAGGCACCCAGAACGAACCTTCCTTCCTTCATTGGTGACCCTGGCCGTGATATAAACCACACCCTTCGCGCGCCGCAGTCGTGGTGCCATCTATTCACCGCAAAAGCAACCAAACCGTCACACGAATGACGCAATTCTCAAGCCGTCTCACACAAATGACACAGTTATCAAGCCGTCTCACACAAATGACGCAATTAAACCATCACACGTGACGCAACTGCTTACATGCTCGCCACGAATATGGTATCGTTCGTTCGCCCATTCGCCGAAACACTGCCAGGGGAGTATGTGGCGGTGTGATATCTATATGAACTAGTACCAACATCACGCAAAGACGATCGTTTTGGCGTGATCGGTAAAGTACTCGCATTCGTTCGGAACGGAAGGTACCCAGAACGAACCTTCCTTCCTTCAGGGCGTTTTATATATTTAATTATATATTATATATATTTAATTATATCAGTTCCTTCAAGCGGTGGCGCTGCAGGCACCTTTTGGTTGGTAATAGCTTGATTGGGAGTCGCTTGGTTGGAAGTTTGTGACAGTAATAATAATCTTAAAACAATTTCATATACATTTTCTAACGTAAGTGACACTAAATATCATGAATATTATCCATTTATACGCTTTGGCAAAATCAAGGTTCCGAACGTAGTCGGATACCTTAAGTATTAACCTCGTCACTTAACGTGGCTGTGTTAGCCTAGAGGTTATGGTCACAAGTTCCTGGCTGGCGTGTCATGAGTTCGAGCCCTAGAAGTGCTGATGCACGTTAAATCTGTCGTGGGTCAATGTCCTCCCATTGGCATGGCGTGGTCCCATTGGTATGGTGGATGCCAGCTCAGACGTCGTTCTCAACATTTGACCATGGTTCAAAATTAAGAGGTGTTGTCCCTGATAGTTTTCGTGTTGCTTTATAGAGAGAGATTAATAAATACACCTCACTCGCTTGACCCTAGTTCAACATCACGAGAACCAATAGCCTTCGAGTTGCTTCGAAATGTGACGTCATTAAAGCAAAAAGCAATTAATTAACAACTTTGGGAAGCAACGAAGGCTCTTTAAAAGAAGTCAAATCAATTGAATTAAATAAAATAGCACAAAATGAAGTTGAAATAGGAGTGTACTTCACAATACTTTCATTTATATTAATGTGCGGGACACACACAAAAAAAATCTCTAATTAAGCTTATTCAATAAAACAAAATAAGTCAAATGAGATCTTTGCATTTTCATTCGTAATAAATGCGTAGCTATCCAGAAAAACACCAAAAGCCTATGTCATAGGTTGTACATAATATACAGCAAAGACATAACTAAATGGAAGATTTAAATCAAAGGTATGCAGCTAAACCTGAAGCAACTGACGATTGGAGAAATCTCCTTGCCTGCGACATTCATCTCAACTTAGTAGAGACAGTCCATCTCGCTCCGCCGTCCTTCCTAATACATATTAATTGCATCCAGAGACATATAATGAGGCGGAAGATATTTCCTATCTTACTTTATGGAAAAATAATACGCTGGAATTCACCAGAGAAAGTCAAAGGAATTAAGTAATGTGTCACAGCTGCGTGAGGAAATTAATGTGGTTGGTGGTAAAAGTTCGGTTTTTTAGTATCAATTTGTTTCAAAACTAAAAGTCTGGAAGTGGGATCGGTAAATGATGTCGATCGATTTGTTTGATGGTTCGACTCGAAACTTTTTGCATGTCATTAGCTTAAAAATGCTCAGATTCTTATCGTATATCCTGCTAGAAGAGAAAGTAGTAAATCAAAATATAAATTATTTTATTGAATTGTTGATGTATGAGTAAGAAAGTGAGAAATTTGACTGGAATAAACATATAGTACAAGTCATCGAACTTACTGTGCTAAACTGAATCAAGTAAAATCATTTCGATAAAGAAATAGATGTAAAGATTTGTGTATCCTTTTTTTTATAAGACTCCAGTACTAGGGAATTTATTTTGGCAGCAGTTTTAGACCAAAGTTTTAGTGACACATAAAAAAAACAGCGCAAAAAATTTACCTAGAAACTTTACAAAATTAAAAAAAAGCACATGTATCACCTTTTCTTACAATTTGTTAAATATTTTCAATTATTCTAATAATTGTGACAGAAATCCGTATCTATCAAATAATAGTGGGATTTAATAAAATAATTCAACAAAAGAAAAAATAATATAAAAAATGGAAAGCAATATAATATCTTAAGAAAAAGAATGTGAACAAAAAATAATTATAAGTTAATGAAGTTTAATTAAGTCGGGTTCTTTTTCTTTTATTGTTTTGAAAAACATTATAAATGTTTTTAATTCCATCACTACCTCAATCTAAATTAGGTTAAGTTACTAATAAATAGGTAAAATAAAAAAAATATGCAATTATATAACGGAATGATCAATAATCATCCGGTTCTCTCACAGACCCCTAAATCAATGTTATGTCTATTTTGTCAAAAGACCTAAATCCTTCTGTTATGTAAAATTGAAGCTACTCCAACGAAATATTCTACATAATGAACCATAATGGATTAATTTAAACTACATGCTTACAATTAACACTAAAAGCAAATAGTAAATAAAAAAAATAGCACGAGCTCTTTTTGACTAGTTAATCAGGTTGCATGCAGTAAATACTTTTTCTAATCCTACACAAAACATTTTTAAGCAGTTATTCACCACTGAATCAGAAAATTTTAAGCGGAGTTCATTGAAACTTAGAGCAGTTTTGTATAAAAATAAAAATTTAATTTAAAAAAAGAGTTTTATGGGAGACATCTATATCTCTACATCTCTTCTTAAGTCAAATGTGTGTGTGTGTACATGTATATATATATATGTGTGTGTGTGTGTGTGTGTGTGTACAGTAGATCACACGAAAAAATAAAATGTTGGGAGATCTACTTTTATTAATATGATCTTTAAGTATAATTTTAAAATGGAAGCAGCGAAGATGTCGAAGGGCAAGAACTGAGCAATCTTGAACGAGAACCCGTCCTAGGTTTCTGAGGCTCCTAGAAAAGCTATTGTAGCTCGTTTGAGACTTTTAACGAAGCATGATTTTTTGAGATCCCATCTCCACAGAATTAGTATCGCCGAATCACCAGATTGTATTCTCAGTGACTCTCATCACCACAGAACATTTGGCCGAGTGCGCTGCACTAAATGTTTTAAATGTATTGTCGAAAAATATTGGAGAACAGGTGCACTATTTGCATAGGTGCTATTTGTAGTGTGTGGCATTTGTAAAATAAAATAAAATAATAATCAGTTACATCTAACAATTTCCAGCTTATAGCTTGATATTGAAAAATTGTCAAGTGATAAACAGAAGCTGGTGTGTGTGTCACATTACTTATAATGTGTTCAAAAATAAAAATACTTTCCACCGTTTAATTTATACTTGCTTAAAACTTATAACAAATGAGTATGAATTATATGTTTTTATTATATTGTCCTTTATACATCAGCTATGCCAACGAAACGGGTCCTCAAGCGGCTCCTTGACATCATCTGGCTCTATGATGTAAAAGAATGCCAACAACAGATATAATAAATGATATGAAGTTAAAAAAAATTAACGAACAATTTGTTGAAAAATATTTTAATGTATAACATTTCGATGTCTTTTGGTGAGTAAGATTTCAATCAATCATGTATTAAAAAAGCTTCTTAATATTTAGAATATTACTTAATTACATAGAACAGTGTTTTTAAACTAGAAGTCGCCAAAAATCTTAGGATTTTTTATTTTTATCTTTTTGCATAAAATAACTTGTTCGCCATTAATAATAATAGTAGTTTAATTGTTTATTTAGATTCTTATTGGAGTATTGATCAAATCTAAAGGATATTGAGAAAATACTTCGCCCGTCGGTGTCGATAATTATTCCAAGATATAACAATATAATTAAAAATAATCAAGCATATTCTTCCCTTTGATAATTAAATCTTGCATATACCGCTGTTAATAAAAAAGTGATGATCTCAGAAATCAAAATAACTGCACTTAACAAACAGATTACAGTTTATGTATAATTTACTGTGTAATTAGATATTATAATATTTTTTTAAAATTTTGCTTAGTAAAACCTATACAGTTATATTCAAAGTAAAAACTGATGGCTTACTGAAAAAATGGGGTCACCACCCCGAAAAGTTTAGCAACCCCTGACATAGAATGTAGAGAGAGTGCATTAGTTTAGTTAGTATATGTATAGTTAATGTTTATAAGTATCATAACAAGTGTTAATTATTCAATGAGGAAAAGAACTTTTGAAAATTACTGTTAATGTGTTCACATAAACACACATAATAATATCAATTATATTCGATAAACAGTTATTTGTAGTATTAAAAGGCAAAGAATATTATGAATAGTTATCAGCTAGATTAAGTTAAGTAATTGTTTTTGATAGAACTGTAACTTTAAGATAGAACTGTAACTTCTGTAACTTTTTTTTAGTGAAAATTCAAAATATAATTATTTATTTTTAAAAATTCTACTAGAGGTCAACTAACTAAACATGATAAAGATGTCCCAACGTATTCAAAAATAAAATTTTTAGTCTATCAATGTAATTATATATACATAAAGAATAGCTGAACTGTCATCAAACTCCATAATCATTTTTAAAAATTCAATTAGAGAACTAATAAAAGAATATAGTCATTGCTTTTTTTTTTCAAGCATATATTTTTACTCTCAATTAGTGCAATTTTTTTCAAGAAAATTGATTTTAAATAACGTGGTAATAGATTTGTAAGCTATATTCAATACTTATATATTACCATATTTTTACGATTATTTTATTCATAGAAAAAATATCTTCTAGCTAACCGATTGGAAATGTCATCTACCTTGAACAACTTAATTGTTTCCTGCTTCGCGTTGTGCATGTTAATTTTAAACAAAAAAATTAATACAAGTAAGTAGTAATAAAAGCTATGGAAATCGTATATGAAACACATCGATGGCCAATAAAGTCTATTTTAAAAATTTGATAGATGTACCACACCCATGATTGGTTGGTCTGGTTGTGTATATTAATTGCTTTGCAATGATGAATCCATAATTCAAATAAAATTTAGATTTATTACATGCATTAAATAGCAACCCCGAAATTCACTTAAAAATTCTAATAATACTTTTTTAATATAATAAAAAATTTGTGCAATTATTTTTATTGAATTAAGAAAAAGCAATTTTACGTATTTCTATCGTTATTAATTATACTTTTTAGACATGCTCACCGTTGTTCGTTACAAAAACTAATGTTTGCTGAAAATATCGCTGCTAGTTTCTCAATTTCAGTTTAAAATAAATTGAGATATAAATCAGTTTTTGATAAAATCAATTTCGTGAAAAGGATTTATTTCTCCTAAAATCTAAATTACTGCAAATGAAAGAAGTTTGGTTATTTATTGAGAATAAATTCTTATTAATGCATAATGAGAGAGATTAATTCTTATTAATGCATATTTTTTTACAAAAAGATTTTGGGGACATTTAATTAAATTATATTAACTAGTCTTTCTTAAATATAACAAAGGGAGAATGTGTTTATGAGTGTGCATGGGAAGAATTAAAGATTCGTCTTCTGAAGGGTTTCACCCTTTCTTCGGAATTTAACACTATATATAAATCTAGCTACTTTTCAAACATACCTAATTTTACCACAAGGGGTCAAATGTACCGTGTTTTGAAAGCTATATATGTCAAGACATTGTAAAAAATTACCTTTTACTTCAATTTAGTGTACGGATAAAACATTTTTTTCTAAATAACAATACCTTTATTTATTAAATTAATACATAAAAATCTTAAATTTGGAAATAAATAATATATAAAGCTTATTCAGGTGATTGCGCTTTTTGCAAGCATTAAGACTTTGTACTATTCATTTAAATGAACAATGCATAAGTTCATGCGGAATTTATAAATATTTTTTTTCAAAGTTTTATAAACAAAAGCAAAAATTTGTAATTGAAGGGTTTGACACAGTCACATTTACACAATAATGTATTTCATATAAATACTTCAATTACTCGTTGCGTTAAATAAACCAAATGACATCTATTTTTGGGTTAAAAATAATATTGAGAGGGGGTAGGGGAAGTATTAAAGAGTATACTTTATCTATTTTTTTAATAAATGCAGTAAATTCCAATCGCAAAGTGGTAATTTTATATTCAAGAACTTTTAACAAAAATCTCAAAAAGAGTCATTTAACCTATCGTGGTAGGTTTAATATTTACGTCTTTCCATGCAAAATTAAAAATTATCTTAATTTCGACTTCCTTTGACATATTTTCAAAGTTATTAACATGATATTTTAAATAAATATTAAGTAATAGCAGTAGTTCCTGTCGAGTCGGGGATTCGCGAGTTCTGTTGCTTCTAAAGACCCGCCTTATTGTGAGATTCCTTCACATTAAACCTCATCCCTTGACAGTAGCTCAAAATTATGACATCCGTCACCAAGAGCTCTAGTGTAGCTCCGAAATGTGACGTTAATAGATAATTAATCAACATAAAAACTAGCAGTCCTGGGCCGTCATAAGGTAAAGGAACAATTGTTACGTCGGTTAATATAAATGTTACATACATATAAATTGTGTGTAAAACAGTTATAATTAATGTATACTATGCTATTAGAATCTTAAATACGCATCTAGCGTATTTACTCGAATCTAAGCTATTTTTTCAACGTTAATATTACTGAAAATCGGGTGCGGCTTACAATCGAAGGAAAAAAAATTTTTTGGGTGGGGCAATTAGAGCAATTTACAGGTTCATGTATGTATTAAAAAGTTTATAATACTGGTAAAATAACTAGTTATTTACTAATTATTAGTTCACTTTTTAAATTTATTTTAATTTCGCAAAATTGGATATCAATAAACCATTTTACACAATTTTTCCTTTTTCACAAAAATGTATTGAGAATTTGGGGTGCGGCTTAGAATCGATGGTGGCTTAGATTCGAATAAATACGGTATTTCCCACACAGGTTTTACATAAGATATTTAAAAAAATTCCAATCTGTGTTATATCTCCAAAGGTATAAAATTAAAAAATATATATTAAAGTTCGTGACATATTGATAAGAATATATACGTAACTACATATTCTTATGTCCAATATCAGTGTGCCAATATAAATGCAATACTATAATGTATATGAGATTATATGAATGATATGTATGTACAATAACCATCTATGGCAGAAAGTGACAGGTAAAATATGAAATTGATTTTCCAGCGAACTTCAATCCCTGTAATGTACTCAAATGAAGGAAAGTAAAAAAGGATTAAAGCTCTCATCCATCGAGGCATGTTATAGTAACGGGTACCGATTACGTCGTCACCCCGTTCCCAGTTTTATCCCGATCGGAATACATTGGGGCATGTAGTATCAAGTTTTCTCGAACACAGTCTGAAAGGCGGGTGGCAGTTGCTTTTCGCTTCTCTTATCATCAGTTTCAGAAGGTAGCGCTTCTTCAAAAAAGGGGATTTCTTAGAGCGGAAACTCCAATCCTATTCGATCGCATCGAGACATAAAAGAAGCATGCGGGCAATCCGCTTCGTTGGGCAACGTCATTCTAAATTTAAAGGGCTCATCTCTTGCTTTAAAATAAAAAAGGGGAAAGATTACTCCGCTTTTCCCTCTGAAGGAAAAGAAATCAAGTTATGAATGCGACCGAGATTGTACCATGGACAGGACATCCAATAGGAAGTGTCTCAATTGATTCTTGACGTTAAAAGGTTGTCGCGTTGTAGGATTCAGTTTAGTGAATAAAAAAAATGTGTTGACTTTTACGGAGCCTAATTGTTAATATATTTATATTAATCACGTTGTGACAAGCTTGAATTTCTAAATAATTTTTTAGTATAGTTTATATTATGTTAAATAATATAATCTATTTATGTTATTATTTATGTTTATAAGCTTTAAATTTAAAAAGAAACACGACAAGAAAATATTTTTTTCTATTTTCCCTTTAAAGAGATTAGAAACGAAGCTTCTGATTAGATTAAGATTGATTGGAAGGGACGTTGAAGAAGGAGATTCTAAACTGTGAACTTTCCCCAAATGAATCAGGACGTTGAGAATTGCCAAGCGTCAGAAATAATTGTAGTAAAGTAAGATATTAAAACATTTTCTCCATAATATCAGATAATGGATGATATTTAGAATTAAAAAAAAATTATTAATGAGGGGTTTTTTTTGGTGCAATTTTCTATGCTGAATGCAATTTATCACAATTGCTTAAATATTTATTAAATGAGGAAAAGGCCTTTCTTTGCTTATCTATTCGAGAAAAGAAATTAAATTGTAAAAGTGGCCAAGTTGAGAAGTTTGAAATGGGGAGCCTTATGAAGATCATCGCTTTTAAATCTAATACTTAGAAATAAAGTAATAAAAATAGTTACAACATATTGGAATAATTAATAACATACAAAATTATTTACATTTGTCTATGATAAGGCTACTTTACAAAGTAATTTTCTTCAATTCTAGATATTTATGACTTTCATAAAAACTTCATGAGAAAAACACAATTCATGTATCTTTATGCATAAACAGATTACAAATCAAGCTACTAATTTCATTGCGATTATTAAGATACTTACAATAAGCTTCAGTTGGAGGTCTTCTCAATACAAAATATAGGAACAATTAGATTTTTAGGATAAAATGTTTGGTTAAATATCAAGCAGTGAAAGAACAGTTATTGTTGAAATACACTGCTGGCCTCGGTAAATGCAACACCAAGAAAGACAAAATATAGCACAACAAAATTTATTTTGTAGATAACATGTTGACCGAGTATGAAATGATTAAATTTATAGACTTCTGTGAAGTATGGCTCCTGCCAGAATCAGTAGCCAGAGTAGCCGCCATTGTTGGAGATCACCGCTGCCACACGCCTCGGCATTGATTCAAAGAGACTT
Source organism: Trichonephila clavipes (assembly GCA_019973935.1). Taxonomy (NCBI): domain Eukaryota; kingdom Metazoa; phylum Arthropoda; class Arachnida; order Araneae; family Nephilidae; genus Trichonephila; species Trichonephila clavipes. Next base: position 1,183,578 of record BMAU01018399.1, read on the forward strand.
TGAATGTGTTCTTGGAGTACAGCAGACCAAGCAGCTTCCACACGTTGCCAAAGTTGATCTGGTATGGCAGCTGGGGGTGTAATCTGAGTCAATCGTTGAGCAACCAAGGACCACATGTTTTCTATCGGTGAAAGATCCGGAGAGCGAGCCAGCCAGGGAAGCAATTCAATCTGGTGATTGACGAAGAATCTTTGGACAATGCGTGTCACGTGTGGTCACGCATTATCATGTTAAAATATGGCTGTGGCCAAGCCTTGAAGGTAAGGAAGGACAACTGGCTCACACACCCCGGACATGTAAAGCTGGCTGTTTAAAGTACCGGCAATGCGTACTACAGGAGTGCGAGAGTAATATCCAATACCGCCCCATACCATAATACCCGGTACAGGACCAGTGTGGCGGTGCATAACGCAGCTGTTCAGCATCCTCTCTCCACGGTGTCTTCAGACTCGAATCTGACCATCGTGGTGTTGCAGACAGATGCGTGACTCGTCAGTAAAGACAACTTCATTCCATTCTGCCGCCCACATCCTTCTTTCATCGCACCATTGGCGGCGGAGACGTCTGTAGTTCTGCACCAATGGTAGACCAAGCAATGGACGTCTTGCTGACAGACTACTCTTCTGTAAACGGCGTCGAATGGTACGCGCAGACACTGAATGATGCGTTACAAACTCAATGTACTGTGCTACGGTTCGCGATGTGACTGAGAGATCAGTCACTGTCATGCACACAATTTTCCTGTCCTCACGTGAAGTGCTGCACTGAGGTGGATGTGATCGACCACATCGGTCCGTCGTACCCTCTTGCATCCAACGGTCACATATCCGCGTCACAGTTGTTTGGTTGCGTCCAACACGACCACCGATTTATCTGAAAGATAATCCACAATCTCGGTAGGCCACTATCCTTCCTCTGTCAAACTCGGATACTTGATCAAGAGCTGATCGCTGTTTTCTACGAGACATAACTGATCGTTTTTTGAAAAAACCACAAGAAAAACACAATTGCCGAACGTGAAATCGTCGAAATCTCCAAGTCTTAAATAGCGCTTTGAGGTGGCGCCACAGGCGCGCGTGATGTGTGTCTGCGATGAAATTCTAATCATTTGCATATCTCACCTCCGCTAAAACATGTTGTAAATTTCATGCTATTTGCATGCTTCCTTCAGGGTGTTGCATTTACGGTGGCCAGCATTATAATTATAACATTTTGAGCGGTTTCTCAAAGAACTAATAAAAAATTAATTTTTTATATAATTTTTAAAATTAAACTACTGCAAAATTGATATAATCAGTCAATAAGGAAGGGCTTCTCAAAAATAAAATAGATTCGCATATAAAGAGAAAAGATGTTTGACGCTATTGCTTTCTCAAAAATATAAGAATAGAATTTCATGTTTATTTAATTTGTTTAAATGTTTTTATGTATGCATACAGGAATGGATGAATGGGAGAGGGGGTGGGAAAGATGTTTTAGGGTCTATATGAAAGTGATTATTTCTTTTTCTTATATACTCTCTACTGCATACCTAATAATAATATATCCAAATATATATATGTATACTTTTTATTTTTCCTGTTAGACAGTTTGTTTTATTTAAAGGTCATTTTTTTTTAAAAAATGGAACATTACTTTCGATAGAGACCATTAACGTTAAGTTTTAATAAAAGTATAAAAAGATATTTTTAATGGCCATTCTTTTCAAAAATTACGACTAACACACTACTATTATTTAACTGTTAACATTACACAGTCTTGTTATAGCATTTTCAGTCTAGAGTATTTTTTTTAAGTCTCTAAGAAAAAAGTACTTATATTATATGAATATATAATTACTCGAGAGGTATGAGAAAGTTTTTGAAAATTTTCAGAATACAAATATGTACATTCTTCCTGCAAAGCTTTTGGAATTATGAAATAATGTAATATCTGATAAATACTTCATTTTTTCAAAAATAAAACCCCTTCCTTAATTTCAATTTGTAATTCTCTCCTGAAAAAATGTATACTCCACTGACTTAATTCTGTACACATTACAGTCGCAACTATTTACGACAGGGCTATCCAACCCGCGTCCCGGGGGCCACATGTGACCCGCCTTGAATAATTTTGCGGCCCGCGAGATTCTTTACAACTTTACAAAATTCGACCACTTTTGCACTATATTTTTTTGCTTAAAGAGTTTTTTTTTTTTTTTTTTTGTAAAAATAAAATCCCATAACTGCTATTATTTTATCACGTTGCTTCTGTTACTGCGAATCGCTTTTTTTTCCTTCCTAAATTGAAATTCATCAAACTTAACGCACGAAAATCTGCAACATCCATTTCGATACGCAAATGCACTTGCATTGATATCGACTTGCAAAAACTAAGTGAAAGAGTTGAGAAACAGATATCTCACTAATTAAACAAATTAAACATTATTTGATCGTTGCATTATTATTATTATCTTATCTTATGTTTTTATAAATGAAAAACAGTGAAAACAATAATAATATATCAGTCTGTTATAAATTTTCATTCCAACAAATGTTTGTAAGGGATCCAAATTCAATATAAAGATATATATTTTTATATGCGGCCCGCGGGATTGTTAAGTTCTTCCGAAGTGGCCCGTAAGGTCATTTGGGTTGGCCACCCCTGATTTACGACAACGGTAGTGGAGTGGTCATAGTCGGGCTACCAATAATCGAATTTTGGTCCTACAAAATGTAATAACGTCAACACAATAAATGTCAAATAGTCTAGTAAAGAGGACAGAACTTGATCTACTTTTCTTTTTCACTCCCGTTCCATGTCAACGAAAGAACTTTGATTGCGTCCTTTGGAAAGAAAAGTGACTCATTGCACGTTAACGTCCCACTGCAAAGCAACACGAGGGCTTCTGGCGAAGGACCTCATAATTTTGAGCCTCGATCGAGGACGACAACTGAACTGGCACCTCCCTCTCCAAACAACTACACCACTCAAACTGGATCACTTTGACTTACGACAGATTGAACGCACATCAGCCCGTCTACTCGGTGGCTCTTGGGGCTCAAATTCATGACACGCCAGCTACGAGTTGGTGACTATAACCACTAGACCCGGGTAGTGGCGTAGCGTAGGCTTTCAGTGCCTGGCGGCCGACCGGAAATTTGCCGCCTCTCTACTTTAATTATTAGTCAAGAAAATTAGTAAAAGTAAAAAAAGCAGCCTTAAAATTTTTTATTGATTAGAAATGAATTTTTCGTGTTTTTTTCATAGCAAAATCTTTTATACAATTATCAATATCAATATGTATGTCATGTTCCATTGCCAGAATAGCTAAATTTGTTAGCCTTAATGTAGACATGTCGATCTGAGATAATTTGTGATTAATTTTATCTTAGGGAAGCTTCTCTCGCAAAAGGCATTACTGATAGCAGATGTTAAAAAAATTCTCAACGTTATGACAATGCTTGGAAAGCCATCTTTAAGTTTGCACTTAATAATATATTTTAATAAACCCAGAGAGAGCCGGACCTAATGAGTTCTTTTTGCAGCCTGGGTCTGTTGCACCTACGAAAGCTGGTAGATGTACGCGCTCAAGTTGGAATTCTTCTTTATCTTGAGGAGCTTGATCTAAGTTAAGTTCGTCCATGCTCAATATCACTTTAGGCCTTAAGAAAGCACATATTTGCGCTAGATTCTGCAACTGTTGGAATATTTCTTGAATTTCAGCAGTTACTCTGTCTATTGTTCGCCTCAAGTCATCTTCATACGATAACTGAACAAAAACATATTTATGAAGCACCGACGCCAGCTAGACTGGAAAGGTGGCTTTTCATAATCGATCAGACTGTTCACTTAAGCAAACGATTCGATAAATGTGTAGACGACACATGTACCTTGTAAGGACACCTCCCTCGGGTGCCCTTCTCCTTGATTATCAACGTGAGCTAGAGGTGTAGGAATAAATGAAGATTAGAAGCTACCATGATTTTAATATGACTTTATTAAGGTCTTAAACTTAAACTTCTAACAAATTAGATAATAATAATCTATATGAGAGAATCTACGGTGGCTAAAAACACAATATATATAATACCGAAATAGCGTAACTCGGACCACTATCAATAATTAACTCGTCTAAGCTCAATTCCAATACTATCACTGATCCTAATATTAAATAGTCACTCCTACCTTTAATGTAGGCTGAAGTAGTGATCATAATAATCCTAGATGAAGTTGCGTATTTACTGGAGTGCATTGGTATGCATCTTGACTTAAGGACTCTCTATCACGTATATAATTTCTGTTTGCTGTCACTTAATCTTTCTAAAACCTCTTCCCACCTGAACCACGGATTATCTTTACAATCCTCAAATTGCCATACAGCTTACTCTAACTTCTGATATTTAAAAGCTTTCTAATTTGCATCTTTCCTTCACGCTTCACTTCTTGGTTTTGGGTCGGAAAAGAGTTACCATTAATTCTGGCACATTGGATTTAAAAAGTGGTTATTTTCAATTGGCGATCAGTCCTAAAGATATCGAGAAAACCGCGTTTATCACTCGCAATGGCACGTTTGCATTCCTCAGAATGCCTTTCGGCCTTTCAGGGGCGGCGCCGAATTTCCAAAAAGCCATTGATATAATATTAAAGCCTGTTATTGGGCGTTTCGTGTCGGTTTATATGGATGATGTTATTATAACATCTCCATCGTTTAATGAACACTTAGATCATTTGAATCAGGTATTTACATTGTTGAGAGACGCAGGGCTAACACTAAATAAAGAAAAATGCCACTTCGCACGTGAGAAATTGAAGTATTTAGGTCTCGTAATTAGTAAAGAAGGGATCGAAACAGACAATAGTAAAGTGAAGGCAATCACAGAAATGAAACCTCCTAAAAATAGCAAGGAAGTGTCGAAATTTTTAGGGATGGCGGTGTGGTATCAGAAATTTATACCCAAGTATGCAGATATATGTGAACCATTATATCGGTTAAAGAAAAAGGGGGGTAAATTTAATTGGTGAACAGAAGCACAGGATTCTTTTGATAATATAAAACGAGCATTAACAGAGGCATCAGTTTTGCAATTGCCGAATTTTACAGAACAGTTTAACTTATTTACTGATGCTAGTGGGGTCGGAATTGGTGCTGTGCTTAATCAAAACCATAGACCTATTGCATTCGCGTCTAGAACCCTCAATAAGGCAGAACGAAACTATACTGTTACTGAACGCGAATGTTTGGCGGTGATATGGGCATTAAATAAGTTTAAAACTTATTTCGGATCTCTGCCGGTGAAGGTAATCACAGATCACGCAGCATTAACAAAGCTAACGAATGGGAAAAACTTATCTAGTCGAATGATTAGATGGACACTCAAGTTATCAGAGTTCAACATAGAATGGGAACATCGACCGGGGGTCCAAAACGTTGTCACGAACGTCTTGTCTAGGAATCCAGTAGGCAATATGGATGGATCACAAATTTCGTGCGCAGCTCTTCGGGCCCTAGCCTTAAACTCCCGAGAACAACTCATTTGAGAGCAAAGGGAAGATCCTGAGTTAGGACACATCTATCGTTATTTAGAAAACCCAGACGACGGTTCCGTTAATGCGACTGTATGCGAGACTTGGTCCCAGGATTTTAAACTTATAGATGGTCTACTCTTTTACGCGAAATATTCTACAACTCTTGGAGAACTAAGAGTGTATATTCCTAGATCGCTTCGCGAAACAATGATGAAAGAATTTCATGATCTGCCATTAGCAGGCTATCTAGGAAAGAGGAAAACCTATTTAAAATTACGCGACACATGTTATTTTCCTTATATGAGGAAATATATATTTGAATATGTATCAACCTGTGACCGGTGTCAAAAATTTAATTATAAAAACGCGCTACCAGCTGGTCGTTTAATTCTGATAGCATCGAATTACCCCAATGAAATTGTAACGTTAGACCTATTAGGCCCCTACCCCGCATCCCGACCCGAAAGATATAGATTTTTATTAGTAATAACTAATCATTTCACTAAGTGGAGTGAGCTTATTCCTTTACGAAAAGCTTCGGCCCAGGCCATAGCTAACACCCTTTTTGAGAATTATATTTCACGTTACGGAGCTCCGATTTCTTTAATTAGTGATAACGGCCCCCAATTTTTATCAGAGGTATTTGAACACGTAAGTCACAGGTTGGACATAAAACATATGAAAACGGCAACATACAGGCCACAGGCGAATTTAACGCAAAGAGTTCATCGCAATTTAGTCCAGATGATAGCCTGTTTTGTAAAAGAAAATCACGAAAACTGGGACCGATTTCTTCATGAATTCGCTTTCGCGCTGCGCACTTCAGTGAACGAAACAACAAATAAAACTCCGGCTGAGTTATTCCTAGGTAGGAAAATTATAACACCTTTTAGCAAATTAATAAATGTCACAGAGGGTGCTGAATATGTAGGAAGAAACATTGAGAAATTATTCGATGAAGCAAGGCAGAATATGCGGAAACTACACAAAAATTGGGGAAAATATTATAATCGGAAAAGGAGGAAAGTTAGCTTGAAAGTAAACGATTTGGTGTTGGTACAAACTCATTTTATAAGTGCTGCGGGTAGGAGAGTGGTTGGAAAGTTTATGCCTAAGTTTGAAGGGCCATATAGAGTGTTGGAGGTTCGGAATAACAATTTAATTATTTTGAAGAAGGGTAAAAGGGTAACAGTTAATAGTGATCAGGTGCGAGTGTACCGTCCATGACAATCCGACACGATTAGTTCGGGCAGTCATCTTGAAACACTATATGAAGGACAGAGGTCGAGTAATAGGTCAAGTAGATCGCAACCAGGAAAATTCAAAGGATCTAGGAAAACCTCGAGTGAGGAGAGTAACGGTCATAAATCAAGTAAGGATAATGCCGGATGGGAGGATCCGAGATTGAAACGTAAAGTAGAGTCAAATGGATCAGGGGACAGGAAGGATTTAAAGAGGTCCAAAATTTGCAGAAAACGTTCTCTGCAGGGGTCCGAACATAGGGACCAGAAAAGACCAACCCCTGAACCAAAACAGGGGATAAAAAGAGCAATTCCGTCCTCGGTTTCATCTCTAAATTATAAATATAGAAGACCTAATACCCCCTCCCAGGGATCACAGTCCATTGCAGGTCCCTCTCATCAACAACATTCCAGGCAGGACAAGCCACCTACAGAAAGGAGCAGGCACGAAGGAAGTGGACAATACAACAAGACCCGGGAGACAAGGACAACTAAAAACGGAACCAACAGGGCAGCTGAGAGGAGACCTGTCCGGTCTAAACAGGCGACAGCAGTGAAACCTTGACCGTACTACCTACGCAACCGAGTAAGACAACCCGAAGGATTTACAGAGGAGCGGAGGAACATCGGAACGGAAAGTATTCCACAGAACAACATCAGGAGAAGGAGCCTCAGTATGGAAGCCTTAGACGGAGATCCAGTGGATAGGAGCGAATAAAGGGCAAAGAAAAATATCAGGTTGTATCATTTCTTTCTTTTCTCCTTTCGAACAAGTGGTCGGAAGAATTATTGCAATGAAGCAAGTCACGGGCGGATTTTTAATTTAAGAACCCAAGCAAAAGTGGACACTACAATGAGTGTGTTTTTTCTTGATGAGAAAAATCAGCTTTTGTATTATTTTTTTTGTATAAATATGTAGAAAACATTTGTAAGAATGCATTTGTTGTATGTATGACTTCGCTAAGATGCGACAATTCCTTTGGTTGTTTGTTTTATTGGTTTTTTTTTTTGAAAAATGTTTGAAATTGTATGTATATATATATGTGTATATTTTATCTCACATCTGGTGACTTGGGACGCGGCGTAATTAGGTAGAGCTAACATTTAATACTAACAAGCGCAGAATATATGGAATGGAACCAGACCATAAGGAACCAGATGCTTCAATTGACGTATATGAAAATGTTATGTAAAAAAATGAAGGAAACTGTATATACTATAGATGTTTGTTTTTTCACGCAAAGAAATTCTCATTTCATGGTAGCTGACCCTGAGCATTGTATAGTCAACAAAAGAAGCGAGATGCAAGTCCGAATATGTGTTATAATATCTAAGTAGATTTTTAAGTAGATTTTTAAGTAGTTAAGTAAACCACGCAGGCAGGTTTTTTTACCACTTCGGTGGTTTTTCCCTCGCCTCAGAGCCAAATGGGCGTGATGTAGGGAAATCTAATTCTGTAAATGTTACGTCCTTTAAAGTGTAGTTTTAGGTCGTAATTTTTTTTCTTTCCCTTAAGAAAGGAGAATTTTTAGTATCCGATTGGTAGATACACACATATATTAAAGTCGTCGGGACTATAAATCAAGTCTAGGAATTGGTTACGTAATTTATTTTCAGGCCATTTGTGACCTTCGAATAAATCCCGTTTTCTTTTTTGGAGGGGATTGTGACGAATCTGTACGGAACCTCTCCACTAATTTTCTTAGGCGTCTTTTTGGGGAATATAAATTCGCGTTTATTTCCAATCAACTCCAAAAAGATGTACGGGATATTTAAATTAGATAAGGTATTTAAGTCGAGCGTTGCGAGATAGCAAGAGAGATGACGGAAGGCTATTGAGCCAGTAACTTTAAATGCATTACTAGAAGATTCAAGGAGATTAGATTCGTGAAGACGTCCGTGCTGCGAGACGTACCAGAAAGCTGATATAAGCCAGCGGTAAATATAATTTACGTACGCTTAAAATAAGCGTCAGTTTAAACGACTTAGTTAAAGTTAATGAAAGTTATAAGAATTCGAATACGTGTATTTCTCGGATCTCCTATTTTGGTAAACCCTACTTGAGCTTGAGCTTGATTATTAATTAATTGCATTCTTAGTAATTTAATTTAATATAAAGGCAAATCCCTTTAAGAGACGTAATATTATCTTATTATATGTTATCAGAGATTTTTTTGAGAAAAGTATAATAATAAATAAATATTATTATTATTCAAAATGGCTCTTAGTGGTTTTTTGCCTCAAATTAATCTTGGTGTTCAAGGTGTGACCCAGGGGGGTCATCACATAGTCATCTGTTAGCAAAACATAAGAAACCTTTCGCAGATGGAGAAATAATAATAAAAAAAGTGTTTCTGGAAGCCAGTGACTCATTAATTGATTCATTCAAGAATAAAACTGAAATTATTTCCGCAATTAAAGATATTCAACTTTCACGTAGAACTATCACACGTCGCATACAAATGATGAATTCTGATCTGGCTGATCAGCTGACCAAAGGTATCACAAACTGCATTTGCTTCTCTTTGCAGTTTGACGAATCTGTGGACGTGGTTGATATGAGTATAAAAGAAGAATTATTCACAATATTACCCCTAAAGAAGAAAACACGAGACGAAGATGTTTACCACGCCTTCAAAAAATTCATAGAAGAGAAAAATATTCCAATTTATAATGTTGTGTATCGATGACAACTGATGGGGCACCATCAATGACCGACACAGTCAATGGATTTTTCGCTATATGTATGAGAGATGATGACTTTCCGCCTTTCCTTTCTTATCATTGCATTATTCACCAACAGGCCCTGTGTTGCAAAATTCTGAATATGCGTCATGTTATGGGAATCTGCATGAAAATCGTCAACTCAATTCGAGGAAGAAGTCTTCAGAGAAGAATGGTACATCGAACTAAGTGATAAAATTTGGTTGATGGATTTAGTTTTTGTTGTTGATATAACAAGCCATCTTAATAAATTGAACTTATAATTGCAAAGAAAAAAAAATCAAACAATAGTAGAACTGATAGGATATGTTAATACTTTCAAAAATCAATATGGATAGGATATGTTAATACTTTCAAAAATCAATAATAAGGATATGTTAATACTTTCAAAAATCAATATGGATAGGATATGTTACTACTTTCAAAAATCAATATGGATAGGATATGTTAATACTTTCAATAATACTTCCCAGCTAATGAAGAATGAACTAAAAAATTTCAAAAATATTTCTGACGAGTTGTTGAAAAAAGGAGGGGGGGAGATTAAATAAAGAGAAATATTATGATGAAATACTAAAGCTTCACTCAGAATTTGAGAGACGTTTCCAAAAATTCACTAAACTAGAACCAATTGTGTTACCTTCATGTGTTACCCATTTAGCAATATTCATGTGGAAGACATAACCAAAAATATAAAATTGTATATTTTCTTTATCTCTTGAGAAAAACGAAGTACTTCTCCTTCAAAATGACATAATTTTAAAAGCATGCCGCTCAGAACCTAAGAATAACTTTTGGAATCTAATGAACGAAGCAAAGTTTCCTAATTTAAAAAAAGTTGCATTCCATTTAGCATCGTTCTTTGACTCTACCAGCATGTGTGAATCAGAGCATTTTCAACGATGAATATAATTAAGAATACATGTCGGTCCCGTCTCACTGTCACTCCCATCAGACGACCACTTAGAATCCAGTGCAAGATTAGCAGTCAGTAACTATATACATCGATATTCAAGTTTGGTGGACAGTATGCAGACTAAGTCCTCTACTAACTATGACTGTAAGAACTAACTTAAGGTAAAAAAGACTCTTTTTTATGTATTTTGAATAGTTTGATAGTTAGTGCATCATTTAATTATATTTTATTTGTGGCTGTTGTGAAAATGTTTGTATTTTGCATTTTGTTTTAGCGTTGCTTAAAAAGAGTTATGTTTTCTTTATTGTAATTATATATGCATGTTGGTAAGTACATATTCTCCGTATTTAGGACTAGCTGAAGTAACGGGCTCTTGGCAACGAGTTAATTTTTTTTCATATATTATTCTTGATATAACAGCTGAATTGTAAGAAGACTATATTTTTAAGTGTCAGTTCTAAAAAGAATTTTGTAAAATATTTCTCATTGTGTGTGTTATATATGTTTGAGAAGACTCAAATATGAATCTTGTCCAAATAATCCCTTAAAATGCTCTCTGTACTTTTCCAAATATCTTAATAATTTACATGAAAAAAAAAGCTTAACAGAAATAGTTTATTTACGACTTCTCTAAATGGGGATGAAAACACAAAAGGGGAGGAGGGAGGTAACTCTAACGATGCCAGCAAATTCGAAGGCCAAACAGATGATCAGCAAATATTTTTTTCTGCCTCATAAAGAGTGAATATTGTCTTCCTTTTTGCAATTTCACTAATAATAACAGTGATGAATTTTTTATCTTCCTAGAATTATTTTAGATTCTAGGTCTGAGTTGCTTTGTCTCTGTGAGAGTAATACTTTAGGTTTAAAAAGAAAACGTAACAAAAAAACCTTATCGCAGGGTTGTATGTGCTTCTGAAAATCAAACAAAATGCCTTTTGATTTACTTATTGGATCAAAGATATCTAATGAGAGAGCTTATGAAGTTAAAGCTTTTATTTTAAGTGACGTAATATCGTCAAAGGAGACACGATCTTCAAAATATTACCAATCTGTTAATAGCAATTACCGTATTTGTTTTAATTTAAGGTACACACCTCAAACTCTCTAGATGTTTTCGTGGAAAAATAAAAAGTAGTGTTATATATATATATATATAATTCATCAAAATCCGATATTTAGAAAATTTAAAAAAAAATTAAATGAGGACTAATAAGAAATGTATAATTAATTTATTTTACAGTATTAATAATTTTTAAATAATTACTTGAATCTATTTGCTCTAAATGTCAGTATCAAGCTCAATTTCGCGCATCCAATGAATTTTTCCATCTTCGATTCGAAGCCACACTCGATTTTTAGTATCAAAAACATTAGAAAAAAGTGCGGCTTATATTCCAACACACACACATACTCAAATATGGTAGTTTGAATTTTCATTTTCATTTTAAAAACTTTTTTAGCTACATTTTTCTACTATTTTGCTAGTATAATGATGAGAGCATGGAATTGGCCGAGAAAGAAAAGCAATACACTTTTTTTTCAAAGGAAGGAAATATAGTAATAGCTTTTTCGACTAAATGGGCATGCTATGCAGATGGATGCAAGCAATAAACACCGCTGAAGTGTTTTGATATTCATGTGATACTTTAGCTCTTAAGTTTAATTTACTTTTGGGCCGACAAACACCTTAAATATTAAACATTGTAGAACCTTCTTTTAGTTCATGACTCCTATGTCACTAGGTGGACCGCGACACTTTGAAAAAATTAGAAGTAGACCGTAGCATGAAAAAGTCTGCCCACCTCTGCGCTAGCGCGTCATCATGAAACTACCTCGTATTCCGGCACAACACTGGGGCGACGATCGACTATGATGTTGTATGCTATAAAAAGTTTATGCTACTTTGGAAGCTGAACGAAGAGATTTTTGAGGCAGTTAGTGAAGATGATTTTTTTATATTTTATGTGCTAGGTTTTTAAATTTTATGTTTAATTTTTTTATATCTGTTTTTAAAAAGGACGGACATTGCAAGTACTGCAGAGCCTTCACAGCCCAAGAAAAGGGAAGTAAATAAAAAATTGACTGAAGCCGAAATATTAGAATTACTAGAAAAGAGTGATCATTCTGATTATGAGGTTTTTCCGTTTTTCTGGTTTTACTACTAAAATATAAGGAATGTTTTTAATCATTAAAACCCTATTCTGTAATTCGGCTTCTGAAGATGGACATATAATTTTACTGGCAGCGAATGTGTGAATAGAAAGAACATGTTTGTCAAATTTCGAGTTTTTAAACCAAATATTTAAAAACGGGATTACTTTATTCATAATACCCCCGTCAATTCACCCTTTGGATATCGATTTTCGCATCTCCCGCTCTTAACAGATCTCTACACAACAAAAGAAACATGCCTGTCATATCCAAATTTAATATCTGTCGGTCTAATAGTTTAGGATATATTGTGATGAGTGCGTTGCTTTTATACTTTATATATATACATATATTCTGAATTAGTGTATACTATATATTATATGATATTTTGAATAGGTTATTTCAAAACTTATTCAAAATATATAAATCTTAGTTCTTAGAGGAAATTGCGCAGACGTTTTCTCAGCTTGAAGGGAAAAATAAAAAGGATTCGCAGCTTCAGGTAAGTGAACTTAAGAAATTTTAGAAATTTAACAGAAAATAGAATTTAGTTCAAGTTGCAACTAAATAAACTGCAAAGTTGGAAATTATCGTATCTTTACGTCATTCATCTCCAACTGAAATATGCTTTAAGGTCCTCTTTAAAGCGACTGCAGGAATTAAGTGGCCATAGTCGCGAACTCGTGGTCGACGTCGATTTTGTTCAGTCGTAGATTGGAACCTTTTTGCCTCTAACAACCCGCGTGTAGAGAGGCTGATTCACGATGAATCTTCCGAAGCTTTCACATTGACGCAATGTGTAAATTTCGAGAGAGGTGCCATAATAGGAGTCATCCTCGTCATTTAATCAATCGTGGTTCAATTTTTAGAGTTATCTCACCATTAGCTCTTCTGTTGCTTTAAAAAAAGCTGATAATAAAAAAAATCAATTAAATTCCTCTTTAGGTATTAATGCAATTGTGAACACTGATTTTCCCTATAGAATGCGTTTGAAAACATAATTATATATTAAACTGGAAATTATATTGCTATCAGCTCTTTGAATATTTACATAAACAGCTCTGGAAAATTTATGTAGTCTATTTGAAAAAGGTAAAAATGATAGTGCAGAATGAAAACATACTTACAAAATGAAGTAATTGAAAATACAAGCAAGTGCGCCTTACAACGCTTACGATATATATATATATATATATATACATTTCCTATTCATATTTACATTATATATATCGAGAATAGGTCTCATATTGATTCCAGCTCTTTGAATATTCACATAAACAGATTTAGAAAATTTATGTAGTCTATTTAAAACAGGTAAAATTGATAGAACCAATGAAAACATAAAAAACCAAGTAATTGAAAATATGAGCAAGCCTTATATATTGCTTAAGACATGTAACATTTTTTTCTATTCATATTCACATTACGTATATTGGCAGTATGTGTCAGCAATTCAAACTATTTATTCAAAGATCCTTCCACCAGAAGCTCATGTTTTATTTTTTATAGATCATCTTCAGCAATATACGGGTATAACTCTTTTCTAATGTTTATTAATTTTAGATGCTCGAAATTTATTAATAATTTTGGAAAGAAAAACAGTTCCCATAAAATAAAAAGCTTTTTTTTCAGCGGAAAGGTTTTCCCCCCAAAAGTAATCTTCTTTGTGACAAATCAAATCTTCGTTATCTTCCCTACGAAAGCATAGCCTCCGAAAGAAGCAACTATACCGTTAATCTTAACTCCACTCAGAAAAAAAAGCGAACTCCCCACTATTTATTCCGACTCAGTGATCAACTGATTCATTCAAGCTGCGATATAACTAAGTGGACTATTCGTCCGGTTATCGCTGTAGAAGACCGACAAAAAAAGTCCAGCCTTCTCTAACTCAACGAAGTCTTTTCGAAATAAAATATCCCTCGGTTAAACGCCGAAAGACGTTTTCTTATCTTCACCATCAATGAATAAAATAAACGTTTTTCTGAGGTCACTAGCCGGCTACGGATAAGAGGCGAAACAAATTCTAGTGCTTCTGAGATAAACGCTCTTATCATAGGTTTTCTAGTCCGTGTGACAAAGTATTTGTCGTCGCTCGTAAAATAAGTCCACTGGGCTGCTGAACAAAGAAAGCGAGATCCAGATTGTCATTGTCTCTACACTCGCCCACGATGGCTATTATCCACTTGGCCAATCGGGATGGGAAAGCAGGATACGTCTGAACATCGTGAATTTCGAGTGGGTTAAAAGGAAGGACAATATTCAAATTGTGTCTCTTGGGGCTCGCAGTGTTTGGTCTTATCAGATCGCTTAAGTTGCTAGACATTCCAAGACGTATGAAGATGTTTAAAAATGCCATGCTTGTCACAATAAACTGCTGAACGAACAGTTTAACTATAGAAACCGTAATTATTACATTATTACGGTTATAAATGAGAGCACACACACCAAACTCAAAAACTTTTTAAATACTCAAATGCATATCACTGTTCTTCTTTTGACATTATTTAAGGGGAACGTTAAATTGCCAACTATAAAGAATATCGACTATACTAGGTTATCTTAAAAACATCAGACATTTAATCTTTTTTACTATAAACGAAACTGATTTTAAAGGAGAAATTTCACCAGTTTTACTATAGTTTGTGGAAAAACTTCTATTTTTTATATCTACATCGTTGTTAATTGCAAGTCAATTAAATATCAACTCTAATCGTTTCTAAAATACCGTACTGTCTTTACTTTTTAATATATGCTCAGAATAAATTCCATGTATTGAGTATACTCGTATGCAATAAGCTCTGTCTAAAATTAGTGCATTCAAATCTTGAGCTCCCAACGCAATACAATGCGTTGAACTGAATGTCGTAATTAAAAACAATATAGAATTAATACTTTCACTAAATGTTAACGATGTTTCATATACATATAAATTTAATTCCAATTAACTTGATGACAATTTTTAAAGCAACATGTTACGCTTTATGTTGAACATAAAGATTTTTTTCAAATATTTTTCGCAAAGACACTACACGTTTTGCTTATACTCGGAGTATCAAATTTTTTGTGAGTAGTATATGTGTTTTTTAATTATGAAAAAAACTCACCATTTTGTATCGGTTTTTTTAAAGACATCTTCGATATTAATTTAATTGATCACAATTGATAAAAGTTTAGTGTTTCACAATTTTTATCTCAACTTCAAATCTATTGTCTGACTTTATTAGTTTACGCATATCGTTCTTAGTCGGTAATATTAGAATAAAAATTCTCTCCCAAACAGACCTACAAATGTACTCGATAAAAAGTATTACTCTAACGCACATTATGATTAACAAGGCATAACACAATATAATAAAATACTTAAACTATGAATTTTTTTCTAGTTTAATCAATTGTATGTCCTACGTAACATACATATATAAAAATTAGTGCATTCTTTATAACTATGTAAAGATATCCTTAAAAAATAGTTTCTTATATATATATATATATATATATATATATATATATATATATATATATAAGAAACTACTTTTTAAGGATATAAGGATATATATAAAATAAGGCAGGTGTTGGGATATTTCTATTTCCATTTGAATGGTAATTTTAACTGTTTGTGTGTACCTGAATAGAATAAACCGTATTTCTGTTTGCATTAACAGTACTCCGAAGTCCATTAACGACAATCCGAAATCAATCCAAAGGATATCTTTTAGTTTGATTGCGTTGACAATGTATCAGAGCTGTTCAATAAGCAATTGCACCGGTGTAAGGTGTGCTTCAGAGAAACGACTTGATTAGCAATGGATGGAAGACCAGAATAATTTCCTGAGAGAGAAGTATTTTAAAGAAAAATTAACTCAGATTTCTAATTATTTGGAGTCAAATAAAAATAAAACAGGATGCCATTATTAAATGAAAATATTTATAAAAAATACAAATAATACTGTTTGGGTTGTTTTTATCTAAACTGATATCTCATATATGTTCTTAAGTCGACCACTAATTTTTTAATACAGCTTCTCTAATAAAATCGTATTGCTTGCTGGCAGATGATTACAGTTGTCCTTTTAAAATACTTCTAATGTTAATATATAAAAAATTTATATTATTATTTCAATGGTAAATATATTAATTGTAAGGATTTTATGATATTTTATCTTTGCTTGATTCTTGTCAGAATGGAATCTTCTGTGATTAAGAATTAGAGAATAGCTCTATTTAATACTTCAAGAAACCACAACGTAATCCAGTATGAAACGAGTCTTCTTTTATTTTTTGGTGATAGTTTAAATATAAAGTTATTTGCCCTAAAACAAAACAGCAGTAGATGTTCAAACATGGGATGAGCAGCTGTAGAAACAATTCTAACCACTGCAAATTAATCTGACCAAAAAGACTTTGCATCTTGTACGAATTTCAGAAAATCATTTGGACTCGGTTTTTGTCTGATTTTAAATGTAAAAAAAGTGTCTTTTTTCGAAGTTAATCCGTTTAAGGAAATCTGACATCCAAGAGAATAAATTCAAATCAGTTATAAAAGAAATGTAATTTTTAATAATAGCTAATGCTTCTAAGCAAGAGAATTACTCAGATTTTAAGGGTATGGAGTTAAAAAGCATAACTTGAAAATAATGCAATATTTATTAAATTGCCCTCGAATTAAATATTACCATTCAATTAAATACATTGGGGCAGAATAATTTTTAATAACTTGACTTAAAATGATTCTCTTATGTTTTAATGGCTAATATTAATGAATCTCATTTGAAATTTCTATATTTACACACACACACACAGCCGCTTTAAAACTAGTATAAAGTATACCTTCAGAAGCTTTGTGCCTATGAATTGACTTAAAAAAATTGAATTATCTATAAAATTTTGGCTTCTTAGTTTTATTTATTATTAAAAAGTTGCAAGTATTCGTTTATTTTTGTTTTCTTAGATATTTTAAGTATAAAATACAGTTAATGTTTAATGCATATCATATGCGTATGGTCACGTAATGCAGGCCTGGGCTTTTTTTTAAAATCAGCGATTATCCTAAGTCTATTGAGACTTATCATAAAATATTAAAGCTCCACGAGCGCGAGTTTATTCTGTGAAGACGTTATAAAATATTATCTCTTATACTCTTAGGATTTTAGCTGAACTTTTAATCTTTAACAAAAACTGCATGGATTTTACAGTGATGCAAAATCATATTATTTTTAAAGGATTTTGTGAAGTATTTTTTGTAAAGAAGTAAGTTTTTGAAAGCAGTAAACAACAAATCACTTAGGTTAAATTCGATATTTAAAGGGATCACAAGCATATATATGCAAAAGTTTGTTGATTAAATAGTTTTGGCAAGAGTTTTTTTTCCCCTTCTAATTGTTTTTTAAAGTTTCTTTCAAAGCTTGTTTCATGATAACTAGCCGTCAAATGGCCTCCTGCATGCAAAGACTTAATGTGCCGCCCCTCTAGAAGATTTTTCGCATTTTGATTAATACTTAACGTTAATGCTATAAATTCATCTACCAGTAAGAAAGTAAAAAGTAAAGCATCAATAAAATGTAAATACAATTCTAAGTGCAGAGAACCCTTTTTTTTATTTTTGACCAGCTTATATGTCACAATAGCGACAAAATACTTATTTAAAAATAAACAAATACAAATATTACCTTTAAAATAAAAGGTATATTAAAAGGTAAATTTTAAAGATGATCTAAGCCTTCAATGCATTCCACAATGTTTAATTTAAGATTTTGAATAATTTTACTTAATACATCAATTCATGATAATAAATCATGCCAAATTAAAGTTGAATACAAAAATTTAAATGTTACATTTTTTTCCTGTGCCTAATGGTATCTTTAATTAAGGCATTTAATGTGGTAATAATATTTTTAGGTCTTGTTTAAGAGGTCTAATAGCATTGATACGAACATCAATCCTTGTTTCCCTTAACGGTTTTAAAGTTAGACTTTTCACGTGTTTTTTTTTTGGTAAATGCCATCGATATGGGGACGCAGAAAAGTAATTACATATCTCTTGTACTTTATAAAAAAAAGATCAGAAATTTCACCAATGAAGCTGGCAGCGTATGACTCATTCAGATCTATGCTTGATGATTTTCAAGATGATAAATGCTAATCTTTTCACAGACCCGTTTTCAGATTCTCTGCAAGATGTTAATTGTTACTCACTCGAAATCTCAATCGAAATTATTGACCTACAGTACCATACTGCACTGACCTACAGTACCATACTGCACTGAAAAGCAAATATAATGAACTTATTTAAACTGCAAATGATCCGCATTATTTTGAATTTTGAAAATTTGTACAAAACAATGTCCCAAATTTACACGATTTAGCTGCCAGATATGGCTGTAGGTTGGGATCAATATGTTTCTAAACAAATTTTTTTTCTACTATGAAAATAATAAAAAATCAATCTTACTCAAAATTAACTGATACGTATTTAAAAGGACTTACTTTTATCAGCATCTTCAAGAGAGAGAACTAATACTGTAATAAAGATTACTTGGTAAAAAAAACCACAGATTCAAAAGCCGTATTAAGTAAGTACTGATTGCTTAATAAGCATTGATATTTAGAATCAAATGTTCCGAGTTACTTATTTTTATTTTATACCTAACCTAACTGATTGAACTTGCATAAAGTTTACTAACAATATAACCTAAGTTTGTACTTTTATATTTATTATATTGCTTTTAAATTGGAAGGGGCAAGGAAAACTATTTTTTGTAGGTAGTGGCACTCTTCCCAAAAAGGTTGGCCACCCAGGATTTAGTGGAATTATTGCCTGCGCAAAATCGTTATGGTTCAACGGTGTGAAGTTAGAGAAATGTTTGTTGTGACTACAAATTCATGACGACTGCTCATCTGTTACGAACAAAAGACAAACCTTTTCACAGATTTTTTTAAAAAAATTAGAAGTAAATGCCCTCATATTGTTTACATAAGGTGATGGTTGGAAAAATGCGATGATGTATGCAAATATTTAGGCATTAGTAAAATGACAAGATCTCAGAGGGTTTTTCTTATAAGATCTATATTGTGTTCAACTTCACGCATCATTTAGTTCTATAAAAAAAAGTGCAAAAATGCTTTTGATTCTTCTGTTTTTCAAAACATTGATCATTGACCTCCCATAGCTCATTTTTTTTCCTACAGTGCTCTTTCTCAGGACACCAATACGACCTCTACTTAAATCTTCAAACTGCGTTCGACGCAACCCTGGGGTACCACCAAGCATATCCAGGGACTCTCCACAAGTCAAAATAAAAATTCAAAAAGAAAAAGTGAATATGTATGCAAAATAGATTCATGTTATCTATGGAGTTTATACAATCACTAGAGTACCTAAAATCGTGTTTTCCAAAGAGGATCCCCCGAGGAAATTTAAAGCATAAATTCGGCGCAGGACAGCCTGTTTTTTCAGTAATTTACTGCAGTTTTTATTGTAATATAATAAAAAAATAATGAAACATTTTTTTCTTTTTACATGTACTCTCTAGATTATAAGTATTCTGTTGCTTATGATCCAGAGTCCCAGAAAATTAATTTATACTCGCTAGTGCAATGTTTTGCATACCTAACACCTGTAAAATAATATTTCTCAGAGAAAACTAAACTAGAATGCATTACAAGGCTTACCAATAAAGGGAGCAATTTATCGACATATCAACTGATTGGACGTTAAAACTTACATTTAAACAGGAACAGCTTCTAAATTTCAGGCTGCGAAGGTTACAGAATATATAGAAGCTTCACACAAAGTTGTGAACATTTAACTGCCAGTTCGAGCAATATATTTACGTTATAAACATTTATCTCGAGTATGTGGCGACAAAAATAAAATGCAAAAACAAATTAACGCAGAATATGAAATGCGACTGTAGACAGCTTCAATGGGTGTAGACTTCCACATTTATGTGAAAACACACACACACACATACCCTTGTTACACAAAATATAATACAAGGGTTGAGTGAGTGAGTGAATGTTAACGTCACAATGTGTGTGTGTTCAGCAACTCGAGTGCTTTTGGCGATGGATCTCGTAATTTTGAACCATGGTCAAGTGACCAGGATGCTATAAAGGCAGCGTTTCTCAAACTGTGGGTCGCGCTCCCCTAGAGGGGCGTAATAACTCTACGAGGGAGGCGCGTGTATATTGAAAATCAGAAAAAAAAGAGTATTTTTAAAAAATATGATTTTACTGAAAGTAAACAAACGAAATACATTCTGACATAATAAAAAAATAAAATACACAATTACATGGATTAATTCAACAATACTAAGTTAAGAACAAGTGTAACAATTACCAGTGATTCGGGAGCTTCGATTGGCGCTGCAAGACGAATGGGCAGCAATGCCTCAACAACTCATTGACACCCTCATTCTCAGCATGAGCAGACGCTGTAAAACCTGCCTAGCATTCAGGGGAGATCATATCCCCTACTAAAGACCGGATGTTTCTTGCTGGACACCCATCACAAGGACGTTTCGGCCTTCAGTCGCATTGCGCTCCATGCCACTTTTTCAATCAAGCTTCTTTTATCCCTCTGATTTCTCTTTTTGTAAGTGTTGCTTACATTACACATGTCCTTACGTATTGGGGATCTTACGGTATTAAATGTGTTGATTTGGAAAGCTTTTGTACAAAGTTATATTGAAAAAACCGTCTCGTCCTTAATTTTTGCACACCAGTGTATTGGGGGATAAAAGGTGTTTAGCCCTTTTCTTCCTCGGAAGTTTCAGAAAAACACTTCCGAACATGATTGAAACAGTTTTCGACGTTGATCTGCTTATAGATATCTTTTAACACATTCCATTCCGTTTCTTTTAGCATGGAAACTGGAGTCAAAAATTTGCGAGAAAAGTCCTTTCGCTGGAAATAACGTTGCCATATGATATAAGTGACATTCTCGATAACAGTTCGGGAAAGTAAGAGACAGTCCTTGATAACAAATACTTTTCCATCATCAAAGGCTTGATCGATTGCAGCAAATTCTCTTACGAGGGCTAACCATACGAAAGGTTTTACAGTGATTCCATCTTTGGTAGGTAGGAGAGATCCAGTGGCATCGAGTTTGTATCGGCACAAGTGAATTCGAGCAACACATGCAAAATCAGAAACAACGGCGTAGTTGTGACCGCCTAGATGGAAATGATTCTCAGGAACAGCATCTGGTTTAAACGAAAAAACTTTCCCGTTGTCTTTATCAAAGCACACTCTTTTGTCTCGAGGATTGGGGGATACGAGAGGTGTAGCACGTTTCATACGGTTAACTAAATAAATTTCAATTCCCTAACCACGAAAGAAAATATCATGAAGTTTTGTGATATGGCAGGAACGAGATAATTCTTTTTATCGTGAAGCAAAGTATTCTACCATGTCAGAGCTTGAGAAGAAATGATACACAGAAAGAAATAAAATGAGTATTACAAGGTGGCAACAGTAAGATGATTGGTTCATTTCCATCGCTTAATTTTGGAAACAACTGATTGGTGGAAAAAATACTGATGTCACTAGTCTTATGACATCACTATTATAATCAGATTCATAAGAAAACGCGTTTTTCAATATGGTTTATTTACGAAATATATCTTCCCATATTTTAATCACATCTGTATATAAATGAAAAGCAATATTTCAATATTGTACTCTAAAAACACTAATTTGAAAATTATTTATGCTTTGTTTTTCTCTTTTGATTGTTTATGCAATATCCCGCTACGCGAAAATAGAAGTGAAAAAGCTTTCCGATTTGCATGAAAAAGAAATATAGTACCCTTAAAAAAATAAACCCTCACCTGAATGTAAAGAAGCTAGACTTTTAACTACTTTGGAACCAAAAACAAAATATGTTCTCCATTATTCAAATTTAAAGTTTTATTTAAAATTAAGGTTAGTCTTGAAAAAAAAATTCATCGCGTTTTAAAATTTTTCCAGTCTCCTTGGCTTAAAAATTACATAGATTACAATCCAAATTAAGAACTAAAGCTGTAAATGACTTTCAAAAGGATTATTACATACTAATAAATAATAGGATTTTCAAGGAAAACGATAGAAAATGTAAGAAAAAAAAAGAGTCGATATACGTTTATATTCAACAGAAGAGCAGTCTCGAAAGCTAATAGCGAAATCAAATTTTAATCGTCACACAATATTTTCTGAAAACTTAATGGAAGTTCATTAAAAAAAATCAAATTTTTGAAACCAATACAGGTAGGAATGATAAGTTTAGATATTTCAAAAGTTCTTAAGTATTCTTTTCACTGAGTACATGAAGCATCGTTACGAATCGAAAGTAAGGCTCATGTACACTGATAACGATTCTTTTATGTATGAAATAAAGACTGATGATTTTATAGAGACATGAAAGATGATAATAACTTACAGGACACTTCAGACTACGGGAAAATCAACATTTATAATTTACATGTTGTTATCCAAAAAGTCATCGGAAAAAGGAAAGATGAAATCAAGGGAGATATTATGACAGATTATGTAGGATTAAAATTGAAAAAGTATGTCTACAAGACAAACAATAAGATTGAAAAGGGATTAAAAACAAAATTTGAAAAACAAAATATCATTTGAGGACTACAAAACATGTATTTTTAATCAAAAATTAAAATATGCTGACAAGAGCTTATTTAGGTCCAAATTTCACTCACTACATTCAATAAGCAAAACAAACTTGCTGTGTCATATAAAGATGACAAAAAATTTATTAATGGTGATGGCATTATTACTCTTGCCCATGGACATTGATCGTTGATGAATTTAGACCTATTCAATGAGAAGTATGACATAAAATCCAATGATATGATAAATTCACAATAATGTGATTTTTGTAATGTAAATAAATGATTGTAATGTAAAACGGAATACAGAATGCTGTTTTTGTAAATAAGAAACTTACTTTGTTACTTTACTGTACATGTGTTCATTTATATTTCTAGAAACAAAATTTTTAAAACCAAATCCTTTGGGAAATTTAAATAAAAATATTGCTTTTAAACTTATATAAAGTTTTTTGTTCTTACATTTGTATGAAATGTATTAAAAATATAATTTATGCTTAAACATTCTTAGATCATTTTTTTTTTGAAAAAAAACAATACTCTTTTTTTATTTTAAAAATGAAACTTGTTTCAACATAAATTAAACTAACAAACGATAAAAATAATATTAACTCAAATTAAGGATATATAAAAAAATTATTCATATTTATAAAAATAAAATTTTTAGAACAAAATACTGTGGGAAATTTATAAAATCTTTATACGATATTTTTTAAGCAGATTCTTCATTATATTCAAAACAATCAGATGGACATAATACGTCTCCTACTCCTTAAAATAATATCTAAGCGAAGATTTTCAAAAAATTCTTCAGTTATATAATTTGCAGGTTTTAATAATAAAAAGTGTTTATTTTCAAAAAGATTATTATAAAAACATTCAAGAAAATGATTTTAAAAAAATATCGCCATCCGCTGTAAGCATTGAGATAATTTCTGACGTAGAATTCAATCGCCGTCTTGTAGAATCAAGATCAGAGAAGCTAAGACAAGTTAAATCGTAACCCGTTGACGCTGATGACGAGTATACTACGGCACATTTTTCTGAATAATCAATTTACTTTGTATCTTTACTGTGTGTGTATGTAATAATTATACTGAATTAAAATTTACAAATTATTAAAATAATATAAATTAAATATTTTTTTATTTCATTTTAATTAAGAAAATGGTTTTAAAACACGTCGCCATCTGCTTCGCTTGCAAAATTAAATTCATGAGATTATAAACATAAGTTTTCTTCAGGTCTGTATGCCTTCATAAGACAATGGTTAGCGTAACTGAAAAACTATTGTCCTATGGAGACATTTTGATCTGAGGTCGTGAGTTTGAATCTGGATTTATTATTATTATTTTTTTATTTGAGCGTTATTTACTTCAATCATTTTAAAATCTATAATTAGAGCATATTTTAATCAATAGGTGGCACCATGAGCACGTTTAACATTTCCATACTTCAATTTTTTTGCACATTTTTTTTAAAGAAACAACTCAACTTAGTTGTAGGAGAAAACAATTCAACTCGCCCCCCGACTCGAAAACCAAAACCATAGCAGAAGAAAAACAGCTCAACTCAGCAACAGGAACGAAACAACTCAATTCAACTGGAGAAAACAACTCAGCTCAGCAGCAGGAGGACACAACTCAACTTGGCAGCAGGAATGAAACAACTCGACTCTGCGCTGCCTGCAACCGCCTGCACCGCCTGCAACCACCTTTACAGTAGAATCGGCTTTTCTTATCTACTAAGAACTATATAAAATAAAAATTGCATAACTTTATTTTTAATACTTCAGTGAAAAAAATGAAAAAGTATAACATAAAACATAACTTATAAATTTTGCTTTTTTAAAAAAATAATATTTGCGGAAAACTAATGCGTTCAACAGGTCGTATTTTGAGGACGAAGTTAATTTAATATAGAAATTACCGCGATCAGAAAACACTCTCTCGCTGCCTATTGATAATATTTTTGAAAAATATGTCTTTTGAAATTTATTTTTTCTGACACTCAAATTCGACTTACTTTGGGGGGTACAATATTTTGCATTTACTACTAAAACATCGCTCGCTCA
Source organism: Trichonephila clavipes (assembly GCA_019973935.1). Classification (NCBI taxonomy): domain Eukaryota; kingdom Metazoa; phylum Arthropoda; class Arachnida; order Araneae; family Nephilidae; genus Trichonephila; species Trichonephila clavipes. The sequence continues at coordinate 1,208,801 of BMAU01018399.1, forward strand.
TTCATACACTGTTCAATTTTTTTTTCTTTTTAATATAAATTTTAATAAATTACAATACAAATACTTCATAAATAAAATAGAAAAATAAAATTATAACTAATTTGAAAAAAAAAATATATGCAAATGATTTTTGGTTTTTCGGGAAACACCTGGTTTTATGTTTAGGTAAATTCAAACAGACAAATAAACAAAACAAAACAAATCGATTAATCGGTTTGTGCAAACCTTACTAGAGAGGAATTTTGTTTGCTTAAAGCACCAAATTTGAGCATGCAATCCTTTGTCTATCAAAAAGCTACTTAAAATGCATATTGTGATAGCATACAAACTACATACGAAGTCTACTGGCCTAAATATTAGTTATGCTGCTGCCATTAAGTCAATAAGTAAAATATGAAGTACCTTACTAATCAAAATTCAAGAATCGTAATATTATGCTTCGTGAAATTATTCCTTCTGAAAATATAGTTAAGCTTAAAAAAATAGTTAAATTCACTCAGTTCTACAAAAACTGGTTGCTAAGCAAAACTGACCTTTTTCACTCATGCTTAAAATTAGCTTATTAATGATAAACATTCATGACGAAGACATATGAAAAAAAATTCCAGGAATGTGAGCTTATCAGTTTCTTTTACTTTTCTTTTTTTTTTTAACTAAGACTCTATACAAATTAAGATAATGATTAATTAGTTCGAAAATTTAATTTTCGGAGTTTTAAATTTTCTTAAGTTTTGTATTTCTTATTTTTATCCCTATTAATTGCAGGTTTCTTTTTCATTGTCAAAATCTTTTCAAACTTTCCAAACCATTCGAAGTATTACATGCACTTTTTTTACTCATTCTTCAAAAATGTCTTTCTGATCTGGAAATTTTTAGGATATTAGTCTATAAATGGTGTTAAAATCAGTTTTAAGTAAATTATATCATTCGATAATGATCAAGGTACGAAGAGAAATTGACTTACCCGTTTTTATTATTATTATTTTTTTATTATTTCTAATGTGGCTGTGGGTTGATGTTTTACCATTGCAGACGTAGTACATTCCCCGGGAGCTGGTATCTCTTCTTAGTGCGGCACCATATAGGCAGATACCAATCGCCGCAGGTATTTTTGACACCGAGTTTCCTCCCCAAAGGGAAACTGAAACCGAACTTAAGATTTTAATTTTGTCAAGAGCACCTAAGCCAAATAGGCACTCAAGAGATCTTTCACATGCCACATAATCATACGACATGGCCGCTGTCTATTTTCTGCAACATGAAAATCCACCGTCTTGGGCCGGGTTTAAACCCGCATCCTTAGGCGTATAAGGACAGCGACAAACGAACTACGCCACACAGCCGGCGATTTTATTATTAAAATGTCTCAAACAAATTGAGTTTTGGGTTTTTTTATTTAATTCTCAGTATTATTCGTTTCTTAACTTACAGATTACTGATTTCGTTTTCAACAAAGACTAAATCTTCGTGATATTACATGGGGATTCGAGGGTATATTCGTCTATGTTCCTGTTGAGATACAAGCGACGTAGACAACCTTACTACTATTATAAATCCCAGATGTTAACTGTCATCCACAGCACTTGCCTGTACTTCAAAACATTATCGCCAGTTCCTAAAACCCCTGAAATATAACTTCCACTTAATTGTGACATTGTGCACCTACATATGAAATCATCTTGTGTAAGGCGCCTTTTACCAAATCTTCCTCACCAATTTTGTATGCCAAAAATTGCTTTGTTTTTTATATGGCAAATTTCAACCAACTTTGATTAAATATATAAATAAATAGTTGGCATCACAAAAAATAAACAAGTGGTATACAATTGCATGATCATATGATAGCATCAAATTCTCACACAAATTAGACGGATACTCTTTGATCTATCTGCATGCAACATTGATTACACACAAAGTTCATTTGTCTATCCAAAATTATTGATTGAAATTTTATTGTGAAGTTTATTGTTTACCCATAAGAAATATTCATCAAGTAAATAAAATCAAAGTAAATGATTAAAAAACTATTGAAATTTCAAAACATATTGGTTATTTATTTTTCTATTTAGAGGAGATATAAAAAATGTAAAGTTAAGGTTGTGACGTCTTCGATTGGGACGAATCCCACCCTTCGATTCACGCTAAGTTTTATGGCTTCAGCTAGATGTTAAGTGACAAGTGTACGTGGCCATGGGATCATTGTTTATTGTTTGACCTCGGGAAAGCCCCGACACCCAGACTGGCAGTCGGGACGAGGGGCGTGGGTTGGACCCGCTCTGGTGTTTAAAAAGGGTTTTTTTTAGGAGACGGGTGGAGAGCCCTGGATGGAAAGAACTTGAACAGAGCCCTGAAAAAACAAGATACTTGAACGGTGGAGGATAGAGATTGGAGTGAAAAGAGAAGAGAGAAGCTGAACGCCGGTGGCGTTGGAGAACAAGTGACCATGAACACCGGTGGCGTTGGAGGACTGGAATCCATGGTTTAGAGAGATTTGTCCTTTCGGACAAAGGATTGATCTCCCGTGATATAGACTGACTGCACCGGCTAGACGTATAACTAGGACTTTATTGCTTCACTTACAGTAACCTGAGAAGCATATAAACAATACTTTTATTTTAAAATTAGGCTGTGACAAATTTTTGTTTGTTATCTACTCACGACATTACAAAGTATAAAAAATATTAGGCATATTTCTATAAAAAAAGTGGAGGTATTTATTTAACCCCTTAAACTAGCTTGCCCTAACACCGTACGGGCTACCAAAAGCTAGCCACAACCGGCTTGCTCGTACGCTGTATAGGCACTAATATTTTCTTCTTTCTATTTTTTGATTTGCGCGTATTTTTCATTCTTATAGTACTATTATTATGTATCGTGTTAGTGTTTTTAAAAGAGGCAGTGTGTCCATGGTACTAAAATACTTCTCATCCAGGATTTGCTTTGTGGAAAAAGTGGGAATTTTTCATTGAAGGCAAGAACATAGATTTTTGAAAATATTCGATAAAGAACATGGATTGGCAAGGCAATGTGCAATTTGTTGCTTCAGAAGAAATGAAAATGGAAAGATAATCCAAAAAAGCTGATATTATGTCTGTCTCCATTGCAATGTAAGACTTTGTATTACACCATGCTTCAGATTGGATGTATATCAGCGCCCGGATCTACGTATGGGCCCCCGTTCCCCGTCGAAAATAATAAACAGAAAAAGGTGTTTACATCCAAAAAAGTAATAAAATAACAAACCAGTATAAAATACAAATCAAAAATAAAATACTCGAAATACTGTACGAAATTTATTTTTATTTTCGATTGCAAGATCAATTTACTTTTGTCCCTCCGTTTTACCACTGAATACGCGGAAATTAATAAATAACACATATAGGCTCTGTCATAGAGCGGTGCCGACGAACATCGAGCATTTATAAAAACGTAGTGACACTATTTCTGCAGCCATTTATTTTTGTGCAATAATAATTCTAAGTTACAATAGTATATTGATTTATTGCTGTGACCTATACATAATACCTGAAATTAAAAGGTACCTGTTTATTCAAATAAAAATTAAGTACCAATACACATTTCTAAATTCTTTAAGTAGAAAGATATTGAAGTTATGATTAAGTATTTTCAATTTTTCAAAGATTGAAACTATCAGGATTTCCCATAAATATGTATTTTATCTTAAAATTTTGGGTGAGTAGCTCAATTACTTCTATAGGATGGAAAAAATAGCAATCATTTTATGTGAATTATAGACATTTTTTGAGAATATTACGGATAAAAGTAAAGTGATCTTGATTTTCGTAATAAATCGAGTTTTTTTAGTATAGGTAGCAACAGCAAATAATGGATGACAATGGAAAAACAATATTTATTTAAAGTGGGGATATAATTCTTAAGTTTATTTTTATAAAAACCCCTTTAAATAGATGGACCAATAAATAATAATAATTAGTGTTTTAGGTTTTAGCGAATATAGACAAAGAGATTTTTTTAAAAATAAACTAGGTATAAATATATATATATATATATACTCTTTTTTAATTAACTCAGAAATATACTATATTGTTTTGTATAAATTTATTAGAATATTTTTTAGTTTATTAAGAACAGTCGGTTGTGTTATCATAATTTTATGACCTAAACTTTTTAAAGTTTTTTTCAAGAAAATCAAGTTTTTAGTTTACAATATAAATATGTCTGATAAAAAATGTAAAAGTGGAACGGAGAAACGAAAATTATTGTTAAATCGAGAAAAAGAAAAAATTAAATGTGTCAAAATTTTGACTTTTTTTTCAATGGAACAAAGTAACAAGAATATAACAAACGCCGATGCATTAGCAAGTATAAGGGAAAGGAACTTAGCCAAAGAAAACTGAGAAACACAAGAAAATATTAATGATGAAAATATGCAAGATCAAGATGACCAGCAGCCTTCTGAAAAAAATATTGTTCAACCAGAGGACATCAGTAATGCTCCGAATGAAAAGTGTTACAAAAAAATTGGGTTTGAGTTTGAGAAATACGTTGACGTGGGTTCGGGGCCAAAATCGATAAGTAATAATTTTATTGATTATATCCTTTCACATGAAATTAGTTATTTTCAAAATAAAGATCCAAACAATATATATTCTGTTTCGGTAAGAGAATACAAAGAACCAAAGAGATCATTTTCAAATAATCATTTCACTAAAACACTTAAAAATGGCCAAGTGCTGGAAATATCTTAGTTATGTTATTCCATTAGTATTGGGGTAGTGTTTTTTGTTTAATGTGCAAAATTTTTTCTAAAACAAATTTCACAATACACAACCAGCTTATCTGATTGGAAACAAGTGACAAGTTGTTTGAAAAATCATGAGTTCGGTTGACACTAAAACAAAACAAGTCTGTTTTAGATTTAAAAAAAAAAGTTACAGGACCAACTAAAAGAGATACAGAATATTACCACAATGTCATCAAACGTGTTATCGTGGTAGTAAAGTATTTGGCTATAAGAGGTTTAGTATTTAAGAAGTTCTTGGTTCTCCTCATAATGGCAATTTTTTGAGTTCCCTGGAACTACTAGCAGATTTTGACCCATTCATTCGTGAACACATTGAACGGCCAGAATTACAAACCAAAATCCTTAATATCGTACTTTTAAAAAACAATATATGAGCAAATAATTGAGATTATTGGCAAGCAAATCATTAAAGCAATTACAACGCAAATAAATAATGATGACATAAAGTACTATTCAATTTTGATGGATTCAACAACAGATTTGGTCCACAATAACCAACTACTACGATATTGTTTTGAGAAAAGTGTATGAAAGATGTGTCTCATTAAGATTAGTAGTCACGCTGACTTATACTTATTTAATTTACAAAATTTTTGGAAACAAATGAATTGTTCTTGGGTAATTGTAGGGGACAGTCATTTGCCAAAGCTGCCAATATTTTCGGTCGATATAATGATGTACAACCCTTCTAAACGAAAAATAAATTCACTATAATTATGTACCGTGTGCTGCCCATTCTCTTAATCAGATAACGATGCAACTGAAATCTTGAATTTCTTTGAGTTGATTCCCAAAGTAGTTTATATCGAACCCCAGGGATCTATGATGCCATACAAAGGGTCCACGTCAGCGAAAAATAGTTTGGGGGTCCATGCGATGTAAATGGGGGTCTACTATAGTTGCTCTCATTAAAACCACACAGATCGGGACTTAAACATTAAAAGAAAATTTAATCAAATGGAAACCAGAATTTACATATTAAACATTTATTTACAAGATTTAATGAGGTTAATTTGCAATTACAAGGTGATAGTGTAAATTTTATTAAAATAAAGACCATCATTTCAACGTTTCATGTGCCAGATTTAAGCCTCAAAGAGTATAATATTTTACCTCCTAAATGTTCTCAGTTTCTCAATTGGCCACGGATGATCTGACAGGAAAATATCGTTTTAATTTATGTTCAACATTTAAACGCCCTTTATTCAGATTCTGAAACTAGGTTTGAGAATGCTTTGACTATGGTAATTACCACAGTAGGCAATAAATACAAAAGGTCCTATTGATAAAAAAACATGTCATATTACAAGAGGAACTGATCGAAATGGGCAGTAATTGAGATCTTAAAGTAAAGTTTAATAACGGATGTTAGCAATTTTTTAGCTTTAAAAAGACATACCTGCTATTTATTCCGAATTATGGAGTATTTAATTGCTTTTCCTAGTGAAAAAGAGTTCGTGCGGTTGCTAAGCTCTAAAATAAAAGAAAGAAAAAGACTGGACACACACTACTAACCGAGGAGATTTCGGATTATACCTGACGAGATGGATGCCAAATGTTGAAAATTAGTAATTGAAGAACCAGGTTCATTCTTCCCTTAATAAAAATTTGTTCAATTTGTATCAATTAAATTTTAATTTAATTAGCATGTGTTTCTTAAGTTTTAAACACTACACTTCCCTACAGTTAGACATTTAAATATTTTAATTTAGTATCTTAAAATGTAAGTAGTTCTATAACATCAGTCAAAAACACATTGAAGTTGATAATTTCGGACTCAAGACCGGAAGGCCGGGTTTGATGCCCGATGCCACCAAATACCCTCTGAGTACACACGAAGTACGTGCTCGTTAAATCAGTGGGTCCGAAAGTCTTGTGGGCTGTCGCAACTGAAACCACGAGTGCAGGGGCTGGAGAATATTTCCCTCCCTTCCAGTTCCATGCCTAAATTGTGGAGGTGGAGATCGGTGATGCCGCCATCTTTCGTAAAGAAGTCCAACCTGCCTCACAGGCTCTGGCAACATTAATTCCTTCCCTTCGGGAAATTCACCGAGCTAAATCGTCCTGTCACCTGTATGGTGCTCAAGGCTAAGGCCAACGACAGGCGTACATCTAATCACTTGCCACAATGAATTTCGTTGGCCTCGATCTGACTACGTCAGACAGGTGGCATTAGAAACAACAACAACAGTTGATAATTTACAAAAGTTCTATCTTAGGTAAGCAAGGGAGCCAAACTAAAAAAACTTGGCAAGGGAGAAGATTAAACGTTTGAAAACATCTGGTTTATTGCAACAAATATATGTTTTCTTTTCTGCTTCGACCCATGGGTGGGAACTTCTAAATCGTGAAATTAAACTGAAATTTACCTTAAAAAGTTTAAGTCAGACCAAATGGTCTTGTCTTTACGACGCTGTTGAAGCCTTAAAAGATAATTATGGTAATATCATGAATATTCTTAAGAAATTTAGTAACAATGAAATGAGAAATTTGATTTTAAAAAGAGGCAGGGAATTTATTCAAATTAACAAAACTTGAAACTGCCATTTTAATTATATTTTGGGAAGAAATTTTACAAAGATTTTTAATTCAGTTAACAAAAAATTTCAGGCTCCTGGTTTGGACATCTGTGAAAGGAATAAGTTAATTATGTCATTTAAAACGTTTATAAGTAATGTATGATATGAATCGTATCAAAAACTAAAGGTGTATCAAGACACAGCGAAAACATTAAGTCCTAGTACAGAAACAGAACATAGCGCTGTGAACAAGGCAAGAGGTATTTCAAAATGTGCAGATAAATCCACAGAAAAAGCTGTGCATGGGATAGAAAAATTTAAAACACACGCTTATTGCGTGTGTGCTGCGTTAGGCAAGCTAATCCTTGATTTAAATAGAAGAATATAGTAAGAAATTAAAATTTTTGATGGATTTGCAAGATCAAAGTAAGAAGAACGTCGACCTGGAGCGCTATTATTGTTTACTAATCAGATGACTTAGACCAACATTTAGTAAATGAAGGTGTTCAATTCAAAACGTATCCAAAACAAACTGAGCTATAGTCCTATACTTGTAGGGATATGTTCAATGTAATTTTTGAAAAGAAACTTGTTGACGTTTTTCCAAATTTGTGTACCATTTTAAAGATTTTTCTAACGCTCCCTATTACTAGTTGTGAAGCGGAACGCGCGTTCTCTAAAATGTCCTATATAGAAAACAAATATAGAACAATGACAAATACCAGGCTTAATTGTTTATTACTTCTTTGTATTAATACTGATCTCACCAAAGACTTAAAATTTGATGAGCAAATAAAAGAATTTGCTGCACAAAAGAGTAAAAAAAAAAATTTTTTTTTTGTAAATTATGTTATTATTTATAACGTATTTAAATTGTTCGAAATAAGAAGAAAACTTTAAATTTCGTATACTTTTTAAATTTTCCCCCGCAAAACGTTTTTTAGGAAAATGTCAAAAACATTAATTATTTAGGGGGCCCCTCAGATATTGTTAGCCGAGGTCCCCCAAAAGTCACGGTCCGGCCCTGAGCGGCACACATAGAAATTTTTCAAGGGCAGGGTCGAAAGTACACCATTCCCGTATCATGCACCAATACGCCGCAATAAAAAATAGTGTCAAAACTATAAAATTGAAAATTAAAACAAAATTCTTCTGTTTTCTCATTCTATAAAATATTATGCTTAGTTGTATGTAATCAAAATGTGCCTCTTTTTAAACATTTTGGGGAGAAAAAATTGACCGCTTAAGGGGTTAAATGTATCCACCTTCTGTACTTTCCATTACATACTGTGATAAGCATAAAAAAGCTGCTGTATGAATGATACAAAAACTAATAGACCCTACCACTGACCTCTCAACAATTCAAGGCAATCAATTTAACAAAATAACATAGATACGAATGTATTAATATTTATTTTAATCTTTATCTCAATGCATACAGCGTACATACAATTTGGCTTATTTTATTTCTTGTATTTCCATTAAGCCATTGATTCTTGATAACCATATTTATGACAATTAATAAATAAATTACAAAAAAGGTTATGAGCGTAATACTTTATTCAATAAAATGTTTCATAGTAGTGTGTCTAACACACGATTTACTGCATTGTATATCTAAATTGCATTGCAATAAATTTTCCATAAATAGCCATGTTACAGTGGAATGGTATGTTGAAACATACTACTTGAATGAGGAGATTATTATACATAAGGAATAAAGGTATTAATTTCGTTCTCAATAAAGGCAATAAAAATGTCTTACACACTATCTACTCCAGAAATGGGAATGACATCATGAAATAAAACATATAATGATGTGTCAACTGTCAAGTCTAAGAAAATGAACATGCCCGTGTAAACTACTTCTATATTCTACTTGTGTGGCGAAAACCCTGTAGGAATAATTTACGTCAATAGTGTACTCTAACCATAAATAATGTTTTTTTTTTCACAGGAATACCTATTTATATGGGAAACACAAATACTCGCCAAAGGTACAATTATATAATTAATACGGTATGATGGAGCATTATTATACAAATATACTTTCTGCTTCTGTTATTAATTTATAGTTCTTAGAAATACAATGGAGTGTTGAAAAGCTAAAATCATATTTTTTTAACAATTTGAGATTTCTACATTTACAAATTGTATAGATTTTAAACTTTATAAAAATACCTTACTTTAACCTCTAGGGTATGTAGAAGCCCTTAAAACCTATTTTTAAATAATCGTTGAAACTGGGCCACGCCCATTTGAATGGCGAAAAAGGACAACAAAGTACTTCGTTTTTGCTTAAAAGTTGAATGTCTGATATAAAATAAAACATGTATTTTTTATTGTAAATTGAGCCTTTTATTTTTTTATTTCCTAGCCGACTAGAAGCCTCATTGTATACATTACACTCAATTTGTCTCAAAATGTAAATTTTGATGTTCGATGTATTTTTTCTGAGAAACTACTGTTCACAGGTATGCAAATTTTTTATGATATATTTATAATGATGGCTAATATATACTAAAATGAGCTTTTTGCAAAAAACTCAAAACATTATTTTTTATGTGAAAAATGGGTCAAGTATCGCAATGTTTGATAAAATATTTCATAAATTATTAAAAAATTCAAAATTAGCTAAAATCTCATTTCAGTATAATGAGAAAGGTGTACTTTAATTGTATGAAATATTTCCAGCATGTACATATAACAGATTTTGAGAAAAGGTACATCGAAAACAGCCAATTTAACATTGTCAGTATATATATAGAGAGAGGTTTCCAACTCCCCTTTTTGAGAGAATATTTATTCTTATTAAATCATGTATTTCTACATCACAAAAACTAAGACGGTCAATGATACCGCTCAGTGTAATAGACATTGCATAGTAACCACAACAATATTGTACTTAATGCTGTATCATTCTTTTCATATACTTTTAGTTATTAAAAATTAAGTGACTGTTTTTTCATATGAAATATCACAAAAGCACCTATTAAATACTACATATTTGACGTTTGCCTTCATGAAATGTTAAAATAATAACTTAGATTGAGGAATAAAAATTATTGGCCAGGTGATTATAAGGACTCGGACATTCAAGACAAAAGATTTTGATTGGTGAATCCCTGAGATTTCTGATTCTTAAATAAATTAGAATTATAACCCACCCCTCCTCCAAATTAAAAAAAATTATATTTATAATATTTCTCTCTTCTAGGCCATTTTTTACATGTTGAAAACTATTTTGGTCATTTGTTGATTGGATTAAATTAACATAACTCTAAAACTACACTAAAGCTATAGATGACAATCTTCATAATTATGAACTGATAAATCATTCTTCTAGCTTTTACACCACTGAGTGAAGATTTAGAGTCTTTCTGGCCATGAAGCAAGTGACCATGACACTTGGGTCTACGGCGTTTATCGGTCATTTCAAAGGTGCTTTCAAAGCTATTCTCAAGGCTTTTTTCTTCCCCATTTTATCAAACCATAAACTTCAGAAACTGTGTTTCTTTAACCTTCAACAACATATAAACAATGCCGAAATAATTAGATATATATTTTGAAAGTTACGCTTTTCATGAGATATTCGCATGCAAGTCAATTGTGTTTTATTGATGTATAATTACACAGAAATTAACTAACTACTTAATTTCCGTTATTTAATTAATTTTTGTTATTTACTTTTCAATAAGTTAATGTATTGTTTTTAATTATTATGCGGGATATTACAAGTAAAAGCATATAGCACATAAATCAAACTACATTAAGCAATTGTAATTTTTTTTAACAGACCGCTCTAGCAAAAATAGTCTCTAACTTACAACCAAAATTCATAATATTTTTATATATATATATATATATATATATATATATATATATATATATATATAGCAGTTTTTAAGGAATTTTAATTATGTTTAAAATGTGGTCGATATTATACAATGTAATTTTAAGATACATCAACTTTTTTTTTCTAATTCTATAAATCACTTGAAATTATTACCAAAATGTCACAAATAACAGGAAAATACAGCTAAAAATGATAATTCTAAGAAAAAATATAAATTTTTTTTGTAAGTTAATTTTTAAAATTCATAAATTTCCATAATTTTACTTTAACTTTTATAAATGTTGGTTACTTTTTCCAGAAATTATTTAGATATAGAAAATCTCATCCTCCATAATGGATTAATAATTTTTTTATGAGTGCTGTGTATGTGCTCGTTTATGTATACTAGCCGTTACCCACCCACTTCTCTGGGTATATCGAGTTGCATGACGATAAACACACACACACACAGTTTTTAAGTTATTGATATCTAAATCCCAGCATTAAGCTTTCGGTTGTATTGAAACACTTTCTTGTAGCCCTACCCTTTTTATTTAAAAAGGACCTTGAATTTCTAAAACGGAAGTATATTTATTTTTTACCCCGCAACCCTTCCCTTCGGAGTCGATTTCCGCAAAACCCATTTTTAGCGGATCCCTAATAAATAAAAGAAACATACCTACCAAATTTTAAATCTTTAGGTCTAATAGTTCCCAAGATTTCGTGATGAATAAGTCGCGCGCGCGCGTTTTTCTCCCATATATATATACAGTGGGCCACAAAAGTGTTCGTACATTTGCAATTTCTTGTAAAATTTAATGTTTTCGACTAATAAAAATTAATGTATTGTAATTGTAATTTTTTAATGATATCTGCAGCTTATTCTTAATGGAATAACATAATTAATTTTTAAAAATAGTATAACTATTTTTTAAAAAAATTAATTATCAAAAAGCTACTAGAAAATTACGCCACAAAAGTCTTCGTACACTTAACAAAAATCTCAACTTAGCTTTAAATATTGTATTTCTTTCTTAATTTAGTACTTAGTAGGATATCTTTTAGCGTCCACAGCAACTTTTAAGTGTCTTGGTATAGATTTAATCAGTTTTTTTTTTTTGTAATTTCTGCATAGATTTTCCACCATTCTTCTGTGATTATTGTTTTTACTTCCCATTTTGTGTTTATTTGTCACGTTTTCTTTTTTTTGCATCAGAATCTCACTAAATATGTTCTACTGGGCTAAATAAAGTGATTGAGGAAGTGTTTTCATAATTTGGGGACAGTTATAGAGACATCAGTGGCGTACAATGAGAGCAGTGTACTTGGCGTCTTTACCCTGTTAAAAAATTAAGTAGTCTCCAATATCCAAATTTCGGGTGGATAATTTAAAATTTCTCTGTAAAATAATTAAATAGAGCTCATGATTCATAATAACATGAAAAAATACCAAATTATCTAACTCTGAGGCTGATTTACACCCCCGCGCATGAACACTTCTACCTCCATGTCTTATTGATCCAACTAGATTCTTGGAATTAAGTTTCAGAAAATTCAAAATTGAAAGCAAATTGATTGGGATGGCAGACAATTCAACATTTTTGGTTCCGATGAGTCTATAATAGCTTGTAAATGAAAAAATAAGGAGTTTATTCCTATGAATTTATGTGGAACAAGAACTCCGTCACTACCATACTTCAGCATGGAAGTGAAGGTGTTCTAGCGTGGGGGTGTAAATTGGCCCCAGAATTAGGTAATTTGGTACTTTTTCATGGTATTATGAATCATGAGCTCTATTTAACTATTTTAAAGAGATATTTTAAATTATCCGCCCGAAATTTGGATATTGGAGACTACTTAATTTTTTAACAGGGTAATGACGCCAAGTGCACTGCTCTCATTGTACGCCACTGGTGTCTGTATCACTTCTAACACTTCCCCAATTACTTTATTTAGCTCAGTAGAACATATTTGGTGAGATTCTGATGCAAAAAAAAGAAAGAAAACGTGACAAATAAACACAAAATGGGAAGTAAAAACAATAATCACAGAAGAATGGTGGAAAATCGATGCAGAAATTACAAAAAAAAAACTGATTAAATCTATACCAAGACGCTTAAAAGTTGTTGTGGACGCTAAAAGATATCCTACTAAGTACTAAATTAAGAAAGAAATACAATATTTAAAGCTAAGTTGATATTTTTGTTAAGTGTATGAAGACTTTTGTAGCGTAATGTTTTAGTAGATTTTTGGTAATTAATTTTTTAAAAAAATAGTTATACTATTTTTAAAAAAGTAATTATATTATTCCATTAAGAATAAGTTCCATATATCATAAATAAATTACAATTACAACATATTAATTTTCATTGGTCGAAAACATTAAATTTTATAAGAAATTGCAGGTGTATGAACACTTTTGTGGCCCACTGTATATATATATACGTATCACTTCAAAAAGTAACAATTAGAAAATATTTTTTCAAAAATTTGATTATTTGAAAATGGTACTTTTTTCGTATTTAATTCATAATGACTCCCCCTTTCACCGCTTAGCCCGGTGTTGCTCGGGCTTTCTCTTTTCCTCATGACACCAGCATTTCTGTGTGTGTGTGTTTGTACGTGCACAATGTGAGTGATTTCTAAAATTGTGTCAAAAAATTTCCCTTTTTCGAAATAGCTGCATGGGCCGGCGTTGCACGATCTATCTCTACTGTTATAAATTTTCCCTTTCTTTTCTTGCAAAAAAAAAAATACTTTGCAAGAAATATTGAGTACCTGCGTCAGTGGCGAACACAAGGTTGGGATTTGGGGTTCAAACCCATCCTCTACAACAGGGGGGGTCAACCCGTGGTACACGTGCCACAGTGTGGCACGGAGGAGTTGTAACAGTGGTACGCGAAAACTTGCTGAAATTTTTCTAAAATAAATTGAAAAAATATAATAATAAATAACCATTTTTCTGCTATGGACATAATAAAATATGTTTCACTCAAAACTAGTTGATGCGCACCTGTAACAACCTAATTTTTTTTTAGCATCTGCAAAATCTAATTCCAATAGAGATAACTTTGTAAAAAAAAGTAGTAATTCAAAAGCCTCATTAAGTAAGTACTGAGCGTTTAATAATTACTTTGAATTAAATAATTCAAGTTACTCATTGTTATTTTATACGTAGCCTAACTGATTAAACTTGTAAAAGGTTTATTAACAATAAAATCTAAGTTGTACTTTTATCTTATTTATTTTGTTATTTTTAAATCTCGACTACATAGACTTGCATTAAAAATGTGCTATTTGCTTAAAAGTCCCATAATATAAGTCTATTGGTAAAGTTTTTTCACTTTTCCATATTTGTTGGGAAAGTTGGAAGTGGTATGCATAATTATTTTTTACCAAATAGTGGCACTCTTCCCAAAAACGTTGGCCACCCCTCAACAAGACATTTTTAATTTTTATAACAAAGATCAACCCATGGTGCTTTCGTCTACCTGTTTTTAATAATGTAAACCCTTCACACATAAAAGTAGTCTGTGTACGCCGCTCCCCTGTGTTTTTTTAAGTCACTGCAAATTTTACACACATTTGGAGAATTTAATATTCATTCTCTATTGCCTTTTCATCCTAGTAAAATACAACTTAAACATCCGATTAAGATCAGTAAACAAAATTTCTATGTCCAAGATTTACGTAGAAGCTCTTGTCGATTAAGTGAGCAGATAAAAAAGCGTAATGATACTTCTCGTTACACTGTAAAAAATTAAATGCAACGGAATTCTTTGAAATATCGGTGATATTATTTTAAATAAGAGTAGAACCGCCCTATATATTACAACACGATAGCACGGAATACGCCAATTTGTCTCCGGCATCCAAACATCTCACCCAGATTCCGATTTCCAGCCTGGATCTGAGACAGTGATCCAAAACAATCATTTCCATCTCCACTCTTAAGAAAGTTTTTTTCCCGAGTCGGACCCAGGTGAGAAGTGGAAATGGGGAGTCTCAGCGGGCAATGAAATCAAGAAAAGGAAATATTGTGGCGTCACAGGCGATAAAAGAAGTCACTTTGTTATCGCTGAGAAAATATTGCTCCTCTCTCTAAGTAATTTGTTGGAGCTTTCATTGCTGTCTCATACAATGCTGGTGAGCAGGTTGTTGGCCACCAAAACCTTCCTAATAAATTTTCCCTTTCGCTAAACAAATGTCATTTGGGGCCGTTTACGATAAGGGACCCTCTCTCTTTGGACGGCCAATCCCGGAAACGTCTGCGAAGAGAGAGCCCAGATTAGAGAAGAAGATAAGCGCATCCGAAGAAAACATCTCTCGGACACACACTGATTTATAAATTAATGTTTATTTATCTTATATTACCCGCTTTGCCTCTCTCTCTGGGATCATTGTTTATGGATTTGATTATTATGTACATATTATTCGGGAACAAGCAAGATAAGCTCTAATGATAAGATGTGATGATGAAGAACTTTTTTAATATGGAAAGTAGAATTAGCGCTTATAAATAGTGCACGATATTATTGTTATCTTATCCAAATTTAGATACTTTCAATTGTTCATAGTGTGCTGTCATATTAAGATTAGATTATCATTTGAAACCTAGAAATTTAATCTTTCCTTAAAAATTAGTGCCCTTTTTTCTTTTTTGTTTTTTTTCCCTTCGTATATTAAAATAGATTCACACTACGTTGTATGGATATGGAAGTCATCGAAACATAGTCATTGTGTAAATAATAATCTATATAAAAATAGGAAAGAAGTTAATTAAAAATGCTTTTTTTTTATCGAAATTAAACAAACTTTAAGGGCTGTGAAAGTTGAAACTAGTTTTTTATTAATAGTTTGATGAATGACATATTCGTAGAAAAACATTGAATATGAGTGTTGATTACTTTTTAAGTGCCCACGAAATAATCAAATATCATTTAACACTTGATCAAAATAGCTACCAAACTGAGGGAATTTAAACAAAATATAAATGCTATTGAAAAAAATTTCTACTTCAGAGCACGATAATATTTGAATAAAATACGGTTTCTATTTCAGTATAAAATGTTAACAAGTATTATGTTCATTATACTTACATATATTACTCTATTATCAGTATAAATTAGAAGAATTCAAGAATATTTAGAGGGAAATATAAATTTTTTATGTCACATCACACACAAATATACTAGTGTAGTTTAAAGTTATGTTTAATTGTCTGCAATTTAGCTAAATAATCACAACCTTCAAAGTAATTAAGAAAATTAACTGAGCAATATTATATCTTCATCTGTCTCCCCTTACACATTTCTCTATGCTTGAGACACTAGCACAATACCTTCTTTAAAAATTCTGTACTACCACGTATCAGGGATTTTCTACTTACATTTCTTTTCTTCCAAAGAGCACAGTATTTCAATCTAACATCTCAATGCTGGCATTTTGAGAAACATTTTTTAAAGCTTTATATGTTTCTGATTTTTATTTTGTAATATTATATTAATAGAGAATATGATTCTAAATTTCTCCCAAAATCAAACAGAAATACTCAGGAAAGTGTTTTTCCCGTTGTCGAGCATATAACTACAAATTTTGTCTAAGGTCAGAAATATTTAAAATTCACGTATTGTGTATTATAGTTAAATTTAAGATAGTATAACACAGTGTGGTTGATGACACAGTATAATATTGTAATCAAATTTTAATTGGTAAGAGGAGTTAATTAAAAAAAGATTATGAAAATATTATCTTTGTTCATCCCCATAACATACACATACTATTCCATCATCTACATAACGTTGTCTTTACCTACTAGAAATAATTATTAGATATATTTGAATGATATTTTCACAATAATATAAAATTTAAAATAACAAAAAAATAATTAAAGACCCTAAAATTATTTTAATTTCTTTAATTTAATGTTTAAGTGTACAAAACTAAATATTTCTTATTCTTTAACCACTTCCCTGTTGTGCCCGAACGCCGCTCAGGCACTTGAAATGGCAGTTCCCTGATTCGCCCGAGCGACGCTCGGACAACAATTTTTTCTGCTCTAATCCTCTGATTTGCTTGTTTTTTTTTGTTCTTTTAGTGTGCAATGTTTCTAGCCGATGTCTCTAATAGTCGAGTAAAGTTAGGATTACAAAAGAATGCCTAAATCGGTTTCAAAGTTAGGTTTTACTGCAATCTCTCTTTTAGATCAGATAATGCGGTAATTTTCTTTTTACAAGATTGGTGGACCACAAACTACGAACGCTATTTCTTTTAAATTTGGAGCTTAAAATAGAAGAAAATGAGTGATTATGAGAGGCTCATAATAGAAAATAATTCTGACATTGATTCAGGTAGTGAGTCTAAAATTTCTATAAATGATTCTAGAAATAATGAAAGTTTATTATCGGACTTCTCTTGTGGTGCATATAGAAAAAATCAGCATCTTACAAATTACCCAATGACAAAAAAAAAAAAAAGAAGCAAGAAATAAAAAAGATCTCCCAACTTTTAGATACATCATTGTGGAATGCTTTCGTTTTATATCAGAAACTGAGAGGAAAATTATCTTCTTTGAATTTCAGGCTTGGTATTATAGATCACCTTATTGAAAGACACGGGATGGTGAATAAGAAAAAAGGAGGACCAGGAATTTTTCCCAGTCTCTTACGATTGACAGAAAAGAACTTTTTAGAAGTGATTCTCCTCACACCGACAAAAAATTGGGACCATCAAGGCAATGTTTTGTGTGTTGTTCGAAAATAAGCGATTTTGGTAAACGGGTGAAAAAAGAAACACCATATTTTTGTCACGATTGCGATATTAGGCTATGCTTGTCTCACTGTTTTAAAATTTACCACACAAAAACAGAATTTTAAGAGAGCAATTAACAGTAGGTACAATATTTTCTTTTTAATTCTAATATATATTTCTGTAAAATGTTCTTTTGAGTTCGCTTATTTCTTCGGAAAAAAGCCTACTTTAAGGAAAAATATGTTTTTTCAATGAAAATAAAAATTAGCATAATTCTTAAAATTCAATATTTAGAACATTTCTGACTGCTGATTTGAGTTTATATATTGATTTCCTCTTAAAAATGTTTTTAAAGAAAATGCTTATTTTTGACATAATATGACAGAAAAAGGAAACAGTTAAGGGGTTAATAATTATAAGCCCATGAAATCCCAAGTATACGAAAGAATATTATAAAGTATACAAGTAGATCTAACATTCTTCTTTGACTCTTTTCTTAGTTAACTCTTCCCGAATAATTACAAAGGCTTCCTTTGATTTCACTTAAGCCTCTGCGTGATCAAGACACAATTGGAACATGTTATGAATTAATCTCCCCTCCATGGGAACTAACCAAGAAAAGAAGAAAGCATACCCAAAGTATTAGCTTATGATAATGAGTTTTCCATAAGTTCTGAACATAGTACTTAACTGTAGTTTACTACGTTCAGTACTCGTAGAGAAACTTGAGTGCACGAGAAGTTCGATAATGCATTAGAAAAACTTCAGCGATAATAACACGGATTGATGTTCTAACGTTTTACATTTTTTCCCAGCTACGGAGCTCAATTAGGCCTTTGTTTTGGGAACTTAAAAAGTAACATATAAGAGTAATAGAAAAGGTACAATATAGCTTTTCTCTATGCCTCGCACATTAATTACTTCGCAAGTCTTGTAATTATATAAGAAATAATCAATAATTTATTTTTTCAAGAGTTATATCGCAAAATATATCTTCACGTACCAGCATTTTAAAAAAACAGAGTGAAGGCGGAAATCTTTGAGAATAACTCCTCACTGGAACATTTCTAGGGACGTAACAGAATGGAAAATACAACGATAATTGTATCAGTATGTACTTTAAATAAATAAACACAATGTAACTCTAGAATACATGATTATATTCTAATGTTTGATATAATTACTGTTGTTGTTATTATCGTTATTGTAGGCTACTTCAAATTAATTACATCAGAGAGCGTCGCGAACACTGCCTTAACCGTTTGATTATCGCAATTATTAGGGTGTGTATATGTTACCGTTAAAGCTCGAAGACCGTTAATGTGCAGATTACCTAGATAATCTGCACATTGAATAACTATCTAATGAAATGAGACTCATACTTATTTTTAAATTATAATTTACATATAATAACTTAGTTCTATCATTCCAATTCTATCCCTTCATTTTTCAGCCCACATTCGTTTTATAAAGTTGATTTATGCAAGCATTTCCCAATGGAGATACATAGAGCCTCTGGGGGTCAACAAGAAAAAAATTATTTTTCTCAGATTCATAATATGAACTGGGAGGGTTAATGATTGAATATTGTTAATAAAATGATTTAATGATAAAAATGTAATGTAATTATATCATAGAAAAGTCTAGCATTTTCTGGAACCATCTTTGTATTTGAAGGAACAAAAAACTGCTGTCCAACGAAAAATGTTGAAGAAACTATTGTTTAAACATCCACTATTCAACAAAAACATTTCTTTCTGTGATGATTAGCCAATATAATCAGTGCCGGTTTATCCATTGGGTGCTGGGGGGCACACAGGGGTGCGGGGCCCGGATAAGATGGATTTAACCAGATTTTCTGGTGATAAGCTCGATCCTCCAGTGCCAAAGGGGCCTGTAGATCTTCTGTGCCCAGGACCTGTAACGGACTTAAATCGGCAAAGAATATAATTGTGTTGTAAATTTATTGTTTGTGTTGTGTTGAACATTTAGTGAACTAGGTACATCTCCATAAGTATCACCAAGCAATAGAGGCTCCCATGGTGAATAGTGTAGATTCTAAAATACTTCTAAAAATAATATAAAAATTATGAACTCTTAGTCCATTTTTTAGTTTCTATATATTTGGCGAGTTTTATTTTAGATTTCTTCGGATATGTCTACATGCTTTTATGGCTCAAATTACTGGTACGGTTGTCGCATATGAAAGCATAGATTTGGATTTTGTTTCATTATCGGTTTGGAAAGCTACAACAGCTCCATGAATACCCCAATTGGAGATTTTTGAGCAAACTTTCTTTCACAAAATCTTGCTTTCCATGTCATTATTAGTTTCCATATCAAGTTTGGTGCTATTGCGTTTGTTAGATCGAGCTATAGGCTATTTAGAGCTGTAGTTTGTTAGATCGAGCTATATGTCTCTGAATAGTAAATTTAAAAACAAATCACCCTGTATATCCTTCCTTCCTCAGTGGCACGACAGCCCAGGGTGGGCCCTGGCCTTCTCAAGAAGCCTTTTCCAGGACAGCCTTCTTAATGCCAGTGTTCTCCAATTCCTAGTTCTCAAAACTAGGAGATCTTTTTCTAGGCCATCAATCCTTCTGAGATTTGGCCTGCCCTTTCTTCGTGTGCCGATTGGTTGAGCATTGAAGACTTTTTAGTGGTGCGGTCTTCATTCATTCTGATAACGTGACCTGCCCATTTAATTCTCTGCATTTTGATGAAGTTGACAATGTCAGATTCCTTATATGATCGATAGAGCTCTAAATTTGATCTTCTTCGCCATGTTCCATTTTCCTGAATTCCTCCAAAAATGGATCTTAAAATCTTCCTTTCGTAGATACTTATCATTTTCTCATCTGTTCGAGACATGGACCAAATTTCTCATGCATAAGTTAATACTGATCTTAAAAGACATACAATAGAACCTTTTTTTTTGTTTTTCTTTTGATTAAATTTAATTTCAAATATTTTCAAATTCCATTAAAACATCTATCAGCCATTGTAATTCTCTTTTGGATTTCAGTAGTACAATCGTTTCTATTGTTAATTTCTGAACCTAAATAAGTGAAGCTGTCAACAGCTTCAAAACTATACTCTTCAATTCACCCTGTATATCAATAGGATTAATTATATATCACGGAGTAAATGTGACATTAAACTAATAATATTACACACACACACATGATGCATATTTAATTATCAATCATAATATATAAAAATTTCATCAAGATTCAATTACGATAATGGCACATCTGTTTTTTCACTAAAGATCGTCTGGTTTAATCATATTGCATAAGTTTTCACAGACTCGCCCTCTTCTATTAAAAAACTCTTTTACTTTCTGTTTTTAAGGAAACACAACCATACGCAAGAAACCGTGTGTTTGTGATTTTCAAATTTACTTACTCTACCTTTAAATTTTCCTCTTGCTTCCTATATTCTCAAGTTCCTTTCAGGTCTTTCTAGGTGTCTTCCAGATTTCTCCCTCTATTCGAGGTTTCATGTTACAAAACCACCAGCCAGCCTTTGGAAGGGCGCCAATGTGTTGAATAGAATTTACTTAAATTTAGAAGAAAAAAACCCCGAAAAAATTTCCTTGTAGAAGAAGTGAGACTTACAGAACATTTGATAAGAAGATTTGACAATAAATTTTCAATTGCATACATCCGTTGATATTTCAGAAGAAAATTCAGCATACACTGAAAAAATGTGTGTGAAAACGGTTAGTCATCAAGATGACTTAGAAAGAAACTTTTAACAATGAAAAAAAAAATTCATGTAAAAAATTATTTCCGTGTACAGCTGAACCTGTTTTTGTGCGGCAGATAGGGACCACGTAAAAATAAACACACAAAAATATATTCGAAAATTTCATAAATTCTTACATATAACAAACTAATTTGTGGAAATACTACAGAAAATTTCTTTTATGCGGTGGATAGGGACCGCATAAAAAAGTCGCATTTATAAAATATGCCAATTACTTACGAAATTGATGTAAGAGTACTTCCATAACAAAATAAACAATTAAATATTACACATGGAAACATTTTAAAAACCTATAGTTTATCATTCTATACACGGATAAGTTTTTTAAAATGCACATACATAATTCATCGCTACTCATCGTAATCCAAAGCGCTGAGATGAATAAGTTCAAAATCACTTTCGTCACTTGAAGGTACAATTTCAATTGATTTATTTTTTGGCAACATAAAGTAAGAGGTAAGTTTTTGTGACGAAGGTCGGGTGGTTAGTTTCTTGTAAATGTCTCGATAACCAGATATATATGGTTGAAGCCGTTTTGGAGTTTTATACTCCTTTCTTAATTGGTATCTATTTTAAGAAAATGCTTTTCCAATGTGTTGGAAAGGTGGATCCTAGCATATTTTTATCCACTCTCAAAGAATCCGGTTCTTCTTGTCCGTCTTCATAATCTATCAAATTATTCATAATGTCACTGCTATCGAAAGTTTCGTCTACAATCAAGCGCGGGCTGTTGGAGCGTTGAGAGAAATCAACTGAAGGCGTATTGTCGGGAGACTGTTTATAATAAATGAGCAGAGCGTCTTGAAGTGTCTACATTTCAGTGGCGTAACGTACACCCCTGTATTATGGGGGGAGAAACCTGACTTTCTGGGGGGTCATAACATTTTCCATTGCACCACTGGTAAATAGATAGAAAACATTACTGTGGAGCCAAAGCCATTGAGTCCTGTCACGGGGAGGGGGGAAGGACTCTAGGAGCCAAAGGCTTGGCTAACGCTAAATAAGTATTTACCCAATTTATAAAATATTAAAGGAGAAATCTGATTTTCATGGGGAAGGGGGTCCTAACATTCTCCATTATGCCATCGGCAAATAGATGGAAAATATTACAGTGGCGCCAAAGCCATTGAAATTCATAAACCGCATAAAAAAAGATCACACAAAAATAGGTTCTACTGTATTGTAACCAAAGTAAAATAACACAACTCATGTGTACTAGGTAATCCTAAACTCTACATGAGAACTATAATGTACAAACTAATATCTTAATGAGCTAAAACAGGAGTGGGCAGACTTTTCCAGGGTACGGGCTACTTATGATTTTTTAAAGGTGCTGCTGTCCACCCAGTGGTGAAGGTGTGTTTAAGTAAGAAAAAGGTCTACAATATTTATTATAATTTAATAATAAATACGGAATACGTGCTTACATGCATAACTAAAATAAAAAAAAAACTCACACTTTTAAAATCATGTTTAAAAAGCTAAACGCAAGATACAACCATAATGTAATAATATATATATATATATATATATATATATATATATAACCACAAATATAACAATACCAATTAATGCATTTATTTATGAAACAATTCAAAATACATTAAAAAACAAAACATTTTTTCTAAAGTTAGTTCTCGTTGTTATAGTCAGTAGAAGACTTAGTCTGCATATTGTCAGCCAATTTTGAATATTTCGGTATATAATTACTAACTGCTAATCTTCAGGTAGTCCCCCAAATGTCTGGGCGGTCTACTGATCGATCGCGATTGACTTAATGATCACTCTTGGACTAAAGCTAATCCACCAACTCTAAACTGGCCAGTACCAACCTACAAAATGTAATAGGTAGTGTTTTTTATAATCGGAATCTCCTGAACACAGAGTGTCTAGAGTGCAGAGTTCAAAAATATTCTGTCAATTACAAAAAATCATGACTGTTAAGAATATACTAAATAAAATGGTTGCTTACTGATTAAATGAAGCCGTGGAATTTATGTCTAGGTATCAGATTCAGAGCCGTATTAATCAGGCAGCTGATTATATGAAAGCCTTGTGCCCAAAGAGAAACGATGGCTAGTAACTTTCTTATAAAGTTTTATTACGTTGTTTTGGAAAAAACAAAAGACAACAAACAAATGAAGAACCAGAAAAAATAATCATGATCTTGATTAGATATAATTGTTTCATTGTATTAGTCTCTTTCTCGTTAGTGCTTCGTTTCTTATATCTTCACTGATTTTTGTACATCTCGAAATTACGAAATAAATAATACTTCTCGTACCATAATTAACCTTCTTTGGCAGACTAACTTTGCAAATGAGCTTTTCCAAAGAATCAAGAGTACTAAATCTTTATTGATGTGCAGGATTTTTCTGGGTATACTGCAAAACATTATTAGTTTAATTACGCGAATTCAATAATTATTTTTTTAAAATTTAAAACTTAGATTATCGTCTTATTTATCTCTTAATTATATTTGCTCGTTAATGATTGTTGTTGATAATTATGGCTCTTTCTCAACGGCTGAAACTTTGAAGAGAAAATTGTAACCATGTTGAATAAAGTCTAATTAATTCAAATGTACGTATAATCAATATTCTGATTAGCCGGAGAGAAAAATAACGTTTATTAATTTTATTCAGGAAAGTGGCTCAATATTTGTTAAAATTATCGATAATTAACTTGGTAGGGACTAATAGAAGCATAGATTTAAATAATGTTCGACCAAGTGTTTTATTACAAGGTATTCAGAACTCTATCATTCAATATTATTGAATTAGTTGGATGAAAGGTACGTCATAAGCTGAAGGTGATTGATTCTGCAACTATTTAACACCGTTTGTTCAATTAATGATAATATGGATCGAGGAATGGAGTAAGGAAATAATATATATTAATAATTAATGAAGGTTTGCCATTATTAATTTCTTTAATTTGAAAAAATTTACGAATTTGATTACAATAACATCATTTGAAATTATCATTTTAGAAGATACATCATTAGATACACTAGATTTTAAGGTCTAAATTATTTCATTTTTAAATGTATGAGAATGTAAGTATTTGTGATAACTTAGGCATTATATATAAACTATTAAGATAATTATATAAAAAGTATTCTGAAAAATATATACATATATTAAAATAAACATTTTTGTTACTTAATTATCATCCACATTATTAAGACTT
The DNA here is from genome assembly GCA_019973935.1 of Trichonephila clavipes. Lineage (NCBI taxonomy): Eukaryota > Metazoa > Arthropoda > Arachnida > Araneae > Nephilidae > Trichonephila > Trichonephila clavipes. The sequence goes on from BMAU01018399.1 coordinate 1,233,654, forward strand.
TCAAATCATTAGTTACTTTGGTGATCAATACGACTAGAGAGAGAGTTTTTCTCTCTCTCCTTGTTTTCTCTCTGAACACCTTGTTTTCTCCTCTTTTCTCTTCTTTCTTAAAATACCTTGAAGTTCATTGAAATGTGGATCCAGAAAATGACAAAGACAAGAAATGATTATTCTTATATTAGCATATAAATTTTTGTTTCTGAGACGAATTTCCCACAGCAAAACATTTAATATATTTTAAAAGTATTTTTTGTTCTATGAAACTTGAGGGTAAAAACTAAATAGGTATTAAATCAGTTCTATCTTTTCGAATTTTTCTATTTTCTTTATATATATAAAGTGAACTTATTGCTTATGGAAAATAACATAAAATAAACTTTTTTACTTGAATATTAAAATTTTGAGGAAAAAGACATTCTTTGATCAGTCTTTTAAATATAAACCCTTATGCCTTTATATCAGTGCTTCTCAAACTTTCAATACTTGCGACCCAATACTCAATCATAATTTCCACCGCCCCCCTCCAATCAATAACAATGTAGTGAATTCAATAATACTATACTTTGACGCTGAAGCTGCCACTTGCGTATATGAATGTCTTGCTCAGTCAAAGCGTTAATTTCCCCCGACGTATATGTACGTTTCTCCGAAGTATGATATTTTCTGTGCATTGCTTTCCATAAAATTATTCTAAAAGCTTTAGAATGGAGTAAAAGGGCATTGACAGGGTTGGTGAAAGATTTACTTACTTCAGAGGATTTGCTCATTTTTATTCCTTTTCTACCCCTTCCCCCTAATATATCGTTTACGTGGAAGGACGCATTGGGGAGCGAATAGCGTACCTTTTCATCGCCAGTTAAAGGATTAATTATAAACCGTACAAATTATCAAGATAAGTGTTCATTTTGTAAACGTATAATTTTATACATGAAAGGCCCATAGGGTCACTGGTAATTTTTAAACTTGTTCTTAACGTAATATAGTTATATTAATTATTAAATACAATGTGTAGTTCTGATACCCTTATAAGTGTATTACATCAGTGTAAATGTGTATTTTATTTTTTATTACGTCAGAATGTATTTCGTTTATTTACTTTCAGTAAATTAGTAATTTTTTTTATATAATCTTTTGTTTTCGGCTTTTCAATATGCTTGCGCCCCCCTTGCAGAATTATCATGCCCCACTAGGGGGTGCTCCCCACAGTTTGAGAAACGCTGCTTTATATTATTTACTAAATACAGATTACATTACAGTATATGTTATATTTTATCTTTATATTATTATACCTTTGATACATGTTAAGTGACTTTATGTTTTTGTTGCTTTCTTAAAATGTATTTTTGGTGTCATCTTCTTATTTCTGCATCCTCCCTATTTTAGTGACACCCCTGGCCTTTTGGCAAGTTATTGGCCTACACACTGTCATCCGTTTTACTTATCTTGAAAATTCTCTATGTTGTTGAAGAGGAAGACGAATCGTATTGAAACTTATCTCACCAACCACTCTCTCTACAGATAGGTTCCCTTTACCAAAGATATCTGAAGTATCTAATGAAATAGGTTCAGTCCCCATCAAGAGCCTTCGCTGATGACCCTTATGAATATCGCTTTTGTCTTTTTCTCGTGAGGCAGAACCACCCAAATGGGTTCCTGCCAGAGGGATGGTCCTGTCGAGTGGGAGGGATACCATCGCCGGAAAAGAGGGGATTTTAAGGGGGTCAAATCCTCTCGGAAGTTCTGCTTTTGACTGGGTTTGATAAAAATCATTCAAAACTCTCTTTTTTTTGCTAGCAGATGTTTGCCTCTTCTCGATGTACACTTTGTGATAAAACTTTACTGTATTGATCGTAAAAGATTTTTACGATTGGAACACCGCCAAACATATCGTGTCTTTGTTACAACTTTTGGGAGGATGTTTAGTCTTTTACAGATGAGAGAGGAACACGCAAACTGGATAACCTACACTTTGGTATTCATAATTGTACATCGGGAAACATACCGAGAGATATTACACTAATCGCTCGTTTTTAGAAATGTAGAAAGTAGGATTGCAGCTAGAAATTTATTTTGAAGGATGTTCAGCTCAAATTATAATATGTTATCAAGTTTTATTATTATTATATCAGCTCTTTAGTTACTAGGTAATTTATCTCAACGAAAAATACTGGTTTTTTGATTCACTTGACACCTTCCGCTGTTTTATCATTTCTAGAAGTATAATAATAACAGCTCACAAAAATAACTTCTAAGTGATTCTTCCTTCACTTGAGTCCTTTAAGATTCAAATAGCATGGAAATAATTCGGGCTATAAATATTATCTTAGGAATCTTAGAATTTTAATTAAAAACAAAAGTTAAGAAGCTTTAATTAAAATAAGACAGAAAAAATTTCATTAACACTTGTACAACAAGAGAAGTTTGTTGTACATGTGTTAATGAATTTTTTTCTGTCTTATTTTAATTAATTCTTATGTGCTTTTTCTCAAAATGAACTGAATTGGGAGAAGCATTTATATAAATTTAGTGTGTAAGCTTAAATCTCTCTTTCTCTGTATATATATATACATATATATATACATACATACATACATACACACACATATATATATATATATATATATATATATATATATATATATATATATATATATATATATATATACTGAGGTTTATTTCTGTTTGTATATATTATCATGGATGATACATATTTAGATTTTTTAGTATATTAGATACTATTAGATTTAGGCTTGAAATTTGTCAAACATGTTTATTTTGTTGATCAGAGATACACTAAAATAAGTTTTGTGGAAATCCACTTTGGGGGAGGGGATTACGAGAGCATAAAAAGTTCTTCTTCAATTTTAGAAATTATTATTTAGAAGCCCCGTCTTTTTTAAATCAAGAGGTGTGAGTTAAAAGAAAACTTTTCGATACAATCGGAAGCTTAATAACAGGACTTAGGTATCAATAACTTTAAAAAAACATATAATACGAGATTATGAAATACCCAACGAAGCTGGCCTGTAACGGTTAGTATTTTATATACATACTTATAATCCCCCCCCCAAATATCAGAATTTGTGAGAAAAATCTAATAAGAGAGCGAGCGAGGGAGAGAAAGAGTGAGTGAAATTTTATAACATCAAAGAGCACACAAGTATAGACAAGAAATCACTAGGTACCGTTAAACTAAAAATAATTTAGGTACCGTGGTTTGTATTGTCTGTCTTATAAAACTTTAATCTTTTAATTTTGCAGCTGATACTCAGCTCAAGCTCGGTCTTTTAACTTTTTAATTCAAAAATTGAGAGAAAAAAGCAACAACAAAGGATCGACTTTTGAAAATCTTAGTTTCTCAATGAATAACAAGGGCCAACTTGCATATTGATTTTCTTCCATTTTAATAAAAATTTAGAGTAATGTGAAATGTATGTGTGTTTAGAGAATTTTTTTAAATAGAGAGAGAGAGTAATAAGTATATTCTTACTACCAGGAACAAAAACGACACGCAAAAGACTAATGGTAACTTAAATACTGGAAGAACTCATTTAAACTACAGAGATGTCTTTACTTTAGATGTAATATAAAGAGAGAGAATGTGAATGACAGGAAATCTCAATATAAAGCCCAATGAGGCAACATAATATTAAAAGATTATGATAAAGTATTAAAATGATATTAAAAGATAACTCTATTAATACATAAATTTTTTATTACTTAGTTTCAACAAGTTACGAAAAAAATGCCGTCGCATGTTAAGTGATGATTAGAAAAATTGCATGGTTTAAATTAAGAAACGTAATTATTTTGTATATTCCCGGTAATTTCGCTATCTTGAATATTATTGTTGTATTTTATTATAATGATAATCTTTTATGATAATAATGATAATTTTTCCTTCACAGCAAGATATGAGTTTAGAACTTATACTAAAAAAAGTAATCAAGATAATTTTGACATTCAATTAAGATTATTAAAACTTTTTTAAGACAAGCAACATATGTTTTTGACAATGATTGTAATTTATATCGCATTCTGAAGCAACACAAGGGCTATTGCGATGTACCTCATAATCTTGAACCATGGTCAAGCGACGAAGACACCATGCCAACAGGAGACTGTCTGTTGAGGCTCAAAATCCTTCGGTTGGTGTAGTGTGAAATTCATTGTACATTTCAGCCCCTCTTCAGTGGCGTTAGGTTTCGAACATGCAAATCCATAACGCCGATCACGAGATTGCAACCATGACCTCTTGGCTACCCGACCACCTTTAGGACCAAATAAGTAATAAAATAATCTGCATTGCGCTCTGATGACTAAGGAAGATTGTAAATTCATTTTTCAAAGTATTTTTTACATATTTTAATAGTTATTTTTGTGCTAATATATATCTTTAATACCTCAAAGCAGTATATTTGAAAAATATAGAGTACCAGAGAGTACTTAAAATACTTAAAAACTTGGGAACGCATTACAGTGAGAACCGGAGGTCAGTGAACGAGGTAGCCCATGCACGACCACCAGTAGGGCATGATAAAATACTGCTTACTAACAAAAATGTTTTGCATTTTCGATTTAAGAATAGAACATAAATAAATTTTCAACAATGAAAAATATTTTTTAACCCATTACCTACCTTATAAGTACCACCCACTTTAAAATTATATAGAATAACCATTTTTGCGAATATTCTGATGATATTTGGCAGGAACACTTTTTAAATTTCTCTCTTTTAGGATACATGGCAGCACAAATTATATGATGAATATTTTGGAAAGGAAAGCAAATAGTTTTAAAACAGAAGTTGTGAGTTTTAAGGTGACATTTTGATCGGATTGCCAAAATTGCCTTTTTTGTCCCGAAAAAGTAGTTAATGTCAAAATGTTAAGTGTCTTATTTTTTATTTTTATTTATTTATTTTTATGTTAGTTAAAACCTTAGAAAACCATTTGACTATTTATTTTAAGTGAACAGTGCAAATAATTAATTTTACAGTTGAATAACTACGTGTACTTATAAGTACCGGCAGTACACTGGATATTAGGGCAAAAACTTTAGTTTTTTTTCCGTCCATGTAGCTTATTGTTGCTTTTTGTTGTGTTGGAGCGTTATCACTACAGTGCAATATAGTTATACTTTTTTTGCATTTCTTTTTAGCTTAACTTATTTATTTTGCTTTTTAATTTTTTTTTATTTTAACGCTTACAAAAAATTTTGAACTTTGAATCTGAGATTTATTTACCACACAATTAAATGAAATATCTATAATTTATTCAAAAGTTAGCAATATTTTAATTTCCTTATGAATAACTGAGATTTAACATTAATAGGAGGTTTTCAAGACGCTATTATTATTACATTTTTTTTCAATTTCTTTGAGTGTTGGATTTATTACAGAATCTACCATCTGAAAGCAGTGATGCACTATAACAGATGATTCTTCAAATTATCCAGCAAATTATCTGCGAGAATTTTCATTAAATTCTTAAGAAGACGATCAAGAGACTGTACAAGACTCAAGGTGCAGTAGTTAATGCTCAGAAAATAAAGTATTTTCTACCTCCGGATGCATTGCTTTAAAAAACATCCAATCGAAATCTCATTCAAAATGCACAACGTGTAATGAATTTTTGTGTAGTAATGAAAAGAAAAACTGTTTCTTTGAATATCATCAAATTAAGTTTGTGTGTAAAACCTGATTTTATGTGTAAAAGAAGTACATAAATTTTAAAAATTTTATAATTTTTAAAAATAAATATTTTGTGCTGTAAAATATTAGTGTTCTCTGGTTATTAAGCATTTTTAAGAGTTAAAACTCCATTAACGGTCATAGGTCATACGGTCATTCCGCATTACGAGAATATTTTAAACCTCCGTGTACTGACATTACTTTAAAGTACCAATTTAATTAATTAGCTCAAATGGATTTAATTTCCTAAAGTTGAGTATTTTATTTATGTTTATCTCTAGTAGTGCACACAGGAACTTTTCAGGGGGGGGTCCGGGGTCGAAATTTCACCATTCTTGAATCATTCTCCTTCTGATTTTGTCGATTTTCGGGAACAAAACACAGTAAAAAACTAATTTTTTAATAAATAATTAGCGTTAATTAATAAAATTAATCATTAATAACAAGTAATTAAATTTTACGTACCATATACTTAGAATTATATTCAATCGGAAAAAAAAAAAAATCAAGGGCTTTGGAGGGGTTCCGAACCCCCAGGACCCAGCCCCCTTGTGTGCGCCACTGTGTTTTTATCCCTTAATTTTCAATGTAATGATTCAAAAAAAAATTGCAGTAAATTGTAATACGGTAGATAAAGGGTTAAAATATAAAATTCGAAAAATGAAATCCGAGCAAGAATTTAAATTAATTAATATCACACAAAACTAAATGAAAATAAAAATACACGCATTATGAATTTGTTACTAAATTTCAAAATGCTGGATATGTTTCCTATTCAATGAAAAAGTAATTAATATGTTTCATAATATGGAAATAATTTTTTTATAATATTTCCTTTTTTGAGCATTTACGTGAATCTTATGAAGCTAATATGGAATTCTGCTGTAAAAGAATAGTTACGTATATATAGAGAGACAAATATATATACATGTGATTCTGCAAAAAAAAATTTATAGTTATACATAAAATTTAGTCATTTCGAGATTTTAAAGATACTTTTAAGCAAAAAATTTAATTGAATTAAAATTTAATCTTTCGTTTAAAAAGTTCTTGGTTTGATTTTTTTATTAACTTAGATTTCTGAAGCTGCACAAAAAGCTCTTGGAAATAATTTTACTTATAATTTTAATGAACAGGGAAAAACACACACACACAATTATTATAAATTACTCTTTGAGGTGTATAAATGAGTCTAGATATGATCCTTTTTTTTAATTTATGAATTTAAACAATCGCATTGATATTCAAGAGCATACAAAGTAGAAGCATACTCATGTATGAAAAAAATCCTAATTGGAATACATTTATGCAAAATGGTTTTTCTAACATTACAGATCTTTTTTGAAGTAGTTTTAAATAAATTAATTGCCTGGAAAGGGGGAAAAAGATTACTGTAATGAAACTCACAACACTGAAATTTTTCGAAGAATATTAAGCCGATTTCTTTTTGCCGTAGGTAAGAAATTAATCGATTTATCGATTAAGTTTTTTTAAAACTTTTACATGCACGCTAGATATTTTCCGGACTATTTAAATTCTGATTCTTATATTCTCGTTGCAGCCTGTAACACATAAAAATACCATAAAATGATCATTAGCTAAACTGCGTAAAATAAAACAGGAGGGGGAGAGGGAAAGGCACCAGACCAATCTTGCATAGAAAAAAGAAGTTAGGTTAAAAATTTTTCTTTCACAAACTATAACTTGCTGAAAAGAACTCATAAAATTGGGTAAGGAAAGCATTACCTTTCCTGTTCAAGAAATTAGGCCCCATTGGCTATCATTACTTTTTACAACAAAAAAATGACAGGCGAACTTAAATGAAATAGCACAAAGCTCTGGTGATACTAGCTGAAATGCTGTATTAAGGATCTTAGTTCTGCACACCCACAACTGAAAAACCTCTTTCTCACATTCGTAGGAAAAGTTTTTTTTCCCAATTAATTTAATTTATCACAAAGACAGAATGACAAGCTGCTAATTTATAACAAGCAGCATTGCTGCATTTCAGATATTGCAATAATGTTGTCTTGATTATGTCGAATCATCCAGAGCTGTACAATCGACTCAAAACTAACAATAATTTATTGATTTTTGCAGAAATATCCAAATACATACAGAAAGAAGAATTATTTGGAATTACTTTATCATAAAAAAAAGCACATTGCATCTTTTGTACCTCCAATGATTATTATAATAAAAGAGTTGGCTCTGTGGCTTTGAGGTAGCGGGCCCGACTCGAAAGCCTAAGGTTATGGATTCGATCTCATCGTGAGTCGATAGATTTTCTGTATGCCAAAATCGTAGGCACAATGTGGCATGTATAAGATCCCATGAATATCAATTTTACTTTGGTACTTTCGGCAAAATTAAATCATGGAAATATTTAGCATCCAACGATAGCTTGAATTAAAATTCATTCAAGTTTGAAAATTTAGTAACGAGAGCCACCTCTAGATGGTGCCCCCATGAAACAGCTCTCACATGTGGAGATTTACCGTATCTGCAAAGGTTTAGTTGTCAATATGTGTGCTGCCCATTAGAAAAAAAACCTATAATAAAAGAAAATTACTATTTTTCGTGTGTTTTCGTGTGGAGAAAATGGAATAAAATATGCCTTTACGAGTAATAGTATGATTCAAATAGTTACTATTTCTAGAGATAGACTTTTATAGAGTATTTATATTGTAACAGAGTTTTTTTTATCGGCAGCAATTGAATCATATGTGTGCTGTAAAATATAGAATATCACAGAAATACTTGATTAGTTCCATTGAAGAGCACTGATTGCAAAATACCATTTGCTTGTTGAAAGTAATGAAGGACTTTTATCATCTTCATTGTATTATATAAGTGAACTATAAGATGTAATAGATATTTGTTCCTATTTGTCTGTGAAATCGTATTTTGTGTACCATACCTTGAATAAATAATAATTGAATGAAAATATCTATCGGCACTAATTCATCTTCAGTATAATTATGCTAGGTCATATCAAAATGCCGTTAGAATTATGAGTTACTTTTTGAGAGAATTATAGAGCATCTAGTTTCTATTTTGACGTAATTTATTCTACGTTTGAATTATTCTATGAGAAGTACACACACACACACACACACACACACACACACACACATATATATATATATATATATATATATATATATATATATATATATATATATATATATATATATATATATATACACGATGTGGATGATCAAAGAGGAAAAGTAACTTTCTTGGGTTATTTAACATTATTTCCACGATAGGTAAATAAATTACTATCTTAAGTTGGCAATATAGACTTATCGAAACAGCTCAGTTATGAATTATATAAATATTAGGGATGTATTAACTCTGGTGGGGTTTCAGCTCAAGAAGCAGTTATCAGGTGTTTCATGAATTTTTAGAGAGAGAAAACTCAAGTACTATTTCTCAAAGTTTCAAGTAAATACATGCAAAGAGACGTGTCCGGAAATTAAATACCGTCTTAGAAAAACTCTCATAAGAACCTTTTATTAAAACAAAATCTATTTTTACATGAAAAAGCATGTCAGAAACTATTTTTCTACATAGTTACCACCACTGTTCAAAAATTGCTCATATCAGAATACAAACTTGTCTGTATTCTCTTAAAGAAAGGTGTCTCTCGTGAACAGTTTTTGAAATTTATGTGTGTGGAATCTCATTTCATAAAGAGCAATCTTATTGTGAACTATCTTTTTTCATGAATTTGCTCATTCACTTTTTCAACCAAATACATCATTAACAGCAGAAGCCCCCCACAGAATCTATGCTTCCTCATAAACATTGGTTCACCCATCATTGAATTGTCGAACCCTCTTTCTCCCCATTTCATTATAATTTTACCATAAACCTCTACAAGTTGACGATGAATTTCAAGAGGCTTAACACATTCCTTCTGATTAAAAAATGGATTCAGTCGGCAGGCGTCTTAAACATTCTCTAACACGTGTGAAAACAACACAATTACTGAACTGACAATCAACCAGAGATACGAGTGCGGAAGAGTTGAACTGCAAAAATACCACTACGATTGCGGTGGAACGAAACAGTGCTTAGTTTCCAGGCACGTCACGTATAACTAAAATTAAAGTAGACAATACTACGAGTATAATCAAAATTCAATTAGACAAAATCCACAACTTCTACCCTGGAAAATATAACAAATACCTAATGAAAAGCAATGAAAAATCATCGCGGATTTAAAGAAATTCATTAACATGCCTTGTATATATATGTGTGTGTGTAATTCAAAGTATGTTAATACTATAAGAAATATATAAGCTAAAAAAAATTAAAAGTTTTCTATTGATTATTTTTTAAGTGCTTTTAAGAAAACTAGGACATCATATACTTTGAAAAAATTGATTTTTCAATTTTAGTTCTAAAAAATTGTGCATATTTTTCTGAATTTAAAAATGTGTAATTCTCAGTAGTGCACACAGGAATTTTTCAAGCGGGGGGGTGGGGTCCGGGGTCAAAATTTCACCATTCTTGTATCATGCTCCTTTTGATTTTGTCGATTTTCGGGAACAAAGCACAGTAAAAAACTAATTTTTGAATAAATAATTAGTATTAATTAATAAAATTAATCATTAATAACAAGTAATTAATTAAATTTTAAGTACTATATACTTAGAATTATAATCAATCGGAAAAAGAACTTGGGGGGGTCGGACCCCCAGGCCCCCCTTGTGTGCGCCACTGGTAATACTTATATGTTTGTTGATAAAATAGCCCTATAATATGAAAAATAAAAATGCAAAAAAAATGACCACGCCCCTTTTGACTTATATTAAATGTCTAGTTTCTCCTGTGTTTGATCTATATAAACTTTTGATTTTTTTTCATTTGAATGAATAATAAATATATCTAAACAGGATACATGTGCATATAGTGAACAAAATATGTTTCGGTATATAATGTCTAATTTTTTGAAAAATAGATTTATATGTGCAAAAAGAAAATTAAGATTTTCAAAATTTTCAAGTTTTATGATTATTTCAAAAAAATTATGCAATTAATTCATTAAAAAACTGGTTCATTATGTTTGATATGTTGCTTTATATATGTGTGTAAAATTTTTTGTATATTCAAGAAACATTTTTTTAAGAAATGGTACCTACATGAAAAAGTATTACAATATCTCGAAAATTATGTTCATGTTAACTAAAACAAAGGAAAAAAAACATATGAATTTAAAATTACTTTTGTAACTCTAGAAAATGATTAAGAATTACTATTATGCATATAAAAATAGGCAAGCAAATACTAATCGAGTGTATAATATGTGAAAACATTGCTTTTTTTTAGTTTTTTCACTTTTTCTCAAAAGCATATTTTTTTGCATTTAGGTACATTTTGTAAAACATCTATTGTACTATATGATTCCAGATTTTTATACTTTTGTACAAGATGCCTATACATGTAGTGAACTTATTTTTTTTCTATTAAAATAGCGCCTAATTTTTAAAAAATGGTTTTATGCATAAAAGAAGCAGAAAAATAAAAATTTTCCAAATTTCAAAGTTTCATAATTTTTTTACAGAAACTATACTAAAATTTTACTAAAAAGATAGGTTCAATGTATTTTGTGTATTATTTTATATATGTGTAAAAAATCATCTAACTCCAGATATGTTCATTTTTAATAAGTTCTTTTCCTTTTCTAAACCTCTATAATGAAAAGTATGTTTTCAAAGATATATTTTAATTTAAAAAAATCAGAATTTCAAAAAAAAAAAATGCAAATTAGTATTTTAAAGTTTTCCGTCGGTACTTTTTATCCATAAAGTAAATACGTTTGACATTTCTCACTATCTTTTTTATATTAAGGAAAAAAAACTTTTTTTTTTTTCATTTTTTTTCCATGTACGAATTCCGAATAATATTATTTTCGAGTTCCGTATATTATATTTCCATATAATATTCCGAAGCAGTTGGATGTGGGTAGAGTAGCTGGTTTAGCAATGGTGTAGGCCCAAGATTGTGGAGAGATGTTAAAGATCCTTAGAGTGCTTGTTTGGCTTATTCGATTTAGCATCGTCAGAACTCAGATGCCTCCTACTGGGGAAGAAACAGGGCAGCAAAATCCCAATATGGCAATTGATATCCACCTATATGATGCGACGCTAAAAAGTGATACCAGCTCCCGGGGAATGTACTAGATTCCAGCATGGTAGACCGTAAATATTCGCAACATTTTTTTCTCCTGATTTACTTCTGATAATTTTTTAACGTCGAATACGGGAGGGCTGTTGATGATGGACCTCATAATTTCGTCAAGTGATGAGACTGACGCACTTGAGGTGATATTCTCGCCAACGTAAGGTCTTTGACCCTTGTGACATATTTAATGCGCATCAATCCCTCTACACGGCTGGTCTTTAAAGGAACCAGGACTCAACACAAACAATGCTGATCACGAATCCGTGACCATGGCCGTTCTGATAGATCATTTTACAAAGCTCAAATGGAAGAAATATATTTCTCCTCTTTCCTTTAGAAACTAGGAAATAAATAGAAAGTAAAAAACTCCGATATATTTTGTATGACTTTTATATAAAATATAATATACTAGAACGCGTATAAAGATATATTATAAAAATTGTGCATTTAAATTATGTATAATTAATTCCATTTGAAGAGTAACATTTGAAAATTAATAGTTTTTTAATCATTTTCTAAGCAATCTTTGATTAATAAGATGTATGTTTTCTATTATAAAGATAATTTTTTAAAAAAATAACGAATAATATATTACTAATATCTATTTTTCATTTTTACGTTTAAAGTTTTTTTACTTTTCATTTTTACGTACGTCAATATCGTACAAAATCGGCAAAGTTGCTAGAGGTTATCAATACGATTTTATTAAAACTAGAAGAAAAGTAATTTCATGCGTCTATCCTATAGTTCGAAGCTTCTATTTTGCATTTAAATCTAAGTTTCGAGATAATAGCCTCACCTATATTAAGAGAAACTATCAGAAATCTTAATCAATAAATCTTAATTACTGAGATGGACAAACTTCCTTTATTTCTTATTCACAAGGAAACTCATAACAAAAACAAAAACAAAATATCCAACCAGCCAAACAACGAATCAAATATCCCCCCAATCATATTTCTTGAAAACAGTTCATTTATCTCCTCTCATCGTCTCATTCGAATCTGGAATAAACCATTTTCAGAATCATGTTACACAAGCAGAATGAAAAGGATCGTCCACTCTCACAAAGAATGATGAAAGAGGAATAAAGAAACATCTTCCCCCACAAATACAAAAATCATTGTACACGAATCTTTTAATCAGTAAAAAACGTAATAATAAATAAAGCAACCAACCAACAAACAAACCCCAGCGCGGTTTGCTGAAATCGCAAAACTCATCGTTGAATAGTATCCAAATCTGCTTTCCCTTGTCTATCCGTAAAAGTAAAGTCGGAACCGTAAATAAAAACGGACTTGCATCGAGTCTATCATGTTCTTATTACTGAGATTGCATTTCGTCCTTTTCTTCTCTTTTACGATTTTCTCGACAGCCACGATCTGTATCAAAAACGGTGGCTTGATCCAGAACGAGAGATTTCATTCTTCTTCAACCTTTGGGGCTGTTTCTTTTTCTAATCTAGGTAATGCCTTAGTTTTTTTTTCCCCCTTCCTCTTTTCTTCTTTTTTATTTTTTACGACTGGGTTCAGTGGAAAAACATGGCCGACTGTTCAAAAGAATTCTTTATATTTTTCGAGATTTATGGTCCAGCGTAGGAATGACATGATCATAGTAGACATCTCTCTGGGTTTGTGTTCCCTGTTTTTTTTTTGTGACTTCCTCCCCCCACACCGATCTTGAGTTCTCTTTTGTTGCTACGCTTATGTGGAATTTTATGAGCTCACGAAAGGATAAAATTATTACAGCAAAGTTAGGAGAAGTTTCCTTTTTTTTCTTTTTTCGTTTCTAGACTTGCCTCTAATTCGAAAAAAATTTAAAATCCATAGTAGAATTTTCGGGGGAGGTCTAGGGGTATTATATTAAACGAATAGGATGTTTTTAATTCTTATCATTGTTTTTATTCGTAAACAAAAAATATCTTCTGTAATAATTAAATGCAGCACATTATCCGAACATTTTGAAATTCTAGTAAATTTTGATTTTTAGGTCATTTATTCATCATATTATTATTTGACGACTAAACAAACATTGATCGGATTCAGTGAATTTTTCAACGGGGAAGAGGGTCTAAATTCCACCATTCTCGTAACACATCCCCAAACGCCACAAAATATATTCTTTTGATTTTGTCGACTGTCTGGAATCAAAAACAATAAAAAATAAATAATTGAATAAATAATTATTAGTATAAGTTAATAAAACAAATTAGTAATAACAAATACTTAATTAAATTTTACGCATTATATACGTGGATTATAATCATTAAAAAAAAATAAAGAGCGATAGTGTTCCGAACCCGTGGACCCCCCCCCCTCCTTTGTGTGCGCTACTCATAAAATTAAATCTATATATATATTCTGTTTAAAAATACCAGTATTTATTTCAAGATGAAGAAAATGTTTCAATACAGTTCAAAAATAACGCCGTTTATCAAAATAGTTTTGCAGTATAATGTGAATGTTATGAATAGATTCTGCAGAAAAACCTTCGCACTTGCACGTGGAAATCTCACTAAAATGCAATAAACAACCATTGAATAACTTTAAGAAATATTTCGATTCCCATTGATTTAAAAAATTTTAGATTTTACAGATTACACTATTTTCTGAGATATAAATTCTTCGAGTGAAAAATACCATAAAAAATATCGGGAATGTGTCTCAACTTTCTTGAATTTGTAATTGTTTAAATATTTAGAGAATAAAAAAAAAAAAAAAATTTTATGAGAGTTTATAATAACAAAAATTCTAACAACGGCAATTACAATTACATATATTTGGGAAAAAATTGACTCTTTTTAGATGTTCTCGGATAAAAGTATATAAAATTTTTTGAGAAACTTTAATCGTACTTATAAAACTGAAAATAGAAAATGATTCTCCAGGGAGAGAGATTAAATTATTCTGAAGATCTCTAGAACTTGCTTCACACAAATCAGAATACAGAAATACTTTTAGCAGCTTTTTTCATTTTACAGTTCCTAGTTAGTGATTGAAATATTATTTTTAAATTGCATTGTAATCAGGGATGTCTTAAGACTTCTTGAGGCCCTGGGCCCTAATGCAAAAATAAGCCCCACCTGCGACCCTTTAATTGAATTTGGCATATATACATGTAATAAGGAATGAAGTCCGTAATAGAATGAGGTTTTATTTGAAAATTCCTTCTCTACATTTTTTTATAAGTCCACAAAATCGTTAATTATATCAAAATCAACTATTAATAATATTTCATTTTCAATACTCATCAACCTGAAGTTATTCAAACGTGATTAAATCTTATGATTTCTCAATTTATTTTTGCCCAGTTTAAGTTTTGAAAATGAGGGCAAGTAACGGATCTATACGCGTTTTTCTAACTAATCCTGTTGGAAAATCTTTGAGCTATCAATTCACGTTATTCACAACCAACCCTTCGGAAGAAGAGAATCGTGATATGTAAATTAACTTACTATAAATAGGCTAGGTTTTCTAACTTGAGAGAGAGAGAAAGAGAGAGAAGATATACTCAAGCCAGGTGAGATTGCTACTGAAGATATAATATTAAAATTATAGAGATTTGATACTTATTAGGAGGAAACTTTAAAGTGACGATTATTCGCAAGGATTGATTTGATATTATATTAAATCAGAGGATGGGTTTGATCCTTTATTAAGATAAGGATCGAGTTTGATAGTCTCCTAATCGTTAGCGTTTTACTGTCATTGTTCCACTTTCACGGTTAACATTGAGACATTCTCTTACTATTATTAGTTGAGATTGTGTCTGTTCTTTGTGTGGAAATAAGTAGAATGCTGTGGTGCTGTGCTTCAGCAAAATCAAAAACCTATTGCTTTCGCGTCTCGAACCCTTAATAAAGCAGAACGTAATTATACGGTTACCGAAAGAGAATGTTTGGCGGTGATATGGGGTCTAAATAAGTTTAAAACTTATTTTGGACCCCTACCTGTGAAAGTGATCACAGATCACGCAGCGTTAACAAAGTTAACCAATGGTAAGAATTTATCAAGTAGGATGATCCGATGGGCGTTGAAATTGTCAGAGTTTAACATAGAATGGGAGCACAGACCTGGTGTTCAAAACGTGGTCGCAGATCTTTTATCGAGAAATCCAGTAGACAGTGTCGAGGGGTCACAAATTTCGTGCGCAGCTCTTAGAGCCCTCGCAATAAATTCCCGTGAACAATTCATTAAGGAACAAAGGGAAGATCCTGAATTAGGACATATTTATCGATACTTAGAAAACCCTGATGACGGTTCTGTTAATGCGACGGTATGCGAGAGTTGGTCCCAGGACTTCAAGTTAATAAATGGTCTCCTCTTTTACGCGAAGTATTTTTCTAATCTGGGAGAACTAAGAGTTTATATTCCTGGTTCTCTTCGAAAAGATATAATGAAAGAATTTCATGATCTACCACTGGCAGGACATCTCGGAAAGAGGAAGACATATCTTAAACTTCGTGACACGTGCTATTTTCCATTTATGAGAAAATATATATTTGAATATGTTTCAACCTGTGACCGGTGTCAAAAGTTTAATTATAAAAACACGCTACCAGCTGGTCGTTTAATGCCTATAGTTTCGAATTATCCAAATGAAATTGTAACGCTAGACTTATTAGGCCCCTACCCCGCATCCCGACCCGAGAGATATAAATTCATATTAGTTATATCTGACCACTTCACTAAGTGGTGTGAGCTGATTCCTCTTCGTAAAGCTTCAGCCCAGGCAATAGCTAATGCTTTTTTGATAACTATATAGCGCGTTACGGAGCTCCGATTTCTTTGATAAGTGATAACGGCCCCCAATTTATTTCCGACGTGTTTGAACATCTCAGTCACAGGTTGGACATCAAACATATGAAAACGGTAACGTACCGACCACAGGCTAATCTCACGGAGAGAGTGAATAGAAATTTAGTTCAAATGATAGCTTCTTTTGTTGAAGAAAATCATGAAAACTGGGACCAATTTCTACACGAGTTCGCTTTCGCATTGCGCACGGCGGTAAATGAGACGACAAATAAAACTCCTGCTGAGTTGTTTTTGGGAAGGAAAATCATAACTCCGTTTAGCAAGCTCATAAATGTTACGGAGGATGCGAAATATGTTGGTAGGAACATCGAAAGATTATTCGATGAGGCAAGACGAAATATGCAAAAAAGCATAAGTCTTGGGAAAAACATTACAATCTCAGAAGGAGGGATGTTCACATCAAAGTGAACGATTTGGTTTTACTTCAAACACATTTCTTAAGTGCTGCGGGTAGGAAACAGGTTGGAAAATTTATGCCTAAGTTTGAAGGTCCCTATAAAGTTTTGGAAATAAAAGGAAATAATGTAGTTATTTGGAAAAACGGAAGAAATATAACTGTTAATATTGATCAGGTTCGAGTGTATCGGCCTCGTCAGTCAGACACGATTAGTTCGGATAGTCCGGTAGAAACTCTGTATGACGAACAAAAAGTTAGTCATGGGTCGAATAGATCGAATCAAGGGCAGTTTAAAGAGCATAGGAAAACCTCTAGTCAGGAAAGTGAGGGGTGTAGATCACGGCAGGGTAACACCACACGGGAGATCCCCAGAAATAAACGTAAAATTAATAGTACTGCGTCGAAGGACCAAGCTTTAAAACGATCCAAGATATGTAGGAAGAGATCACGGCAAGGGTCTGAACATCAGGACCGGAAAAGATGCGCTCCTGAGCAAAGGCAGGGAGTCAAGAGGTCGATCCCTTCCTCGGTCTCGTCCAGGAATTATAAATTTCAAAAACATAATACCTCTTCACCAGGAGTAGAGTCCATTGCAGGTCCATCAAGGTTGCCTGATCGCAGGACTGCTACGACTACAGGCGAATCCCGAATGGAAGTTAGTGGACGTGATAACCAGACCCGTCAGACCAGAGCGACAACGAGAGGACGCAACAAACAAGCGGAGAAACCAGTCCGGTCGAATCAAGCCAATACAAGGAGACCTTGCCCATACTATCTACGGAGCCGTATACAAGAAAAAGACGGAATTCCTGAGGAGCTGAGCAACACATCGAAATCAACGGCATACCTCACAGCACATTGCGAAGAAGAAGCCTCAGTATGGAAGCGTTGGATGGAGATCCAGTGCATAGGATTTAACAGACAAAAACCAGGTTGTATTGTTTCTTTATCTTCGCGGTACGAGCAAGTGAAGAATTTTTGCAATTAAAGCAAGTCACGGGCGGACTCTAAAATTAAGAAGACTGACAAAAGTGGACACTGCATTGTGTGTGTTTTTTTTTCTGTACCAGAAAAATTTTTGTATTTTGGAGAAAACATCTGTAAATTTTGCATTTGTTTACTTCGATGTATGACTTCGCTAAGATGCGACAATTCATTTGGTTGTTTGTGTTATTTGTTTATTGTGAAATGATTATTATTGTATGCTGTGTGTGTTTCTATGTATATTTTGTTTCACATCTGGTGACTTGGAGCGCGGTGAAGTTAGATAGGATTAACCATTAACACTAACTAGCGCATAAAGTTTTTCGAATGGGAAGGCAAAAGAACCAGATATTTATTGTATATGACATTCATGTAACAAGTGTATAAATTCATGTCTGCTTTTACCTACTTCTCAAATGGAAATCAATCTTTCAGGGTAGCTGACCCTGAAGTCTTCGATGTTCCAGTGCCACAGAAGATTGTATTTCTTTTTTGTATAATACCTAAGTATACTCTATGGGGCTGGTTTTTTACCACCACTAGGGTGGTTTTTCCCACGCCTCCGATGCCAAATGGATAGAGTGCAGGGATTAATTTAAACTTGTGAAGTATTATGAGGTTTAGTAATTAATTATAAATCGTAATTTTGTCCTTTTTCATTAAGGAAGATGTTTCAATACTATACGGTTAGAAGTTAAAATCGTCGGGACTGTATGGCAAAGATAGGAATTGCGTAATTTGTTTTCAGGACGTATGAGTCCTTCGAATAAATCCCGTTTTCTTTTTGGAGGCGTTGTGACGAATCTATACGGAACTTTATCACTAACCTTCTGAGTCGACCTTTTTAGGGAAATTTAATTCCCTACCTATTTCCAATCAACTCCAAAAAGCGGACAGGATTCCTTGTTATGCAGATTAGATTAAGTATTTAAGTCAAACGAAATAGTAAAGTTAGAGCAGTAGGAGATAGAGATTGAAGCAGAAAGATATCGTGGATTTAAATTGAAGATTTTTTGTTAGAGATATTTAATCTCAAGAATTGAGATTCCGAGTGGTAAATATTGTTTTGTGTTTAAAGTCTCATTAAAGTTTTAGGAGTGAGATTAAAGTTAAATGTTCAATAAGAACATTATTAAATATAATTCTGGGATCTCTTATCGTGGTAATTTCTGCGTGATCGTTATTTAATAAATTAATTAATTGGATCATTAATTAATTAAGTTAACTTGAAGGATATTACCTTTAAAACCTCATAATATTAGTAGTCTAATTTGTTAATAAGTCTTTGATTCTATTTGGATAAGATAACCAAATAAAGAAAGTTGTTTATAAAAATGGCTACTGGTTCTTACATGACTCCTATTTATTCTCGTTCTCAAAGTGAGGTCCTAGGAGACCTTCACAAAGTGGATCATATATGTCGAGTGTTTCTTCCCTCCCCCCACACACCTAGGTGCTCGAGAGAGAGAGGCGCGAGCTTCTTACATGCTCACAGTAGCGTTATTATTCATCATCGACTAGAAATTTCTCATTACTGTTTCAATATTTGGGAATACTATCAATAATCTTACATTACACGTACATTTATAGAGCGTGTTGATCCCAATCCTAATATCCTCATCCAACAACTGTTCTTAATCTTCATCTACATTTATAGAATTATAGTTTTTATTCATTATTTATTTATTCCCATTTCTTTTCTTTGCCTTTTCTTCAGTTTTTCGCCATCGACGTTTAAATCGGACTTTTCGGGAACAACATTTGATGATTAAAATTATTTTTTTGATCGGGATGTTATTGAGTTTCGGTCGGGAACAAGACGAGGGCCCCCTTGAGAGAGAGGGAGTGGGCCCGGTCCCCATGACTTAAGACCTACCTAGTTGAAGCCAGTGAAGTATGCAGAACACTTTGATGGCAGAGGGGCTTGGATTTATAAAAAGTTGTCGAAAGCGTCTAGGCATAATTTTTATGCTAAAAACTAAAAGTTCTTGTGGTGTATGGGTGGGATGCTTCCCTCTTAAGAACGCCACGAATTGTAGTGTCTTTTATGTTGAGATTCTAGGAATTACATCAAAATACTTCACAAATGCTATCTTTAGACAAAATTCTAAGAGAGGAAAAAAAAGAAATTTCTCTTCATATTAATGTTATTTAAGAAATCTAGATATTCTATCCAATTTAGTAACTGGAATTATTTACGTAGATTTATTATGAGTTATATTTATGAATAAAATATACAATTCTCGTATTCCCAGAAGTAGAGAGAAAATATTTAGAGCTTTTGGAAAATAAACAGAAACCTTTTGAAATACTAAAGTTTAAAATGGCCTTCTCTCTTTTTTTCTTTGGCTGAATAGAAATAAAAAACAAAATATTTCATCAGTCTTGATAGGATTTTGTTTTTCTTTAAATCTCGAAAGTACAATTTTATCGATATTTAGTTGATAATAAGTGAAATAAACTTTAATTTATCTTTATTGTCATGACCTTAGAGAAGTGAAAAGATCACTAAAAGTTCCATTAAGTAACAAAAGGAATTCAATGATTTTATAAATTATACAGTGGGGAAGGAAACAAACCTATTTTGTAGAATGATTCTGGGCTATATCACAGGAAGTATTATCACCTCCATTCGAAATTTATAGCCCGTTGCAAATTGAAAGGTTAAACTGTAACCTCTACTTGTTGCGAAGTTTACAAAACTCTTCCGTAACACATTGCAAAGATCAACAGCAAAAAAGAAGAAAAGCGAAGGAAAAATGCAATAAAAGAAAGACTATGCTAAAAAAGGAATGCAGTTATACTAGACTCTCGTTAAGTTATCGCGGAAATAAATTTCCCTTAAACTTCACGGAATTCGATGTTCAACATACGTTATGTTGTACAATCCGAAACAAATTGTACAGATCAACCTAGTTAAAAAAGAAAAGAAACAAAAAAATATAGTAAGATAGCATCACACACAAACTGGTTTATATATTTAAAATATGCAAAAAAGAAAGATGAAAACAAACTTAAAAAGTATGCATTCGTTTGATAAATCATGATATGAAAAGATGATGCAGAAAATTGTAAAGACATTACACACTCATTTCTAAAAATATGTCATACCGAAATCTTCACGGATGTCATTCCCTTAACTCTTTCAGTATCGATTATTTTTGTTTATATGTTTAAATAACGAAAATATATTTTTCTTAAATGCATCGTTTTTATAACACGTAAGAGTTATTTTCAAATATAATTATTGTTGTCTTTGAAGTTCTTAAGCTATGGGCTTGTAAATAGTTTATTTTTGAGACATACGTATTCCAAAGATTCTTCAAAGGGTGCAAGACTAAGTATGACAGAGTAGGTTCATAATTTTAGCACTCAATATCAGTGCCGATATAAACTCATTTGGGGACCTGGCCTCAGAAGATCTACAGGCCCCCTTAGCACTGGCGGATTGAAATTTATTACCAGAAAATTTGGTTAAGTCCACATTAAGTTCAAAGATACCAAAGGATAAACTGGTGCTGCTCATTATGTACATTATTCTTTGAGTTTTCGTGACAGGGGTAACCGACAATTTGAAGTGACTATTTTTTAAATTTCTATTTTTATAATATAGTGTTTTTAAAATTTCAAAATACTCCATAAATAATCAATTATATGTAAAGAGATCTTATTTAGCATTACGGTATAGAAGAAAAATGCGAAATTCATTCTATATCAGAAAAAATGGGTCAACTCGAATAAAAATGAATTGCACTATAAAATATGCTGCTCTCTAAAGGATAGTGAATCCAAAAGATAATATTAATGTTGGATCACATATTTAAATCTGAAAAAATATTCCAAATTCAAGCCCCATCCTTTGACATTAAGCAAAGACAGCCTTAAGAAGTTCATTGTCAAAAGCCTTCGAGTGTGTAGTACTTTTAATAAACAATTAATCTTTAAATTTTCAAACACTCGAATAAATAGTATTTTCACTGAGAACCTGTTAGAAACATTCGATGAAGTAAATATGCTTCGTTATTTATTATTATTACCTATCAGGTATCCTCACTCGCAATCTAGAGTTTATAGAGCCCTGATTCTGAAAGCGTTTTGAAATCGGAAACTAAATCCAGGGTTGTTTTCGCGTGAAACACTTGCAATTTAAACTTTTAAAGCAAGGGGAAAAATCTCTGTGAAATCAAGGGCTCAGTAAAAAAACAACTTTTCCACAAAAATAATTCAATTATTGAAAGGGGGGAGTCAAACATGTGTCGTGGGTATATAGTAGACAAAGGATTATCACTCTCCTATATTCATTCGAAATGTTACTTTTACATAAGAGTGAAAAAATCCGATTTTGATCGATGCAGACATATTTATTTAAAAGTCGCTTTAATATATAATACTTAAAAACATTCTTGAACGTGACCTTGGTTCTCTTTTCGGACTACAGCAATATTGGTGTGAATAAATGATTAAGCCACTCGCACCTCGCTTTTCTAAATTTCTGAAGTCTTTACATTTTTGTTTTGTTTTTGTTTTATTGTTAACCATCGCTGAAAATCCTGTCTTGCAGAGATGTATGGAAAATATCAATAACTTTTGTGTGTGTGTGTGTGTGTGTGTAATATATATATATATATATATATATATATATATATATATATATATGTTTCCATTGCTGAACTCAGGTATACATGTTTAAGAGTGATCCAGAATTTTTCACGAATAATAACTTGTGAATTTATTACTCAGGAAGGAACTAATAAACGCAAGGAATTATTTTATATTGCATTAAATTTTCTTTTGAAAGAATTTTTAAATGTATATTTCTATTTTTTGAAGAGCACTTGCAATGTGAGCATAGAGAATTAGTGTTTCTCAGACCATAGACTGAGCCCTGATGGTTAATCTACGTCCCTGGGAATTTAATTTTAATTAATCAGAGGATTAAAATCTACTCTCACGCAACCAGTGAAAATCTATTACGACCAATTATGCTCACTGAATCCAGTCCAATATCCTTCTGTACAATTTCCATTCATTCTGTATCTATATAAAAGCATAATTAGACTCTAATATTCATTAATTTTTTTGTACATTGTTCTTTATTGGTTATACATGTTCTGTATGAGGAAAGTCCATATTATATGAAAAATCAATACATATACAGAGGTTGAATCTCTAGCAGCATCCCAAAGATAGTGGGGAATATTGTTAAATTTAAATTGATTTAAACATAAGATATATTAATGGTTGGTTAAGATGTATATGTTAAAGTTGGATATGTTTAGGTATCTAATAAAGATAATAAGTTAAGCTAACTACACTCATGTTCATAAATTAAGGACAATTCAGAATCACACAGAAATTGAACTCTAAAATAAAGTAGAATAATCACACACATCTTGAAGAAGAATATGCAAATTAAAGGAAACCACCAGATGGCGCGAATAGTACGTCACAATGACGAGAGTGTAAGAGAGGTATATATAAGGAATGGTGACAAAGTAGTAAAATTGTTCACAAGCGCTTTAAAAGCCTTTCATTGCAATAACCGCATAGTTATGGCACAAAGGAAGCATTTGGATGATTTTTTACGTGGTAGAATTATTGGACGACTGGAATGTGGACGTACCCAGCTTGAAGTATATGAGGAACTTGGAATCGCCCAGAGTGTCATCTCCAGGCTTTGGCAACGATTCCAAGATGATGGTAATGTGGGTAGATGTTACAGCATAGATCGCTCCCGAATTACAACGCCAAATGAGGACCGGTATTTGGCAGTTACTGCCAAAAGAAACAGACGGAGCTCAGCATCAGATCTGTCTCGTCAGCTCTCTTCAGCTACCGGTACGACAGTTTCAAGGCAGACCGTGTACAGACGCTTAGGGCACATTGGTCTATATGCTCGTAGGCCTGTCAGATGTGTTCTACTCACCGCAACTCACTGTAGCCTGCGATTAACCTGGAGTAGACAACATGCATTGTGGACACCACAACAGTGGTCTTGTGTGATGTTTTTCGACGAGTCCAGGTTTAGTTTGCAGTCTGATTCTCGCCGGCCTTTAATATGGAGAGCGCCAGGTACACGTTACCACCAAGAGAACACCATTGAACGACACCGTTACGGTGGTGCAGGACAGCTCGATTGGGAAGGAATTATTCTTGGTTCCAGAACTGACCTGCATGTTCAGAGTGTAACGATGACAGGCCACTTCTATCGGGATGTCATTCTGGAACAACATGTACGTTTGTTTTGGGGTGCCATGGGTGCTGAATTTCTGTTTATGGATGACAACGCCCGTCCTCACCGTGCAAACATTGTAGACGAACGCCTTCAATCGGAGGATATCACCCGTATGGATTGGCCAGCATACTCACCGGACTTGAATCCAATAGAGCATGTGTGGGATATGCTTGGCCGACGAATTGCAGACCGTCAACCCCCTCCCACCTGTCTAGCGGAACTTCGGAGGGCATTGTGCTTGATGAGTGGTGTAATATTCCCCAAGATCAGATTGATAATTTGATACTCAGCATGCCTAGGCGTTGTAAGGCCTGTATTGCATTGTTCGGGAGACAAACTCCGTATTAACCATCATACTAACCATGTTATACTGTTTTTTGTAAATATGTTCTTTTTTGAAATCTGCTCCAGGGAGTAAAAATCGCAATTTTTATTAATTATGTCAAACATATAGCATCTTTTTTGCTCTTTACCTTTTGTTTAATAAATAGAATTTACAAATAAGTCAAATTTGTTTTGCTTCTGTCTCTTTCTTTGCCTGAACTTCATTATCCTTAATTTATGGACATGAGTGTACTTACAATGAAATTTCATTCAGAAGTTTACTAGGAAGTGAACATTTGAAACTGAATAATATTAAACACAATACTTCAAGATTGATTCGTCACCAACTCGAGTCTGAAGGGCGTCTGAACACCTGCCATGAAGAGGGGACCGATGCACGTTAAATGTGTGAAGGCTCAATGTCCTCCCGTTGGCCTGGTGTGGTAGTTAGGAGAGAGAGGTGCCAGCGCAGGTGTCGTTCTCGTCACTTGACCGAGGCTCAAAATGTCGAGGTCCGTCACCAATAGCCCTCGTACGGCTTTATGCTGTGACTTTAATATAATTCTCACTCTTTCTCCATGATTCTAATATTTACCTTTTTTACTTTAAGAGCTACATTATTTCCTTCTTTTTTTATTTGAATCAACGTATCTTTAGAAGAACATGAGGGCTGCAGATGAACGTCTTCATATTTTATAATCTCCCTCAGATAACTAGAAAGACACTGAAGCTACTACCCCATTCTATTTACTTTCACAGCACTCTATGTAAAGATTCTGGTTACAAAGGAAAACTTAAGGGGGATAGCACCTTGCAAGTTTTTAAAATTTCATACTTTGACTTACTTCGATTCCTCATAAACTGGTAAATTTTGCTCATTTAAACATTATTTGTTCACAGTTTGCACGGTAAAGTACACAGTATCAAAATGAATTTCCCTTCGAAGCTATTTCAATTTTTTAAATAATATAAGATATAAACACAAAGAATTACAGTTTATTAACCTATTTTCTGTTTCCTTCAAGATAACTTTTGAAAAATGGGCAGTAGATTTTACATTCTAGCATAAAATTAAAGCTAAAATGTACCTGTATTCTGTATACTTAAAATTTTAAATTTAATTTTTACTTAAGAAATCAATTTTATAAAATTTTTACATCATTATTTCTTTTCTATTTATCATACTAGAAAATAACATCTTTGATCCCATCCCTAAAAATGAGGTAGACAGAATAAAGATGTAGATCTAAGGACAGCTACTACTGTGACGATTATAATTATTTTAAATAATATATATAAGCAAAACGGCGCTCTTAATCTAGTATATTACTCTCCTAACTTTTCCATCGCATTTCACATTTGCCCGTGATTCAAAATTACGAGGTCCCACGCCAATAGTCCT
The DNA here is from genome assembly GCA_019973935.1 of Trichonephila clavipes. Classification (NCBI taxonomy): domain Eukaryota; kingdom Metazoa; phylum Arthropoda; class Arachnida; order Araneae; family Nephilidae; genus Trichonephila; species Trichonephila clavipes. The sequence goes on from BMAU01018399.1 coordinate 1,259,700, forward strand.
CGTATTGCTTCAAAGTGCCAGGTAAATAAAAAATTAATCAATCGATTCCCAGCACATAGTATGAGAGCCACGAGTTTCAAATTATTTAATCCGTTGCAACCTTCTCGTCCTCTATTATTCTACACGACGGGGATTTGATAAAATTAGAGTTCGAATCAGCGAATTAATAGGAAAATCACTGGCGGCAAAATTCGTGATCTCAATTTCGGGGTTACTAAGGCGTATGACAAAGGAAATAAGAAGGGCCTTGATAGCTATTAAATATCTAAATATCGCCCAGCAATATTTTTTAATCATTTAAAATGTTTTAAAATCATTAAAAAAAAACCCCAAAAATGTGAAAAAATTAATAAACTAAAATGGGCAATTCCGTATAAAAAATTGTAACTTTCTCCTCTATTACTCTATATGTCAAAATTTTTGTTGTAAGATTTCCGAATTCGATAGTTAACGATTTGAAAACTAAAATTACTTTAACTTTAATTTCATGATTGAAAAAAGATAGTTTTAATAACCCTAAAAATACATATATTTAATAACCCGGCAATGATATCCCCCGGTGGAAAAAAAAACAAATAAAAAAAAAGAAACATTCCTATGGCTGAAAAAGAAATGACCATAAGAAGAAAAGTATGTTTTTTTTTTAGTTAGGGACTATGATTGTTTCATTCAGCACTGGTAGGCAAAATCTATGCATGAAGAAATGGGAATGTACAGATATTTGTGCGAAAGAACAAATATGTATCACCTTCATTTTATGTGTACAAATGAAACATTTTTTTAAAAAATTGACATATCATACATTCGCATGAAAAGTTGGAACAATTAACATAAGAAATGCATGAGTGAGTAGCTGGTATATTGCCAGTGAAGGCATCAGCCAGAGGGTGCTATAAAAGTGCCACGAGAGATAGGATCAAGCCAGTATGTCTCGTTTGCTGACAAAATTCCGTGAAGTTCCTTCCGAAAAAATTCTACTGTAGCATAAGTGCAGTAATTCGTTCGTCTATCATTTAGAAAAGAAAAACAACATCAACAGATCTCAGTTTTGCATGGCAAGCAAAGTGTAGAATGAATGTAAGTTGTACTGTTCTCACACGTTTGATCTCAGAGATTTATAAAACACCATCCATGAAAGAAGCATCTACTGACAGTAAAAATGAGAACGAATCACTTAAAGTTGTCCACATAATATGCGAAAGAGATTTGTGAGCATTGGAAAGCAGTTTTATTCTAAGATGAATCAAATTTCAACCTCAGAGGTCTAGAAAGATCTAATCAATCGTTTAGCATTGTGTCTGAAGTGAAACATCCAGTTTCTAAGACAGTCTGGGGGAGGAGATTCTTCGCACCAAGGGATGGGTTGATTCGAATTTATGAAAAACACATTCGGCCGAGAAACCTCTTGCTAACTGTTAAACACCACTATAGATCCATCTATAAGTGCATTTTCTAGAATAACTGTCATACCATAGAGCAAAAGAGGTAAATTTCCCATGCAAGAATAATGCATATGAGCTACTTTGCTTTTTTACTGTTCTTATCTTCATATCCATTATTCATGTCTATAAATAGGCAAAAAAGGGTTGCAAAATCTTAACATTACTATTTTGTAGTAGCCTGATAATAGACTTGATATACATCCTATTGAAAGAGAAAACACGTGGAAACAAATGTTCAACAAGAAACCTGGATCATTGACGCTCCTCTAAACTTCATTTTGCCGATGCTCAGTCATTGTGTAGCTATTATCAAGACCAGGAGCAGTATCACTAAATATTAGCGGCAGCCAATATTATTACAGTTACTATACTTTTCCTTGTGGCAGCCGAATTCCATGAAATGAACTTTTCACCCAGCAACACTTCGAAAAAGTTGAGTATGAGGGAACAAACGTCATCAATGTACAGTCGGCCTGTCACGAGCCCTTGATCAAATTCATAGAGTTTACCGGAGGCCATTGGCCATGATGCCTGCCCACAACATCTTTCTCTTCGCTCCCTCTTTCCCACTCATTTAGCAAGTGACGAATTGATATCTTTCCAGGATATTTTTGCGACTATAAACACTACGAGACTTCACCCAAGTCAGTTTATTATTCCATTCCGATGTAGACTGAACATATTTCCATCATAGAAAGATATCGTAATCTAGTCATCAATGCAGACAACATATTTGCAAACGGGTGTGCGGGGAGGGGGGTGCACATTCAACAGGTTTTCAGATGCATAATTTACCCCATCTTGCATGCATCTTGTAACAATATTTGAATTGTGACTGAACGAATTGACCAGTTGTGTTGTGTCAATTTCTTTTTCTTGAAAAAGCAATATATCGATCTTCTTGGGGTGTTGTACTATTACGAAAACCTCCCTCCATGTACCTGCAGCATATTCCACTCGTTTGAAATGCTGTCCACAGCCTAAAACTGATGCTTCACCCGATGTTAAATTCATGGGCAACACACCTGTCCTTTGGCACCCTTCTTCCAGCTTACCGATTATTCTTTCACAAGCGAAAACATTGAATGATGTATGGACGTCCCCTGTCCTTAATTTCATTATTTTAACTTCATTTCATCGATCTAATAAAATGGCATGTGCCGGTTGTCCGGAATACGTATCTCTACTGTCACGTGACCAGAACATGCAGAAATAAAAATCTGTGTAAATTTCACAAAACAGAGTGCATATCGCATTTACACGAATTTCCACACGTTGATGAGGCCTATTTCTCACTGTAATCGTGAAAAATAACACCAATGCTTAGGCTTTATCCCCCAGTTTATTATGATTACTATATATCAGTAACAAATAAAAACTTCACCAGAAACAGAACGTGTTAATTATTTCACTTAACGTAACGTATCCTAAAAATCAAGTTCTCGTTCACTCAACTTTTCTTCGTAATAAACGGACTAAAAGCTATATGCAGTTCTTGTGTATATAATTAGTTATTAAACCAGCGTTTCTCAAACTGTGGGGCGTGCCCCCTTGGGGGTGCGGTAACCCTGCGAGGGGGGCGCGAGCATATTGAAAATAAAAGGATTAAATAATAATTTTTTGGAATGAAGTAACACAAAATGCTTTCTGACATAATAAAAAATACACAATTGCACTGATATAATTTATTTTTATCATCTGGTGATCATCAAAAATAAAAGATTCCATTTCAAATGCTCATTAGCCATTTTTGATCCTATAACCGAATTAAAAAAATATTTTGTTTGCTTTGCTGTAATCCCACGATGAGAGATTTTTTATTACGTCTCTTTTAACCTAAAATATTACTTTAGCTGACCTTCGAACTTACTGGTATGGTTATCTCCGTCGTTTTTTTAGGGAAGTTGTAAATAATATATTTCTGTTTCGCCTTTTTCCATGTGAAAGAGTTTTATGATATATGGATAAGCATATGGAGCACTTTGAAAAATTATTTGGCCAAGATTTATTTTAGAGTAATTTGAAACATATAATGCATAATGAAAAACATTTTACAAAATTATTGCTTAGAACACACATGCTACACTTTCCCCATGAACAATTTTGTGGTTTTGATTGCAGTTTTGTGCGGTTTATTATGGTTTATAAATGTAAATGAGCAGAATATTTAAAAAAAATGGGCATTTGTGATTCCTATTGAAAGAAGTTGAAACTGATCAAGCTATTGAAGAACCTACTGAAATAATGTATATTAATCAAGATAGCGAAAGTAAATATCAGAAAAGCGTTAGACATGAAACATTTGAGTTGATTTGAAATTTTCAAATGCTGCCTAAAGATCTCTATGAAGAAAACTATGAAGCCATAATGTAGCACTTCGCCTTATCAAAAAGACACAAGAAAGAAAAAGTTCAAAATGAAATTTGTTGATCATCAAACTACAGAAAATTAGAAAAAAGTGAACAAAATATGACAGTTTTGCTGTGGAAAATAATGTTCCTGTCTTAGCGAAAAGTGTCTGTGATTTAGGTCCTTTATTAAGGACACGCACATTTGCAACATTTTCCTTAGTTTTAGTGGATTTTGTCTCAAATTTTGAAAGAAAAATTGAAAAGTTCTTGAAAGTAGGTAAGTATATTTTCTCTTAATTAAATTATTCACCGGAATTGTGATTTTTATCACGTATAGTAAAAAGAATCATAAAATAAATTATAGTTTTAAAACAAACAAAAAACGCGCTTTTATAGTGAATCGAACTAAAAAGTTAAGAAAAATGAAAATATATATTACTTAAAAGTAACATATACAAAATTTAATACTTACCTTGTTAATTTGTACGGTTTATAATTATGATCGTATTGTAGCCTTAGCGCCAAAGTTCATTATTATTGCATTCAATACATTATTATTTTTAGAGGGGCGTGATAAAAATTATGATTAAAAATTGGGTCGCCAGTGGTGAAAGTTTGAGAACCACTGCACTAAACCTTTTGTTTCTCTGTTCTTATCATTTAAATGGAATTTTAGGGAATACTTCACCGAATATCTATTCTTCATATTTTTAAAGCAGTCTTACGCTTAACATTTTTTTTTAAAAAAAGAACACATAAGTTTGGAACATATTCAAAAAGTTAATGCCAGAATGTTAATAGAAGTCCTTGTGGTTATTACACATGCATATGTTTAACACACACATTCTTCAAAATTTAGAAAATCTCCATAAATACGCAATTTTTCACTTAAGTTTAATGAATCTGAAAATCCATTGAACATGTAAGCGAAATGAGGAACAATAGAAAATAAATGGAACAGAATTGAGAAGTATACTAAAATACATTGACTTTAGTATGATAGCGAATTTAGAATACAATATCAATATTAAGTCGAGCTATATGAAAAGAAAAGCTCTGCGTTTCTATCATATTATTTAACACTAAGCTAAAGTTGATTTAAATAAATTTCCACGCTCTGATTTCTTATTCTGTGCATTTGCTCTAAAGAAAACCATACGAAAAATATATCGATTATAAACCAAATTGCGTAAATCGGTTTATAAACGAATATTATTCGTGTTCTCTACGTGTAATATGTTGTTGATTTCGTTAAAGAATATCTATTTATGAGCAATTGTTTCCTGAAATACAACTCTACGCGATTTCATTTGCTTTAGATCTTAATAGTAAAGCAAATAGATTAATTGTGACACTCTTGGATTGTGGTAGTTTATATTTTACAAATTAATTTTAGAACAAAAAGTTTTTAGTTTTTTTAATTGTATTACTTTTTAAAATTTTATTTCAGCCCAGTAATATTGATAAACTAAGTCAAAGGCTGGCCCCTTTAAGGTTTTTGTGCTTAACCCTGCAATCTCAGCCTTAAGTGAAAGAGTTTACTAATATATTACTGTGATTAATTTACTTTGTCCTGTAATACATTGCTATTTGCTTACTTATGGTTTTACTTTAAGTTAAATTTATCTCATAACTTAGTATATTAATTAGTATAATAATTATAAGTCTATTTTTGAAACACTATCAATACTGAAGTTTTACAACAAGAATATTTTTTTTAAAAAAAGTAAAACGTGATTGTTTAACATTCATCAGAAAAACTTTACAAGTATGAAAGAGAAAACTACTTTAACTGTGTGTGACAGTTCTCAATGAACAGATATTTACTTCGTATGCTTATTTCTGAGCAAATGAAAGACAAGACATTTAGAATGACGACTGGAGAGAGAGAAGAGGGCCAAAACAATCTCATAAATGACTTGATGCCTCGAATTTGAATGCAGTGTAACGATCCCTGCGCTAGAGTTTCTGGCGTCTTAAGTAACTAAAAACCAAATTTCAGTTTACGGAAACCTTTCCGCATGTTCTATAATAAAAATATAGCGACAAAAAAAATGACCAAAATTACCTCTCATTTCAAGTAATGCATAAATTTAGTATCAATGAGAGCAGAATAATTTACATTTAAATTTCTTTTGTGTTAAACATGTTTGCTGTAATATTTCATCAATCTTTCGTTTATCTATTTATTTATTATAAATGCCAAAGTTTGTTTGGAAATTTTTTCGTCTTTCACGCAAAAACAACTAAATGGATTTTAATGAAACTTTATAGTAATATAGCTTATACATCAGAATAACACATAGGCTATAATTTATGGCATAGGCTATAATTTATAAAGATATTGTGTGAAGTGTCCCAAACTAAACCATATTTGTCAAATAAGTAGGAAAAAATTCTGCCATCTGCAAGCAATTCTGGCGTGCGCTGCAAAAAAGCCCACGACAGCATATATCTATCTTTTATTTGTGAAAAAACTTTTTTGTTTTGTCTACGCAAGGCGCTCGCTTCTAATTTATTTTGTAATCAGCGTAATCCCTAATTTTTTTTTATTTCAGAATAAAACTAAAATTTGAAGGGAGAAGTTGTTATAAATCTCTCTTTATTTGAATACTTTTTTTATTATTTTATTATGCATATTTGTTAGTAAGAAATTTATCTTTTTTCAAAATAAATACTTTTACCACTTCTGGTACTCAAAGTAGATAAACTTTCTCTTTTACACTACATCATTTGGACAAATTTTCAAAATTTGTTTGTGGTTAGTAGTTAATTATAACGCTTTTTATTTATTTATTAGCTCTAGCGGATTAAATTTCCCAAAGTGGAGTATATTGTTTATGTATATCCCTTAATTTTCAATGTAGTGATAAAAAAAAATATTGCATGAAAAAAACTGCAGTAAATCATAATGCGGTAGATAAAGTATTAACGTGCATTGCTCCCCTACACGACGGGTGTTACAAAGCAGTAATAAATTTTGAGCTATGAAAGTAGCTAGACATTTGCCAACTTGACTCTATCGTCAACATTTCGCTATGTTTTTCATAGAATCGCCATTATAATTTAAGAAACGACGTTGCTTGCGAATATTACAATTTTAACATAAATTAAGTACAACAGAAAGTAATATTAATGTATGACTCTTTCAGATATAAATTATTTACTCTATTTTAAACATTCATTAAACAAAACTTTTAACAATGTATTACTTTTGCTGAGCAGAGATCAGCTTAGGGAGGTATTTTCAAAAATCGACCCTCAAGAGTGCTACGGGGAGTTATAAATTAAAAAAAAAATCCTTTTTATCAGCTATTAGATCTACAGACTTAAAACTTAACAAAGGTGCTCTTTTTTTGTTTGTTTGTTTGTTCAGCTGAGATATGCAAAAAGCTTTTTTTTGTTTAATTTGTAATTCACATGAAATTAACACATTAAAACTTCTTTATCCCTCAATTTGTGTTGTTTAATTTTTCAGTTCACCCATGCGAAGAACGGGTATACCAGCTAGTAGTAAAATAAATATAAGAAACATATTTTTGTTATGGAAATTTAACACCGTGAAAGTATTTTAACGAAATTAGTTCGAAATATTGACACCATTCACTATTCATCACAGTTAAAAATGCTCAAAAAAATACAAGAAAGGTTCGGAGAAGTCCTCTTTTATATTTTTAATTGTATCGTTAGTAAATATGATTTTTTTTCTGTTCGTTTGATTGTATTTTTTTTCTAACAAGCCCAAACTCCTTTCCCTAAAGTTTTATGTACATATACAAAGAGAGAGCTGCATTGTTCGGGCGTTTGACATTGGGTTACCCCATACCTTTAATGTTAAATAAAAGGGCCTTCTCTATGCATTGCATAAAGTTAGGTATCATATAGTTTAAATTTATTAATTTAAAAAAATAATCATACAAGTGGCACAATAGGCCCTACGAGGACTCAGTGCCAAAATTTGCAACCAACCAACTTGTTTCAACACTTAACAGCGTTTTTGGATGCATTCAAAAAGAAATTGTTGACTTACTTTTCCTAAAGAGAATTATCTCCAGCTACCGTTACAACTGTTACGTTGATTCAATTTTAAAAACGAGGATTTTAGACATAGAACAATTTATAACTTCGTAGATAATTTAGTTGAAACTTAGGTAAATCTTACTTTTTTTTGTTTGTTCCATTGTTTAATTATTTTACCTTAAAAACTTTGAATCTTACAGATATTTTACCTCTCCATTTTATGACTAAAAGAAGGAATATCTTCAAATAAAAAAATCATTTTAGTTTTAGCACATCTTATGAGAGTAAAGCATCACAATCGTGGGAATTTGGCATCTAAAGCTTCACAGAGATTATAATTTAAGCTCAGATCTTATTTCCACGTAAAATAACAAATGTAATTATAAAAAAAATATCCCATAAAGAACTTAAAATATTTACTTTAATTATGGAAGTACCTATACGTGCTTATTTTTTATTGTTTGCCATTTGAAAGTTTCGGAAGGTAAAATTTTTAATCAATGCGTGATATACGCATTTAATGTGTTTGGTCTGAATTTTTCAAAATGAGAATCCTCTTAACTTAATGTCAAATTATGACTAATCAACGAAATACTATTGCGACTTTACACATTTAATACTTTTTTTTTTAAAAACACATTATATGAATCTCGAGAAATCTTGCATTTGTATTATATAGTTCTCAAAACATATAATACTATACCTCGAAATTAATATATTGATATCTTCTACATATAAACATTTTTTCGACTTAGTTTATCAAATGCTATATTTTAACGCTATGTTATCTATATTATATTAACGTTAATATACTGTAGAGTAAGGTAACGACATACCACATCAATCAGGGGATGTAATAATCACTCTCACTAGCTAGACATTTAATATTTTGTCATTCTTTATTTTAGGTAATTTAACTTTGCAACGTTCCACCCCCGACCGGGACACCTTTCGGTCAGTCACCTAACAAATTACCTTTCGGATGCTCTTAATTCGATCGGAAATTATCGCGGCTACTTAGGTAAAAGGAAACAGTTTCCTCTGTTTTATTGCTTCAGGCACGCAGTGAGCTGTTAATAGAACGGTAGAAACAGGGCCCATTGCTACTTTATATTAATGTTGTCCTCTGAGAATGACAGAGAAGAATTAACTATTGGAAATATAGTTTTTTTATATCTATTACATCATATAAACTATTTCATCACTGTACTGCAGAATCAAATAATAATTGAAAGAAGTAAAATATGAATTCTAAGAATTAATGTATCAATAAAATTCGTGAATAATCGATTAAGTCTACTTTTTTTTAATATAGTTAATATGTAAACTTAGTGTAGTGTGTTTTCACGCGTGTTTACCTCTGAGGCTACATTATGACATTGTTTGATTTGACAGACTCGTCTTGAAAAGGTGATATATGCAAATAGACAATACAATTTAAATGTATCACGAATAATAATATAATCAGATGATTTAGAGAAGATTACACCAAAAAATATACCGTGAAGTGTCAGCGAATGTTAGCAAAACAATAAGTGAAGGTTCTGGAGTTATTAATAGTCTTAACAGAAAGATTAAATAAGAAAAAGTTCTGAGGGAGTGAGAGTTGTATTAACGTCGCACTATACAGCAACACGAGGACTATTGGCAACGGGCCTCGTAATTTTGAACCTTGGCCAAGTGACGACGACGACTCCTGAGAGAGAGAGAGAGATGGCACCCTTCTAACTACTGTAATACACCAATGGAAAAAACACTGAGCCTCGACAGATTTAACGTGCATCTGCCTCCTCTACACGATGAGTCTTGAAAAGACATTGAGCAAACCTTCTTGAAGGTAGCAATGCATCATTCAAGACTACGTTTTTTTTGCACAGATAAGTAGTATTGCATATTACATTAAGATTTGATTAGCTAAATTTTTCCATGCATATGTATATTTTTGATATTTTGATGAAGAAGAATAAAACACACATGTATTGAAATTTCTACTATGTCTGTGATTACTTCTGATCCAACGTAATCTGAGAATGCTAATCCACCGCAATGTATGCCATTACTTCTGAAGTAAAATATTTTTGATACTTAGAATTTATTTAATGAAGAAAAATAATCAATATTTTAGTTCATATGAGTTGAACTTTTTCCGGTAGTAAATTATTGAAAAGAATTAGAAATTTTACTATGTTAAGAAAAAAAAGAAAATCTTTAGTTTGACACGAGAACACATCCTGATCACGTAAACATATAAAAATACAAAAGCTTATCAAAGCCCTCTGCAAAATAACAATTTGTTTAAGTATAATTGTTCGTAGAAATTCCACCGAGAAATACAAATACTTGAAAATATATTCAAGAATAAGAGAATAGAGAAGAATTTTATATTAAACCATTCAATAAATAACAACCATTCCTTATGTCCTTATGTATATCATTATTAAGAATATTAAATCTAACTCCAAATGATACGTATTTACTAATTTCTACAAGAAAAATACAAACAGAAATCAATAAGTCAAAAAGTCCCAAAAGAAATAAATTTATTTTTTTTAATTATTTTTTTATCCTCTACTGGATTCCATGCATTTTGTTATTTTGCATTACATTTTTGAAAATACATTAATTAAAGGGATGATATTATTTAATTTCGCAATTTATAGATAACTTATACTTTTCCCTATCTACACCGATACATATCTGCATTGAATTTTGAAAGATATAATAGAAAGCCTTCCAAAACAAAAGAGAAAAAAACTGCACAATTATGATATTCCTCAAAATTGAAGGCGTTTTTCACGACTACACAACGTAGGTTTTAATTAAATTACAAAACTATAACTCTGACAATGACAATGAAAAAATCCTACTTTTATTAAATTTAATATTTGACTATTTTATAGGTGTATCATACTGGTGTAAAGTAAATAATCCCAAACTCTTATTTCAGTTACTTCCTTCCATTTCAATGAAGTAATATCTATGCAGCCTCTTTTTGTTTTTATGAAAGAATCTTTGTCTTACAGATGCCCGTGTACTTCATTCCATTGCTTGTCACGCACGCTCCTGGAGCGCTATAGTACAGACCACACATCGTAACAAAGGCCAGAAGATGGCATTGGGTATTATTAGAGCTGCAGATTCCAATGGATAGCGTTGCTAGCGACCTCGATAATTGAATGCGGTGATTCCGGTTGCAATCTTTAATGAGAAATGGCGATTGTTGCTACGAGTCCGGGCACTGTTCGAAGTGGTCATTGGACGAAACGGCCTTTCTTCACCATAAATTTGGAAGTTGTCACATAAATTTCATTTGCTCGAATGACGATAACAACAAATGATTAGTCGACAAAGTAATGGTCGAATTTTTCGATAATTCTCAGCAAATATACATTACCTTGAAGCTTTCCCTGTTTCGTTATTCAGTCATTCTGGTTTCTCATTGTTTCTATTTCATTATGAAGGTGTAACTGAAACTGTAACTGGAATACAATTACATATTGGAATGGGAACAAGTATTGCATTTGCTATATTAAAGATGGTATGTGAAGCGGAAGATCCTCCATCTTTAACCACTACTGAATCAAGATATTGGGAAGCTGCGATATTTGAACAATTACATGGAAATGAATTTATCAAAAGAAGTAGATCAGTGCTTCTCAAACTTTCAATACTGGCACCCCCCTTTTCAATCACAATTTTTATCGCGCCCCCCTTATACATTAAGGTTGTACTGAATGCAATCATAGTGCACTTTGACGCTAAAGCAACAATCTTTATTATAAACCGTACTAATTCATGACATAAGTATTAAATTTTGTATATATTACTTTTAAGGAAAAAAATAAGTAATAGGATAATTATTATGTTATTTTTCCTTTCTCTAATTTTTAAATTGGAACATATTGCAAAAATGTGGTGGTTGCTTAGAAGACAAAATATACATATCAGCTAAATGTAGAAAAAGAACTCAGAGGGTCAATTTCTATTCATAAGCATTCCTTTGAAAAATTTTGCTCTGTAAGACAAGCCCATGGAAGTCGCTAATACTTATTAAACTTGTTCTTAATTTAGTATTAATTAATTAGTTATAAAATACTCTGTGCAGCACTGATACATTAAATGTATACCGGCTGAAGTGCCCGCTCTTTGCACAAGTTCATTTATAAGAAAATAAAACATTATTGATATAATAGCTTAATTGTAAGGAGAGTAAAGCTAAGTGCACAACAATGTTTACAAAAATGTAAAATGATTTTTTTTAAATGATTGCTCAAATTATAATTAGTTTTAAGCGAACTGTAATTTTAAGCCTCAAAGAATTAGCATTTAGAATTGATGTTGAATAATGAACAATAAAAAAAATTCTGATGAAGAATAATTGTATTATTTTTAATATTTAAAGCGAAAAGACTTTAACATGTTTTAACCCTGGAGCAGACGCGCACTCGATACTAATGGTCGAGCGGGGTTATTGCGTCACCCCAATCCTTTTTTTATATTTATTTTTATAGTACACAATAAAAATCGTAATTCCAGTGAATAATTTAATTAAGAGAAAATATACTCACCTACTTTCAAGGACACAGAAAAAATTTCGGAAAAAAAGTTATCCCACCGGGAACTCAGACAAAACAGGTACACCTTAAGATCGTAAAAAAAAACGTCTGTCACTCCCAAAAAAGAGGGAGATATGTGACAATTTTTTTTTTGTTCACGTTAAGATTGTCAAACAGGAGGTTAGTGTCAGGGCCATTGGTAACAATTAAACAGTTTTGCCAGAATTACCGATTTCGTGCACTCTGTGCTCGGCGTGACCGCTCCCGGATTAAAAGTGTATTTATTACAATATGGATGTTCTAAAAAATGATGTAAAACGTTTTTCATTATGCTTGGCTTAGTAATCCTTCAAACTTCCCTAAATGAAAAAGCAGGTAACTAACCGTACAAGTAAGCTCGAAGGTCAAACCGCAGCAAATACATTCTGCTGCCTACAGCTGATGGCAATAATATATAACAGTTGTGATGTACCTCCCCTTGGAAGCACATCCCTCGAAGTATCAGCGTGAGCTAGAGGTGTAGGATTAACGTAAGAACTAGAAGCAAACATTATCTTAATATAACTTTATTAAGATATTGAACTTAAACTTTTTGAACAAATATAATATAACTACTTAATGAGAGAATCTACGATGACACAATGCGCAACACACAATATAATACAGACCTATATCAATAATTGAACCACCTAATCTTCAATATATAATTATAATAATAAGTAATCAATCCTACCTTATATTATTCTGTAATAAACTTGTCTTTATCTACAGTGGTATGGAGCTGTACCATTAGCTTCTAATCAATCGCCAATATGTTTATCCACGACACGTAGAACTTGAATCTTTGAATAACGAACTTCAATACTCAGCCAATACCACAACGCACTTTAATTGTCGAGCATTCCTTTACACTACCATTACATTGCCAGCATTGCCATTATTGCTACTCTAAGATCCTATATTTATCCTATATTATTTACATCTCTTCACTTCTCGTTTCTTGGATTTGGTTGGAAAAGAGTTGCCATTAATTCTGGCCCAAAGAACCCAAAGGACTTGTTAAAGAAAAGACGCGTAAGTCGTCACACAGTGATGAATTTTTTATATTCCTAAAATTTTTTTTGATTATGCGTCTGGGTTTTGTCTTTCCTCTGAAAGAGTAGCATTTCCGCTTTGAAAAGAAACGTAATAAAAAAATCTCTCATCATGGGATTACAGCAAATCGAATAAAACGTTTTTTATTTGGTTATAGTATCAAAGATAGCTAAAAAAAGAGGTTTTGAAGTAGAAGATTTTATTTTTGATGATGTAAAATCGCAAAATAATATATATATATATATATATATATATATATATATATATATATATATATATTATTTCCGTGTAAATGTGTATATTTTTTATTATGTCAGAAAGTATTTTGTTTTAATTCATTCTAGTAAATAAATTTTTTTAAATCTTTTATTTTCGATATGCTCGCGCCCCCCTTGTAGGTATATCGCGCCCCCCCCAAGGGGGCGTGCCCCACAGTTTGAGAAACACTGAAGTAGATTTATTAGCTTTATGAAATATTTTTCTAATATCGGTTCCACCTGGGAGAACTTGCTAGTCATTAATTTGAGCTAAAATAATAGATTTTTACTGTTTCAACAAATCAACCGGTAATTTTTAATAATTTATAATTGTTTTTACTTGGGTTCATTTTTTATTAATAGAAATAAATAAAAATTATATTATACTATTTTTTAATTAATTTAAGACTTCACACAATAATGCGTATATTTCTTTTCTTCTTCATCCGGCTCTTTTCCCTTCTAGTACATTACAATTTTACTATTCACGTATCAACAAAAATATTTTAGTGTGGATTATATAGATTTAAGCATTTACTTTAAATGGTATACATAAATTATAATTTAAATGTGTGTGATACATATATTTTTAAGCTACGCATAAAATTCGCTTTTCTAGTTTTCTGAGAAACAGAAATATCCTTGTCGATATAAAAGTTTTTGAATTTGCAATTGAATTCGTTTAATGAAATGCTAGAATGAAAAATTAAATTGGCCTATGTAAACGTATTATCAGAATGTATGAATCAAAAATTATTTGTGTGAACAGTGGCGTAACGGAGAACATTTGGGCCCCTGCAAAGTCAGGTTTTGGGCCCCTTTGGAACCCTGGCTCCCGCGATGCGGGGGTGCACGTTACGTCACTGTATGTGAACAACTTTATAACTTACAAACAGAGAAGAATTCGTATCAAAATTTAAGGTTCGTATAAATAAAATACGATTCATATGAAAAAGTATAAAACATATTATTAAAACAGAATTCGCAGAGAACAAGACAGGAATATAAACAAAATATGATTCAAGTAAGCGAAATTGTATCTCAATGGGCCTGGATAATTTCATCTAAACAAAAAGAATTAAAAAAAGAGTAGCGAAAGATATTATATCATATATATAAGTCAAAACTTTTATTTCTATTTCTTAATAAAAAAGTCGATTCTTGTAGCCGGGTACTGGGTTACTTTTTTTCCCCAAAAAAAATTTACTCTCTCTCACTAAACCATTATAATTACATTACAAAATTAAAAGCTCTTTGAAGGCATGTCTGACTGAAAATTAATTTATTTCTTAATGAAAATAATTAACACTCGAATAATTTTTATTACAAAAAAATGGATTTTTGAAAGGAGAATATATTTCAAAGGAAATTGAATTCATTGAGAGAGAGTATGTATAAGCTGATTAAACGAAGGGGCACCAATTATGAAAGAAAAAGCTTATGAGTGAGCTATTTTGATTTGATATGAGCATTTTCTTTTAAAAGCTTATTAGTCCGGATCTTTACAGAAAAATATCATCGACTTGTGTTAAATGCAAGAATGCATTTATTAGAAAAAATGAAATGCTTATCCTGGTCTCGCGATATGAAATCTCGTTTATTTCTTGCGATTTGATTCTTATAAATTTTTTAACATTTAATTTTTAATTTCCATAAAAAGTTATTTTTTCAAGAATAAGTTTTGAGTTCATTCATCGAATTTCAAGGTCTTTTTCTTTTCTTTCTGGGTATTTTTTCTGATAATAAAACGATTTTCTTCTCATTAATAAAAAAGTATAAATTTTCGAGTTATTCAGTCTTTCGCTCAGTCAGTTAAAATTTGATGTACTTACAGTCCAACTAATTGAATACAAAAACCTATAAATGTTAATGATGCTGCATGTACATCAAATGTTTCAGAGTTTTCGAATAGCTGAATAAATTGATTATAAGTTAATTTTAATAGTTATAAGTTAATTTTAATTTACTTTTATTTTCTGCTTTTAAAAGCACCATTATTTTTTTATCATTCTTTTTTACTAACAAATAATAACATTTAAAACACACTATATTTTGCGTATGAAGTGCTTACTACTTTATGTTATTTCGTAATAGAAATTAAATCCTCAAACACGCCTTTTTATTACCTTTTTTTACAGAATCAACAATCACATGTTTCAGAATTATTGAAAAGGGAATTTTTATTTATGTTTTTTATTAAATAGTCCCTCATGTGTACTCCTCTTTATGCGTGTCCTCGAGGCCACACCATACCGCAGTTTAGAAATAACTTTTTAAGGCTTCGCTTGCATTGGGGTTTGAGTTAACCTTACTCTTGACAAGGAAAGAGGAAATTTTTTTCAAGGTGACCAAAAAGAAGACTAAAGAATTTTGACGGGTCAGTATAATTTATAACAAAACTGATGTTTAAAAATTGTATTCTTTAAAAAGTATTTAATACCAACTCCGTTAAAAAAGTTTTGACTGTTTTCCATACTTTTTTCCACTTTTTTGCTTATGGTGAAAATATGTAAGCTCATGCCTATAATTGTGTGCAAATTGTGTGCAATGCCAATAATTTGGCTTGACTTAAGACATTTTTATAACTTATAGTATGACATTTTGGGGTGAAATCAATTAATTTCATTGTTACAATTATTGAAAGGAGTAATGAGGAAACACATGTTGCCATTTTAAAATCACACTTACTGAGGATCACAATAACAAAGGGACGACACGAGCAACTAAAACGTGGATAAGCAATACAAAGATCAAAAGAGTTCTTTTTTTGTTTCCAAGATCTCGTCTATTTACAGTCTTGGTCAAACGAAGGCTATTAAATTATGTGATATCCTGTAAAGAAGTTTCTGATTGGTTCCCATACGTGGATTATGCAAGATTGCATCATCATCTTGATTTAAAAACGTTAACCTTTTAGTTTTTTTAGAGATAAAGTCGTAGTTATTTCCCGATAGGTGGGTAAAATAAAAATTAATTATCCCTTTGTCTTAAAGAGCTGAAGACCATTATGAATTGAAATTCCTCGAGAGAATATTTAAGTGAATTAATACATATATTTATTACAGCTGGTTCCATTTTTTGATTGACTGACATTCCCAGCTGAGGATTAACTGATTTAATTAATTCTCACAGCCAGATTTAGCTCAGACAAAAAGATATCAAAATCTTTATGAATTATGTATGTGCATAAATTTTACACACCCTTAAATGAATTTTTCTAAGACATTGATATTGAACATTTCTATTCTATGATTGTAAAATCTGCGGCGTAGCCAGAGAGAACCTTCTTACGGTTCGTGAATACTGGGCCACGGTTTTCCCATATTTTTTTCTATATCAACGTGAAAGCTATTGAAAACGGAACAAGCTGTTTTACATTGAAGTCAGAAGACGAGAAAAACACCTAAAGCTGATACCTAAATTTCCAAACTTGCACACCATACCACGTGAGGACATAGACACCCAGAAGAATTTTTAATCAGCTCGCCGGGTCTTGAACACTGTCGCAATAGATCCATAAACATTTTAAGCTATCGCAGACCTTTATAACATAAACATTAAAATTCAATCAAATAAAAATTGTTTGTTATACACTTAACTACCTAACTCTAATTGTCAATTAAAAGTCATGTGCATTTAAATTGAATACAAAGCGTATCTTCTAAGTCTTGTATAAAAAATGTAATAAATATCTACATTCCAATATTTTTTGCAACCTTGAACAGCATTTGAAATACTACAGATAATATAAATAGAATCGCAGACTCATCTGTATGCATGGCAGGATTTTTAGCATCGGAAAGTATTTACTGACAGAGAGTAGTTGAAGTCTTATAACTGTAAAAAATATTGCAAAAAAGGGGTAAAAAAGTTAGCGTGAGAAAAAAAAGATTTGTAACAGAGATTTTATATATATAAATATGGGCATAGACTCACTCATAAAAGTAATCAAAATTGACGTCCAATGGAATCCAATGATCATAACTGGTCCTACTGAAATCTATAAGAAAGTTCTTAAGTGAGCATGATGTAGAAATTTGGACTGTGGGGTGCCAACTTAGTCGCCGTCTTCACTTGACTGTGCATCAAAACTAAGAGATCCATCGTCAATAACCCCTGCGTTGCTTCGGAATTAATCAATCAATTGAATCTATGACGGTTTCATTCAATGGATTCAAAAGAATATTAATATCTTGACATCAACCCCTAATTGTCAAGAAAAGAATTTCCTTGAGTATATATAAAAACAATTAAAATAATACACTTTTCAATTAATTAAATGCTGTCATTCAATTGATTATATATAAAAAATGAATTTAGAAGAAACAATCATTCAGTCATACAACAATAAAATTACATTAATATTAAACTAACGATAATCATCTAAGGGATATTTCGAGGTAACATTTTTTTTCCTTTGAAACTGTTTCTTCAGGAAGTGCAAACGCTTTCCAAAACTTTCATTAAGTTATTAAAAGAAACGAGCACTAATTGATTTGGAGCTTATTTTCGGATGTATCAAACAGTAATACCTTTCCTAGAATCAATCACTGGTGCCTAGATTCAAAAATTATCCTGAAATAGATCTTTCTTTAGTATTACTTTCTTTCAGATAATTACTCCCATTTTTTAAAAGCGATTTGTAATTTATTTCAGCATATATCTTTCATGATAATAAGTTACTACTATCGGATTCAGCCTAACCACTGATTCTCGACGTACCTTCATGGGGATGAAACCAGGACCAGCTATATATCGTTCAATACTGAGAAAGGCCTCACGATAGACAGGCTTAGAGATGTCTTTGACAGAGGCTGCTGTGAGGTACAGGTATGGCATCACGGAGCCTTTTGTTCGCCTTCCATCCCAATTTCATTTTTATGCATGAAAACACTCATCCAAATAGGGATCATATGGTCGACGAATTTCTCGAAAGTGAGGATATTAGCCGGTTAAATTGGCCAACTAAAAATCTCCAGACCTTAACATTACGCAACATATTCTATTTAATTACATTATAGATAAATCTATAGTATTAATTAAAGTTATACTATTATTACGTGAGCTTTGTTTACGACAAGACTGTTCATGCTCCTCTTATATAATTATAATTAAAAATTAAAACCTGTAAAATTTATAAGCCTTCGTTCATGGTAGGATAGATAACCCATGTAAATGAAAAACGCAAATAATATTTAAAGAGTCAATAATCATTTTAGAAAAAATATTGAATATTTAGGAAAGATAATTTTCGTGGAATTCTGATGAGAGTTCTGTAACTGACACAATAAAAAAATTTGCCAAGGTAGATTAAATCTATGTAACATTTATTGACACGTACAAAAATCAAATTTTAAAAAGATGAAATAGTTGGAATGTATAGATTTTCTATGACAGACCCACTTGTCAAAATCTCTAATTCTAAAGTTAAAGTATCGAACATTTCGATATCCATACTGTTTTAACTCTGAATCATAATCATGATACGAAAGTGGCTGACATTTCAAACTGAACGCAGAAAACACAAATCATTTTTTTTTTCTTTTTCGGATTCGATGTAATATGCATGATCACAGAACATTGACACTGATTCAAGGGAGAATCGAAATCGTGCTAGAAGTCTCAGATTTCCTACACCCTCTCAATTCATGGAAAAATTCGTCTTTTTCTTTATTTACAGCAATAAAAGAGAAGAAGATGAGCTTGTTCTTATTTTATTTACATCACCTGAGAAAGTCGATCGAAACTTCTGCACCGATCGTCATTCAATCTTCGATTTACGAAAAAAAAGGGGGAGGGGGCAAATATCCTCACGGTGGTTGCAGGGATAGGAGTAAGGGGAAGAAATGACAAGATCCACCCATTACGCTATATTTTTTAGATTAGTTTCTTCTTTTTCAACCTCTAAACTTAGTACACATGTTAGATTTCTCACCTCCAATGTAAAATGAAGCAAGTCGTGCCGGGGGATTTTTTTCCCTTGAAATATTTTCTATTTCTTTTTTCTTTGGACATTTTAAGAAAGATAAATTTCTTCAAATAACAAGCCAAACAAGCCTCTACTATGCCTTCCCTGAATAAAATTCTGATATTTTTAAATTTATTTCGCCCTTTCCCTTTTTGATTTCGCGGTATTTCTTTACCTTTTCATATTTATCGACAACCCAATCTCATTTCTAAGTCCTTAAATTAGGAAATTCGTATCTCCATCCGCCCCTTAGGTTTTTGAATGGCAAAGATATTTCTTTATAATGATGCAGCATCAATTCAGGTCAATCTTTTTACTTTTTCTTTCAATTTTTTTTTCAGAGTCAGGCTCGGGATTTTAAAGGATAATTTAAATACTTTCCTTTTCAGGATATTAGAACAGAAAAGAATCATCATTCGCGCGCGCGGATCAAGTGTTTTTAAGTAAAAAAAATTACATATCTGTGGTGAATTATAAATAAAAAAAGGAAGTCCTTTTTGAAAGAAAAAGAAAAGAAAAAGGAGAGGAAGTAGATAAAATACTGCGATGCATTCCGTTATTTTTCCTCTCAGAACTTCTTTCAAATCATTTTGGATAGAATTACAGTTGAATTAAAAATATTGGTAATTTAGTTTTTCGAATTGTTTATTCTATATAGATAAGCTTCCTAAAATAAATTATTTCATTTGTAAATTTGAAAACTATTCTAAAAAGCACACAATTTGAAAATTACTCTATAAAGCGCATAAATTAACAAATAATGGTAATGGTGGCGAGTGAGGTGATTTTATGTATTTCAGTATTCAGGTAATAGTTGTTGCAGTGATGGAATTATTCAATGCAAAGAAGCATCTCCTTTTTTAATTAGCATCCAACTTTAATTACTAATTACACACACATTTATAAAAGTCCTAGATTACATTTTACGTTTCTACAACAAGAAGACACAAAACACTAATACACTAGCTGCAGCTAATTAAGATACGACGAAGACAAAAAGACAACAAGAAAGGCTATTTATATGAGGCGGCAAATCCCGCGTGATTTCTTACGGAGGCTGTGATTGGCGGAAAGCTATGTCTCGATAGTTTCTGAAGCAAACTTACTTTTTAAAGATGCTAGCTGTTAACTTTTAAGATACGATTACGATTAAATCCCAGTTATTTGGGTAAACTAGTTAAATATTTAAACGCGAGTCCTGAAGGAAAGGACCATCAAAAATTAAAAAGTTATTCAGGATGAAATTAAATGGAATTATTGCATTATATTTTGTTATACTAGTGAATATGCATTCAAAAGAGAAAAAATAAAGTTCACTTAAAAAAGCAAAAAATAATGAAAGCGTTTTTAGAAATTATTATGTCTATTTAGGTGTTTTTATTACTTTAAGGAAGCATGTGTAAGTTTCAAGATCAAAGATATATTTAGAAATAACTCTTAAGGTGGCTCATAAGGACGGGAGCCAAAAGGAAGTGGTTTTGAGATTTTTTTTCGGACAAGCATCTTACAAAGTAATGAAGGCTACAACACCTTAAACTCATTTTGACCTCAAGGTTTCCACGTGTCGTGGCTAGGAAGAAATCTATACCACTATATACTTCCAATACATACATCTAGCTCATTTTGCAAGTTAACTGGACTTTTAATGAATTTTTTGTTAGGCACTCGTTGATTATGGAAGGTCTGTCTTATATATAGAAAAAAAGGCAAAATACACCAGCCTGAATATCATTCACACTACTTATTTGGTTCTCAAAGCTTGGCTCGTTGCTAATAATAACACAGCTCCAGAACGATATAATTCCAAATCCAATTTTTAAAACTATAAAAATGCTTTAATTGACCCATTTTCGAAAAGAATTTCAATGACTTTTTCCAAAACTAATTTTAAATAATGAAAAGAAATGCAAATCATTTAGATCATATACCAAATTGAATAACACTTCAAAAATGCTGATTAAAGGGCTAGCACCTGTTGCCTTCTTCGAAGTGCTGAGGTGCTCGACTTTTCCCGGGAAAGTGAGTGTTTATTAGCGTCCTACTATAAAACAACACGAAGGCAATTGGTGACGAACCTCGTAATTTCCAACTTTGGTCAAGTGATGAGGACGACACCAGAGCTGGCACCTCCCTCTCTAAGCTACTACACCATCCCAACTAGAGGACTTTGAGCCTCAACAGATTTAACAAGCGTCAGTCTCTCTACACGACAGGTCTTCAGAGACATTAGGGCTCGAGCTCATAACACGCCAGCCAGGAGCTCGTGACCATAACCACTAGACAACCATGGTCACACGTTTTTTCCTGGAGAAGCAATCTTATAACTCTAAACCCTTTTTGGTGAGATTGGTCTTCAAGGGTCATTCATTCAGGATGGACTGACCATCCAGATCTCCAGATCTAGGCCCTATTGAATACTCTAGGGAGTGTAGAAAATTTCAACTCGTCATTCCCCACTCACAACCGTTTTTTTTTTCATGACCTTAAAATAACATTGCTGAAGAATGGGACCAACAACCATAGAACTCTAAAGTGTCTCTTATTCAGAGGAAATTCGCTAAATGAAATCTATGTAACTGTACGAAAAG
The DNA here is from genome assembly GCA_019973935.1 of Trichonephila clavipes. Taxonomy (NCBI): domain Eukaryota; kingdom Metazoa; phylum Arthropoda; class Arachnida; order Araneae; family Nephilidae; genus Trichonephila; species Trichonephila clavipes. The sequence goes on from BMAU01018399.1 coordinate 1,281,977, forward strand.
ACCTATTGAACAATTTTTTCGTTTCACCTAATAAATTTTTTGAGCTTTTTCTCCATTGAGATAGAATATATAAACAATGCCTATATTATAACTATTATACGAACTTTTTATGAATTGAGTCAACCTATGTACGTATTTAATTTCATTTAATTATGTGCTGTACTTGGAGAGATAATTAACCTAAAAGTGAAAATTATCTTGATTTTGAACATCAATATACGATAACAGATAAACTTTCTGTTTCCAAACTCCTGATTCCAGTAGGTAAAGAAATGATAACTCGGAAGTGTAAAATTGCTCTCTTTCACATTGTTAGCATATCAAAAGATTTTCAATTTAAAGATTTTTCCATCTAACAACTAAGGTAACAAATCATGTTTTAAAACTCTTTGTTGAAACACACAAAGCGAATGATTTCTGAGAAATAAAAGATTCATTTGTTCCATTTCTTTTATTTAAAATAAATCAAGACTTTTTTGTCAGAGTTTTATTCTCTGGTAGTTAATCAGTTTAATCTTTGATTCAAATTTTTTTAATTTTAATATTCATGAAAATTTCGGAACTGTGAAATACTACATTAACTAAGATAAGCGTTTAAAAAATCGATTTTGATATTTTTGATTATAATATACTAAAAGGAAAAGAATAATCTTCTTTGTATAAAGCGTCATAATTTCTGATATAAATGCACTGATTTTTTATTATTAAAAAGCCTTGATAATACCGATTTACAATTTCAGTCAATCAATAAGATATCTATCAAAAAAAATTCCAGATTTAAATTTCAAATACTTTTCAACTACTATTAATATGAAAACTGAATTCATCGTTATAAAATCACAAATCTGATATTTATAAAAAAAAAAATTACTTAAGAAGTAAAAAGTCTAAAAATTAAAATAAAAACTGTTTAAATTGTAAAATTTGATTATCAAATATTTCAAAAAGGTTATTGAAATAATATAGATTACCTTTTATGTATTGAAACACCCAAAATTAAATGTCAATTGGTTCTTCAGTAATAATTAAAAGAAAAAATTACAACCCTAGCAAATCTTAGGTTTGATCATTTGTAATACAGAGATCTATCTATACGGAAAAGGCATCTCGATGTAATTGAAACACATGCCCTTTCAACTCCTTTAAATCTAACACTAATTCTATCGATATATAATCGATATAATAACAGAATTTGGTTTTAACATCACACTAGAGTTAAGTGATGGACCTCTTAATTTTCGAGAACACGTGAATTGCTACATAATTCTCTCTCTTAGCCTTCTTCCCATTCCCTGGGAAGACTTTTAATCTCAGTTCCCTTTAATATGCATTAGCTTTCATTATTCCAGAAGACAGATCTTTAAGTGGAATCAGGAGACGAATCCGAAGCTTGGCTAAAACATAGACGATCACAAAACTCGTGACCAGGACTCGTCGGTTACTATGGAATAAAATTAATCAATAGAGAAGGTATCAATCCTAAATAATTAATAGACCTCAAATAATCAAACGGATAAATATCTGCCCCCTCAAATTTTAATTATGATGTTTAAAAAAAGGAATACGTTAATCAAATATATTTTTGCGATAAAAAATCAAAACACATTGTTATCTTCCCATTCTCTCTCTCTCCCTTTTTCTCTTTGTATGTATGTATATATATGAACACTTTAATAAAAGCTTAATTATATTCATCCAGAATCGCAATAGCGTTAAACCAGATATTTGTTGAAAAACACATTACTTTTTTTGTTACGCATTCTCCTCCAATTATTGCCTGTTGACTAATATATGCATAAATTAAGTCAAATAACTAGATTTGAAGTTATTAACCTTAGTTAAAATTTATAAAATCCCTTCATATATATACGTGTATGTGTTGTGTGTATGTTTTTTTCCGTTCGTTATCAAAAATTTCAAAAACGCTACGTGAAATGAAGAAACTTGGCATAAAATAACAACGAAAAACAAATGATAGTAACCGAAATGATACTCGTAACACAGAGTGAAAATGTCGTCAGAACAGTAGGCTAAAATATCACTGTGGTCAGAGATACACAAAGCACAACACGTTTTGGCACAGAGACAATGAGAGTACTTCTAGCGTCTTGAGAAATGGCTCTCCATTTTCTGTTAATTATTTGCCTCAATTCTTTTTCTGAATGCATTGGTGGCCGAACATACAAGTGGCATCAGTTTACGTCCTAGACGTGTTCCATCGATGAGAGATCAGGAAAAATAGGGGCTTTAGAAAAATCAACATTTCATGCAGAGCATATTGGCTGATGTGTGCAGTATGCAATTGAGCGTTATCTAGCGAATGAAGGGCATTTAGCATCTCTCCCCTGAAAAAAAGGAGTACCACGAGCCGCAGAACATCATCCACGTATCGTTAAGCCCATCATATTACCATGATTATGAACCAGAGAAGACTTGCTATCGTACGCGATGGCACTCCAAACTACAATGTCACACAGAGATGGGGCTTTCCACAGATGAGACCCAATTCGATTTATCACCACGTCAGCATCCCACTCGTACATGGGAATTATCACTGGACAAAGAGAAGCGTCACTCTTCTGTAGCTTGATCTGCTGTAGCAGCTTCTGGTATATGCTGCACCAAGCATTTTCCAATCATCGACCGGACATGTTTGATCGGTCGAGGGAACAGGCGGGCCAAGGTAGCAATAGAATCTGGTAGGTGAAGAAGTCTTGAACATTGAATACTGCGTGCGTGTGGTCTCTCATCGTTCAGTGGAAATATGGCCACTACAGGTAAGGGAGGACAACAGACTACCAAACCTCAGATTTATAGCCCTGGCAGGTCGTTGTATTGTAAATGCTTATTAGAGAGTGCGGGAGTGAAATCCGATACCACCTCAAACCGTAATACCGAGAGCAGGACCAGTATGACATAATAAAAGGCTTAGTTAAGCAACCACTACCACGCTGTCATCAAACTCCAAACCGACCATCGTCATATTGGAGGCAGAAGCATGATTCGTCTGTAAATATATTGTCGTACCTTTCGGTTGTTCATGTACGTTGTTCAATGTACCATGCCTATGTTTTAGACAAAGGTAAAACCAGTAATAAATATCTTGCGAACATTCCAATCTGCTGCCATTGAATTGACTGATGTACGTACAGACATCGTTTGTAGTGCAACAAACAGTGTGATGGTTTCTGATGGGGCAAAGACGTCCATCGCTCATAGTCGCGCGCACAATATGCCTATCATCACATGTAGTAGTGCAACGAGGCTGATGCTGACGGTCAGTTGTTCCCTCCAGCATCCATCAATTATAGATTCGCATCACTGTTGCTTATTACGTCTGACACGATTATCGATTTCTTTGGATAATCCACATTTTCTGTTGGCAGCAATTTTTCTTCGATCGAACTTAGAAGCGTAATAGAATAATGCTCATATTTTTCCTCGAGGCATGTTGAAGTTACGCACGTAAAACAACAACATGAAAAATCTTATCTAGAGCTTCAAATCGTTATTGCGTTCTCTCTCTCTCTCTCTGTTAATATATCTCTTGTTGGTGGCGCCACAAGCACCCTCGACGTATGTCTGCGATGAAATGCTAATCATTTCTACATAGTAAATCCAATCGCGATATAAACAAAAGAAACATTTTACGCGCGCGGTATGGATGCTTCCTTCATGAAGTTGCATTTTGGGTGGCCCACAGTGTATCAACAAATACAAAATCATGCAATAAAGACTGAATAATCACGACAAATATTTTTTTTTATTTGCAGGTCTTCGTATAACATATGAATAATAAATCTCCTTAAATATATTTCTATCCCACATTAATTTTAAACTCACATTATATTTTAATCTCATCTATTAATCCAATCTTCACTAAAAACTTGTGCATCTGCTTGCTAAACATTTCTTCGTAACTTCATTAATAGAGCAAGGTGTAATACAAAAGTTAAAATAATAATGTTCATTCTTCTACTTATGTTTTACATTTGTAATTTAATAGAGATAATTCCACTTGATGCTCGGAATGAAACAGGTAAAAGACATAGTTATGCAAGCACATATCTTATATTTTATTACTAAAATCCTCAAATCATTAATACCAACATACCATGAACACAACCAGCAAGTATTTCTCTCAGTTATTATTCTTATTATCACATTTTTTCTTTTGTCAGAAATATTTTTAGTATCCTTATCTACGATATCATTGCCAATGAGATTTCTTTTGTAAAAAAAAAGAAATCTCTGCTCACAACTTAAGCCATATTTCTTCGTGAGTACAATGTACTCCTAGATAGTATATTAATTTCATATATACTTTCACAAAAAATATAATATAGATAAAATAATATCGATCAATTTACCTTGTTATACATGCAATATTAGAGAAATAATTTATTTATAATTGGTTATAAATTATATATAAAAGCGAAATTATAATTGAGGGATAATTTTTTTTTCAATTTATTAGTCAAATTTGCAATTCGTATTACTCTATAAGAAACCAGAAAGTATTTTTAATTTTATTTATAAATTCTAATGGTATATATAAAAATTATCAATTAATTTATGTTACTCTTTAATGTTTTATTTATTCAGTGTAATATCACATTTTTTTTATTTGTTTTTCCTGGAATCTATGTATTATTTGCGGTATCATCTTTCAGCATGGCCTTTACTGATAAATACATCTCTTGCTTCAGTTTAATACAAATATTTTGTACAGTTGTACTACGTAATTGTACAATTTTGTTGAATTGTACAACCTTGTGCTTATATATATATAATTTAGAGTGCTTGTTTTTAACAATATATTTAATTTTCTCAGCTGACTGAAGCTGTTTTGGTATGTAATATCATCTTTCGGAGAAATCTCTTTACAGGAAATAGTAATCTCAAGCCCCAGTTGTATAAAGAAAGCTCTGCTTTATTTATTCAATGCATTTTATTTGTTGTATTTAATCACCATTGTTTTGCAGTTACCATTGTTATTATGTTTCTTTTATCTTGAAAAATCGATTTATTTATTTGTGATCATCTTTCAGCTAGAACTCAATTGAAAAAAAACATCTCTGTCAACTTGAACCACGTTCCCTCTCACCTGCAGTAGATCCAACAGCAATCCTATCGATATATAATAGATTACAGAAGATTTTTCGCCCCACAGCTGCGTTGTTTTCATCTTTCTACCCAGGTAACGTGCCAGATGGAAAGTTCTCCACTTTCACTTATGAAATTCTGAAGAAGAAATTTTATTTCGCTCTCTTTCTGCAGACCACACTCCCAGTTATTAAAGGCGAAAAAAATAAAGCTTGTTTCACACACGACGATTTTTAAGCTATGAAATAGAAATTACGGTAGGGAGTTGTACCTATACACGAGTGGCAGGGAATTACGACAAAGTATTATTTTGTATCTACGCTTTTTATTTTATTTTTTAACAATGGAGGAGTTATTGTAAAAATAAAAACAATGATAAAAAATTACTCGAAGACGCTCGAGAGAGAGAGAGAGAGAAAGAGAGAGATATAAATGAAAAATTCCTAACATCTATTCGGATTCCTCCCCTTCTTTTTAATGGCATCAGGGGGAGGAAAATAGGGTTGATACAATTTCTGTGGAAATATTAGGGGTTTTAGATAGAGTACTGGTTCTAAAAACGAGAAAAAATGGGATGATCAAGACGTGAAATTTCTGACGTGAAATGGGCATGCCAATAAATTCTGCCCTCGAAGTTTTCAAGATATGCATTTTGAAGTGGCGGTTTTCTTTATTCATTGCGACGCTCGTCTATCTTCGCTTCTAAGAATAATACTATATATTTCTTATTAGAAGTTTTACGCAGGAAAAGCTCTTCTAAAATCGATTGGAGGTAATGATGTAAGTATTAAAACAATTCTTATTCTCAAATACTTGCTCAAAATAGTATTATTTTGTTAAAATTATCATAAGGATCTTGTGTAGAGGTATTTATTGCTTATGACATTTTATTTTCTTGATCAAAGTAATTATTATTCAAAATTTTTAATTGTAACTATTTAAAGATAAAAAATGTGACCAAAATTCTTTGAAAAAATTCGCAGAACTTATTTTATTAATCCATATTTAATGGGTTCATTTTCCCGTAAGTTATTTAATTGAGAATTTTGTTCTGTTGACCCTTTTATTATTTGTACTGTGTGTCACACATAGATGCTTTATTTTATCATCTCTTATTATTTGTATTGTATATGATAGATTTTAATATTCCTTAATATTTGTATCATAATTAACTTAACTCAGTGGCACGACAGCCCACTGGGTTACTTACAAGGCCTACTGTGCCCAATTCAGTATACACGACCTTGAGCCTAGAGTTGCATGAGCAGATGTTCCGGTCAGATGATCAGTCTGACGCGAAAACCCAATTAAGTTCCCAATTAAGCTTGGTACTCACCTATCGACCTACTGAAGGGATAAAAGACTGAGTCAACCTTTCCCAGCCTATTGAACCTCTTCACCTGTGTTGTGGAAGCGCGATGCACTAACCAGGGCTTCTTTTGCATCATTTTCTGATATATTATTCTTTCAGATTTTTGTACTTTTTGTATAATATATTACTTATGATTATGTTATATATTTTTGTATATCAGAACAGCTGTTATTTTTTATTAATGATTTTTGTATTTTATCTAATGTTATTCTATTATTGATTCTTTCACATTATATTGGTTATTATAATATAGTAAACATTCACACACACACACACATAGGAATATTGATCTCTCTCTCTATATATTAATACTAATTAATTTTAAAAATTTATTTTTTCCGGTTTATTTGTGTTATATATTATTCTGCTCAAAAAGTAATAAAAAAGACATCCTAAGCAATAAGTATTTAATAATACTAATTCATTTAATGATTTATCATCGCATTCTTGAATTATTTATTTCATACGTTTTTAAGCAATAAGATTATTAAATAATCATTAGTAAAATTTTATACTTTTTAATTACAGTTTATTTTCATGATTGATTCGAATATTCTATTCTATTGGTGGAAATCACCGATAATCCGTTTTCGTAAATTATTTTCTTCTGTCATTGTCTAATTATAAAAATGACAATGAATCTTTAAAAATACCTGTAGTTGCCAAAATCCAAACTTTAAATCCATGAACAATCTTTTTAATATACAATTAGATTTTGCTCAATTCCTTAATATGTCCAAAATTCTTCATGAAATTTAACACTTCTAACTAATAGCGCTAATCCTCAATCATTAACTAATGAATAAAAGTAACCGTATAAATTAAAGAGAACAATTTTTAAAAAATTAAAAATTACTGGTTACTGATTAAAAAATATATAGTTACTAACACATTACTTATAAAAAATAGTTACAGAATTTATAATTATTAGTAAATATTGATTATTGAATTATACTATGAATGAAATCTTTTTCTCCACTCTAACATCCCCTTAGAAAAAATTAAAGGTTAGATTGTATAAATAGTAGCTGAACAAAGTGATAGACCATTATAAATTTTAGAAAGGGTGTGATAAAAATAATTATTCTCCACAATATTCGCCCTCGTTCTTCTTAATCCACAACATAAATAAGGCTTAAGAAGAGATTAGCTAGTTATGACCGTACCCACAGCTGTCGTATCTTTAAATTTGCTTTCTTAATTTTATTGAAACATATACACTCATCACCCTCGAAAATATATGGCGACATTTCTGACGCCCTTTTTTGCGACATGTTCCTTTTATAAATTGCACTGTCGGCGAGCATATGCATCAGTCGTTGGCAAGTGTTGACAGAAGTTTTGTTTCTTCAGCTACTCGCTATCTCGCCATAAAAAAATCTCATATCAAGCAAAAATTGTGCTTACGGTAAAAATTTCAAACCCTAAAATAAAATGTGCATGAGCAAGATTGTTATTTTCAGGTTTAAATTATTGTTATTCAGAAAGAAATTATTTCTTTTAAAAGAGCAAAGATGTGTAAGTTCATACAAAAGCAAGATATGGGTGAGAAAAGTAATCAATTTGAATTTTATTAACTATTGTTGTGTGTATTAAGTCTTAAGAGAGTATGCTATTTTAACTTAAATGCAATATTTTATTGTTTCAATTTGTACACATTCTCTAAAAAAAATCTCTTTGAATACTTTTTCAGACACGAGAGTTTTAAATAATTTTTTAAGTAATTATAAACACGCTTATATAATTATTTTTATGCTTGATAATATATATATCAGCTTCTAAGTAACATTTAAATTGCAAGGAGCATTTTGAATACACAAGAAAAAAGAAATCATTTTGAGAAAAAGAATGCTATGCGTGTGTCAAAACATAGAAATAAATCTACTTAATGTGTTGTATTTTGATACAGTTGTATTAAACTTTTCTCATAACAGAGAGATCCTCTTAGGATCTAATTGCTTAGAGCAGGGTTTCTCAAACTTTCAATGTTTGCGACCCAATATTCAATCATAATTTGCATCGCGCCCCCCTCCATGCCTCCATACAATAACGATGTATTAAATTCTATAATACTATGCTTTGTGACGCTAAACTGACAATACGACTTTAACCTCTTTAGTCCCCTGACGTGTATAAACGTACCGCTCAGCCAGTGTGTCAATTTTCCCAAGACGTATACATACGTCTTTCCGAAGTACGAACTTTTCCGTGAACTGCTATCCATAAAATTATTCCGAAGGCTTTGGAAAGCAATAAAATAACCTTGATAGTGTTTGTGTGTGTGTGAATGGTTTACTTATATATATTTCAGAGGATTTGATTATTTATTCTTTTTCTGCTCCCCCCCCTCAATGCATTACGTACGCTTACTTACGTGCTAAACGGTGGCAATGGGGAACGAATCGCGCAATTTTTAATCGGCATTTAAGGGATTAATTATAAACCGTACAAATTATCAAGATAAATGTTAATGTTGACATATAATTTAATATATGACAAATCCATGAGGTCACTAGTAATTATTAAAGTTATCCTTAACTTAGTATTGTAAAATTAATTATAAAGTAGATTGTGCAGTACTAATACATTCATAAGTGTATTATAATGTGAACGAGTATTTTATTTTTTATTGCGTCAGAATGTATTTGTTTGTTTACTTTCAGTAAGTTAATAAATTTTTTAAATAATCTTTTGTTTTCGATTTTTCAATATGCTCGTGCCCTCCTCGTAGGGTTATCACGCCCCCTAGGGGGACGCGCTGCACAGTTTGAGAAACACTGGCTTAGAGAAGTGGTTTTCAATCTTTTTCAACTCACGAAACCCTTAGAACGGGAAGGTGCTTTCGTGGAACTCCAAGAACTAAAAAGTGTTTTCATGGAACCCCATGTCATACATACTTCTAAGAATATATCTCAAAATAATATTTAAAGTAGATCAACATGTTACAGGCAAAAAAAGTATTGCTTTTATTTTTAAAAAATTCTAATATATTTCTTTTAATATGATTAACCCATTACTAATATTAATTTGTGATTTATGTATCACCTACCCATGCATTATATTTAGTAACTGGGATGTGCTAGTATTTTTAACACAAACTGTAGAAATGTAGGTCTATTGAGAATAAATACAATCGCATTACATATTCTGAGTTTAATTGGTTTTTTATACTTTGTTTTTGAAGCCATTTACGTTGAGAAATATATTTCACTTAAACACAGTATTCTGAATGGAATTAAAATGTTTATAGCTGCGTGTGAAATCCCATGAATTTTCAACCTAAAATTTAGAAGCTGTTCTTGCTTAAATTTAGATTCTAACATCGAATCTATTGATTTGTTGGAGGTATTTTTCCACTGATATAGAAAACGTGCATTTTCCGTTAGAAAACTATTTAGTTTTGCAAGACATGGTACTAACGAGTATAAAATTATGTCGTGAAACCCGTGATGGTAAACAATAGAAAATTCGCAATATACAGTGGTGGCAAAAAGTCCTGAACACACTCATTTTTTTGCATAATTTTTGTGTTTGACTTCATTTTTCGTTATGAAATTATCGCACTATCTTAAATATTGTTATTGATTTTAATGTATTTTTTCATGCTAATTTCAAATCTGTTTGTAGATTTCTTCTAAAGTAAATAGTTTCATTGATATGTTGAAAAAACATTGACAAGAAAGCACAAGGTCACTGTAAGAATGAGTGAGTGTGTTTTCCACCAATGAAATGCTCCATTATTTCAACCAATCAGAGAGCAGTAGCGGAAAAGGGTTGAAAGAAAAAGGTAAAACGTGGTTTATTGTATTGAATACAGTTGTGTGCTTGTGGAAAATAGTGTATTGAAAGCAATTTGAAGTGCGTTTGTGGAAAATATTGGAATTATGGCTAAATTTTCATATCTGCCTGAGAATAAAAGGTACAAAATAATACATTTGAAGGAAGGAGGTTATTCTATGCGCCAAACTGCTGCTAAAGTACCATGTGGCCTTTATACTGTAGTGAGAACTTTGAAAAGATTTTCTGAAACAAATTTTATTGCGGACAGGGGGCGATCAGGACACACGACCAAGAAAAACATCTTTACTTGAAGACAACAGGTTATTGCTTTCAATCAGAAAGCTTAATTCCTCGCAAATTTTGAAACAATGGACTTTGACATCAAATGTGAGTGTGTGCCCAAGAACTGTTAGAGGAAGACTGCTGGAAATTGGGTTACGTGGTTGTAAAGCGCGCCCAAAATCATTACTGACTGAATTTCAACGCAAAAGGCGATTGACGTGGGCAAGGAAACATTCATTATGGACTATTAAATACTGGAAAAAGGTAATATTTAGTGACGAGAGTCAGTTTTGTATTTCTGGCTGCCAAAGTAGTGCCTATGTAAGACGACGCACTCATGAAGAATTCAGCCCTTAGTGTCTGAAGCCCACAGTAAAGTACCCGACAAAAGTGATGGTATAGGGTTGCATGTCTTCTCATGGTGTTGGAAGATTTCACATCGTTAGAGGAACAGTGAAAGCCATGGATTACATTGAAATACTACAAAATAAATTGCTACCAACTGCGAGAGACCTTTTGGGGAATCAGTCATGGATTTTTCAGGACGATAACGCCCCTTGCCATCGTGCAAAGGTAGTCCAGAAATGATTGGAAGACCATACTGTGAATAGAATGAACTGGCCAGGACAGTCTCCCGACCTTAATCCGATAGAGAGCTTATGGTTTAAAATTGGTTATGAAATTTCAAAGAAAAAACCTTCAAACAAACGTGAATTAATTGAAGCTTTAATATTTTCCTTTAACCATATTGTCACGAAAGATCTTCTTTTGAAATTGGTGCATTCCATGCCAAAAAAGATGTAGAGCCGTATTTAAAGCAAACGGCTGGCCCATAAAATTTTGATTTTCTAACATGTGACAACAATGTAATTTTCAAAATGCTTATATATATATAGATTAAATATACCGTATTTGTGAATTTTCGTGTTATTTTTCTTTGCATATTATGTTATTCTATATTGTTTTATTCTGCACATATTTCACATTATTGTGTTTCAGGCACAGCTCTACTATAAAAAATATTTTAGTCATTAAGAAACTAGTAGTAGATTTGAAATCAGCATAAAAAAATACATTGAAATCAATAACAATATTTAAGATAGTGCGATAATTTCACAACGAAAAATGAAGTCAAACATAAAAATTCCGCTATAAAATGAGTGTGTTCAGGAACTTTTTGCCACCACTGTATAAAGATAAAACGCGTGCGCGTTTTAATATTCTTTTATTATATTATAATAAAGGTTTAAAAAGTTCTGCAAAATGAAGTTATATTCTAATAAAATTTTCAGTTTTATTTAATAGAATGAGCTTTAGATACTTGTAACTATACAAACTTCATAGAGAACGGGAATTCACATTTTGCATACATATTTATTTTTCTCGAGTTTTTTATTGTGACTCGTATGCCTTGGTATGCCTTGTGGAACCCCAGGGTTCCATGGAACACAGTTTGAAGACCACTGGCTTAGAGCATGGATGGGCAAACAGCAGCCACCAAAGAATTTTTTGCGACCCGTCAATACATTCAGAAAAAAAAACAACAGAAAATTGTTCTCTATATTTGGTTCAGCATATGTTTATCAGCAAAATTTTTCTTGTATAAAGATCAGTAGGAGTAAATATGGATCCAAGTTGGCTGACAATAACTTGTAGCCTGTGATGAGAATTTCAACAAGCAATCTCATTCCTGATTTCAAAGAAATTGTAGAAAAGTGTAATATAGGGCACAGTTGTCTCATTAAACTTATTCTAAAATTAAACTTCTTAAATAAAACTGCTACTGTTTTATTTAACATATTTAATTATTTTAATGGCGCGATTTATTATAACTTTACAGATATGCAAAATTAACAAATGAATGCAATCATTTTTAAAAGGTGCAACCCTCCAGTATCATCCATTTCCACAATGTGGCCCCACGAGCTAAGACAATTGCCCACCCCTAGTTTAAAGTGCTAATGCAATGTACAACAAAAATATAATGCATAAAATATGGTTGGATATATTCTGACGCTTTTCAATTTCAGTTTATAAGCATTATTCACAATTTCAGATAAAAAAAAACTACCACGAAATGTTTTAACTATATAATTTTAAACTTAATTCATTAAATTTTAGTTTAAATTATGAACTTTTTTAGTTATTGGCTTTTAAGTTAAAAAAATCAATAATAAGATATATATTAACCAAGTGTAGTGCTTCTAAAGCTTTCTCTCAATATTTGCGACCCAACTTTCAATCTTAATTTTCATCATAATAATGTACTTTGCCCCTCAAGTTACAATACAAATGTAATTATAAACCGTACAAATTATCAAGGTTAAGAATTAAATTTTGTAAATAATTTTATGTTTGACAAGTCCATGTGGAATCACTGGTAATTATTAAACTTGTTCTTTAGTATAGTTAAAATAAATTATCCGGTACATAATATAATATACATTTATAAGTATATTATATACGTGTCAATGTGTACTTTATTTTTTTATTATGTCATAATGTATTTTGTTTTTCTTCCTTTCAGTGAATTAATATAATATTTATAAATCTTTTATCTTCTACTTTTCAATAGGCTCGGGCCGTACAGTTTGAGAAACGCTAACCTAGTGTTATAATATCGCTATTGATAATCTTCAAATAATCTATAAAGTATTTGAAATAATCCAAGATGATGGGAATAAGATCTATTTAAAGCGCAAATTATGAACCTTGGTATTTAGTACTGAGTTCAAGTTTATAGAATGGATCTTACATATACAAAAGTAACAATATGTCATAAAATAATTTTCACAGCAGTTTTCTGTAAGGGTGCAATGGAAAGAGATAAAATTAAAAGTGCAAATCACACGAAAGGAAAAGAACAAGGATAATAGTTATTTAAGAGACTTTTGCTTAAAAGTTATTTGTTAGATAAGTGAATGATTTTTTTTTCAAAAATTTAACTCCCAGAAATAATAAGAATGACTTCATTTGGAATAGAAAAATAATAAAAAAAATAATTATATCTTAGCGGTTAATGATAAACTATAAACTGTAAGGAAAACAGACAAACTTAATAAATTATATATTGCACGTTTTTTATAAAAGATAAACTGTATAAAAGATAATGAAATTCCGTATACAAAGGATATATTTTTGAGCTTTCTAAATGTTACAAGCCAAAAATAGATTAGAAATGAATCGCTTCGATTAGCACCGTTCTCATTTAAAATGTATTAAAGCCTCCCAAACACTCGGCAGCAAATTCATCTCTTTGTTTCATCCTAAAAATTAGATGAAAAATACTTCCAGCATTCCTCCCCGGGGATGAAGCATAAAAGTATGCGTTTGGGTAGTGCCCCACGAAAGCGGGGTTTTAGGCGAGAATTGGGTTGTATTCGGGATCGATTAAACGTTACGGGCAAGACATTCAGGTGCGGCTTATTTTGTGAGTGTGAGGCGGTAAAATCGAGCGAAAAGGGACTTTGTAGAAGGGCGTGATCCACATGTTTGGGTGATGAGTCACGTTGCTGTTGATGACAGGAACAGGACTGCTGATATATTAACGTGTAAAATTTTCGATACGAGGGAGAGTTGGAGGCAAAATTTCTTCTCCGGGAATCGCTCAGCAATCCAGATAGAGGAATGTCCCGCAAACACAAAATTGACAGCTTGATAAGTTTGTAGGGGCAAGTTAGACAAATCCGTATTTATTAGCGGGGTGCTAGTAATTATGTTTCTTCTCCGGTAGAGAGGTGGCGATGAGAAGAGAACAGGACCTGATTTCGTGAGCGTGCGTGGAAAAAGACGTTAATAGAGAGTAAAAGAGATAAAAGGGATGAGATGGATTTTGGAAAGATAATAGCCTCTCGGTTACGCGAGAGGAATATTAGATGGATCTCGGCATTTAAAGCGATTTTTGAGGGGGGAAGTATGAAAAGTTTGAGATGAAAAACGCATTTGCTTGGAAGAGAAAGCACAATTATACTTATTAGTGAAATGATAAAATTGCTTGTTTTGAAAAATAGATGTGCAAGATATTTTTCACTATTTTTAATTCTCAAATGCTTGCCCCAAAAGAGATATATGGTTTGATAAATAGTATCTAAGCAATCTGAAAGGAATATTCAAAGTATCCAAACATTTGAAGGGATTTTTAGAGGAGGAAATGTGGAATGTTTGCGAAATTAATAACAAATTTATTTAAAAGACTACATAATTATAAATTTAATGAGATGATTAAATTATTGCATTAAGCAAATATATTTTGAATTTCTTTACAAAAATTATTTCGATTTTATGCTCAAATTTGGATATTTATGTAAAATTTATATCTCCGGTGTGTATAAATGTATATAAATATACAAACACTTGACTAAATAAAAGAGGTGAAATAGAAGAGGGATTTTCTTAAATATCGTCTGTGACTACGTGATTTCAGTATTAAATGCTCGTTATATATAGTTTTTCTCTCTCTCTTTAAATCCATATTGAAAGAGAGAGAGAAAGAAGTATGAAAGTTTAAAATTAAAAATCAACAGCTTTGCACATGAGTAAAAAATCACAGTGCCGATTTAAACTCATTTTGGGTCCTGGGTGTACACGATCTACTGGTCCCCTATGGCACTGGTGGATCGAAATTTATCACCAGAAAACCTGGTTAAGTGCAGCTTATCTGGGCCCCTGGGCGCCCACCCCATGCGCCTAATGGATAAACCGGCACTGTATAATTATGCTTATTACTAAAAAATAAAATTGCTGAAGAGTTACCAACTCACAGCATACAAATAGCTTTCACAACTGCAGTTTTTTAAATGGTTTCTTACTTAAAAATACGTTGGAATATTTCCATAAAATTCGTTTTTTGGTGCTAGATATGCAGATGTTTGAACACCAAGTTACTGAACAAATATTGTTATTTATATTAAAATATTTATGCTACATTGTAACCAATTGTTATTCCTGTACGTGAGAAAAGTTCTGCTATTAAAATTATTTGCCATTTGGACTTACCTTCTTAGTATGCCGTTTTACCTGATTCTCCTTAGAAATCAGAGGCTGAACTGAATACTTAACCCAATCATCTCGCCCATCATCTGTACAGGAGCCCAATATCTTACTCCAATCGGTTGGTTCAACTTTCACAAAACATCAGTGAAAACAATGTTATTTTAATAAAGAAAAGTAATGTATGAAAATATGTATTTTGAGTGAAATGATGCCATAATCAACAAGTGTAAGAGAGAAAATTGAAAGGAATTTTTTCCATATAAGTCTGTATCATACTTCATATCTACTCAATTCAAAACTCAGCCAAGTGAACTAATTCTTTTTAAAATATTATACCAGAATTGGTTAAATAAAACAAATTATACTACGATATATATCAAGGATATATTAATAAATAATTTTAGAAATATACTTTTGAAAATAAATACAAATCAAACCCAACAATCAAATGTATCAGTGGAAAGCTACATTGTACTGGTTGCTTTCTCAAGCAACCTATAAAAGATTATCACTTTTAAAAAAAAAGTACAAATGCTCATAAATAACTGATATTTTAAGGAGATTCTTACTGATGAGAGTAATAAATAAAGTTAATTATGCTTCAGCAAAATTAATGTTTTCGAAGCGTCCACCGTATATTAAAATTCGCAAACAACATACAACTTGTTTCCTGCAACTAATGTGACAAAAAAACACTAATAATAATCAGAAAAGAAGCTTCTAAATATTTTTACTGTATAATTGTGCTTAACAAAGTCCTGTCAATCCATTAAGAAGCAAAAGTAAAATTGGAGCTCTTATATACATATTTTTATATTGTTATTAACTTATAAATATGATAAATAAAAAAAATTATTTATACGACCTATTATAGACATGTAAATGCGTTTCGTATGCATGCAAGAAAATATTTAAAATTGAAGAAGTGTCACATTTATTTCTATCCGAAAAATCGAAAAATCCTGCCCATGCTTGACCCAAGTAAACATAAACCTTGATATGATTGTAAAATCTCCTGTGTAAGCAGATATAGGGGACACGGGTTTCGGTTGGTTTCCTTTTCATAAGACGTTTCCTTTTCTGCTCGTTTTTAAAGGAAAAAATAGGAACGAATGTAAGATTTTTTTACTCGAGAGAGAGAAGAAAGTATGCACATTTCTCTGATAAAAAACATGGGAAATAACGCGTGTTACATAAGAAGGAATATGTTTTTTCGAAGAACATGTATTCTGATATCTTTTTGGATGGATTCATGGCAAATATGTTTATTGTTTTTTACATTAATAGTATAAACTTTCGAACTTGGAAGTAATATACGTTATGTAGAATAAATTCTATAAAATAATTCCTCAATTTCTTCTTGAATAACAGTAAACAGGAAATGTAAAAAAAAAGGGATATCAAATTTTCTTAATATAAGAGTTAAAATGATAAAACTCATATTTTGGAGAGCTAAAAACAGGAACTTGTATCAAATGTACGATTTTACGTTCAGATATTAGAAAAATACATACGAGAAATATGGTACCTATATTATTTATACCTACAAGCCCGTTTTGAGCTGGCAATTCAAACTAATTTTAATAATCTCAAAAAATATAGAAAAACCGTAGACAAAGAAAAAGTTAAAGATATTTTAAATACATTTTTTTTACCTTAAAAAAATTATGTTCATTATTAGATTTAAATGAAAAAAAGCCATGTTAAATCTAAAACTGTTAGACGCTGTGTTTGTTACTAGCAGTTGTAGTTGTGTCTTGAAAATCGTTAAACTATAAGTCGCTTGCAATTCTGGAAAATATATCATCAGAGCTTTGTAGCAACCAGAGAATTCATGCCAATCTATCCAAGCCATCCAGTAATGGATCTAGCACCATTTGCCCCAGTATCAGTTATTTTTTAATTAATAAAAAGCACGATAGAGCGTGCCAGACTTTATTACTAAATGTGATGGCAATAAAATATTTTGTCTTAATTTGCTTTTAGTATATTGTATCTTTCCCAACAAAATAAAGGGTGTTATTATTTTATATCGGTTTTAGTATTATTTGTGACTGATCTATTATAATAGACTGTAGCTATCCATATCCAGTCATTGTCAGGGTTTTTGTTAGGTATTGTTTTACAAGAATTTCACAGAGTTACGAATTAATAAAATTAACTGCAGAATACAATGGCGATACATATGAGTATATTATTATAAAAATTAAGATAATCGTCATTTTTTAGTTTACTTTAACTAAGAATACATATTTTTGTTTTTAAATTTGGTTCAAAACTTTTAGAATTTTTGCGAATTACCCAGAATGTTCCACAAGCGAAAAGACTTGACTACCATATTTATACTAGTCCTTTTAACAGACTATTATCCACCCCCGAAATCCCACAAGCCAATGGCTCGAATTGAAAATTTCGTCGCAGGTGCTCATAGGTTCAAGCTCTATTTCTACTATGGACCTACCTGCTTGTAAAATGTTGCTATACATTAAGGTTTTTTTCATCTTAAATAGTAAATAAATAAAATAGGACATAGCTTTGCGTAGTTTCCAATTTTAACATTAATATTATATTATGGTTTCGTTACCCACTTGGAGAACAGTATATTTTATACAATTTACACATTTCAGCATAAAGAAATTAAATCATTTTTTTCTGCATAAAATATGTTCTATGCTTTATCTTCCATATAACAATGTCGAATCAGTACTTAACCTTCCTGTCAAAAATGTGGCCGCGGTAGCTTAGTGATCAAGGTAACGGACTCAAGGCCGGCGTGTCACGAGTTCGAACCTAGTACCGCTAAGGACACGCCGTGTAGGGGAGTAATGCGCGTTAAATCTGTTGAGAGCTCAAATGTGTGTCCGTTGTTGTAGTAGTTAAGAGAGGGGGTGCCATCTCGGGTGTCGTCTTCGTCACATAACTATGGCTCAAAATGAGGAGATCCTTCTCCAGAAGCCCTTGTATAGCTGAATAAGGCAACGTTAATATTCCCGCACTCACTCACACCATTAAAAAGGCTTTTTTAAATTTTCAAAATTTAAGGACGTAGTACGATAAATGTATATGGCAGTGATTCTAAGCCACACACACACACTGTACCGCGGCACTTTTATGTGTCACCGAATTATTTTAAAATTATTAATTATAGTCTGAAAAAAGAAATAAAATCCGGAACCGAACAATTTTTTTTTTTGACATTTTATAAATATAAACTAAGTATTATTAGTGGTATTTAACTTATTCTTTCGAGGGTAGATGGAAGTGAATTACAGATAAGAGTAAAATTCTTTTAAACTTATTTTATGGTAAACATGCCGCCAAATTTTGAAATTGTTAAAAGTGTACCGCAACAACAACAACAACAAAAAATTGGTCGAAAATCATTAGTATATGGATATAAGTGTTATTCTCGCAAAAGCCTATTTTAATATTTTCTATCTCAAAATCTATTTTGAATCCGGGTGGCATTAAAGAAAGACGGCCTTAAATAGAACAAGAAGCATTGTACAAAACTAAGACATTAACACAGATATTGTTAACACTACTTGTTTCTGGTTCAAATTTAAGTGTTCTGTTGCCAGTAGCCCTCATATAATTATGGCACACAACATCAGTTCATTTTAATCAATTAGTAATCATTTTTCAAGATCGTATTGACAGCAAAATGTGTTTTACATTAATTATTTCAGTTTTAATTATTTTTATTGTATCTTAACTTCCTCAAGATATTAAGTTCAGTTTTAGTTTTTAGTTCCAAAATTCTATTTTTAAATAAGATAAAATAAACTTATGAATAACACTGTTGATGCACCAGTTACCGAATTAATCATTCCCTCGTAAGCATCGGTTCTTTCTATAACCTAACAAGGGAAGGTGAAAAATATCTAACACATCCTCAAAGAATATGAGAATCTTTGCTTTATTTATTTTCATATTTTATTTTTGCTGTCATTCGTCAAATAAAAAATAATAATAATAATGGGGTTGTTAGATTGCAGGTCTTGCCCCACCTTTTCAATTTTTTTGCCCTGCATTACTAACGTTTCTAAAAGCTTAAAATTCCATATATATATATATATATATATATATATATATAATTTCTTAAAAAACGAGTTTGTTTATGCGTACTCTAAGAATTTAAAAGAAAATCCTGAACTGAAAGAAATTTTAACAGTTGAAATGTCAATATCATGACATTAAAAAAAGTCTAAAAATCTTCTCGTTGGTGGGATGTGGAAGTTGGGAGAGAGGGTGTTAGCTCTCAGGCGTCATTTGACCATGATTCAAAATTACGAGGTCCGTCGCCAGTGACCCACGTGTAGCTTCAACATCTGTCTGTCTATTATTCTTATACGTACGTAAAATATCTAACGAATGGTAAATGATTATTTTAACTTAGTGGCGCATAAGGGGGGGGGGGTAATCTATGGGTCCAAATCCCCCTCCCCAAACTCCTTGATTTTTTTTCTATCAATGATAATAATAAATTTAATTAACTATTTGTTATTAACAATTTTATTAATAAATGCTTATTATGAATTCAATAATTCATTTTTTAATGTTTTTTGTTCCCAAATTAAGCAAAATAAAAAAATAATGTTTGCAAGCATATTGAAGTACTATACGAGAATGAGAGATGGACAAGACCCTGGATCCCCCTCCCCCTTGAAAGATTTTTATGTTCACCACTGTTTTAACTAAATTATTCTCTTAAGTAATTGGGCAAATGAAATATCACCTGAAAATGAAATTCTTTTTCTCAAAAACCAAATTAAATGGTCATTAAATTTATTGCCAAGGAGTCAAAGTGCGCACAGTAGACTCCCCCCATATACCTCCTAAATAATACTTTTTTCTTGTCACTAAAATTGAATTATATCGCAATAAGTACTTGAAGCGTTAAAAATAACGCAAATAAGATCTCAACCTTCTGATGGTGCTCCAAAGCACCTTGTTCGGTAACTAAGAGCGGCAAATTGAAACAATAAATCATTTATTGCCTCTCATTTGTGGTCATTCAACGAGAAATACCTCAGCGATCACGCCGAATCACTCAGAACCCCGATTCCGACCATAAAATTGACTTTCATGAAATCGTTTTTTATCACTCTTTTTCCACTCATGCTGGTTGATGACCTCCCGTGCTGTTGGATTCGGAGGAAAATCGCCCAGGGGTTTTATTCTCAAAGAATAGATACCAGTTCACTGAATAGTTATGAAACGATTTTCCACATTTATGGGCAATACTTGACAACTTTCAATTCTTGTACAGATTTTTAAAAATCTACACATTTTATGTACAAAAATAATAATTTAACTTTCACTGAATTTTGACATATAAGAATGGTAGTTATTTCAAAGCAAAAACTTTGAAGTTTTGAATTAATTTCAAAATACATGTCAATGACATTAAGTTGTAAGATATTTTATAATTTTTTTTACAAAAATATACAAATTTTAAACTTAAAAAAAAATTCTTAGAAATGAAACCTGTTGTAAACAAAATACAAATAGACCACAAAATATATAACGGATTTAAATATAAAAAATGACATCAATTGCATTATTCTTCAGAAAATATTAACTTTCAGTGTAGCGAATAAATCTATAATGAAAATAAAGTTCAAATTGATCTTTTCTAACTTGTGTTTTATTTGAAATAAAAAAAAATTTTAAAGCATATTTTTCTTACAATCAAATAAATACTTACGTACTTATAACTAGTACTTGCTTATGGAGTATGAAATTACATTATTATATAAAGGTGTCTCTAATGAAAACTCAATAATTAATCCGAGATTCAACTGGGAAATGGAAAATATAATGCTTATAAGTGGTCCTGAATTTTTCTCTCATTAATTTATCCCTCGGTCATAGTTTTACCTGATTTACCCCCAGACATAAAGAATGCCTCTGCAGCACCAAAAATGCTCTCTCTACATAGAATTTTTTTTAAAATTTTTTTTAATAAGTGAAGGCTTTTACACATTTGGAGCTAAAAAATTTCAGATCCTTCAAGACTATTCAATATCTAGAAACTTTTGTTAAAAGAACTGTGTTTTAAAATTGGCAAATCGATTAATCAAAGCTTATTTTAGTAATGTTTTTTTTTTTGAAAAATATATAGTTTTTATTCTTAGAAATTTGGCATTGGATTAATTTTATGTGAGAAAAAACAATATGTTTGATGATTACTGTATATTTGATGAATGAAAGTAATACAGTGGGGGATCCGTTAACGAACACTTTCACGAAAGATTTTTGTGTTCGGATAACGAACACATATTCGGATAACGAACACTTTCAAGAAAGATTTTTTGTGTTTGGACAACGAACACATATTCGGAAGTGATCAGGGAGACACCCCTTAAATTATGGATGAAATTTTGACAACTGCTAGAGATCTGGATTTGGAGGTGAACGAGGATGACATAGAAGAGCTCATGATGGAACATGAAGATGATCTGACGATAGAAGAACTCCAAGAAATTTCGAATGAAGAACACCAAGAAGCACAACGAAATGTGTCTCCTTCTGAACAAGAGGAAGACGAAAGAGGACCAATGCCAACATCTGCCATTAAAGATCTTTTTTAAAAGTGGGATGCTGTCAGAGCAATGGTCTTAGAACGGCACCCAAACCAAGCTGATGTCAGTAGGTTTGGGGATCTTTACAAAGACAATGCTATTAATTACTTCCGGAAAATCCTGAAAAAGAGAGAAAAGCAATCGACATTGGACATGTTCTTCAACGCACCATAAGCAAAAAATGAAAAGGACTGATTAATATGCAAGACTATATGTATGTAGTATTTTTTTAAAAAAACTTACTAAAAAAGAAATTATACATTTTTTAAAATTTAACTTTTAGGGTCTCCAGAACGAATTAATCGATTTCACATAGAAGTCTATGGTGAATCGATGATCGGTTAACGAACAATTCGGATAGCGAGCATAGTCTTGGAACAAATTATGTTCGTTAACCGACCACCCACTGCATAAAGAAAATAAAGTCCAGAGCACACAGAAATCGGTCTTAGAACATTTACACATGAAAACTTTGCAAATACTTACCCTGGATTTGATGAAATTTGGAGAATTAGAGAGCAATCGAGTTCGCAAATTACAGATATACAGTGGCGCACACAAGGGTGGGGGTACGGACCCCTCCCCAAAGCCCTTGATTTTTTTTCCGATTCATTATAATTCTATGTATATAATACGTAAAACGTAATTAAGTATTTGTTATTAATGATTAATTTTATTAATTAATGCTAAATATTTATATAATATTTAGTTTTTTACTGTATTTTGTTCCCGAAAATGGACAAAATCAAAAGGAGCATGATACAAGAATGGTGAACTTTCGACCCTGACCCCCTTGAAAAATTTTTGTGTGCGCTACTGCAGATATATATATATATATATATATTTGCTAGTTTAAATTTCGCGTCAAGGGGAAATTTGAAGATTGAAGAATCAACTTGAATGTGATGGCGTCTTTTTCGCCTGAGCGTAGTTCAAAATTAAAAGTCTATCATATCTAGCCTATTTTCTAAATTCAGAGTGCTATTCATTAAATAAGATAATCATTATTTTTATTTATTTATTTATTTACTATTTATTATTTTTTTCCATGAGATAAATTTGACTGACTGAAGTTTACTTAGTCACCAATTTTCCAATTTTTAACAGACACGCTTTACAGTTTCTCTGTTTCTGTAAGCCCGGCGAGCATTTATTTGTATAGATTTGTATAGTAGCTTCAGAAACCGCAATGAACCTGTAATGATTTTTACGTCAGAACAATGATTATTTCTGGGAACTTTGTGTTATATATAAGGGTTGTTTCTTTGTCCAATAAAACAGCATTTATTGAAAACAAAATCTTGTTTGATGTAGCCGCAGTAATCAATTTAATGATTACCTGTAAAATCCGGTCTATAGCGAGCACCGGCGTATCACGCGCTCCCATACTTTTAAAATGCATTTTTTAATTTCTGGGTAGATTCGTCGCACTCCCTTTTTTACGAAGAGACCCGAAATATACGAGTTCAATGCTCTTATCTTTTTAAGTCATTAATTCAAGGCATTATTCCAAGCTTTTGAAAAAAATAGTGTACTTCTAGAACTACAACCTTTCAAGTTCATAAGGAGAATGTCATTTCTTTTAAATAAGCAATATTTTTCAGTATATGTATATATGTAAAGTCTTATTTTATTTATGTTCATCCACTTTTTTTATTTTAAAAGCTATCATTTTTGTACCCGGCGTTTAACGCCCACTTGTAAATATCGATCTCATTTTTTGCGTTAAATGTGCGCGTTATACGCCGGATTTTACGGTAAATATTTTATCTACTGAGTTCCAAGTAACACGCGATCATGAAATGCATTTCATAAATTTTCTGAAAATTTAGTTCTGCAAAGTTTTATATGTTTATTTATTCATTAGAATTATCTATGCATAATATAATAATTGTATATAATTATACATTAAAATAATTTTTATCCTCTTTTTTTTCCTTCCCCTCTAGAAGCGAAAAAAATCTAACTTTTTATAAAGCATTGTTTTTTGTATAAAGAAATATTTTGTTGATAATTTTAAGCTAGCTGTAGGGAACCTATATAAGACTTTCACGTGTACCTCTCAAAATTAATTTTAGTTTAATAGAGGAAAAATATATCGAACTAGTTTAAAATATTTTACTTCGTTTTACATACATATGTATATATTCAAGATACCTATATTTAAGATCTACTTAAGTACCTCTTATGCTCGTAGTACTATAAATCTCTCCAAATGAATTTAATGTTAACATTTTTTTTTTTCATTTAACTTGTATGAATATCTCAAAACAGGTAAAAGTGGAAAAATTATATAAGTAATATTCATTTATAAACAATATAATTTTGCAAAATAATGAATGAAGCCTTAAATGTAGCCTTATCAAAATCTAGATAGATTCGAGCAAACTTATTGAATTGCAATATTTTTTAATGTGCTCTTTTAATATAACAAGTAATATAAAAGAAAATTTTATGTCACAATTCCTACTTATGTCAACGAAGAAAAATTTTATATTTTAGTTACTTTTTATTAAATAATTACAATTAATATAAATATGTATATACATATGACAGAATCAAAATATTAAGTGGCAAAATAGAAAGCGATTTTCCTTGCAATTTTTCATTTTCCTTTCTAAATATGGTGTTGGACCATTATTTTTTTTGTTACTATTTACTCATTAATAAAATTTAATTATTCCAATAAAATAGTATAGTAAAAAGTACCCCCATTCCCAGAAATCAGGTCAGCGCAGGCGGGACTCAAACCCATAACCTTCGGATTAGAAGTCCAACGCGCTACCCATTGCGCTACTTAGACACAGCGAGCGATGTTTCGTTTTGTATGTGGTGTTGGACTATTATTTTTGTTATTATTTATTCATTAATTAAATAGAATTAATGAGAATTAATATTTGAAAAACTTATTAACAACAAATATCATCCACTACAAGTTTAAAAAAATGTATTTGAACTTGAGTGGATGAATAAAAAGCATTTTATTAACGATTGAAAATTTGATATATATAGGGAGAGTGTGAAGAGAGTATTTGTAGGAATTGAAAATATATTCTTTACCAGACATTTATTTGAATGACATAAAAACAATGCAAAATTTTTCAGCTAGCTTTTTGTTCTTTTTATAAAAGAGCTATCTCTACCATTGTTAAAACGGAATCAATTCACATGACTTGAGGATCAAACTGACAAATGTCTGTAGTGTTCTTTGACTGAATGAAGGCATCAGTCAAAATAAAGTCGAAAACAAAAATCAATGAAGAAAACTTATCATCAAGGCTTGACGCCCCAGCAATTATAGCATCGGAAAGGTTCTCATTAATCTCCCCCTCTCCGGTTCCATTTCAACCAATAGCGACAGCTGCTTCTAGCACATATGTTGCGCAGTTTATATAGGCAATGTTACTCGGGGGTGTAGGGAGAGTTCTGAAAGAACGCCTTTGTCAAAATCAAAGCACACAGGGAGGGAAAAGACCCTTTCGCGAACACTGCATAGAAATCCAAGGATTGCTAATGACGTATGTGGAAGTATGAACTTGCAACTGACAGATGTTTGGGTTGTTACACGGACATTTTTTTAATACGTAGGCTTGTACCGCCTAAGTAAAATCAACGAAGAAAACATTAAAACGGTAATCTTTCTTTCTTCTTTTTTTATCCATAAATTAAGTGATATGGCTTCCGATGCCGTTTTTTACTATAAGGGCTATTTCTTCAGAGAAGAATGCTTTAATAATGAGACTCATTTATATGGTGCAGAATGTTAACCATTTCAGCGGCACTTGGGGAAAAAATGTAACATCTTTGCTAAGAATGTTTTTAATGGCATTTTTTTGTTGTTGTGTTACACGTAAAATAAAGCTATGTGAGGAACAAGTAAGAGTTACAATGAAACGAGTTGTCATAATAAAATAACGATACAGATAAAGTGCGTATTTCCTTAGCAAATTAAATGTGAATCTATAGAAAAATAATGCGTGCGTAACAATAATAAAACATGGAGAGATTTAATACATAAATAATAAACCTTGATTTATAATAATGTATTAACACACATATGAAAAATAATACATAACAGAAGTAAAATATTTTAATTTATGATATATTAGTGTATTTATTGTACACGAAACCTAACGTAAAGTTTTACTTATTAAAATTACTTATTAAAATCAGGAAAATGTAAACATTGTTTTACTTATCTCGAATATAGTCATTATGATATGTTTGACAGCATGCATTTAATATTATTGTAATATGTTGCGTAAATTTAAAGAAATGTAAGGTTTAATTAGTTATCAAAAAATAAAAAATGAGTTGCTTATTTTTCTTGAGAAAGCTCAATAGCCCCCAACAAATTCCTAGATCCCTAGATAAGCATATTCGATCAAAATATGCAGATAGGTTTTATTTTAATTTACATCGAACTGGGAAGTAACACGATGGCTAATAGCGAGGGTCATCGCAATTTTGAATCACGGTCAAATGACTAGGACGACACTTGAGCTGCCACCTCCTTCACCAAACAACCACATCACGCTAAGAGGAGGATTTTCTCGACAGATTTAATATGTAACAGCTACTCGAAAAGGAGGGTCGTCAGTGGCATTAGGTTTCGAACCGTCAACTCAACAACACGAGCCACGAGTTCGCGATCAAGACCATTAGGCTACCTTATCCAAAAAACATAGATAGAAGGATCATTTTAACAATAATACATTTCTTGCGACGAACTGCCTTTAAAGCTGCCCGCCTTTAAAGCTGCCCTCTTGTAATCATGACAGTACTTTAGGTTGGCGAAGGGTTAAATATTTCTTCCTTTTCAATCTTAAAAAATGGCCAATTAATATTACTTAAAATATTTATATACCTATGTGCTGAAAACTATAAATCATGTAGTTACTTCAAGAATACTATAACTCATTTGAGGATAAATACAAAAGGGAAATTATACAAATTTAATCTTAGACAATTTTGGAATCACAAATTTCCTAAATGCACACTGTATACTAGAAATTGTTGTAACCTGTAATAGGGTCACAAGAAACTTGCTTGGCGGGTCGTTTGATGTTGATGTTTGGGCAAGTAAAGTATCTGTTCAGAAGTTGCCCTCGACTTTAGCTGTGGTTTGAGATTACAGCTTACTTCTTCGATACCCTGTACTTTAACTCTAGTACAACGCTTACTCAAAACCAACAACATATATGGCGTAAGTAGAAATGAAGTAAAAGCAACTGTGATTTTTGACATCAATTTCTTTTTCATCTTTTAAGATTCGACATGGGAAAAAAAAAGTAACATTAAAAGCTATAGAACTGTATCTAAGATTCTAGCTATTGATCTGAATATAAAAGTTAGGTAATTTTTATAAAAGAAGTATGTTTTGGCACATATATATGTTCAACTGGTTTTGCCCCTACATTAATGCTGACGTTCATATTTTTAAATACATATATGTGCTTACTTTTTCAATATTTATGTTTAAAAAGTTGAATATCAGTACTAATTAGATACATTATCATTTTTTAACGTAAAGAAAGCTTGAAAAATACTTCTAGTAATCATAAAACTTGAAATGTATTGTATAAATTTACTGTAAAAAGTATTATGAGTTACTTATTTTGTTTACGAAACGTAATAGTAAATATGTGCTTTGTGTGCACGAGAGTATATTGACAAAAGAATCAAAATCATTGCTTAAAAGGGAGAAGGGTGAGTGAGTGAGTGAGTGAAGATTAACGTCGCACTGTTCAGCTGCACGAGGGCTTTTGGCGACGGACCACGTAATTTTGAACCATGGTCAAGTGACGTGGACGACACCTGAGCTGGCACCCCCTCTCCTAACTACCACACCACACCAACGGGAGGACGTTTCAGCTCTCGACAGATTTAGCGTGCATCGCTGCCCTACACGGCGGGTCTTTAGTGGTACTGGGCTCGAACTCGTGACAAAGCCAGCCACGATCCGATGCCTATACCACTCGGCTACCGCGGCCACTAAAAGGGAGAAGGAACACATCAACAAGAAACTCGTATAAATGGCACATCTAATTAATTCTCTAGAAGACAGAACATGTTTCTACATACGACCTAGCATAGGCTTTCAAACTGTGTTCCACAGAACCCTGGAGTTCTACGAAGCACACTCAGAGGTTGGAGGAGTCAAAATAAAAATTCGATAAAATTATAAATGCGTGTACAAAATACATTCAAGTTCTCTATGGAGTTTGTACGACCACAAGTATCTAAAGTCGTTTTTCCCAACACTTGCACCATGGGAAGAAATTTAAAAAAATAAATTCGGAGCCGGACACAGCCTCGCTTTTTAGTAATTTCCTGAAACTTTTATATAATATGGTAGCATTAAAAGAATATTAAAACGGGTTTTTTTCTTTATGTGTTCTACCTAGATTATGGATATTCTGTTGCTTATGACCCCCTGGGCTCTACACAAAATAGTTTCCTACTTGTGTGTGCAATGCTTTGCAAGACTAAGTGGAATGGAATGGAGTGCATTAGATTTAGACAAAAGTATTGAACAGACTATTTTTCTTTTCATAAAAATATCTAACACTTGTAAAATAATATTTCCCAGAGGAAAAAACCGAACATGAATGGATAAATCAGAAGGTTTGCCAATGAAAGAGAAGGAACAACTTATGAACATGCCACTAGATTCAACATTTGTCTAAATTTAAGCAAGAGTAGCTCGTAAATTTTAATTTCCAAAATTACTGAATACGTAGAAGCTTCTCCCACAATTGTAAACACTTTAATGCTATTCAGATTGATTGATTGATTGATTGAATATTAACGTCGCACTGTTCAGCTACACGAGGGCTTTTGGCGACGGACCACGTAATTTTGAACCATGGTCAAGTGACGTGGACGACACCTGAGCTGGGAACCCTCTCCTAACTACCACACCAACGGGAGGACGTTTCAGCTCTCGACAGATTTAACGTGCCTCGCTGCCCTACACGGCGGGTCTTTAGTGATACTGGGCTCTTAAGGCTGTTTTCGGTCAATGTTAAAGGATAGGGATGAAACGGCAAAGACATTTGTGGGCAGGAAAAAGCTCCAATAATAATAAAAATTTTTATGGATATAAAGAAAATAATTGTTTAAAGGATAGTGTTTTTTGAATTTTGATTTTTGGAAAATTACACAGTTTTCAGCATTTTTGCAAAATGAAATTTGACTTTTCTATGTTAAAGTATAGGAGGTGGAAACGCAAAAGACATTTTAATAGAAAAAAAAATTTTTTTAGAGTAGAATTAAATAGTATATAAGAAAGCAAGCTTCCCTCTTTGGACTAGTGTAGCCAGAATTAAGTTTTATGTTTTTCTTAATTAACTTTTTTAAATTTTAAGTTCATTCTGAATTATTTTTGGCGTAGTTAGGACTATCTCAAACAGATGGCACCACCATCGTTTGAAAAGCGAATTTATTCTTGGCTACGAATACTTATATTTGGCGATATCTTTCTGAAATATAGTCGCCAGCTGAAATTATGGTAACTTGCAAATTGTTACAAATAGTGGACAATGGAAAAGATTTATGATGTACAGAGATTTAACATCTCAAATCTGACGAACTTTCCGATTTAGGAAAGTTTTAAATATTTTCTGCATGTGTGCTTTAAAAAAAATCGTTTATAATTATACAGCTTAGTTTTTTTTTTGTCTGTTATTGAAGGAATGTCTGTAAGAATATTTAAATTCTGCGAAATGACTTCACGAAGAATGAAAGTATACTTACTTTATACTTCATCGAAAGTTGTGAATTAACTCTAAAGAACACAAATTACTACTCCTTGCTCACAAATTAAAATTTTAATCTAATTATTGTAATGCAATTATTATTATTATATTATTATTTTCTTTTTAACTAACAAAATTTTTTTTCCCATCGATTTTATATTTGACGTAAAACTTTACCATAAACCATTGGAACAATTATTAACACAAAATATTGTTTTCTAATTTAATTAACAGAAATTTATTTCTTCAATTAATTATGTTCAGATTCTAAGCCGCACCCCAAATTCTCAGCACATTTTTGTGAAAAAAAATAGTGTAAAATATATTATCGATATATGATATATTTACGGAATGAAAAGTGGCTGCGATACCCTAGTGGTCAAGGTAACGTACTCGTGGCTGGCGTGTCATGAGTTCGAGCCTAGTACCGCTGAAGTTCTGTCGTGTAGGGGAGCGATGAACGTTAAATCTGAGAGCTAAAACGTCCTCTCATTGGTGTGGTAGTTAGGAGATGGGAGGTGCAAGCTCAGGTGTCGTCCTCGTCACTTGACTATGGTTCAAAGTTACGAGGTCCGTCACCAAAAGCCCTCGTGTAGCTGATCAATATGACATTTATATTCAATCACTAACTAAACGAAATAAAAAAAAAATAATAAAGGTGAATTAATAAAAAGTGAATAATTAATTTACTTTACCAGCATTAAAAACTTTTTCAGTCTTCGAATCTAAGCTGCACCAGAATTTTGTAGCCTAAGTATCGGGAAAAAAAGTGCGGCTTAGATTCGAATAAATTCGAAGAAAAATTCAGTGTAATGGATGTTCGCTACATGTCTAAAGACATGTGCCAATACAGATAGATATACGATAATTTAATGGAAAACCATCTTTCAAAATTAAAAGTACAAAATATCTATGATTTAGAGAGCGAAACTAGGGGCAAGCATCTTCTGAACGATGGAGATATGAGAGATCGTTGAGACTCTCATCTTTTTCAAAGAAATTGCTTGCAGGAAAAATCTACTCCGTGTTCGAAGCTTGTGATGCGCATTGTGTATGGTAGAGACTTATGCAATGCAGCAATGAAATATGGATTGGCAAACGAGGAGATCGCTCGGAAGCAGTATGAGAGGGAATATTCAACTGAAGTAAAAATATGTGGCTTATTTGTGGACAAAGATAAACCCTTTTTGTGTGCTTCACCCGATGGATTGGTTGGTGATGATGGACTCATAGAAATTAAATGCCCTTATTCTGCGAGATTTGAATCAAATCCGCTGGAATTTTTAATTACAAAAAAAAAAAAAAAAATAGTCTAGGTTTCAAATTTTCCAATGAAAGGGGAATCTATTTACCATTAAATCATAAATTTTACTTTCAAATACAAGGTCAGTTATTTATTACACAACGGAAATGGTGTGATCTGTATTTATGGTGCAAAAAGGATTCGTTAACTCTGCGTATAGAGGCAAACGAAGAGTTTTGGAAAGGAATTATTCCAAAACCATAGAAAAGTTTTATTTTAAATGTGTTCTTCCTGAAATTCTTGATGGGGAAGAGCACCACGAAATATGCCTTTGAGGGAGCCGTTATATGTAGAGGAATCTAGTAGAAGCAAAAAACAGAAAATGATTGATATAGGTTAGGAAATGAAACCTATATATTATCGAATGATTATTTGATTAACGTCAAGCTTTGAAGCTTCACTGGGACTATCGCCGACCTCGTCATTTCGATCAAGTGACGAGGACGAAATCAGAGCTGGAACCGCAATCTCCCAAAATTTCCACCATTAGCAACATATAGTATCATCTACTTCAAACATCTGCTTTGAGGTTCAGCCTTCTACATAGCGGACGGCCGCGGTAGCCGAGTGGTATAGGTATCGGACCGTGGCTTGCCTTGCCACGAGTTCGAGCCCAATACCATTAAAGACCCGCCGTGTAGGGCAGCGATGTACGTTAAATCTGTCGAGAGCTGAAACGTCCTCCCGTTGGTGTGGTGTGGGAGTTAGGAGAGGGGTGCCAGCTCAGGTGTCGTCCACGTCACTTGACCATGGTTCAAAATTACGTGGTCCGTCGCTAAAAGCCCTCGTGTAGCTGAACAGTGCGACGTTAATATTCAATCAATCAATCAATTCTACATAGCGGATCTTCAGCAGGGACACCAGAATTCAAACCGACGATGCAACACCACGTCGATCACGAGTTCGTAACCATGAACTCTTGCCTACTGTGACCTCCTATATCTTCTCGAACAGGATACCGTAAAAACTGTCCGTGATATATATTTTTATAATTAAGTATATTACTTAGCCATTTATTTGGATTCCTACATAGAATGAAACTATTATTTTGTTACCAAATATGCCCAAAAATTAAACAATAATGCAATTTTCTTTGATTTAAATATAATGTTAACTTCCAAATTGAAAAATTGTTATTGACATATATTCATTAAATAAACATAAATTTCTTGGAAAAAATAAAAGCAATGTTTATATATTATATGCTTGATTAATTGTGCTTGATAATTAATTGCCAGCCTATTTTCTCTCCCTTATAATGATATTTTAATCGTTCTCTAAAGTTACAAAAGTAATTTTAATTTCAAAATATCTCTCTTTCTTTTTTTTTCCTTTTTTTTTTTTTTTTTTTTTTTGCTGAACATGAAATAATTTTGTAATGCTTATTTTCATTTACGTACCATTTCTTATAAAAATATTTTTGAATTTAAAAATTATTTTACAAACATACGTAAAATAATGGTCAAAACCATAATTAACCAGTTTTTTAATGAAATAGCTGCATACTATCTTAGAAAAATATCAAAATTGATAACCTTTAACCTTTTAACATTTATATATATATAAAACTACTTTTTTAAAGAAAACTCTATTCAAAATTGTTTCCCTTAAACCTTTAATATTGTAATACAGGTGTAAGTGTATACCTAATTGGAAATTTCTGAAACAATTTTTTTGTACATAAGAACTTTATTTTGTAATACTTTTAGAAACATTTATTATTCCATTATAAAAGAATATTAAATCGTTTTTCTTTATATGTAGTGCCTACTAGATTGTGAATATTCCATTGTTTACTGTACCGGGACCAACAAAACAAATTTATTCACGTTAAT
Organism: Trichonephila clavipes; assembly: GCA_019973935.1. Lineage (NCBI taxonomy): Eukaryota > Metazoa > Arthropoda > Arachnida > Araneae > Nephilidae > Trichonephila > Trichonephila clavipes. The sequence continues at coordinate 1,314,994 of BMAU01018399.1, forward strand.
ACATTGTTTTTGCACAACTAAATCGTTTTGTAATGGAAAATGAACTTTTTTTTTATTTGTGGATAAAAACACCTATAATCAAGGAGAGCGAACAACTTATTGACATTTTAAGACATTTGACGGTAAAATCTATATTAAAACAAGAACAGCTCCTAAAATTTAGATTGCAAAATACATAGGATTTTTTCCATAGTTAGAAACGAATAAAGCATTCATAACAAATTATCAGAATCCATGAGTCGAAAAAGTAAGAAAGCCATTTTAGATCTCTCTCATGGTCAAGAGTCAACACTATTTTACTCCCAAAAAAAAAAAAAAGAACAAGTATTTCGTTTCACAGTCGTAAAGACTGTGGCCCTCTTCCCCCTGCAGAGAAAGGGGAGGATTCTATTGAAGGAAGTGCGCTACACACACACACACACACACACACACACAGAGAATTTTTTTCTCTCTCTCTCTCTCTCTCTTGCCTTTTTCAAAATCAACCAAAAGCGGAGAGCAGAGTGCACGCGATCTTCTCTTTTCAAACAATTAAATCTCACCAGCAATGACATCCAATAATTCACAAAATAGCTGTAAATTTATGTTTCGAGATATCTTTCCGATTTTTTCGCAATTGTCCATAATTCTGGAGATCTTCGTATAATAAGGACCATTATAAATTTATCATCTTCCATCCTCTCAAAAATTGACACATTTGTTGAGTAATTCAGAGTACCACTGAGAATTGTACCTCTCGTGAAATAGGTTGCCCCAACCCCTGTTCTATTGTATAAAAGTAAAATTGTATCATACTGTTTGTTCTTTAAAACGTGAAATTTAATTTTTCATTGCTTTAAATCCACCTATTCTTCCTTTAAAAATCATTTGTTCAGGAAAAATTAAACAGTTTCGTTCTGTACATCATTTATCTAGAGAATTGATCGATAAACTGTGTTCCACGAGTCCCAAAAAAAAAAAATGGGAAAGAAAAATTACAAATATGTATGCAAAATAGATTTATGTTCTCATGAAATTCGTTTAGCCACAATTATCTAAAGATCATAGACTAAAATTAAAAATTTTATTTATACATAATTTGAAAATTTTTTTAAACTTTTATTGTAATATAATAAATGAATTTTAAAACTTTATTTTATGCAGTAGATTGTGAATATACTATTGTTTGCTATCCCGAGTTCCACGAAGTAATTTTATACTAGTTAGTACAATGTTTTGAAACCTTTTACATTTGTGGGGGAAAAAACACCTATAATGAAGAAGATAAAAAAAATTTATCGACATATGAACAGATTCGATGCTAAAATTTAAATTTAAGCTAGAAGACCTACATTTTAGGTTACGAATTCATGCCATATACGCAGAATTCCTCACACAGCTATGAACATTTTCATGCCATTCACAAAAATGTATTTAGAAAGTGAAAATATTTTTAACGCGATTGGCAACAAAAACAAAATACAAAAACGAATTGAACACGGAATATGAAATGCTACTGCAGATAATTTCAAAAAAGCTTATACGTCGATAGTTTGTGTAAAAAATTGTGAACACATCTCAGTTACTAAGTATAATGCATGCGTAGGTGACATTTGGATCACAAATTTATATTATCAATGAGTAAATAACATTAAAATTACATCATAAAAGTTTTTAATAAAAAATAAAATATTTTTTAAAATTGTCTTTACATATAATATCAAAAATATGTTTATCTATATACTTTAAATATTATTTTAAGATATATTCCCCTTCAGCGAGGAAGGGGTTTCCTCGAAAACATGTTACAGTTCTAAGGGGTCCTAGAGTTGAAAAAGTTTGATGATGGACCAATGTCCAGACATGAGAAGTCTTTCATGGTCAAGATTCACTCTGCTGCTTTAACCCCCTCGCCCGAAAAAAAAAAAAAAAAAGACCTAACATTTATTTTACCAGTTTGACGACCGTCACCCTCCCTTAGCCCCCCGCGTGTTCCCTTTCGCTGAAGGGGAGAATTTCATTGAAAAGGTTACCCGAGAGAGAAATTTATTGCCCATCTTGGGAATCTTAAGACAAATATTTGTGCCAAAAATTTCGCAATAGCCAACGCCATCTAGATGTCATGTAAGGTGTTAAACTAATGGCCCGCCATCACCTTAATGCTATTCAGATCGATGTGTTTAAGTTAAAAATATTTCTCAATGTATGTGGCAATAAAAAAAAAAATAGAGAAACAAATTAACGATATGCGAGTGCAGATAACTTCAACAGACCTTTAATATAGTTTGTGTAAAAAATGCAAACATATCCCAGTTTTTAAATATAATGCAATGATAGATGATACCTGAAGCACGAATCAATGAAATAATAACATTAATATTATGTTAAACATTTTGAAGTATATATAGTATTTTTATAATTGTTTTTACTTAAAGTGCCTGTAGCATGTTAATCTAATTTAAATATGCTTTTTAGAGCATGTTAATTTAATTTAAATATTCTTGTTCTAAGGATATTTAGATAAAGGTTCGTTTTAGGGAGTTCCCCAGAAGCAACTTATAGTCTTAAGGGTTCCTTGAGTCGACAAAGTTCGAAGACTACTGCAATGTAGAAACAATGTACAGTGGAGCACACAAGGGATGGTGTCCACGGGTCCGTACACTCTCCCCCATAGCCCTTGAATTTTGTTCGATTGATGATAATCTTATGTATGTAGTAGATAAAATTTATAATTAACAATTTATTTTATTAATTAATGCTAATTATTAATTTAATAATTTATTTTTTACTGTTTTTTTGTTCCCAAAATCGTCAAAATCAAAAGAATACCTTTGGCATTGTATTGAGGTATAATACGAAAATGGTGGACTTTCGATCCTGGATTCCCCTGAAAGAATTTTTGTGCGCCGCTGACAATATATATATAGTAAGGATTAAAATTCCTTAGATTAATAATAGTTTATTTTTATAAAGTTATCATTTTTCCTACATCCATTTCCTAGATTTCCTAAATTTACCTCCACATTATAATATTAGATAAAATTACTTATTAGTCTTTAATTCATATATAACTCTATTGCAGGGATGGCAAGCGACACAACATTTTGGGCACGCCACCGATCAAAACGGTTTGCATTTTAATTCAAAATAACAAAGTTCAATATGAAGTATTACGAGAAACGTAAGTGATCGGTCGCAGTTTTCAGCCAGATTTTCTCAGTTCAAAGAATTATCGGAAAAGCTCAAGTTTTTTTTATGTACCTTGATGTGACTTCATTTAATAAACTGAATTTGTCCTAATTTGACTGGTTGTAAATTGAAAAACTTGAAATGCAACTGATTGATTTCCAGTCTAGAGTTCAATATCGATTCAAAAATTTATTAAAAAAAGGAGAAAGTTAGAATTGATTAAAAGAGAAAGATTAAAAAGCAATATAAGTAAAAAGGCTATTCATGAAATTTTGGAAACATGGAATTCTATTCCAGAAACATTTAACTGTTTGAAAAAATTGGCTCAAGCTATTTTAATTATATTTTCATCTACCTATGCCTGCGAGTCATTATTTTCAGAGAGAGATGAATAAAAATTCACTTAGAAACAGTTTGGAAGATGACTTCAATTCAGCTTGCATTTTGGTAAAAATAACATCCTACAATCCTAATACAAGTTATTTGTCAACTAATCTACCACAACAGAATTCACACTTGTGTTACTTTAATTTGAATTACACGTATAAATAAAACATTTACTACTATACTGTACAAAATGTACTTTTTTGTTGTAATTAAAGAGTTTTGAGTTGTTAGTATTTAGTTTGATTATTTTCTGTGAATAATCACAATTCAAAATTATTTGACGGCGCATCTATACCTCCTTAAACATTTCTTAAAGAAAGAATGGCACGTTCATTCAAAAAGGTTCGCCCCTCCTGCTCTAGTGTGTGTCACTAAAATTATGGTAGTTTGTAAAAACCGTCTTTTAAAATTTTTTATTTCTGTTGTTTTCTTACTTTTATTAAGTGCTACAGTTCAGCTATTCCCATGCTTTGAATTTGCATTAGGGTCCAGAATCTGGCAAAAACTTATTTATTGTACTCAGATTTAGCGTGGGCTCTGCATTTTTGAATACAATTTTTAGGTAAGTTACCTTCATCTTGTAATGGATTTGGATACTTTATCCATTATTTTCAATAGGTTTTTGCTCATTGTTAACATAAAGGGGGAAGGTTGGCTGGCCACAAAACATGTTCAACCTCTCTTTTATATTAATTATTTTATATATAAGCTGTCCTAAGTCAGCAATGTTTATAATACTGTAGCATCTATTATATATATACATATTCTTAACCCTATTATAATTTTAATTTCTCATATATCCTTCTATGCTTGGTTTCTTACAATCTCAATTTTTTTCGGTTTTGTTTGATTAATGTTCATCTCTCATTAGTGGAGAATTTACACTATATATATATATATATATATATATATATATATATATATATATATATATATATATATATATATGTAATCAAATATAAAAGAATTTTTTCAATATATAATCATATACATATACATACACATATATATAAATTTATGCACACATATACATATACATATATAAACAAAAATATAAAAATAATCATATAGTTATATACCTAAGATAACTAAAAGTAGGAAGGAGGCACATAGTATAAAGACAAATTCCTGGCCTTAGGAACCAGGATTGCAGGTTTAAACAAGTTTTGCGGCGCCAACCTTCACCTGTAATTTGTCATACTATGAACCAAGAGGAAAGGAAAGAGTTATATATGTGTAGAATTTAAATATTAAATCATTAAACTAAAGAACATATGAACATAAACATAACCTACTAAAACGTATTTATAACGATGGCCAAGAGTGCAGTATCGTGTTCCCGCCAAATAGGGAGGGCAGAACCGCATAAAGTTAATTGCGATACGATATAAGAAACGATTAATTGCGATACGATATACGATAATAAGAAATATATATATATATATATATATATATATATATATATATATATATACTTTAAAAAACATAAAAATAAAAATAAAAATCATAAAATTAGCGTAAAATATAAAGAAACTCAGAAAAATATATATATTAAAAAATTTTTTAAAAAAAGCATGTGGCGCCATCTATATAATAATTGTAGGATAATATATATATATATATATATATATATATATATATATATATATATATATATATATATATATACATACAAAATGGATCAAAAATATGAATTAATGCGGAGATGAAGGAATTCCCCAAGTATCAAAATTTGATTTTTGTAGGTGTTTGACATGGTCGCAAATTTTAGGTCATTAATAATAATAAATCAGTGTACATGTACTTATTACTATATCAAGGGGTTTGATCTCAAAATAGGTAAATCAGCGCGTATAACGTCTTTCTCCTGAACGAATCGACTTTTTGGATTAAGCACCATCTGCAAGTCATTTTTGAATTACCGTACTCGCAGAAACATACAAATCAATCTTGGTGGTGCAAATCTACGTTTCTATCTTTAGGGTGTAGTCCACTTTCGCGTGGGTTGGTTGTCAACTAAGTCATTAAAGTTCCCTAATCGATCCACCCGTGAGTTAATGTCCCTTAATGAACTTCTAGGTGTTAACCAATCTGCCAAAAATCACACCTTTTGGTGCTGTAAAAGGAGGTGCGGAAAGCACATTGCGACGTATTGTGTCATTCGAAAAACCACAAATGTGGAAATATTGAAAGTTACGGAAGAGAAAAAACACCATTGAAGAACACCCATCATAAAGATAGAACTAATATAAGAGGATGAACCTCTAAAAACATAACGGTGGAATAGTGCTTTTTAATGGTTTCTTTCCTTAACGATATATTTTTGCTATGGAAATGGTCTGGGTGGCGAAGTGTTGCAATGAACTTGAGTTCAGAGAATTGTTACAAAGAAATAAATGGATTTAGTTCCAGAAAATTAAGAAAAGACAAAGGTATTTTCCAAGGTGATCAACGGACAATTTTGTTTATGCGTGAATTTTATTTCAAACTTGCGTTAAACATGTATATTATTTTTGTTCCTCGTTTGGAATTTTAATTAATAGTGTGTGTTAAAATAATGAACAAAAAGTTCGCAAACACAAATCCTACAAAAATCATAAGATCACTTGAAGCTGATGTATTTAGCAAATAATTTACAGTACGAAATTAAAACTAAAATGATCACTTTAAGCGAATATTGAAAATTGTTTTTCTTTTAAGGTATCCGACAACGTTTTTTTTCGGAACCGTGATTTTAAGAAGGCACATAAATGGTTAATTTTCATGATATTTAGTGTCACTTAGATTAGAATACATGCATAAAATTATTTTAAGGACATTTTGGCAAAAAAAATTATTTAAATACAATATTTTGGCAGAAAATTAACTTAGAATAACCTTTTTTCAAAATGTTCTCCTTTTATAAAAATTGCTTCTATTATAATAATATTTTGCCTGTATATAGCTCAGACCTCTGTACAGAGGCTCAACTAGAATTTTTGAAATACATAAATTAGAAGTGGGTTTATCCATGTTTTACGACAACAGAGGGGAGAAATTTTAAGAAAAAAACGCTGATAGTTATTTCAAAGTGTTGTAACTCTGAAAATAATGTGAATTTTTCAAAAATCATAGTTGAGCCTCTGTACAGAGGTCTGAGCTATATACAGGCAAAATATTATTATAATAGAAGCATTTTTCACAAAAGGAGAATATTTTGAAAATTGGTCATTCTATGTTCATTTTTTGTCAAAATATTGTACTTAAATAACTTTTTATTGTAATACTATTCTTAACATAATTTTATATACATTTTCTAATCTAAGTGACACTAAATATCATAAATATTATCCATTTATACGCTTTTGCAAAATCACGGTTCCGAACGTAGTCGGATACCTTAAAATCTAATTCTTTCTTTACACATCCCATAGTTTCCTACCCAAGGTGTAGAGGTCGTCGATGTCCGTTATATATGTCGAGACTCAAACCTTCCCTTTCTGGTGTGTTGTAAAAGCTAGTTAGGAGAGGAAGTGTCAAATCAAGTTTCGTCCTCGTCACTTGACCATGGTTCAAAATTACTAGGTCCGTCATCACTAGTCCTCGTGCAGTTTTATAGTGTGACGTTAATATATATATATATATATATATATATATATATATATATATATATATATATATATATATATATGATATCCCATAGTTCCCCTCTAATTTTCTCTATAAAATGAAATTTATGCCACAAAGAACTTTAGACTTTATTTGTTGAAATGAAAAACTAGCACATTTTTAGAAAATGTTCTTGATGTTATATCTCAAAAATACATCCTCTACCTTTTTGAATCGAAAATTTTCTTAAATTGAAGAGGGAGCTCTCATAAAAGTGATTACAAAGGTAAACTTTCACTCTTAGTAGTAGGGGAGGTAAGAGGTCGATGCAAACTTCTCCATTAAAACTTTAAAAAAATTAAATGTTTAAATGAGGCATGTAATTAATAGTTTTTAGGCTTCAAATTTTAATTTTATTAAGCAGAACGCACCAATAAAAGAAATAAAGGAGAAATATTTACTGAAAGAAATCAATACTTTAGAACAAAAGCATTCAATAAAAATATATTTAATATGTATATTATAAAAGTAAAAATTCATTTATATAAAAAATTTTTTAAAAAAAATACATCGAGAAGTATATTCTTAGGCCTGAAGAGGAAAATTTAGATACTCTTAGGGAGGTGTAGAGTTGGGATTTTACGAAAAAACCGGAGCTTGGTTTATATTAAATGTGTTCCGAAGTACGTGCGCGCGCGCGCGCGCGGATTTAGGAGAAAAAAAGTATTAGGGGAAAAAACAGCTTTACAAAGCAATCAAATAATAATAAAAAAATATATTACTATTTTATAAATGCTAGAATTTTTATTTCCTTTGCAACTGCCAAACATATTTTTTCTGAGGGTTTTCTGAGTATAGAAAAGATTCCAAAACTTCACAGAATATTTTAATGTTCTGTTTCATGAATAATCTTCTTTTTTTTTGGAAGAAATACTTTTTTTCGTCTTGAAATCAAAATTTCTTCGAAATAAAATAATGATAAAACGCAATTCTGAAAATGGAATAATTAAAAAGTATATACTGAAGACTCTTCTCAGAAGTTATAATTTGAAGTTTGAATTTGATGCTTTTTTGAACAGCTGTAACATAAATAGCAAAAAAATTGTCGGACGCATTTTAAAGTAACTACGTAATTTTTCATCCCTTTTGTGAGTATTACATTCATAAATGTTTGGGGTCGAGATAGCTGAGTGGTCTTTGACACGTCGAATCATAGTGTCTTAGAGAGATTGACACACGTTAAATATTTCGAGGCTCTAAGTCAGTAATTCCCAAAGTGTTCTATATCGACCCCCAGGGTCTTTGACGACCTGCAAGGGGTCCAAGCAGTGTTGGATTAAACGACATGGAGACCCCTAGGCAGTCGAATTCTAGGGGCTCTGTAGCTTGTTTTTGAAGCATTAACAGAAAACAGAACACGCTCTTGTAGGCCCCTCAGAAACGCGGGCCCCTAGGCAATTGCCTACTCTGCCTAATCAGTAGTAGTCTGGCATTAAGTCCACGTCAGCTAAAAAGTATTTTGGGAGTCCATGAGGAGTAAAAGGGGGTCTACGATAGTGGCTTTCTTTAAACGAGATTGTGACTTTAAATTTAAAGAAAATTTAATCAAAGGGAAACCAGATTTATCTACGTAACAGATTTATTTACTAAATTTAATGAGGTTAACTTACAGCCAAAAGGTGGCAGCATAAATTTTAGTGAAGAAAAGACCATCGTTTCTGCGTTTATGACATTTATTTTTATTATAATATTGGGCGTCATGAATTCTCACAGTTTCTCAATTCGTCACAGACAATCTGCGAAGAAAATGACGTGTTAATCTGTGTTCATCATTTAAATGCCCTTTCTTCATATTTTGAAACTACGTTCGAGATTGCTTTGAATATGGCAACATTGAAAAAAATGTTAAATTACAAGAGAAACTGATCGGAATAGGCATTTACGAAGATCTTAAGCTAAAGTTTAAAAACGGACGTCATCAATTTTGGCTTTAAAAAAATATACCTGCTATTTATCCCAAATTATGAAATGTCTTGAGAAAGTTTTTAATTACTTTTCCTAGTGAGAAGGAATTTTAGCATGGTTGCCAATCTACAGAAAAATGAAAAAGAAAGACTAGACACTACTAACCGAAGAGATTTACGATTAAAGATTGAAGCCAAATGTTGAACATTTCTTATTGATGATTCATCCCTCCCATTCAAAGCACTTGTTTTTTGCTCAGTTACTTCTTTATGTATTACTTTAATTAATTAGCATGTGTTTCCTAAGTTTTAGACACTAGACTTCACTAAAGTTAGAAATTTAAATTTTTTTAAGTAAGTAGATCTATACCAACTGTCTAAAAGACATTTTAGTTGGTAAATTTGCAAAACTTTAATATTAGACACACACACACGCACAAAGTAGGGATCCACTCAAAACCTAAAAAACATGACTAGGGATTTATGAGACAAAAAAAGTTTTGGAACCTCTGCTCGAAATCCTCACATTCTTACGGTGTGGAAATTTGGTGAAGGGGAGGGCAACTGAAGTGTCGTCCTCGTTACTCCACTGATTTTTAAGTGCTTGAAATCCCTTTCCCAAAACCCTCAATCAGCTTGAAAGTCGTTTGTACACAATTGCTCGAGAACGTTTGTTTTACGGCAAAATCTTAAACTTAGATTAAAAAAAAAAAGTATGAAATTAATTTTAATGAATGCATTTAACACTCGACATTTAATTTATCAAACACTAAATAAATCCGTCTTTAACAATCTCGAACATAGACACTAAGAATTTAAAAAAACTATTACTTAAATAAGCAAAAGTTTAAAAGTATGTGGTACTTTATGTAGTTGTTATAGAAGAGTACATACTTGAACAAGAATGAGAAAAAAAAAAACATTGGAAGTCTCTTAAAGAGATAAAAAAAAAAAATAACTTGAATCTAAGAACTGAAAACAAAGTCTTAACTAGGATGCCCTTTTAATGGTCATGTTCTTCGAGTATTAGTTCGAAGAAGGCCCAAAATAAAAGATTTAAGGGAGATAGATACAACACCTATATATATACATGATTCTTTTTTTTAGCTCAGATCATCTAATTTCTGTCTTGAATTACACTACGCAGCTTAAGAATTTCGTTCTGAAATGATGGCTGATAATTAGTTTTAGTTTTTTAATCCGTGTGTTTGTAGGCAAAGCTAAAACGCGTATTCTTAATATTACATTTTTGTGATTTTATATTTCTTTGGACGTGTTTTAAAATGTTTACTTCAGTTCTATTGGTTTCTATGCTTTGCTTTGAAAATAGATCGATATAGTTTCACGAACAAAATGCTGCTTCTCTTCTTTTTATAATAAATAAGATAAATGTATCTTTTTCAGACAGAAGTTAAAACTAAATACGTAAATGTAGTAGACGCGAAGAAATACGCTTTCGGTATGTTACTGATACAAAAATTAATTAACTCTTTATAAAGCTGTGGTAAGTATGCTTACCACCAGCTACATAAATTTTTAAATGGCGATGGGAAGCCTAACCTACCTAAGGTGATTCCTGCTAGTATTTTGGCTAGTACGACAACTGGTTTCTGGATTTTCAAGTCCTAAACGCAAATGATGACATTAATTTTCCTGAGCAGCAAGAAAACTGCTCTAGATAACGTACGTTTGACTTAAGTTCGTTACCAACATGCCAACTTTACAAAAAAAACCCATATAGACTTTGTCATTTGTGATCAGCTAAAGTACATGAGAACAATATATGTACATTTTATCGTGCTTGACATGTCCAATTATGTGCTGATCCCTGTTTTCCGAAGTTTCATGGAAAATAATGCGCACAAATTCTTAAAATTTTGAACACAAAATATATACCTATATGTAATGCCTTTTGTAGTGTTTAGTATTTGAAAATTATATTTTATCAATATCATGTGATGCGATATAATGAGAAATGCAAAAGGATGTCTTACCTTTGAATAGCTCCCATTGGTCGTTAGGTTCCCACAAAAAAGGAAGGCCTTAAAAATCAAATTAATTTTAGGTAAAAAGCTAAATTAATTCCTTTTTATAAATCAATTTCAATCCCCAAAATATTTTAACATAAAATTACAAGAAAAAAAGGTTTTTAAGGGTTTAAGAAAAGTAAGTAATAGATAAAAAATCGAACGAAATTTTTTTAAAGGAAACGAATTATTATTATTATTATTATTTATAAAAAGGATTAAACAACTTATCCTTATTTGCCTGTCTCTATTACAGCACAAAACTCTGCTTTTCTGTACTGTTAAAAAATCCCATTTCCTTCTTTTTTCCTCAATCAGCAGCGGATTCTATCTGTTCTAACTACATTTTGCAGAAATCTCTAGGCAAATAAATACTGAGTTTGTGTAAGAACTACTACTAATATTACAATTATATTGCGCAAAATAAAAAATTTTATAAATATTTTTGTCATGCACGATTTCTTAAAAAAAAAAAGGCATTTAAAATTTTATATAAATCATTCCAAGCACTTAACATTTTATTTTATCTATTTAATTTGCAAATGAAAGCCACATAGCTAAAATCTGGATAAACTATGTTTTTGAAATACAAATTTGAAAGAGTAAGTTAAAGTTGAGCGAAATATAATTAGTAACCATTAATCTAATTAATGTACCCTCGTCAGTTATGTTAATGATGTGTGGTGCTAATTATTCTGTAAGCTGTAAATAGTGTTATTCTTGCTGTTTTTACAGCTATTCTCTCTTTTCAATCAATAGCACTATGCATTAATTCAGGAATACAAAACTTTGAATATATATATATATATCTATATATATATATATCACCGTTAAAAGATAAGACTATTTTTTTTTCATTTTATCAGTAAAACCAATAATAAAGTTTCGTTCAGATTTAATATAGGATTGATAATCGTTATATATGATGAACGATGCAAAAACCTTATTCATTAGGCTTAATTTTAAACATCATATGCGTTAGACATAAAAGGCCAAACGCTCATTTATTATTTCAAACTATCATCTTTTATATGCTTTTTATTTAATACGATTGCGCTTTATCTAATATCCAATGCTTTTCAACATGCTCTTTATTTCACTCTAAGCCATTATAATAAACGTTTTAAGCCAATTCCAATAAATAATATTTGAAAGTTTTGGTTTTTCAATCGAAGATTTATAATTTTGCTTCTGAAAAGTTACCAAGAAGTTATTTAAAGTAATACATTGTTGGCTTAAAAATAGTTTTTGTTACATATATATAATTTATTCTATTTATAGTTTTGATTTTGAAAAAATTTTCCCTTTTATTACTATTAATGATATGATTAAGATACTCTCATAACTTTTTTTATAAAAATAAATTTAATAATGTATTGAATTAAGAAAAAAATATCTTACTTATTAGGTTTATTCTGAAAGAAATTACATTTACAACAATGGAACTTATTATGAACAAGCTAAAGATGGTCCCACAAATAATTGTCTAGCTAGTAACTGTGTACTTTTCTACCAGCATAATTGCAGTGAAATACATTTAACTCGAAAACGCTTAAGGCAAAATATTAGTTTACACGAAATAATATACTACAAACTGCTATATATTTTCACGCATTTTTTCTCTTTACACGAAGAGAAAATCGCTTAACACGAAAAGATTTTCCTTCTCGGAATGAACAAAATACGGAAAACACCAGCCGTGTAGGAGAGATTTAAGAGGGGTGTGAATTAAAAGAGAGGTGTTTTCACATGTTTCGTAGAAAGGAGGGTAACTTCGCTTTGAAATACCCACGGAATAGCCTGTGATACGCGCCAATTTTGTTTATCTAAGCTATTTTCACCCCCACACTCCCTAAATGAAATGAATGATACAGCTCCTGTTCCCACATCATTCAAAATGAGGAACATCAAAAAAGTATGCGCAGTTATTTAAACTCACATTACAATGGTGAAACTAATAACAAAATGGACGACATCGAACAATATTTTTATTAAATACACACACATGCATAAATACATATCTATGTAAATAGAATGTACTCTAGTAAACTTAATTTTGTCGAATATACGTTTTTTTTTTCTTTTAACACTAAAAAATATTTCAGAACCCTCAGTTTCGTGTTAAACAATTTTCACTGTATATGGGTAATATGTCGGAGTATGCCATATCCAACCAAACACGTACAAAAACACAAAAGAGGGCCGGAGTCTCATCATGTGAACCATCTCATTTACCGTATTTTTCTTGTAAACAATGAATCGTACAGGCACAGTTCTTTAGGCATATTTTGTGTACTCTCAAAGAGGAATCTGACTGTGCAGAGTTTGGGTGCTATTTTACGATTATATACATATACTATATACACTGCTGGCCACACAAAATGTAACACCCTGAAGGAAGCATGCAAACCATCTGAAATTTACATCACGCGTTGGTGGCGATGAAATATGCAAATCATTAGCATTACAGCGCAGACGAGTGACCAGAAAATCACCCTGAAGCGCTATATAATGGGAGAACAGATTGGCGATTTGAATTACGGTAATTGTTTTTTCATGACCAAGTTTCTAAATTTGATCGAGGAAGAATGGCAGACTATAGGGATTGCGAATAATCCTTCAGAGAAATCGGTCAACGTGTTTTACGGAACCAAGCAACTGTGATGTGAATCTGTCATCCCTGGATGCAGGAGAAAATGACAGACCGACGGGGCCGATCGTACCCACCCCATTGCAACACTGCCCGTGATGACAGAAGTATTGTGCGCATGGTAGTGATGGATCGGGCAGCAACATCATGAACCATAGCACAAACACATTCAGTCTGTTCCGCATCATTGGGTGTCCGCTCGTATCATTCATTGCCATTTTCAGCAGAGTGGACTGTCCACAAGGCGTCCATTGCTTCGTTTACCCTTGATTGGAAACCACAGGCGTTTTCACCCCCAAATGGTACGATGAACAGCAGACATAGGCAACGGAATGGAACGACAAAGTATTTACTGACAAATCCCGCTTCTGCCTGCAACATCACGATGGTCGGTTTCGAGTTTGGAGACACTACGGAAAAAGGCTGCCGAACTGTTGCGTTATGTATCGCCACACTGGTCCTGTTCCCGGTATCATAGTTTGGGGGTGGTATTGGATTTCACTGCCGCACCCCTCTAGTACGCATTGCCAGTACACTGAACAGCCAGCGCTATATCTCTGAGGTGTTGGAGTCCGTGGTCATCCATACATTCAATGCTTGCCATCAGCCTTATTCCAACAGGATAATGCGCGACCACACGTGGCACACAATGTTCAAAAGTTATTTACCCATCAGATCGAATTGCTTTCTTGGAGTGCTTGTTCTCCCAATCGAAAACGTGTGGTCCATGCTTGTACAACAACTGGCCCGGGATACACCACCCGCTGCTACACCAGATCAACTTTGGTAATATGTGGAAGCCACATAGACTGCTGTACCCCAAGGAGGCATCCAAAGCCTCATTGATTCTATACCGAGGCGTGTGGCAGCGGTTTTAGCCAACAATGACAACAACACTAACTACTAGGCTGTTATTTTAATCGTTTAATCATTGTACAACATGTTATCTGCGAAATAAATTTCTCTGTAATATCTCTGGTCCTTCTTGGTGTTGCATTTTGCGTGGCCAGCAGTGTATATAATCCAAAGTCACGATTGAATCCGTTATTTGTTGTTACAATGTATATAAATAAATATAATAATATTTTAATAAAATCTAAAAAATATTTTAATAATAGTTCAATGAGAAAAATATATACAAGAATATTTAATAAAGTCAAAAAAAATTAGTTTATTAAATCGAAGTGAAGAATTGATTAAAGTGTCATAAAAGATCTTCAAAATGAAATAAGAACTAAGTTTTTTAAAAATGTATTAAAGAAAATATATAATGGTAATTTTGGGTCCCAGAGCAATAAAAAGAAACAATTTTCCATTTGAGAAATCACACTAGCCAATTTATGGCCGAAATATTGGAAAAATATTGAATAGAATGGTTTTCCAATTTCTTGGGTTGCGCTAAGAAACATTTTATCAAATCACCGAATTCAGCTTCTGGGAAACTATTCTCTACTATTGGTCAAAATGCAGACAGCCATTTCATAAGGATGAAGGGAAAAAATGACTGGTTCTTTTCTCGTAAGCTTGTATGCAAGTTCGATCACTGTATCCAACTCGTTGTTTTGCTAGATTTAAGATTGTAATTTAAAATACTTGTTTTTTTTTCTTTCGTCCTCGCATTGGTATATAGTTTTCATTTTCATACCAACATTTTAACGTCATTATTTTTGCTGGGTCTTGTCACATTATTTTGTATGAGTGAAAAATAGACATGATGCTGTAAAAGTTGCCTTAAGATATGTATTTTTCAGATATATATTCCACTATAAAAAAAAGGCCCAGTCTTACGTAGTTTTATTATTCGTATGAAACTAGAACTTCGCACTAGATGTATAAAAAATTAAAAGATTCTTTAATACTTAACTAAATAATTTATCATTTTTAAGCTCTGAACGTAAGATATAACAAAATTTAGCCTCTGTATTTGGCTAACAGAAAGGAAATTAAACAAACCACGAAAAAAAAATGGAAGTAAAAAAAATTAATTCAAGAAATAACAAATTATTCTGAATCAAGAAATGAATTCCTTCAAGTGAAATCTGTGATTGTAGCTGGCTATATTTTTACAATAGACGATTCGCAACATCTCTCAACCTCCTGTCTAAACTCCAATATTTGCATAAACAACTTCCAGAAATGAAGAAGTCGAGTCGAAAGAATTGAATAAAAAAGACAATACTAAAGGAAGTAATCAAAATAATAGTAAAATTCACAAAGTTACTTAAATTAATATATACTTAGTTAATTTTAGAAGCAATTGAGAGCTGTTACTTACATTTTTTCATATTATTACGAATTTTGCGTAATGAATGCTTAAAATTGTGTAAAGAATTTATATTTGGATGTGTAATACGTTAACATTACTTTCTATTGCATTTATTTTATACTAAAATTGTAATATTCGCAAGCAACGCCGCTCCTTACATTATAATAACGATTCAATGGAAGCTCGGCGAAATGTTGGTGATAGAGCCAAGTTGGCATAATTTTTGGCGACCATTTTTAGTGAGCTGACGTCCATATGCATGCTTCTGGAAGTTACTGGAGTGATCTACTAATATCCCGATCTATGACGTAAGCGGATCTTTCTCGAAAGATCTGTGGGGTCTGTAAATAAGGACTCGCTCGCCGAAACTGAGTCGGCCCGTGATTAGTATTACTTCGGCTGTTGAATAGGACGAGCGTGTGCTTGTGAATAACTTTAAAATACTTTTATTTTAGACGCTGTTAATTGTGTCTGATTGCTGTAGAAACTGTGAAGACCTTCTGGAATTTATTAAGCGAATTTTAGTGCTGTATCCTGTATTTTAAGGATAATTTTTCTATTCCTCGCTCCTGAAGAACTGTCTTGCTCTATGAGAGCATAAAATTCTCGAACCCTGATCTACGTAATAATATTCCGATATGGAAATTTTCAGGTAATTTTAATTAACAAAAAAAGATATATTTTCCACACACACATAAATTTTATTTTAACCATTACTATCTTTTTGATCGGCTTTCCTACCCACTATAAATTTACACACCAACACAAACTAGCTAAATAATTTCAAGAACTCTTTTAATTAAAAAAATTACTTTTTTGTACTATTGATTTCTTTTGTTATGTTCATATTACATGACATCCGACAGTTTGAATTTAATTATAAGTAACAATAAAAACGAATTTTTAAAATTTTAGTGGACACTTTTCACATTTTTTTTAATAATGACTTCAACAGAAAAAAACATCCTTTTCATTGGCTTATTATGCATCTTAAAACATTAAAAAACTGTTGTATATTTTGCGTTACCAAAAATACTACGTAAAAAATATGACATTTAAAACAATCGTGTATAATGTGTGTTTAAATAGCTGAATAATCCTCCTTATTTTCTAAGCTCATGGTCTTACGTTTTCAGTAAAAACTCTCAAGAATCCAACGAAGATTGAATTCTATTATATAATAAAAAAAAGAATTCCATGCATTATTCATACATTTTTTATTCTACCAGGGAATCATTTCCAAAGAAGAAAACTTTGAAGCCTTTGAGAACCCCAGGTGAACTTGCTTTGTTAAAAATTGCCTCAAGATTACAGACACTTGCCATCATTTAGGGGTAAGTGATGGTAAGTGCGCCCTTAGAGCCTCTGGGCCTATTATGACGTTTTGTGTGAATATTTAAAAGTCCTTTGACAATGAGTGATTGTCAACACTTGTAATATTTTGTTGTATATACTCGTATTTAGAATGTAATGTAATTTTTTGTATGTTGTTTTAACGAATAAATAAAAAGCATGTTCCCTGAATATCAAATGAGCTGAGAACAATAAAGTGTTTTGGTGAAGCAACATTTTTAATTATCTTTATTATTATAACTATTTATTATTGCAGAAAGTGATTCGATTCATCTGTCCTATATTGAGTATTATTTATCTAGAATAAAAAGTAATAAAATATTATATATATATATATATATATATATATATATATATATATATAAGAAAGAAATACTGTATCACAGGTCTTTTAGTAACAAGCATATTGAAAGAGAGTACTGAATACCGTATTGAATAATATTTCATTTAACCCCTTAACCCACTTTTTCTGAAACTGTGGGGCGCTCCCCCTAGGGGGCGTGATAACCCTACAAGGAGGGGGCGCGAGTGTATAGAAAAGTCGAAAACAAGAGATTATTTTTAAAAAATTATTAATCTACTGAAGGGAAGCAAAACAAAAAATACATTCCGACATAATAAAAAATCAAATCCACATTTACACTGACATAATACACAGTGGCGTAGCTAGTTCTGAGTGGGCCCTGTATCAAAATTTCTTCGGGGCCCTTTTTAAGGTATGAGAGCCCTGTTATTGGGAATGTAGTTACATCTGTTGGGGCCCCTGTATCTTGGGGGCCTCGTATCATTGATACGGCGATAGCTACGTCCCTGACAATACACTTATAAATGAATGAGTAGTGTCCACTGTGTTTCATAATTAAATTAAGAGTACTATGTTAAGAGAGATCAAGTTTAATAATTACCAGTGATCCTATGGGTATGTCATAAAATTATATACAAAATTTAACACTTATCTTGATAATTTGTATGATTTATAATTAAAGTCGTATTGTGTGTAGCTTACGTTAAAGCATATTATTATTGAATTTTCATTACATTGTAATTGTATGGAAAGGGGGAGGGATGAAAATTAAGATTAAAATTTGGGTCGCAAGTATAGAAAGTTTGAGAAGCACTGCCTTAAGTGATCCAATTTTTTTCCCAAAATGTTTCAAATAAAGGCACAAGTTTTATGGTATATAACTAAGTATAATACTTAATCGTATGAAATGGAAGAATTTAATCACACTATTTTTATTTTATAATTGTGGAACACATAACCTATTAAATAAATACTATTGCTAATAAATAACTACTCTGCCTACTATGCAGAATGTTTAACTTATCTTAAAAGACTTTCTCTAATACTGACATAAATGTTATGTTCTCAAACGATTTAGCGCTTTGTGTGCGTGTGTAGGTACGAATCCGATTTGAAGCCTGATGTAATACAAAGTCTAACATTGCTATAGGGACCGAAATCTATCAGCTTTTTTTATATATTTTCATTTGCCTTTCTTTTCAAGCAACAAAATGTACATTGTCTTGTAAATCTCTGTTCCTTATCGAAAATTTTCAAGGTTCTAAATTCTTGTCTTCAAAGAAAAATTCTTGCCTTCACCACAAAAAAAAATCCTGGTCGAGAAGCATTTTAATACCATGGACAAACTGCATCTCTTAAAAACACTAGCACTGATATAATCTAATTACAAGAATTAAAAATACGCACAAATCAAGGTTGGAAAGAAGAAAATATCAGCGCTCGTACGGGAAAACCAGTTGCAGTCAACTTTCGGTAGTCCGTACGAATTACGGGCAAATCGATTAAGGCAGCGATAGTCAACCTGCAGCCCACCGAGCATTTTTAAGTGGCCCGGTCACGATCCAGTGCTCTGAGAAATTATTTTATTTAAGACAATGTATTTAAAATTTAGTGGGAAATTCTTTGACAAGAAATCAAATATATCAATTTTGCTTTTTTGCTGTCGATGTCGTACGGCTGCGAATTGATATTCTTTTTTCTATTTGTAACGATTACGTTTAGTGATAACAGGCAACAGTGGATTAACGACAATTTTATAGGTAGAACTAAAATTTTGAACAGTCTTTCATACTTGCAAGTGAAAAATACTCGATTGATTTGGAGGTTGACTGTTGTGTAGTTAAAAACAAACATGGATCAGTACTAGTTTGAATTGTCACGAAAGTGTTGTATTTAAAAAATACTAATAAACAGAAATTATTTAATGACATTTTTCCTTTTTCAAGAGATGATAAATAAGCTCTATTGAATATTCTTTGTAAGAGCAAGAAAGTGTTTCGTCAGAGGTAATGCCACAGTAGTTACAAAGACATCCTAAGAAGTTTGTTACATTATTAACAATCGTATGAAACCGTTTAAATGATGTAAAAATTGTGAAGGAGTGTTTCTTAATTTCTTTTAATTTATAGTGTTAGTGACAAAAATAAAGAATATAAAAAAATAATTTGAGTACCCCTAGATTATATACGAGGCATATCCAGAAACTAAGTTCCGTTTCTATTTATATCCGCTCCAGCGCAGCGATCGCAGTTCCGCGCATACCCGGCAGACAATCAGTATCAAGAAGAAGCATGCGTCATTTTTAGATCACTGTCAGCCACGTACGCTTTGTTGTGCTTGTTTACAATGTCGGTGTTGATTGAAAATCCCGCTGCGTGCGAAATTAGATGTGTAATTCGTTTTCTGAATGCTAAGAAAGTGAAGCCAATCGAAATTTATGGGCAAATTTGTGAAGTTTACGGACAAAATGCGATGAGTGATTCAATGGTGAGAAGATGGGTCCGACAGTTCAATGAAGGACGTAGTGAAGTGCACGATGAAGAAAAAGTGGGCGTCCATCTTTGATTACAGAAGAACTGGTTCACGCGATTGATGAGAAGATCAAGGAAAACTGTAAGTTTACAATTAGTGCTCTCGCTATGGAATTTCCACACATCTCAAGATCACTAATGCATGAAATTGTTACTGACAAACTGAAATTTCATAAACTTTGCGCACGTTGGGTACCAAAAATTCTTACTGAGTCTCACAAAATAAAACGGATGGGTTGTGCACTTGAGTTTTTGACCCGTTATCATGAAGGCGGCGTAGATTTTTTGTCACAGATTGTCGGAGGAGATGAAACTTGGGTTTCTTATGACACCTCTGAAAGTAAGCGGCAATCAATGGAATGGAGGCACATTTCATCCCCAACAAGGGTTAAGCCGTAACACATCTTGACACCTCGAAAAATCATGTGCACAGTGTTTTGGGACAGCAAAGGCATCTTACTGATTGATTTTTTACCGCGAGGTCAAACAATCAATGCAGCTGTTTACTGCGAGACACTTAGGAAATTGCGCCGCGCAATACAGAATAAGCGCCGAGGATTTCTGTCAAAAGGTGTTTTTTTCACGACAATGCACGACCACTCACTGCAAATGTGACGAAAATCCTCCTACGAGGATTTGGCTGGGACGTGTTTGATCCTCCTCCGTACAGCCCTGACCTCGCTCTAGCGATTTTCATCTCTTCTTACATCTCAAGTCTTTCCTAACCGGTAAACACTTCAATAATGACAAAGAGCTGAAGGAAAATGTTTCCAACGGGTTGAAGACACAGGCGGCAACCTTCTATGAAGAAGGCATAGAAAAACTTGTGCCACAATATGACACATGCCTGCAAAATTTCGGCAGTTATGTGGAAAGTTAGTTTAAGAGTTTTACATTTTTGTCCAATAAATTTTTTTTTCTGTATCTGTATACAATTTATTTTTATTACCAAACGGAACTTAGTTTCTGGATATACCTCGTATAAAGGGTGTTTTTTTAGAGGTATAGAACTTTAAATTGCAATAAAACAACGATGTATTATTCGATTGACATGGATTTTTTATTCGAAAGATAATCTTGTGGCATTACTATTTTAAATATGATTTCTGGCATAGGACTGCCACGGCTGGCTCGGATGTAGTCCAATCTGGACGTCCAATTTTTGATGACTTTTTCCAACATTTGTGGCCGTATATCGGCAATAACACGGCGAATGTTGTCTTCCAAATGGTCAAGCGTTTGTGGCTTATCTGCATAGACCAATGACTTTACATAGCCCCACAGAAAATAGTCTAGTGGTGTTAAATCACAAGATCTTGGAGGCCAATTCACAGGTCCAAAACGTGAAATTAGGCGGTCACCAAACGTGTCTTTCAATAAATCGATTGTGGCACGAGCTGTGTGACATGCTGCGCCGTCTTGTTAGAACCACAGCTCCTGCACATCATGATTGTTCAATTTAGGAATGAAAAAGTTAGTAATCATGGCTCTATACCGATCACCATTGACTGTAACGTTGTGGCCTTCATCGTTTTTGAAGAAGGATTCCACCAGCCCATAAAGCGCACCAAACAGTCAGTTTTTCTGGATGTAACGGTGTTTCGACATACACTTGTGGATTAGCTTCACTCCAAATGCGGCAGTTTTGTTTGTTGACGTAGCCATTCAACCAGAAGTGCGCTTCATCGCTAAACAAAATTCGCTTATGAAAAGCGGGAACAGCGGCAATCTCGTTTTGGGCCCATTCGACGAATCTACGCCTTGCTTGATGATCATTTTGATGAATTGCCAAACCAAACTACGAATAAATCACTTGACAGCTGTTAAATCGGTCGCCATCTTGGAAAGTAATGCCAACTTAAACTTCTATACCTGGAAAAAAAAACACGCTTTATAAGGGGTTAAGCTTTAAAATTAACACCTATTCAATTAAGTGTTATTACGTAGGATCTTGTTAGAAAGAAAAAATATATTATTGATATATTTTTATAGATTTTTTGATTACTTTTTGAGAATTTCCTTCAGAATATGATCAAAGAACGTAGTCCTTTTGATGTTTATCAAAAGTTATGAAAAAATAAAAGTCACTTTTTTTTTTTCCTTGTGTAAGTTAATTATATCTATTAAAGTAGTGATAAAGCCACTCAAAAGTTTACAGAATTCTAAGGATGATTATTCAAAGGGTTTTTTTTAGTGCTTAATTTAAATACATTCAAAGCATTTAAAACTAAATTCGATATATCAAGACATCGTTAAAAAAAGGAGGAATTTCATCTCGAAAAAAAGGATAATAAAAACATCTTCAGCTAATTAATTTCTGTTTGGTCAAAAAAGTAAGATAATTTGAAAAACTCATTACACAAGAAGATGGTTGTATTCATAAGAATAAATGAGATAGAATTTAGAAGATGAGAGCATGTTAATTTCCTCGATGCATATTCTATTTATCGATTTCGGATCTATTCGCTTTCTTTCTTCTGATCCAATCAATGGATATTGTCGGCATTTTGTCAAAGTTCGCTATTTCCGTCCAGGCGGTTTTTAAGCTCTTCACTGAGAAAAACATTATAGATATTTCTGATATTTGTTTGTTATATCTATCACATTTTTACATTCTAATATTAATGCCTTTTTTGAAAAATATTTTAAAAATATTTATTTATTTCTCTTAAGGTAAAATTAGACTCGCGCGTATTGCAAGTTGGTCTTTCCGAACCAGATTAATTTGACTGCTTATTAAGGTCGCACTTTAAAAAATATCAGTGTTATTAGCTACAGACCTCATAACTTTGAACCTCAATCAAGTAGGACGACATCTGAGCAGGTATTCCACTCTCCAAATTTCATCACCATGTCAACGAGAAGACTTTGAATCACGACGCATTTAGCGATTATCAGTCCCTTTATACGATGGACCTTTAATAAGGTAACCAACCATCCTCCTTTTACAGGTCCTGTCCTTCCTCGGAAAGTGTCCTCCTTGTTGTCCTACTTTTCAATATTTTAAAACTTATCTGTTAATCTCTGTATTCAGAGATGAACCAAACATCTTTCAATACGTCGAAGAATAGTCTTGACTGAAACAAATATCACAGGAAATAACAGTTTCCATTGGTGTTTTTTTTTTTTTTACTTTATCACAAATAAATTGGGCGGATATAGAAAACTGTGCTGATTTTTTATCAAAAGAAATGCCTGGTATTAATAACATTGACAATGTTCTCTATGATGAAATTGGATGATTGAATGTATATTTTATGTTATAATAAATTGAAACAATTGGAAAATCAACATGCTGAAATTGATAAAAGATGGTTGGAAATACTTAACCATTTCAAAAATAAACACATTCCACATAAAAATTTAGTTGTTCTTGTTGAATTTACGTTGTGCTGCCCTGGAACTAATGCAGCAGTTGAAAGAGTCTTTTCAGTTAGTAATTTTGGGACAAGTGAGAAATCAAGATTGAATGTTGATATTTTAGCTGCAGTAATTGCAGTAAAGATGAAGAATATTTTTTTATCCGAAATTTCCGATATATTATGAAATACTACCGGGTGTTTCTAAAAGAATATCGGAGTTTTAACGCTTCATAGTATTCATTAGATGTAACATATTAGTATGACTCATATATCGAATGAAAGAGCGCCTGAAACAGTTTTATTTGCTGGCGCACGAAACGTATGATAATTTCCCCCCTTTCTTGCCCATCAACGCTCTAGTAGAAAAATGGCGACTAGCAAACAGAAAGCGTTTTGTGTTCTCCAGTTTGTAAAGACAGAATCTGCTATTACTGTGCAACGAGCGTTCCATATTAAGTTCGGCCGTCAACTTCCAAATGATAATAACATTCTTAGGTACACTGCTGGACAATTGCTAAGGACGGATCACAAATTGCTATGTAGCATAACATTAAGCGAGACATGAGGCCTAGTAGGATAAAATATAGTTGCCACACTGTTCAGACATTAGAATAAAGAATATTTATTGTTCTGGAAAGTACAAAAGCTGTGAAACATCTGAAAGAAAAAAAAATGTTCATTTGATCTGCGTACGGAGAAATGGAACAATGCATCTAAAAGTCAGCAGGCACCTTAAAGAAAGGTATCAGTACGGGATATGTCCACCGTGGAGTGTGATGCAACATTCCACACGTCGTACCATACTTTGCACAACATTATCCAGCAGCTGTTGAGGCAATTTATCCCATTCCTCTGTGAGTGCACGGATGAGGGTGTTCTTGTTTGTCGGAGGATAGTTTCGACCAGCAACTTGCCTCCTCAAGGCATCCCACACATTTTCAATGGGGTTTAGATCTGGAGAACGCGCTGGCCATACGAAACGTTGAATACCCTCGCTGTCTAGACAATCCTGAACAGCGAGTGTTCGATGACATGTTGCGTTGTCGTCCATAAAAACAAATTTATCACCGACAGCACCACGGAAAAGAAGAACATGAGGAAGTAGAACTTCATCAATGTATCGTTGGCCCGTCATAGTCCCATTCGCAACCACATGTAGGCGCGTGCGGCCATTGATCATGATGCCGGCCCACACCATGATACTGCATGTCGGATATCGGTCCTTTTCCTGGATATTTTCTGGACGATAAGCAGTACCACTCTCGCGCCAGATCAGTTGGCGTCTACAATCCGATGACAGACTGAACCTACTCTCGTCTGAGAATAGTACGCATGCCCAGTCCTGTTCAGTCCAATTGTGATGCTCACGACACCATTGCAAACGGGCAGTACGGTGCTGTCTGGTCAATGGGACACACACAACAGGTCTGCGTGCATATAGTCCTCCTCCACTCAAACGTCTGGCAACAGTTTTTCGGGAGATCTGCTTTCCTGAGGCAGCAAGAAACTGATTTGCCACCTGCTGAGCTGGGGTGCGCCTGTTCCTTTTTGCTGATAGGACGATATATCTGTCTTCTGCAGGCGTCGTACTTCTAGCACGATCTCCCCCGTGCCGTCTACTACACATTCTAGTAGTTTTAAATGACTTCCACAGCCGTGAAACAACGCTGTGAGCGATGTCGAACTCCCTGGCAACATCTGTTATTTTTCGCCCTTCTTCGATCTTTACAATAATTCGGCCACGCATAAAATCATCTATGTGATGTCGGGAAGACATGCCAAAAATTTTAAGTTCGTCTATTGAATCTTTCCTGTAAAACTTTGACTTGAAACAACAACTGCCCACACGCGTCAAAACCTTTAAAGTTCTTATGAACGCTATCACGTGATGAACAGACGTGGAAAAAAAATTTGCATACTCATACTTCTTCTTACTAATATCCCGCACTTATTCTAATTTTCTACATTTTGCTTCCTTTCATTTTGTGGTTGCTATGGATGATAGTGTTATCCGTCCTTAGCAATTGTCCAACAGTGTAGTATCATCAGTCTGAAACAGCTGGCTGCTTTTGTAAAGGGAAAAGTACGGGATGATTAAGGCTGTAACTGGTTCTGCCTATCTTGATGCTCTGCACCTATGGCTATTTTCTCAATTGGAAGAAAGTGAACCAAATAACTTCATTTGGCAACAAGATGGTGCACCACCTCGCGCCTCTCAGTACGCGATTGGTTAAATATCACTGTACCCAACCAATAGTTGGACCGCAAAGAGCCTCCCAATAAAGCTTGTAGCGCATGGCCTCTACGTTCACCCGATCTGACGCCATGTGACGTTTATCTGTGGGGGTTCATAAAATATTGTGTGTACGTTGCTCCGCTACCAGCTGACCTTTTCAGACTTAAGACAGAGGATGGAAATAGATGTTTCAAGAATTTCCTTAGACACACTGAAAAAAGTTTGGGATGAACTTGCATATCGACTTGATTTGTGCCATGTGACGAATGGGGCTCACATTGAACATTTGTAAACTTGTAGGTAAAACTCTTTCAGTTACTCTTTCATTCAATGTATGATTTATACTTGTAACTTATATGTGATAAACATTATAAAGCGTTAAAGCTCCGATATTCTTTTAGAAACACCCGGTATACTGACAAACAAAAAAATTCATTCAATGAGAAAATACTCGTTTGAGTAAATAATTAAAAGGGATGTAAGCATAATTAGCATATTTTTGTTTGAGTTAATAAAATGTTTCATATTATTTACGTTGTAACATTTTCTTAAATTTTTCGTCCTCCATTTCATTGTAAAAAAACTGGTCACCTTACCGTTAAGAGTAAGAGAATTCGAGCGACCGACTCGACACAGAAGGCGCCGTGTTCCAGATAATAACCACTCAGAGACCACGATTGGCCTAAAGAGGAATACCACCATCATTGCGGCCTTCAAATAAATTGGACTCGGAGTACAACGTAAGATTGCAATAATTTCCAACTCTGGGATTTATTTACATACAATTGGCATAAAATTCTATTTTCAGCTAAGTTGCTAAAATATTCTTCTTGCTTCAAGCTGAGGATGAATCTGTGATTTCTGATACTTTTATTTCGTCTTGCGCAAGTCTTGCTGCCCCTAAGAAAGCTCATCCATATTACTTGCTCAAAATAAGGTTAATGGACACGTTTGCGAGTGGTTATGGTCACGACCACATGGCCGGTGAGTCTTGAGTTCGAGTACTAGTGTCACTGAAAACCTGCCCTGTAGAGGGACTGATGCACATTAAATATGTAGTGGATGAAAGACCTTATGTTGTGGAAGTTTAGAAAGTGAAGGGCCAGCTCAAGTGTCGTCCTGGTCACCTGAACAAGATTCAAAATTACGAGGTTCATCTCCAATAGCTTTAGAGTGCGAAGTTTGTTCAAAAAACTAAAGCAATCAGAGCTAGACAAAATTTTTCATAACAAAAGAGGGTTTTTTTTAAAAAAAAATCGAAACAACAAGCAATTCTTTTTTTTTTTTAAGTTTCTGAACACGACGTGTCTTTATTGATCTCAGTATCCTATGACCATTCGCCTACTGTAGTTACTTCACTAATGACAATAACATCACTTGCAGTATTGTTCTTAAGAGTTTAAGTTATTAGTAGTAATAAATGTCGCAAATAAATAACAGATCCAATATATGAAGCAGGGTTATCTATTGAAATAATAGTTAACGCGGTGAAATATAAATTTTATTGATGAATCATTAAAGAAGAAGAGAGAGTTTCGAAAGTAAACGAACACAATAATTTTTCAATAATTTTCTTGCTATTTTTCTCATGAAGATATCTATATAAATGTCTAAGAAGAGTTAAGAATTGGCCCCATTGGAACGACTTTAAGTCTTAACCTATTTTACAGTAAATATTTTCGATAAAATAAAAACAAAACTGATTTTCCTAAGTTTAAACAAGAAACACATTTAAAGAGCGAAGACTGATATTATTCCATGATGAAAAATTTCGCTTCCATTATACATTCTTCCCATTTGTATGTTTCAATTTCCATTGCATAGATTTACACTACATCCTCCATGTTATCTGCCCTGAGCCTTTCATCCATCCTCCCCCTTAATTGTACTTCTTAGTTTGACCCCCAGGCAAGTCGATCCCGAATGGCACTAACAAAACACATACAACAGATTTCTGTGTATTGGAAAAGTATTTCAGCCCCTAGGCATTCGATATTTTGTAGATACCAAAGAGGTATTCCACTCCCCCACAGAAATGGGTTATCATTACTGGCAGTCGTCAACTCAACGACAAAAATCTGATCGTGAAGACCCCCCCATCTGTGACTAGGGAGAGGAGTGGAAAAAGGCTTACCCAAGGTCTAAAAGAGTGGAGATGTAAAGAGTGGTAACGCAATTACGCGATCGACGCTCTATCCAGAAATGATTGAGAGCATAGGAAACAAAGCATGGCGTCTGCCTGTTTAAAATTCATTAACGACTAAAACTGCTTCTAGGGACTAGAATGTCAAGAGGGGGGAAAGGGGACTAGAGTAACGCTTATTTCGATGATCGTTTCTGTCTTTAAAATAAAGGAAGATGAGGGAAGAAAAGTTATCGATGGTGCCAAGATCTAGAACCGCGGTACCAATCTTTTCATGTTTGTTTTTTTAGAGCAAAGGGTACTTCCCTTGTTTTTGAAAATTGCCCTGCTGAATTACAGAGCAGAACTATTTTTACTCTCCACGCTATCCATATTAGATCGTAGAGTGGGTCGTGAGAAAAGTAGTGCTTTTAAGATAACCAGGAGCTCTTTTTTTATTTATTTATTTAAAAGGGGTTTGAAAGAACAGCAATTCATTATTATTAACGGCAATGGGGGATCAGAAAATTACGCTTGAGCAATACATCTATTTTTATCCGAGCAACAAATTTATGTAATGTAAGGGAGATTGTAATCGATGTTGGGTTGTTCAACACATTTATCTTAACTCTAATTCGTGTATTGAATACATATGATAAATATGTTTTAAGCAGGATTATTAATATTTAAATTTTAACGCTGGACAAAGCCCAGTGACGTACATTGACCTCTCTTATGGGGAAGGGGGTACATTCTAAAAACATGTAGACGTAAGCGTGAAGGGGTAACCTTTATGGTAAAAATTAAAAATCTGTTGGTCTATGAGGGAGTTGAACCCCCCTCCAGCCCTCGCTATGTGTATGCCACTTACAAAACCAAATCAATGTTCATTCCTCACTTTCGCTTTAAAAGCCATATTATATACATATTTAATCAAATAATACACTTTGCTATAAATTTAATATAAATTAATACATAGAAGTATAACAGGACGATATAGATCATAATTACAAAGATATAAATCAAAGAACTTTTTGATTTATTCGCCAAAGAGGTCTGCTTGTTTCTATTGTGAAAACAAAGCAAAACAAAGTACTTTTTAATGAATATACATTATTTTAATTTAACACTATGTAATATAATTTTTTTTTCTTATAACAGCACGCTACTTTTATTCCGTGTTGGAGTCAAAGCATGTTTAGTTAACTACAGTGACTAGATTCCTGATATCATAATTATTATAGCTATACAAATTTAAACGAAAGCGGATATCTTAGTTCCAAAAAGGGAGCTTTTGTTACAGAAAGCAGAATGACGTCTAATAATTAACTCCATTTTCATAATAAAATGCATCACATGCAGTTCAACAATTAATTAGTTACAAAAAGCGATAGTTGCTGTCAGAAGCGAAGCAATATGCATGCACCATTTGACAACCTAACCTAAATCAAAACCTAAGCCACCTAAGCAACCTAAATCAAGAGAGAATAAGGATGACTATTGTCTCAGACTAATACAATTTCAAGATAACTACCTTTGTCTGTGATGGAATAAAAAACAGCCAAGAATAAAATGATGGAGAATTAATTAAATAAATATTTTTTTTAAAGAAATACAGAACTATGTATAAATCTTGAATAAGCAAAGAAATTTTTTTTCAAAAATAGATTAATTGAAGATGGTCAAGAAAACAATTTTAAAATAAAGAATTAAATTACTAATTAAAATTAGACTGTGGTATTAATTATATTTCACGTTTGGATCAAATTTCTACATAAATGAAGATCAAATACCTCTTACTTTTAAGCAGTGTTTAACTGAGTCTGAAATAGTAAAAATTATAACTGAAAACACAGAACGACGAACAAATACTTAGCATACTTATTTAATGGATTAAAAATAACCCTTATGATCCCCGAATTTCATGCATACGCGCGTTCTCTGTTTCTAGGAAGTTCTGAGCAACTCTCGTCTTACTTTTTTATTGTACTTTAGAAACTATTTATTCAAGACAATTCTCTCTTCTTTAACGAAGCTTATGTCCTTGTTTATACTTATTCAAACATAATTCTACTAGAATTGGGATTTGTTTTCACTTGAAAGCAAGAAATGTTGTTCGTTTATTGAAAAAAATAAAATGCCAATATTTCCCCATTAGACGATTTGAATAATTTATAGAAATTTGGTACTAATCCGCGATGTATTTAAAAACATTTTCATATTGATGGAAATTTATAATATAAAGAATTCATCTCATGTTAAATAAGTGATATCAAACATTTATTGCATATGAAAGTGAGCAATAAAAAGAACCAGATTGCATTCAGTTTGAATTACTCATATGAAATATATTAGTACTTCTGGATAAAGAAGCTAGAACAAAGGAACATATGTTTATACGCGTCGAATTCACACACACACAAAATATATTAAGCAATATATATTTGTAATAATTCCCTTAAATTTGTTTCTCGAAGGATTTTAATTCATAATAGTCTTGAGCCCTCCAAGACTTCTGATGGTAATTAATTTCTAGTTTTACAGGGAAATAAATATGACCTAATCTCTCCAAAACTAAAACTTCAGCAATTTTAAAACACGATGATGCAGTCTTGCATCACCCAAGAACGTGGACTAATCAGATAAGCCTTGCCAGAAATAATATGATTTTAATAGCTTCCAGTTTACCATGACTATAAATAGATGAGATCTCGGGAGCGAAAAAAGAATGCTTTTGCGACTGTCTTAAGAAAGCGCGTGTTTGTTTATTTGTGTTTGTGATGTTCTTTTCGTGTCGCCATTTGTTCGCCAATAAAATTTGGATGTTGAACATCTAAATGCTTCCCCCTCCTTTCTATGATTGCAACTATCACTAAAAAAGGATCATTTCATTAACAAAATGTATTAAATCAAGTCCGTAATTCTACACAGTTTTTAATAATCTCTACTAGAAAGGCTGAAATGACTTTAATATTAAAGGTAAAAGAATCACATAGATATTGGAAGCTTAAAAAGATGGATGCTGCAGTATTATAAATAATGCTGACTGAAGGCAGCTTTAAATTTATATAAAAGTGGTGGGGTTTTTTTTTAATTATAATTTTAAAACTAGCGAACCTTCCTCCTTTCAGTTTATAATACTGAGCGAAATCCTATGAAAAATAAAGGATACAAAAATAAACGTACAAGTTAAGGAGATAAAAAAAGTACAAAACAGCCATCCTGTATTAGATACAGAAGTCAAAAAATACATTTTTAAAAATATTTTTGATAGATAGAAAGACATACGCATGTATGACATTTTTTTTTCAAAATAGAAATAATTTTTAGAATACTAAAGCCGTGCATTAAGATATTGATAATAAGTTATTTTAATTGATTTGAACAACTATTTTCTAACATGTTAAAATATTTACAGTTCTAATGTGAATTTCAAATACATGAATGACCCAGCTGGATATAGGACTGATACTTACATTACATGATTGATAAAGGAGTTTAAATACATTCTGTACGTTAAATGATTTTTTATTTTAAAAAACTTGAAATTGATGTTCACAATTTCCTGCTAGGAAAGTGTTTAAAACAAAGTATTTAAAGCAAAATATATGAATTAGGGCTGAATTATTTTTTAAAACCGTTTTCCACACGATATATGTAGTATCATTTAATATATTATCCCAGTCTGACTTAATGAAATCGTCCCCAATGTAAAAGTAGTTTGTCAGATGTGTTAAGTAATCACTGTGGCAGATGTGTCAAGACATTCAAACTAGTCAAAACATAAGTGAGTCATTTTGAATGATTAATCAGCGCTATTTGATACGAGTGACGCTGCAAATTGAATTCAACTCTCGATTTATTTAAGATGATACGCAGAAATTAAAACAGCAAAATTGTAGACGCTGTTAAAGAAACGGCCTTTTACATCAGTACTTTTTTTCGTTACTTAATAAAATAAATGAAAGAAATTAAAACACTACTTTGTATATATACGCGTACTTAACTTTTACTATCAATTCACTTCTTAACAAGAATGGTATGTAATTTACAGAAAAGGATTTAAACCTTTTTAAAATTTAAAAAAATAACGGTTTCAAAATTAAAGGTCAATTAAGTTGTTTTCCGAATTACATTATTTATATTTACAGTCGGACCTTTATTTACCAAATCATAAATCGAGTCATGAATCAAAAAGATTGTCTAACACATCTATTCGTCAGTATTTTAAAATTTTCAATTAACTGATGCTTAATAACTCACTAATATTGTTTTTAGCTGTTGAATAAAACGGATATGGTTTCTAACTATGGATATTTTTGTGCAGTTGCTTATTATAAGAATTTCCAAAAGGTAAGTGCAAGAAATTTGTATATTTTGTTTGAACCCTGATATAAGAAATAATCCCGAATTAACGAACAAAATATTTGGTCCCGATGAATTCGTTAAATAGGGGGTCCGACTGTATAAATATATATAAATTGAGAATTAGAAAGAATGAATAATTGCCTACAAAATTAACATTCAAGATCAAATAAACAAAGCATATCCAGCAAAAGGAATATTAGTATGACGTGTCTTAATGCTGATATTTTTTTGTATTTTTATCGTGAATTCTGAAACATTTTTATGAGAAATATTTATCTATTACACCGTCTTGTCTTACTATTTAGAGGCATATTGTATTTATCGAAGTATTAGTTAAATTAAACAATAAATATTTACACTTTCGTAAATTAAAATAATTCACCTTGTTTTAAAAACCTATTTAAATTTCATATCCATTTAACTCTTAACCAATTCAGCGTATCTTATACGTACCTTTGTTTATAATTTCTTTGTTAAATTTAATCCTATTCAAATGACGAAATTTTCAGCTATCTTAATTTTTCAGTTTTGTCGATAAATTTTCCGTGTTATTTTCCACATCGAAATAAGCTTTATTGATGCCTAGAGAAATAATAGTTCTCATTATTTTCTATTCTAAGTGACTCTGGCGTCTTCTTTGATATCGACAAAATTTTAATTTCCTTATTACAAAAACTTTCAATGTTGATATAGTGCTGACTACGTTATTCAAGCAAATAACGCGTTAACTTATGCCTTACGTAAATCAATTTCTTTCACAAATTGATACATAATACAAATAAAAAAACAACCTTTGTAATGAAAATTAATTTTTTTACCAGGAATATATTTTCTTCCTACAAAAACTGAATTCCCTTACCCTTCCCTCCCTTTGTGATCATATCAGTGATTCTCATGCTTCTAGAAAAGTTGCATGTAATAGAAACTCACATAAAAGGAAACTATTATTAGCGTATTTATGAAGAAAATTAAGTTTGAATTAAATATTAGTCCGAAGAAAGCTGACAAACTAAGCTGCATTTCAGAATAAATATTTGTCTGGTAGTCTTGAATATAATATAAAAACCAATACTGCTCCAGGGAAAGAAATAGACGTAACAATGCAAGAAAAAAATAACAAAGAAACAAAAAACTGAAAATTTCAAAAATATAGACAGAATATCTTTGCCACAAAAAGCCAACAAAATCCCACGCTTCCCCCCTTCATGTTTCCTGTTAACTCAAAAGAAAAAGTTGCTATTGAGCTAAAAGCGATAAATAAGTTCTAGTTGGAGATGTAGCGAGACCGTACAAAGAAATTGAACGAAAAAATAGGTGAAATCAATTTATAAGAAAGAGAAAGAACTTTACCAAATGTAGAACAGGGGGCAAAAATGGATGATGGCGAACGAATTTTTTTTTGATTAGACTGCAGTTTTCGAAAAATGTGATTATTGAAAAAAGAAGTTCGTCAGAGAGATTTCTGTAATGCTGGCTTTTAACTTTAAAACGTCAATAAATCTCATACTTCAAATGAAAAAGAATAACATTTGTTTGATTGGATTTATTTCGTCTCAGAACTGCGTTTTGGACAATTTATGACGGCTTACAATCATCTGGTGGAAAGAACTCCTTGGAGAGGAACTCTTTAACAGACCCCCACGGATTTCTGATAGATTTGCGAAAGAACGAAAAAGTACATATTTTCCTTGGCAATTACATTTTGCATGCATTTTTATAAATACTTGATATAAGTTATAGTAATATTAGTTATGTTTACTTGTGGGTGTTGTTCTTTTTTTCCCCTTTGACGCTTTAACATGTCTCTAAAAAATAGGATTTTATGTAATGCACTCATATACACTGGCCTCAAAAAGTTAAGGTACAACATGTTTTCGAAGCTCACCATAAAAAAATGGCAGTAACAATAAAATGCATAGTTTACATGAATGATAATAACGAACTTTAAAAACATTAATGCAAAAACGATTGCTACAACTTTTATTTTATAGAAAAGAACGTATATTTATGAGTGAGAGAAAATATGCAAATATCAAGCTTTCGTACTTTTGTGTGTAAGTTGTGTTGATTTTAACAGTTGTTGGCAGTTTCGGTGACAATAGTCAATAGAGTTTAGAAAATGTCTCAGAGACGTCGTTTAGCCAATTCGTTAAGGTGGCGGGCAGTTGGATGAATGGAAATGGGATTCCCGCAGGCTGATGCTGCTAGACGTCTCAATGTGTCTCGTAGTGTTGTTCAGCGACTTTGGGATCAATACCAATCCGAAGATTCTGTGTCCAGAAGACCTGTTCCAGGCCGACCACGAGCTACAACACCTGCAGAAGACCGTTTTCAGCTCTTTCGGCACGAAGGAGAAGAACCACTACTGTGCCGCAGCTCGTTGCAGACCACTTTCAAGCATCAGGAAGAAGAATCTCCGCTACTACGGTGCGAAATCGTCTTCACAATGCAGGTCTGTATGCAAGAAGACCAGTTGTGTGCGTTCCCCTCAACGGACGACAGCGAAGGAACCGCTTATGCTGGGCAAGAGAACATGTTTCTTGGACGCAGCAACAATGGGCTTCTGTGCTGTTCACAGACGAGTCCAGATTTACAATGGAGAGTGATTCAGGGCGTCTACTGATCTGGAGGGAACAGCGCACTAGATACCATCAATCCAACACTGTTGAAAGACACAGTTATAGAGGTGGTGGAATCCTGGTTTGGGCAGGGATCTCGCTCGGTGGCCACACTGACCTGCATGTGTTCCATGGAGGAACCATAACTGGTCTTAGATATCGGGATGAGACCCTTGATCCATATGTCCGCCCATATGCTGCTGCTATTGGTAACGACTTCATTCTGATGGATGATAATGCACGACCTCACCGAGCTCGGATTGTTGAGGAGTATCTGGAGGATCACGGTTTGGAACGAATGGAATGGCCAGCTCGATCTCCAGACCTGAATCCGATAGAACATCTTTGGGACTATCTTGGCAGAGAGGTTGCTGCTTTAAATCCTCCTCCAAGGTCGTTACATGAGCTGAAACAAGGCTTACTCTGTGTCTGGTCTTTGCTTCCTATTCCGGTGTCCGACAACTTAATAAACAGCATGGGAAATCGATGCCGCCAATGCATTCAAGTTAGGGGTGGACACATTCCTTATTAGAACCCATTTTTGTATTGTTTTTATGCCATTTTACCACATAACACTGTGATGTGCTGTTTTCTCCAAGAATGGACTTTTCCGCAGATATTGCTTTTTTTGTTATAAATCGTTTTTGCAATACACTTATACAAATTTCTATGACGCATTCAATAAAAAACTATTTAATGCACATATCCTCCAAATTTTTATTTCTACATTCATTCATTTGCAAATTAGACACAAAAACCCGGTTGTACCTTAACTTTTTGAGGCCAGTGTATTATTGAAAAATTATGTATTGTAGTGCAAGCGTTTTGGTTGTGTATTATTATCCGATACACTATGAAAAAGTAGAAACATATTATACCAAGCATTACATTTTTATTATATTAATTATTATTTATCTGTTACACTCCTTATACCTCTGCAACACCCCTTATGGGTCGATTTTCGTAAAAGCTGTTCTTAGACGATTCGTTCTCAGTGAAAGGAATATACCCATCAAATTTCACAAGTTTGTAGGTTTAATAGTTCTAAAGCAGGAATATTAATCTGTAACACCTCTTAAAACCTCGGAACGCCCCTTGGGGTCGATTTTGGTTAAATCTGTCCTTAGCGGATCTTTACCCCATGAAAAAGGAAAATCTCTACCAAACTTCAAGTCTGTATAGATCTGAGACAGTTCCAGAGCTATCGTGATGAGCTAGTCGCTTTTTTCTCCTTTATATATACAGATTCAGCAAATACATAAAGAGTGTTTTTTTTTCAGGTATAGAAGTTTATGTTGGCATTACTTTCCAAGATGGCGACCGATTTAACAGCTGTCAAGTGATTTATTCTCAGTTTGGTTTGGCAATTCATCATGAATAGACTCACGCCTGAAGAGATTCGTCGAATGGGCCCAAAACGAGATTGCCGTTGTTCCCGATTTTCATAAGCGAATTTTGTTTAGCGATGAAGCGCACTTCTGGTTGAATGGCTACGTCAACAAACAAAACTGCCGCATTTGGAGTGAAGCTAATCCACAAGTGTATGTCGAAACACAGTTACATCCAGAAAAACTGACTGTTTGGTGCGCTTTATGGGCTGGTGGAATCATTGGTCCGTACTTCTTCAAAAACGATGAAGGCCACAACGTTACAGTCAATGGTGATCGGTATAGAGCCATGATTACTAACTTTTTCATTCCTGAATTGAACAATCATGATGTCCAGGAGCTGTGGTTCCAACAAGACGGCGCAACATGTCACACAGCTCGTGCCACAATTGATTTATTGAAAGACACGTTTGGTGACCGCCTAATTTCACGTTTTGGACCTGTGAATTGGCCTCCAAGATCTTGTGATTTAACACCGCTAGACTATTTTCTGTGGGGCTATGTAAAGTCATTGGTCTATGCGGATAAGTCACAAACGCTTGACCATTTGGAAGACAACATTCACCGTGTTATTGCCGATATACGGCCACAAATGTTGGAAAAAGTCATCGAAAATTGGACGTCCAGATTGGACTACATCCGAGTCAGCCGTGGCAGTCCTATGCCAGAAATCATATTTAAAATGTAATGCCACAAGATTATCTTTCGAATAAAAAAATTCATGTCAATCGAATAATACATCGTTGTTTTATTGCAATTTAAAGTTCTATACCTCTAAAAAAACACCCTTTATATACGTACATACCCATATACGTATGTTATGGAGAACATCGAAATCTATCTGAGAAACGGTTTGAGGTCCTTCTCGTAGTAGCTAAAGGAACCATGAGACCTTAACACAAATTTTATTTTTAGGTGTATCAAAATGCGATACAAAGAAAAATGAATGTACGATTCAAATTTCATTTTCTCTTTTAATTTTAGAAACATTATTTCTAGTCGAATAGGCAGTGCCAAAGCAATGTTTTCTAAATAGTCATAAAAGAGGTTCGTTAAACTTTTGCAACAGGAATGTGTGTGTGTGCTGTGCAATATATTACTTATACATTTATTTTCGTTTACAATTCTTTTATCTAAAAGTGTAATTTTTTTAAAATGCTAAGCAATACTTGTATCATACAAAAAATTTCAATATATTAACAAGAATTTTGTTACACATTGTTCCATCGAATAAAAATTTTAAAAAAATAATAATAAATATATTCAAATAAAATGAAATTCTACATATTTTAAAAAAGAAGACTTAACGCAATAGGATATATAATAGGTTCCTATAGGAACGCAATGTTTTTGCCAGCGGAAATTATTTGGCCTGCAAAGCAGACACAGTTTCAACAAGTTAATCACGAGATCATAACTTTTTACCGGCTTCTAATCATTATCTATTGTGGCCGCACACTCGAAGCCAACGTTGTGGAGTCACGCATTTGAAACCTAGTGTCATTGAAGACCCGCTACGTGGAAGGGCTGATGCATATCAAATCTATAGACTCAAAATCCTCCCGTAAACGTGGTGGAGAAGTTTGTAGAAGGGGTGGCTCCTCACATGTCGTCCTTGTCACTAAATCGTGGTTCTACGTAAATTACATCGACATTTGCCCTAGTGCTGCTTCAGTGAGTGAGTGAGTTAATATTAACGTCGCACTGTTCAGCTACACGAGGGCTTTTGGTGACGGACCACGTAATTTTGAACCATGGTCAAGTGACGTGGACGACACCTGAGCTGGCACCCCCTCTCCTAACTACCACACCACA
Source organism: Trichonephila clavipes (assembly GCA_019973935.1). Taxonomy (NCBI): domain Eukaryota; kingdom Metazoa; phylum Arthropoda; class Arachnida; order Araneae; family Nephilidae; genus Trichonephila; species Trichonephila clavipes. The sequence continues at coordinate 1,353,141 of BMAU01018399.1, forward strand.
CCAACGGGTAGTGCTGCTTCAGAGTGCGACATAAATAAAAATCTATCATAAATGCTGCAAAACTACGAAGTGTTTCATTACCTGTGAATGGCAAAATGAAATTGAACAATTTTAAAATAAGGTTTTGCAAACCTGAAAAACAATTAAAACACTGCTAATTAAAATTTGATTAATAAAAATTTCATCATTGGTTCAAACGAGGATATTATACTGCTTTCTCACAAAACAACTCAAAACTCTGGCTTTAAAAAGTCACAAACAGCTTAACTTAACCCACACTTTGTTCAAGTACAAAGCAAAAATATTCGTTATTGCCTAACACATGACCCTGAGGAGGATTTGTTCAAGAACACAATATGTAAACCACCATAAGATTCAGGTTCGAAATAAATATTCATAGTTGGTATTCTTCAATTGTTAATGAAAGTTTTGCTTTTTTCGAGAAGCTAGGGGATTTCCGAGAAATTCATTGACGTCAATAGAATTAAAATAAGTTTCCCGCAGTTTAAAATGCATTTCTCAACCTTCAGATATATCTGAGACTCCACTATGAAGCACATGGGGGTGTATGGTACGGAAAACAGCGAACAACATGTGGGCAAACTAATTAATCAGAAAAAATTTTCAAAAACGAGACCACCTTCGGTTAAGTAGGCTCATATTCTGCTTGTCCCAAGTGCAAAAGTAGGCGCAATTAAAGCGTGTTTAAGATGAGCTCTTTGTGAATCTTCTCTCTCAATGTCTCGGTAATCATCATAGAAACTCAACGTTAAAGATGCGGGTGACGGAATATTTCAGTGGTTTTAATGCCAGCTTATTCGAAGAAAAAGCTAGCGGGAAACTGAATAATAATTTGATTATTGGAATTGCAAAACAGGCCATTTCTGAAGGTTAATCAAAAGCCCTACGGTTCATCATGCTTCAGAGATCTAAACATCTATATATATAAAATTCTCGTGTCACAGTTTTCGTTGCCATACTCCTCCGAAACGGCTTGACCGATTTTGATGAAATTTTTTGTGCTTATCCGGTATCTATGAGAATCGGCCAACATCTATTTTTCATCCCCCCAAATGTTAAGGGTGGACCACCCCTAAATTTTTTTATTTTTCAGACAAAATTTTTTGTTTTAATTTTTTTATGATACAGCATACAAAAATACCTACAACCCTAAATTTTCACCCCTCTACGATCAACCCTTATTTTTTAATAGCCATTTTAGTTATTTAATCATTTTTCCTCTCCGGTCGAAAACTGATCAATCGTCATTTAATTAGTTATCCCCGCCAGATGTCTACAGGTGTCATTTCTGACCCAGTAAACAGCACGGAGTAGGGATGAGAACGAAGCCGGTCTCCTTTCTTTCTCACTCCCTACACAGTTGTTGGCCATCATTATTGTTTATGCATCAAGTGTATTAGTAACGTTGACAATTATTATTTTGCTATCTCAGTGTAACGCTCATATTAACTTTTAATCATTCCTATTTTATAAATAATAATTAAATTATCAATTTTGAGTGTATTTTGCTCGATTAGTTAATCAAGTGATTTTTTAACCTCAAAAGTACTCAACACGTGACACGAACTTCCAATAACAACGGATTTTGTGTTGTAAGTATACTTTTTTTATTTATATCGAAAATGTTGTTGATCTTATAAAAATGTAAGTTTAATTTGATTTTATTAAAAACATTTAATTGAACAATTAAGATTTTCATAGTTTCCAAAAAAATCAATCGTTATGAATCTTTATTATGAAATGTCAATGGAAATATTGGTTGTATGAAAAAATTATAAGAGACAATGTTTTCATAAAATTTAATTTTTACTTTCGTTTGAAAAATTTTTCCATTAAACTTATATTTTTGTTATAATTACATAAATTAAAACTAATCATTTCAAAACTGCTACAAAAATCCTGGCCCTAATTATACTTTTAACATTTTTCATCATTATATAATTTCATTAATTCTATTTATGTATGTTTTGTACAGTGAGCAATGCCAAGAAAACGCAAAGGGGCTGATTTGAGCCGCAGTACAAGTAAAGCTCGAAACTTGCGAAATAGCAGATCCGAAAGAACAGAAGAACAAATCCAGCAACAAAATACTGATGCACGTGTCAGAATGGCGCAATTGCATCAAGAAGAGCCAGAAGATACACGAGCTGAACGCAATGAAGTCAGAAGATTAGAACAACAGCAATCACGCCGTTTCACAGTCAATAGACGAAGAACAAATGACCAACAACGACAACAGGTACATCGAGCATTTATATCTGATTCATTCCTGCGTCTAGCATTCCAGTATGAGCCCGATATTGAATATTATGCTCATTCAAAAGTGGTAATTGGTGCTATGGACAAGGAATGTCCGCATTGTCATGCTCTGAAATTCAAAAAATGAGCCAGCTGGGATGTGTTGCGCGTCAGGAAAAGTGCAACTACCTGAAATTGAAACACCACCTGAACCATTGAACGGCTTACTTATCGGCACGGATCCAGATTCTAACGTGTTCCTGAAGTCAATTCGAAGATTCAATTCATGCTTTCAAATGACATCGTTCGGAGCAACAGAAATAATTCGAAATACTAATGCAAATGGTCAAGAATTCAATTCTACATTCAAAATCAGAGGCCAAGTTTATCATAAAATGGGCTCACTGCTGCCAATGCCAAACGAACCACATAAATACTTACAAATCTATTTTATGGGCGGCGAGGATTCCGGAAGCGCACTTGCCAATCGCGTGAATGCACGTTGTGATTATAATAACCTTGATTCACTTTATGCCAGGCGCATCGTCAGCGAGCTAGATGCTCTTTTGAACGAGCACAACGAGTTGTTGAAAATATTCAAATCACATATGCACCAATTACAAAGCGATAATTACGCTATCGTCATTAATCCTGATAAAACACCAGCTGGAGAGCATATTCGTAGATTCAATGCACCCGTTCTTGATGATGTTGCTGGAATCATGGTTGGCGATTGTACAGCTGCACGAGAAATTGTGATTCGTAGAAGAAATAATATTCTTCAGTTCATTGCTGACACACATCGTTCATATGACGCCCTCCAATATCCGCTAATATTCTGGAAGGGACAAGACGGATATTGCATAAACATAAAACAACGAGATCCCGTATCAGGTACTTCCTTCATTATTAATTTGATCATTAATCATTTAACAAAACAATTAAATTATTGAACGTAATAAATTTAAATAAATTTTTATGAACAAATATTACAGGAGCTGAAACAAACAAGAACGTTAGCTCAAAGGATTATTATGCGTACCGATTAATGATTAGACGTGGCCTGGACAACGTCATTTTACGATGTCGTGAGCTTTGTCAACAATTCATGGTCGACATGTACGCGAAGATTGAGAGCGAACGACTACGATACTTAAGATATAATCAACAAAAAGCTGCGCGCGGAAGAGTACATTCATTTGCGAGACGCTATCAACAACAACGCCGACGTCGCCGAAATTGGTAACCATGTCATTTTACCATCATCGTACGTAGGCAGTCCACGTCATATGCAAGAATATATACAGGATGCTCTGACTTTCGTGCGCGAATATGGACGACCATGTTTATTTATCACGTTCACATGTAATCCAAAATGGCCAGAGATCACATCTTTGCTACTGCCTGGCCAAAATTCAATACATCGCCATGACATTACAGCACGTGTGTTCAGACAAAGTTGAAGTCTTTAATAAGTTTCATTACTAAATCACATGTATTCGGTCCCACACGTTGCTGGATGTATTCGGTTGAGTGGCAAAAGCGAGGATTACCTCATGCACACATTTTGGTTTGGTTCATCGACAAAATCCGTCCTTAAGAAATCGATAGTATCATTTCTGCGGAAATTCCAGATCCATCCACTGACCAACTGCTGTTTGATATTGTTACAACAAACATGATTCATGGTCCATGTGGTACTCTTAATAGTTCATCGCCTTGCATGGCTGATGGAAAATGTACTAAAAATTTCCCTAAAGATATGAACAATGATACGGTCACAAATGTCGACGGATACCCAATATATCGTCGAAGAAATCCTGAAAATGGTGGACAATCATTTATTAAAAATATCAACAACACAGACATTGATATTGACAATCGTTGGGTGGTGCCATATTCGCCTCTGCTGAGCAAGACATATAATGCTCATATTAATGTTGAGTTCTGCAGTTCTGTGAAGAGCATCAAATACATTTGCAAGTATGTCCATAAAGGCAGCGATATGGCTGTGTTTAGAGTGGAAAATACTAATGTGAATGCTCCTCCAGTAAATAAAAACGATGAAATTACGCTCTACCAAATTGGTCGGTACATCAGCTCCAATGAAGCTGCTTGGCGTATCTTTGGTTTTCCAATTCATGAACGGGATCCAGCAGTTGTTCAGTTAGCCATCCATCTTGAAAACGGTCAGCGTGTATTTTTCACGAACGAGACAGCGATTGATCGTGCAATAAATCCACCTAAAACTACACTCACTGCATTTTTGAATTGTGTAATCGTGCGGATGATTTTGGTGCTTTTGCACGAACATTACTCTATTCACAAGTACCACGCTATTTCACATGGACTCAAACAAAAACATGGATGCCCCGCAAGCAAGGCTCACCAGTTGCTGCATGTCTCAATTTATTTAAATCAAACGCCTTGGGGCGATTATTTACAGTCAGTCCAAGACACACTGAGTGCTTTTATCTTCGACTGCTGTTGGTTAATGTTACTGGCCCATTATCATTTCAAGATATACGTAAAGTGAATGGGCAACAATATCCAACGTATAAAGATGCATGCCTTGCACTCGGCTTGCTGGAAGACGACAACCAGTGGGAGTGCATGCTTGCTGAAGTTGCATTGAACTGTACAGCAATACAAATTCGTCGACTATTCGCTATAGTGTTGACTACATGTTTCCCAGCCCGAGCACAGATATTATGGGAAATTCACAAAGATTCAATGACTGATGATATATTGCATCAACATCGTATACGGTGCCACGATCCAACCATAACATTCAGCGACGAAATGTACAATGAAGCATTGATTGCTATTGAGGATCTTTGCATTGTCATTGCCAACTTACCACTTAGTAATTTCGGTATGAATTCGCCAAATCGAGGTGCAACTGATTTAATGAACACTGAAATGAATCATGAACTGCAGTACAATACTGTAGAAATGGCAGCGATTGTTGCTCGCAATGTCCCACTAATGAATGAGGAACAAAAGAACCATTTATGATCGCATTATGCTCGCAGTTTCAGCTGGACAAGGTGGGTTCTTCTTTTTTGGATGCACCGGGTGGAACTGGCAAAACATTCGTTATTTCGCTAATTCTTGCTGAAATACGATCAAATAATGGCATCGCATTGGCCGTTGCATCATCGGGCATTGCAGCAACTTTATTGGATGGAGGTAGAACAGCACATTCAGTATTTAAGCTGCCACTAAATATTCAGAATAACCCTGACGCAGTATGCAACATTAAGAAACAATCGTCCATGGCCACTGTGCTGAAACGGTGTAAAATTATTATTTGGGATGAATGTACTATGGCACACAAACATTCACTTGAGGCGTTGAACAGGATATTGAAAGATATTAAAAACAGTGATAAACTATTTGGCGGAACTCTGTTGGTCCTTTCAGGTGATTTCAGACAAACACTCCCAGTCATTCCACGTTCAACATACGCTGATGAGATCAACGCTTGCTTAAAATCATCTCCATTGTGGCGTAATGTTGAAAAATTACAGCTAAAAATAAATATGCGCGTTCAAATGCTTCAAGATCCATCCGCTGAAACATTTTCAAAACAACTCTTAGATATCGGTGATGGAAAAGTTGCTATAGATGAAACTGGATACGTAAAATTACCGACCGATTTCTGCACAATCGCTGATTCGCAAGATACTCTCATTGAACAAATATTTCCCGATGTACACACACAGTACATAAATCATGAGTGGCTTGCAGAAAGAGCGATTTTAGCGGCAAAAAATGTAGACGTTGACAATTTTAATCTGAAGATACAAATGTTGTTGCCAGGGAACTTGGTATCATATAAATCTATTGATACAGTTTGCGACGACAGCGAAGCAGTAAATTTTCCCACAGAGTTTTTTGAACTCACTGGATTTGCCAGGCATGCCACCGCATAATTTACAATTAAAGGTTGGATCTCCAATTATCTTGCTTCGTAATTTGAACCCGCCCCCGGCTGTGCAACGGTACGCGATTAGTCATTCAAAAATTAATGAAAAACGTGATCGAAGCCAGGATTTTAAATGGCAAGTTCAGAGGTGAAAATATACTCATACCACGGATTCCTATTATACCTACAGATGTGCCAATTCAATTCAAACGTATTCAGTTTCCGATTAGATTGGCATTTGCAATGACTATCAACAAATCCCAAGGTCAAACGATGTCTGTTTGTGGATTAGATTTGAGAACACCATGTTTTTCACACGGACAATTATACGTGGCATGCTCTCGAGTGGGTAAACCATCCAGTTTGTTTGTGTTAGCTAAAGATGGACTAACAAAAACATTGTTCACGCTATAGCATTAAGAGATTGATATTGTTTAATATTGTTACTGTCGTAATTGTTTAATTAATGATATATAATTTTAAGGAATAAATTATAATAACTTAAAAATAATGTTTGCCTTTTGTTGATTTTATATTCCTCCATCGTTCACAGCGCTCCATGCTTATTTCACGCATATACCACATTTTTACATACATACAATATACACATTCTAACATACATACATACTTACAATAAGCTATTTTTTGTCTACACTAGAAATTGCTAGGAAATTATTTATATGGCAAAACAACGTTTGCCGGGTCAGCTAGTTTATTTATAATATTAAGAATCCATGACATTAACACAGCGGGTGCTTTAACACTTACTTTACACAAAGGTGATCTCGACAATTGATTCATCTGGTCTCGACTTTTTCAACAAAACAGTTTGAAAATAAGCTTTCATACACTCGGCTTTCTCGAAAAGAAAGTTTGCTTTTATTGCAGTTTTCTCTCCCCTCACACAGATGCGTTAATTTCACATGAGTAACTTATTCAGTTCTAGGTCGTTCCGTGTCAGTGGGGAGTTCAGGGAAGACTCGATAAGCTGGAGCTGTTTGGGAGGGATAAATTGACATTACACACAGTTATGTTCAGTAATTATTTTTTATCTACACCATTTGTAACTAATATATTCCGAAATAATGTACGAACTTTTATTGTGCTTCTAAATACCGGATTTATTTATAATGATTATAATGAGTTCATTTGAATTTCCGTAATATGGATTTAATTGAAAATGCCTTTTCTACACTTTAGCAACAAGCAGAGAAGAATAATTATTCTTATAAATGAATCATTAAACACCAAACACATGAAAATCGCTTAACACGAAACTGAGGGGACTGAAATATTTTTTCGTGTTAAAAGAACTTTGTGTTAAAGAATATTACAAAAAAACATGTATTTAACAAAATTAAGTTTATTAGAGTACATTTTAAGGTCCAATGTTCGAGTGGTATCGCGCTTCCACACCACAGGTCTGGGTTCTATTCCCGGGCAAGGTCGACTCAGCCTTTATTCCCTACTGCAGTGAGTGGATAAATGAGTACCAAGCTTGCTTGGAGACTTAAGCACTGGGGTCTCGCTTCAGATTGACCACCTGATCGGGACATCTGCTCATGCACCTCAGCGCCCAATGGCCACGTATACTGGGATGGACACAGAAGGCCCTTGCCCTCATGGGCTGTTGTGCCACTGAGATTGAGTTTGAAAGTACATTTTATTTGCATAGATATGTGTATACGCATGTGTTTAATAAAAACCTTTCAAACATTTACTTAATTTACACTATTTTTTTTAATTATTGTTGATAATGTAAAGTTAGCAATACCAAAATTCTTACAGGTTTTCGTGTTCTGTTTCTGATCAACAGCCTTAAGAAGCTCCATTTTCATTTTAAGCAAAATAGAGGTATTTACTTTTCCCTGAGCTCTTTGCCATTGTGCTCGAAAAAAACTCTTCTGAAGTAGAAAAAGCAGTGGTGTTTTTCGTATTTTGCTCATTTCCAGAAGGGTAATATTTTCGTGTTAAGCTATTAACACGTTTTTATTTTCGTTTCACGTTAAGTGGAAAAAAATGGATGAAAATGTATAGTAGTTTGTCGGCACCGTTGCATTATTTCGTATTTAACGTATTTCATTGTGTTTTATGTCTGTCTCAAAATACAACAAATCTTTTATAATGTTCCAATTTCTTCAATATTTATTTATTGAATATCTCATTAAATATCTATTCTTGTAAAATAAATCAGGATTTGTGTGTGTGTGCATTTGAGAATTTCGATGGTGAATGTAGAAGTATGAAAAATGACCAATGCAAATTTTGAAACAATTTTAATGATTTTTATACATAATAAAATTGGATCAGTAAATTGAGAATAATTTAATTTGTCTAGGAGGTCATTTGATTTAAAATCACTTTTTTGTACTAAGGGAGTATTTTTCAGCAATCAATTCAATGATAAGTAAATTAAGTCTCAATGTATAATGAAGTACACAAGTAAAATTATCACTTGACTTAAAAAAAACACGAACATTTTTTTTAAAAAATTTACTTTAAAAGGAATATATTAAAGTTAACATTAATTTTCTTAAAGTTCATTTGTGAGAATTCCTCTTAACAATAATAAAAAATTCAGTCTAGACTATGTGATTGCAACATGCTTCTATACATATATATTCTATGAAATCTTACACTTTAAACAAAACCAATAATATTTATACAGTACTTAGTTGATAAATTCCCAGACACAAAATTAGTTTTTAACAAAATGAAAAAAAAAAATCTTTTTCGAGATACCAGGTTTTACATGCTAAGAATTTGAATATAACTACTGAATCCAAATTACAAAGAAAAATTGATGTTATTTAGTTTCAAATTGTATAAATGTTATTAAAATAAAGAGAAAACATGTCTGCAAAAAACTAACATTTTTATAAAATAATTAATTAAAGTAAAATGTTTTCGATGTTTGAGCGAAATTACTATTTTTACATGGTTTCATCAGTTTTTGTATGCTTACAGTTTTTCCTCAACCGTAAATATATGTATATATATATATATATATATATATATATATATATATATATATATATATATATATATATATAATATATATATATATATATATATATATATATATAATATATATATATATATATATAATATATATATATATAATATATATATATATATATTTACATGTATGTATGCATGCATGCTGGTACGAATGCATGTTTCCGCATTAATATCTACTCACTTAAAAAATAATTAATGGGTCTTTTTCATCAAAATATTTGCTTTCATAGAATTTAACAAGTAATGTATTTAGTATTTTTTAATGCGTTTTATAAACACACAAATTTATACCATTTTCAATAGAGTGTCTTTGGTAAATACCTCTAATTATAATGAAGTAAATAACTTTATTGGATCCTTCTAATAGTATTAAAATATTTTCGAAATTCATCTCAATTATTTATTTGATATGGATGGAAACAACGGGAAATAAACTCCTTTGTTTCGTTCCATGAAAAATAGCATTTAATATTTAATTCCGTGATTATTATTATTTTCTGAATAACAAATCCGAGTAACATTAATAACGAATAATAAAAAATGAGTCGGACGCGTTTTTTTCTCGATTGATCAATTGATAATTTTCCCCCGAAACGTTTTTAAAATAGTTTATTTTCCTATTCTTATAAATTTGTAATGTGTATTGTACTAAGCCATTTTATATTTTGAGAATATTTCTGTAATGTATTGCCCTAATATTTCCCGAGTATAATTCATACATTGTTCAATAAATATATCTGTAGCTACAAAACAAGCATTTTACCCGTTGTGTATTGATACTATGTTAAGAATTGCGTGACAAAGTAATATGAATATAAATCAAAAAAATTTGACTCAAGCCTTCTCCCTTTTCAAAAATACACAAAATTCAACGGTAAAGAATAAAACACAAGCAGAACAAGGCCCGATATCATTGTTTTATTCTTCTTTCCTACCCTTAAGAAACTAATAAAATAAATCTTCTATTTTCGGCCGTATTTAAAAAAGGGAAGGGAAAATACAGCTACGCGAACCAATCATGTGTGATTTTCCTAATGCTTTCCCATCCTCTCAAAGATGGAGTATGGGGAGAAGATTTAAATCCTTTTTAATTCAAAACATTTCTTTCCCTTTCCGAAGCACTAATAGGAACTGAGAGCTTTTATCCATGTGCTATCAATCAAACATGCTTAAAGCAAGATCAAAGTACCCTGAATCTCAAATATAAATGATATTGAAAAGAAAGGAATATTTTTTGTTAAATCAAAAGGATATCTTTTAATGAATAAATTTTCTACTCTAAGAATTATACACGCTTATTTAAATAATATATAATATTTAAATAGGTTATATTAATCTCATTTTTATGGATGCAATTATTCTCATATTTTATTAAAATTTTTATTTATAAACCTTTTTTTTTTGGTAGATAAAATTATTTAATTGGTAAAAGAAAATTATTCACTGTAAAATTTTTTTTCGATATTGTAATTATGCAATCTGTGCTTAGTTATAAATCCATTACGTGATTTATCATGATAAATCACTTGGTGGATTTATAGTTAAACGAAAAAAAGTTTCAGTGGAAGATATGTGATAAAGAAACGATCAAAACGAATTCTTTTCCAATTCCTCTTAACTGAAAAATTTGCTCCAATGACAGCCGCTTGTTTAGCTCGCTTAGAGTTCTTAGGCAAGAATGTAAATAGCGCCCTCTACCGTTCAAAACGTCACTTCTTAATTTAGGGTTGTATAAAACTCTATAATTTAAAAACATCGATTCCGACCATTTAGAAAATTTTTCTCTGTCACATCAGAATTTTTCATAATTATGAAGGGTAAAAAGTACTTTGAAATCAGCACTTAAAAACTTCTCCAGAGCAAAATATTTAGATTCTCAGAAAAGGAACTGATTGATAAAATTCTATTAAAAATATGGAGTAAAACAAAAATAAAAATATATAAAATAAACTTCTATTTTATTTTTGGAGATGAACTGTTAAGAATTTCATTTCAAAGAAGACATTTGGAGTTATTGAAATAGTAATGCAATCCTATGACATCTTAATTTCTGCAAGCTAAAAATTCGTGCTTGGTATTATTATTACTTCTATTATGGTCGAACAGTCTTTTTTACGAATTAATCTTTCAGACGTTAAACTTAAATGTAAATAAGCTAAACTTTACTGAACAAAATATAGTATTATTTAGATTCATCTATCGTTCTTATGTGGTTTCAGTTTATAAGCAATATACCTAAGCATTTAAAAAAATCAATTAAAAAGGAAAAAATATTTATTTATTTAAAAAGTTTATATGTTCTGTTGAGGACGACAAAAGGATTTCACGTAAAAAAAAAAGAAGCACAGAGCACCATTTTGATACGGTTCATGAAGTTTATAAACAGTATATTTTCAATTCTCAAAAGAGCATTTTATGGTGAATATTTAAAAATCATTTTTTTAAATCTAAGTTGTCCACGTCATTGACATACTTAGCATCAATCATTGCCTCCTCAGCTGCGTGTAGGCTGCTTAATACTTTCCACCTTCCAGTTCTGTTTTCATATGATTTTTGGATCGCTCCCCATATGTTCACCGCAAAATTAAAAAATTACTTTCGATAGTTTCAAAATTTCGTTTTATATTTTAAAGCTTAAGCAAAAACTGTATCTATGTTTAGATTTCTTTTGTTTGACCGTTACCAATATTTGGAATTTAAATAAGATTGCTGTTTAGAATAATTGAAGCAAAGAAATCTGGATAGATTTGAATCGAAAGAAAAAAGGCTTCGCGTCTGGGTCAGATCTCGTGGGAAACATATTTAAGGATGCATGTTTCCACTAAATATTAAAGAGCAAGACTTTAACTCGAAACACATTTTACATTCCAGATGCAAAAAGGCATTTACATTCACATAAGCTTGTGTACCTGTAATATGTATATCTGCGTTTACCATATTGTAAAATTTGCTAATGTTTTATAAATATGCAGTTCTTTTTGATATAATAGAGTTAAAAATCCGACTAGTATTACAATATAGAAGATGATCTATGGACAGTGGCGCCGACAAAAATTTTTAAAGTGTGAGGCCAGGGTCGAAAGTCCATCCTTCTCGTATCATACCTTAATACGCCACCCAACATATTCTTTTGATTTTGTCGATTGGAGAACAAAAAACAGTAAAAAGTAAATTATTGAATTAATAATTAGCATTAATTAATAAAATAAATTGTTCATAACAAATACTTAATTAAATTTTACGTACTATCTACATAGGATTAACATAAATAAAAAAATCAAGAGCTATGAGGGGGGTGGACCCGTGGACACCCCCTTCCTTGTGTGCGCCGTGCGCCACTGAGTATGGAACACAGTTTAAACAGAATAAATTAATTTTTTATAACAAAAAAATAATCTTTTTATATTAAACTATGCTATTAATTGTTAAAATCACGGTACAATATTAATATTCAAACTACCTTCTAATTTAAAAGTTATATTATTTTTTCTAAGCTTTCTTATGAATATTCAATATGAATTTAACCAAGTCTGGAGACAAAAAGTAACATACCTAAGACTAATTTCAGCAGCTGAAAACTTCACATTACATATTATATTTCTCGATCAAATTCCGAATACTTTATTCATACCGAATGGACAATTCAAATTTATGAAAGGGAACATATTTTTTTGGTAAGCAATTGTTTTTGCTTTTGAGTAATAAATTTACTCTAGAGACAAAAAGATTTTAATGCACCAAAGAAAAGAATTTATTTCTGAAATTTTTTAGACTTCAGTGTAAAAATAAATAAAAAATAATAATTTTAAATATAAGTCCAACTTTTTTTTTAATGAGACTTGAGTTGCCTTTATAAAGTACAAAAGTTTAAAATTCTCGAGCAGCTCCCACGTCTTGCAACTCAGCGCAGTTTTAGGCAAAACGCTTTTCCAGCAAAAAATGCTTGACATTTCGTAAAGTAAGTTAAATGGTGCATGGATTTCGAACGATGAAAAAACAGGACGTATCCGGTAAAAAAACCGATGCTTGATAACTCTGCGAGGATTTAACAACCTGGTTGATCCAGCGGGATTGCGATAAAATTTACAATTGGCTTCATGTCTTGCATACTTTTTTCTTACAAAAATTCTGTAGTTTTTTTTTTCTTTTAGATTTATTTTTTATTATGTTGACTGAAAGGGGATCCCAAGCGTAAAAAAGCTTAGAGAAAAACACAATCTAACTATATCCTGAGTGAAATATAGAGGTGTTAAAATGTAGGGAATATATATACCCTCACCTTCCAAGTAACACTCTCTCACAAATCATATCATTCCTTATTTACCAACCGACAAAATAATGCGTACAACACCCTTATATGATGCACATTAATATTTCCACGGTTGTTCCCTTTTTTATACATATTTTGGAGTTCAAAACCAAAGCATAACAAGTCAAAACTCTATCGTTTCTATTTACATCTCTCTGATGCTTGGAGAAAAAAGAAAAAAAATTGCCAGCAAGAGATTAAGAGCCGATGGCAATCCAACACTCCAAGCCTCCCTCTCCGCCATTTAATTTGTCACATTTCCAAGCGACATTTTGACGAATGGTGACTGCAAGCGACTTTTTTAACCTCCCCTTTCCCCCTCTTTCACCCTCGGTTTCCATTTCCCACGCATGCGTGAAGCGAGGCGCGGGAGCGATGAAAAAATTCCCAGTAACGCGTTTTTGGCGCCTCCGTGGCATGTTGGGGTATGTACCGGCGACACTTTAACATGGAGGTGGGGGAATTTCACCCCCTTGGGAGTGGGTCAAGTTACCCCTGGAAGGAGGAGCAAGGGTTTTCCTGTGACTCAAACAGATGAAAGGGGTGGGGGAGAGCCCCCTTTTTTTTCTACCCACTGTACTTTTTTTTCGTCTCTTCCTGTCACAGTTGTTCTTCATCTTAATGTTGAGAATTAAATGAGAGATTTGCTAGGAAATGAATAGATATCGTGTTTTTCATTTTCCTTTCTTTCGAGGTTGAGAGTGACATTAAGATCCCAGCGGATGTTCTCCTGAACCTGAAACATTTACATGAAACAAGGGGGAAAAAACATTCGTCGAGTTTGACATGAATAGGTAAAGAAGTATTCTCATTTTTTTAAGGTCCCTTAGGATCCGGTATATTTTTTTCCGTATCCTTTTCACGGTTGTCTACCCTTTTCTAAAGAGAGGCCCCTAAATTCCCTCGTAAAGGAAAGTGTGATGGATTTTAGTTTATTTAATTAGTGACATAACAGGGCTATTTAAATCACACTCAGTTGAGGAGGACAATGTAGCTGATTTACTCTCCAATTTTGTACTTCACGCTAGCTCCTTTGACAGAGCGACGACATGGTAGATTGTTTCAAAACATGACTACAGGGTCTGGAAATCCTCCCAACAAGATTATAAAAACTTTCTTTGATTTTGAAGAAAAGATTGGTAAAAAATAGAGTAACCACAGGGTTCTTGTAAATGGAAAAAAAACTTCTCAGGGTTTCTCAATCCTCTATACCAGAGCATATGCGCCAGAAATTTTGTGATGTTAATTTTTCAACTTGCTTTTTAAATTTAAACTTAAATTCATATATAATCCCTTGAATCCCCTGGAGAAAAGATCAAAAAGGAGAAACGTAATCTAAAATCAAATTAATATATTTTCGTGTAACTAACATGTACATTAAATAAGCGTAATTCAGTGCAATAAAGAAGAAATGAATATAGAATTTAAACGGATTTTTTTGAGACACAAATATAATCATTAACCAGTGGCACACACAAAGGGGGGGTCATGGGTCTAGACCCCCATAACACTTGAATTATTTTCTATTGTTTATAATCATATGTGTATAGTAAGTAAAATTTAATTAAGTATTTGTTATTAATAATTAATTTTATTAATTGATTCTAATTACTTATTCAATAATTTATTTTTTACTGTTTTTTGTTGCCGACAATCGACAAAAAAGAATATGTTTGACTGTGTATTGTGGTATGATATGAGAATGGTGGACTTTGATCCTGGAGTCCCCCCGCCTTGAAAAATTCCTGTGTGCATCACTGTCATTAACTATAACTATAAAAGTTATAATCATTACATTATTTACTAAAACTTTAACTAAATTAAAATTCCACTAATGACACTCCACAAATAATTTTTTTTTTCTGATAATGCCCCTAAACTAAGGGTAATGATTTCGGAATTAGATTTCACCCAAACTCGTCTAGTGTAATACTGAGGAGCCATGTACGTTATATAAAACTCAATCTCAAGAGCTTCGAAAAATAAGGTGTGGAGTAAGAATTGTGAGATACAGTTCAGGCGTCATCCTCAACCAAATCCATTGAATTGCTAAATAAATTTGATATTAATCCCAAACAAACCAATCCACAACTTACGAAGACTTTGAGAGCCAATTAAACTGAGCACATAGCAGCCCCTGTTAATACCATACAGCGTTACTAGGTGTGAGACAGAGAAATACTACTAGGAATCATAAAAAAAATTGCGTTTGTCACAAACATGATGGAAATGAATATCTTTTCATTAATTGAATTTTGATAATATTTAATAATTAACTTAAATGATTGTTATGTGTTTCCAAATAAAAACTTTTGTCGTTGGTTTGAGTTTTATTTAACGATTTAAAACCCTTTACAGCAAACTTTTCATTTCAGATAGGATTGTTTTCCACAATCCTTTTTAAACTTAAAAGTATTATCTTTTCTTTTGATACATAGTTTGACTTTCTATATGTCAGTAATATATATATATATATATATATATATATATATTTAAAAAGTGTATTAAACAAAATTGGATTATTCTGAAAAGCATCTTTCTCTAGTCTCATCAAATATTGTACACTAGTCGTCCATTATTTAACAAAAGATCTTTAAATAAAAAAAAAAAATGAAGTCTTAAAAGTGATAAAGGGAACTTAAGAAAAAAGAGAGAAAGGAATTTGCTGTGGCCTTTTATTATGGGGGGAGGGAGAATTTTCTTCCTCCTTATTCAATAAAAACTGTTAAGGGATAAAAGTTGAAAGTGTAAAACCCACTAGTTAAAATAACTAAAAATGTTTTATATGACTTCCATGTATTTAATTATAATTATTTGTATTTAAAAATAATAACATTATTTACATCATTTCTTATTTTTTTCCCGTTTTCATTCCCGTCTCCTGCTATTTTAAAATATGAAGAAAAAAAAATTCTTCATATAGAATGTTGTCTTAATTTATATATATTTTGCACACTTTCAGAATTGTATTGAAGCACCATGTTCACGAAGACATATAATAAGAATTAAAATGCTTTATTTAAAGATAAATGAAAAATCTCACAACTTTATAGAGTCAAAATAACAGCAACAGTCAAATGAAAGTAAGAAGAATAAATAAACTACTTGAACAGAAAATGATGAGTTACTCAAGTTTCAACTAAATAATTCAAGGAACTAGAAATAAATTTAAGTCCTCGATTTAAATTCTTAACAGCCATAGCTGTGAATAGAGGTAATCCTCTTTACAAAATAATACATTCAAAATAAGAATTTAGCTACCTACTATTTCTAAAAACACTGTTAAATTTTAACATAGGAAGTGTGTGTGTGTGTGAAATTCCCTTCAGATATTTTCCTGTTTGTATAAACGGTTTTTTGTAAAGGGTGTTTTTTTAGAGGTATAGAACTTTAAATTGCAATAAAACAACGATGTATTATTTGATTGACATGAATTTTTTTTATTCGAAAGATAATCTTGTGGCATTACATTTTAAATATGATTTCTGGCATAGGACTGCTACGGCTGGCTCGGATGTAGTCCAATCTGAACGTCCAATTTTCGATGACTTTTTCCAACATTTGTGGCCGTATATCGGCAATAACACGGCGAATGTTGTCTTCCAAATGGTCAAGCGTTTGTGGCTTATACGCATAGACCAATGACTTTACATAGCCCCACAGAAAATAGTCTAGCGGTGTTAAATCACAAGATCTTGGAGGCCAATTCACAGGTCCAAAACGTGAAATTAGGTGGTCACCAAACGTGTCTTTCAATAAATCGATTGTGGCACGAGCTGTGTGACATGTTGCGCCGTCTTGTTGGAACCACAGCTCCTGGACATCATGATTGTTCAATTCAGGAATGAAAAAGTTAGTAATCATGGCTCTATACCGATCACCATTGACTGTAACGTTGTGGCCTTCATCGCTTTTGAAGAAGTACGGACCAATGATTCCCCCAGCCCATAAAGAGTACCAAACAGTCAGTTTTTCTGGATGTAACTGTGTCTCGACATACACTTGTGGATTAGCTTCACTCCAAATGAGGCAGTTTTGTTTGTTGACGTAGCCATTCAACCAAAAGTGCGCTTCATCACTAAACAAAATTCGCTTATGAAAATCGGGAACAACGGCAATCTCGTTTTGGGCCCATTCGACGAATCTACGCCTTGCTTGATGATCGTTTTGATGAATTGTCAAATCAAACTGAGAATAAATCACTCGACAGCTGTTAAATCGGTCGCCATCTTGGAAAGTAATGCCAACTTAAACTTCTATACCTGGAAAAAAAACACTCTTTACATGAACATGATCTCACTGAAAAAACAGTAACAATGGAACAAAATAAAATCACGCTAACAAAGGAAGTTTTTAAAAAATGAGGAAGCCTCACGTTTACTGTATGTACCACTGTAGACGAAGGATATTGGTCTCGAACTCATGGCCTCAAGAGGCTATCACTAAAAACTGTGGACATGCTGATTCATTTTAAATCTATCGAGTCTGAAATTCTTCATGTTGGCGTGCTGTGAAAGTTTAGGGAGTGAAAAGACCAACAGAGCTAATAGCAGGGCTATCATGCAAATTCATATTACCTTAAGGTATCCGAACACGTTCAGAGCACTTTTTGACAAAATAACATATTTAAACATATAAAGGCTTTTTTATAGGATTCAATACCAATAAATACTAATATTTAATCAACAATATTTAAAATAAATTGCCGGAATTTCATAAAAATAACAATTGTATGTGAAATTTTAGCAATACTTTTGTAAAACTTAGTACAATTTACACTTGAATCAACCAACAGAATAATTGTAGCTGAGAGATATGATATGATATTAGGAGATTAATGATAATAGAGGTAGTATGATGATGGAGGATTAATATATTAGAGGATTTACCCCCTTCCCTATTTTCTATCGGTTTCAGAGTGAAATAACCTCATTACAATGTTGTATGATATATAGAGGGATTTTCCACAATTCGTGAACTATGTTAAAGTGAAATCCTGTTGTTGAATACTTTGTTATAAGTGAATTGCTAATAATTTTTGGAGCCCCTTTTAACAACACCAAAATTTATCGATCCTAATGGCTCTTTTTTCGTAACATTTCAATCACTTATGAGTCTGTTTCTAAGTGAAATTAAAAAGACGTTTTTAGATTTATTTTAATGTGTCAAAGCTACAGCTTTTTAAAATAGAACTTGTTCATTCAGAGTAATTATACTTTTTTACAGACACCTTTGAAAAAGAAACTAACAGGGGAGAGTTCTACACCGGCTGTGGCGAATTTCCAAGCTGAATGTACCATTTTGTAATTATTTTTCCCCCCGAAGAATTCAATCAACTGAAACACACCATAGATAGTTGATATCGCTTTTATCAAAGCCATGCTTAACGAGTTTCAACCATTAACAGGGAACTTTGTGCGTTCACAGAAAGATTCAATGGAACTTTTTATCTTTTTTTTAACGCATAAGCTTTAACAAAGCTCAGGATATAGTGAGACAAAAAAAAAAACAATTAAAATAATAACTTCACTTTAGTAGTTAGTTTATCGGGTTCCCAATCTTTTACAGCCACACATTCTACTTTCTCTGAATATGCTTGTTTGAAAACTGGGTCTCATTAAGTGTGAATTCAAAATCTCATTTTAACATTTTCATGTATTGTTAATTCTTACAAAGGGTTTGTGAGAGTGCTAACTTATAAAAAGTGGATAGTTTACAAGTTGCTGATTAAAATCTATTTTTATGCACCCGAGTTTCTAAAACGCATAGCAATGTAATCTGTAACCGAAAGTAATACAAATAAATAAATAAGGGGTAAAAATTTGGTATTGAAAAGAATAAAAGTAACTTTAAAAAGGAAAAAAAAGTGATTTTTTGAGGAAAGCTATTCAGAGAGCTTCCGGAATCCTTATAAATATATTTTATAGCTTACTTATTTCTTAAAAAATACATATTTCGTATGTAAAGGAAAAATTCAATTATTTTGATAAAAACCTTAAAGCAAATTACGTGTTGGATAAAAAAGTTATTGAGTTTACAATTTCGAAATTGAAGATTAATAAAAGGATAAATTTTCGGGACGAGTAAGACAATCTTTTAAATCTTACATTTAGCTTTTTGAGGGTTTCAAAGATAATTAACCAAAATAACCTTATATGCATAACAATCAAGAAAATAAAAAAAAAAGTTTAGTTTTTGAAGAATTTTACAGAGAAAGAATTGCCCCCCCACCCTCCCATAAAAATAAATGTTTCGCATTCCTGATACAGATTAAAAGTATATTTTTTACTATAGTTTTCATTTATCACACACACACACACACACAGTTAAAGTAATAAAGCCTAAATGGAAAATAAAGTAATATTCTCTACCAATATTAGATGAAAATAATTTTCAAAGTAATTCCCAAATGTAATTATCTATAGATCTATACATATAAATAAAAATGAAGTGTCTGTTTGTAATTTGAAACTAACAGCTTTTTACTAAATGCATTTAAAAGAATATACGGTACTTACATGAAAAAATCAATTTAAAAATTTTTTGTCTGTCTTTCTGTCTGTCTGTCTATCTATCTGTCTTTCTGTCTGTCTGTTTGTTCCGGCTAATCTCTGAAACGGCTGGACCAATTTTGACGAAACTTTCACCGGCAGATAACTAATGTTATAAGAAATAACTTTTAGGCTACTTTTTTATTTTAGAAAAAAAATTAGGATTCCGAGAAAATAAAATTAAAACCAATGAAATAGTGGGCAATATCGGATTATTTATTCCAGTAGGGACTATTTTTATTCAATAGGGATTATTTTTATTTAATAGGAATTATTTTATTTCGCGAGCCTTCTGTCTCAACGATTGCTAACAGTTATACCAAACTTTTTTTCTTTGATTAGGCTGCTGCCATTCGCGACATTTCCCGTTCATGTCTTGATCCTAATGATTTTACAGTCCTTAACTGCATTGTCAAAGGTCATGCGTCCCTTTCACCCCCTTCCTTGCGGCTTCGTTAGTGTTCGCATTTCACCCTACTTGCTTCTTAGATCTATTTTGATCCTAAAGATTTTAGTCCTCACACCATCGACAGTGTCAAAGGTCATGCGTCCCTTTCACCCCTTGCTCAACAAAAGCAAAGAAAAAAAATATAACAAAAAAGAAACATAGATTCACCAAGTACAAGAAATGTTTTCGTAAACTCTGTGAAGTGAATAAACACTTTTTTGTTAAACTCCACGTGGACGAAGTCGCGGGTAACAGCTATTTAACATAAAATAAATGCATCAGAAAGTAATATTAATGTATTACACATGCAGATAAAATTAATTTTCATTCCTTGTGTGTGAAAAGGCATTTTATCACTGATTTTAAATTGTTTCTATCTTTGAGGAAAATAAATGAAATAAAACACAATATGATTTTAAAGTATTGAAAATTTAATAAGATTTTCTTTAACAGATACGGTGCAATTTATTTATTTGGTATTTTTATTTAGAGATTCAAATTTCCACAAAGCTCTGAAAATTCAAAGGGAAGCAAATAAAATTAAATGCATTCTACGATTTTACTAAAATTAATATATCTATATATATATAACTATGATATTTTTTTTAAAAAAAACATTCTCTTTATTAATTTATTTTATTCAGAAAATAAGATTTAGATACTATAAGAATTGTGCATTAATTTAATACTCAATTTTTTAAAAAAATTGTAAGCTTTTTTGTAGCTTATTAGTAGACAAAAAATACTATTTCAGTGCTCACAAGCAGACAAAAGTAATGTTTATATTCGCGTACAATAACACTAAATCAATTTTGTTTTCGTTTTACGCGATGTCATCCATTCATTATTTGCAGAGTCACTGTGTGTGTGTTTTAATATTATTAATAATCGTATCACATAATAGACAATTTAAAAATCTGCTTGAAGATCTTATTTTTGTGTAATTATTGTAAAAGAAAGAAAGAAGCCATTGATCCTCCTCCCCTCATCATCATCTGCAATTAATTTAGATAATAAATAACTTCTTAGCGGGTTTAAATTGATATATATATATATATATATATATGTATATATATATATATATATGTATATTATTCTCTTTCTAATAGGACTGAGGACTATATATTATTTGCATTGCAGAGATCTAGCGCATTTCCCGAGAGCTGGTATTACTTTTTAATGTGCTTTAGTGTGGCGCCATGTAGGTATACATCATTTCACACAAAGTAATTTTAACGCCCTGTTTCACGAGGCACCTGAGCTCTGACGATGGAAATATATACACCGAGAAAAAGTAGACATTGAATTAATAAAAAAAAAGTAAGTGTTTATTATTGAATAAATTATCAAAATTATGGAAACAGATTTCAAATGTATGAAAAGTTCATAAATGTTTATATTTAATTTGAAACAATTTAACTATATTGCATTAAAGCATCCAAATTTTTTGAGGAAGAAATTTTGAATTTATATAGCTTCTCTAGTAATCATTGCGGGCTGTCTCTACACACCTTAAAAATATCAGATAATAAAGAAAAGATATATCAGCTGGAAATAGTTATAATCTTATTACCGAACAGGTGCAAATATTTTTTTCTCCATTGCCTCTATGAGTGCTATCAGGATATCTTGGTAATTAGAAGTCATTAGTCATTAAAAACAGCATGTATCAACGGTTTTTAGAACATCTTGCCATGAACTTTTGATTTATTAAGATTGTGTTTGTGTAATTAAAATTAAATTTACTCTCTCTCCTACGCAGTGTTTGAGCTCAACATCATAGTGACGAGCTGCGTTTTATTTTTGTGAAAAAGACATAAGCCTATAAGAGGGTTATATTATCAAGAACGCTAAATAAGTCTGGAATTCTTTGACCCTCAAATGGGTTATGGATGGTGCGAATATTTTTTTATGGGTTTTCTTGAACTCGCATAACTTAATTAAAAAATTCTGGAATCCTTTAGTTATATGACTTGGGGATAAGACTCTTAAGACTTTTTGTGGGCGGTATTAAGAAAAAAATCACAAACCCTCTTGCCAAAAAAAGTGAACCACAGCAAAAATAATTAATTGCTTAGAAACCGTTTGTCAGATGACTCAAATTCAGCATGTATTCTACAAAAAGTAACATCTTACAACTCTAATATAAGTTGTCATCCACACAATCTGCAACAACAGAAGTCACGCAAATGTTACTTAAGTTAATTTAAAAGTTAACTTAATGTTAATTTGAATTACGCATAACTAAAACATTTATAACTATGCAGTGCAAAAGGTATTTTTTCGTAGTAGATAGAGTTTTGTGTTGTTAGTATTTAGTTTGATTATTTTCTGAATAATCACAAGTCAAAACTATTTGACGGCACGTCTATACCTCCTTAAACACTTCTTTAGAAAAAAATGGCACGTTGATCCATACAGGTTCACCACCCCTGATATAGATAATAGCTTTAAAGAAAGTTGTGTGTATAAATCATGAATATAATATCCTCTAAACTAGTGGTCCTCAACCCCCGGGGTAGCGGACCTATACCGGTCCGTAGCCGCACAAGGAACACTATATTCTTTCTATTGTATTCACTATTTTATTCACTCTCGGGTTTGTGTGACTTTCACTTTAGATTCAATGTTAAATCGCTTTATATTCCTTTTTTGGGGGAAACTATTTTATTCTGAGGGCATGTTAAAATACAATTATATATTAAATTAAAATTATTAAATCAAAATAATCTAAAATATAAACAGTCAACATCCCCCTCCTCGAGCAGGCAGTGGTTAAATGATCAAACGTTGACCGGTCCGTGGCGATAAAAAGGTCGGGAAGCACTGCTCTGAACTTATATGTTCTATTTTTTAAACACTTCCGGGAAATTTCATTCAACTACATTCAATGTAAGTATTTTTTTTTTCCTTTCAACGTCTTAAGTTCTTGGCCCTTTTTAATAATATAACGTATACTGAAAAACAACTTACGCTTAAGTAGCGATTTCGAGACGTTTAGCTATCGATATTTGAAGCAACCGCAATTTTCCGAGAGAGAAAAAACAAAAGAAAGGAACATAAATAAACAAATAAAACTTTCCCTCTTCATTTCGATTGGTTAAAGACTCACACCAAGCCTAATAGAAGGCGGACACTGTTGTATTTTCCTGTTTTTTGTCACGCCTCTTGTCCCAATCTGCTGTAAAAAGTCAAGCAACGACATGTAATTGCGTGACGGTAAGATGAAACTTCGGCATGTTACATTCAGGGAGGGAAAGAAGTCGCTTAAACTTGATGGAAAGGGGAGGGTTAAAAAACCTTCATGGGAGAGGGGGGAAAAAAGATAGGACGCGAATCTGATTATACGCGTCGTTATAATCTTGTGAAAATAATACAGATGTGACATGGATCGTTTTGTTGATTAACGTCTAGAACAGCATTTGTCAGTTGCGCTTTATCGAGAGTCGTAGCTTTCGGCAACATTTCGCTTATTTTTAGAAATGTTTTTTATGATATTAAGGCGCGATTGGATAGAAAGGGAGAAAGAGACACTGCATTTCCACGGTTGGGTTTCTTTTTATTTTATTTAAGCCGAATCGAGAAGAGTTTAATGCCGGTAAAGAAAGATAAAACTCATTTTCTTTCGAGAGGAGAAATATTGGAAAAAATATAAAGTTAAATAATCAGACACAAAAAGAATAAAATTTAAACACAGGATTTTTTTCTCCTTGTTAATAGAATTAAAATTTAGGTACAACCAAACAAGGATTATTTCAAATTTATGTAAAATGTAAATAAGTAATAAATATGTGTGTGTGTATGTGAACGCAAATTGTTAATAAGCAATAAATCTATGAACGTACTTATAAATAAGTAATAAATGTAAGAACGTAAATTGTTAATCAGTAATACATGTCTGAATGTGAAAATTGTAAATAAGTAATCAATGTAAATAGTGTAATCAAAATAAGATTATTTCAATTTTATGTTACAATACTTTTTCAAATTGCATAACTAGGTATTGTGGTGATGGAGTCATAATTATGAACCGAGATCAAATTTAAATTGACAACTTATTCATCGAATATTTCTGCAATACTCTATTTAAATAAAACCAATTGACTTTTAATATCTTGAATCGGTGAAAGGATACGCAAAGACAGATTGGAGAGGAGAATGAAAGAAGGGGTGATGTTTATAACTTCTGTTCAATATCTACCTTTCTCTCTCTCTTAATAAACAGTACAATTAGGATTTAAAATATCGAATTTTAACTATCAAGAAAGAGAGTGAAGATTATTACAGCGGTAATGATGCAAAATATTTTGGGTGGCACTACATTTTTTTTCATATAATTCAGAGGTATCCAACCCAAATGACCTTGCGGGCCACTTCGGAAAAACATTATCTCGCGGGCCGCACATAAAATTATGTACCTTTATATCAGATTTAGAAACAAAATAACATTTATTGAGTGAAAATTTAAAACAGAATGAATTATTATTATTGTTTTCATTATTTTTCATGTATACAGACACAGATAATATAATAATGTTTATATAATATAATAATGCAATGATCAAATAATGTTTGAAATATTACAGTTTGTTGTCATTTTCTTGAAAATTACGGTGTTCTTTTTGAATTGATCTTTCGTTACTTATTGTTGAAATTTGATAGTGCTGTCATTCACAAACGATTAAGTAAACATTGCCCTTTATCTTAACCGTCCTAAATATTTTTTTAAACTTTAAAAAACATCTCTGACTGCCTCTTGCTTTTTGAGCCCTCCAAACAGAAAAGGAGGAGCAGAAATGAAAGTCGCACACATAGAGAATCATGTACCATGTCAAGGATATGCATAATGCAATTCGGAATTTATTATAGAAAAATCAAATGTAACTGTGTTTGATAAAATATAAATCTATTTTAATCTAAAGGACATTTCTATGATCAAAAAGGATTTGTTTGAAAACAAGAACAGGTAACAGGCAAATGCACTGTACATTTATATCTGTAGGTTCTAGTACTTCTTCACTTTTATTTTATTATACTGTATATATATATATATATATATATATATATATATATATATATATATATATATATACATAAATTTCCCCTCAAATAAATTTCAAAAAAAGAAAAAACTTTAAAAACCTGATATTTAAAAGTTTTTTAAAAAGAGTCGGTGGGCCCCGTGTTGGACATCCCTGATATATTTAATTAACACTACCGAAACTTTTGTAATTTATCAGTGGAGTGCTAACACAGATGTCATCCTCGTCACTTGACCAAAGCTCAGAATTGTGAGACTAAAAAGTCAATCCATTTACAAATGTATCAGTGTTTTTATTGCTGCATAAGTATCTCTTGTATTGCATTGTAATAAAATATTCTGTTAAACCAAATGCAGTATGCTACAATTAATATGAGGTGAAAAAACTAAGTATGTTCTACATTTATCTTATTATATTTGGAACTGTCTCCTTTGAAGAAATATGGACAATGCCTACACAGATCAACAATATAATTTAGATTCTCATAAAGAGCAGAAATTTATATTGTTGGCTGTAAATGCATGATAAGTAAATAGAAAGCGCATATCCATTAATTTTATAATAATTTTTAAAAATCCATTATTTTATTAAACACATTTACTCTCTTTGGCAGAAATATATATTTCTATAATTCTTTAACGGAGTTATCGGTACTAAAATAAAAACTTTTCCTAAATCATGCACAGACACAAAACTAAAAATTCGTCTAATTTATTTAATATTTAGTTGATATCAAAGATGTTTAATTAATTTCAAATACATTGATGAAAGAAAAAAGTACAGAAATTTAAAACCCTGCAAATAATGGGGGCAGCTCATTATATCTAATACTGTTAGCATGCAATTTCCCTATAGCTATAATTAAAATCCCTATTCTTATTACTAAAAAATATTGGTACTTAAAAAAAAAAATTCAAGGCACATTTAATTGGTGAATTGTCTGTAGAATCAATATACTTTGTAAGAATATGGTGCGAAGGTAAGAAATCACAAGTATACGTACATATAACCAAATAATATTCATTATCCGTATTTTTTTCTATGCTATAATGAAATAGGAAAGCGCCTTTTGAGTGAATAGTTTCTGAATATCAAGACGTGTTTATAGGAAAAGAAAAAATGCTTCTTCTCCCCCCCTTTTTTTTTCATATTTGTTGCTGTTGTTCAAAATTAGCAAAAATTCTTCTTTTCTGTGTTACCTGAGAAATTTTTTTCACTTCTTTATACACAAACAAATCAGATAAAAACTTTTATTCCTTCTTTCAAATAAGCAAATAATAATTATATATTAGCATGAATGGGTTGAGTAAATTGTTATATATTCGGTGATTATAAATCCCCAAATAGGGATCTCTTGATTCATATTTTTACTCTAGTAAGAGGAAACCGAGCATAATGTTACATGTCATAATTGTTTGTTTGTAATATTAATGAGTGAATTATGTGACAATGGGAAAATATTTCAAGCAATCCCATCAATTTTGCAAGAATATAGCATTAACATTATTTAAATCAATATCCTATGTATCTACAAATATATATCTCAATACCCAATCATTAGTTTTAAGAATAAAGGAAATATAACGCTAATTAAAGATAACGAGGTATATTTCACTATCGTAAAAAATGTCTTTTTGTTTTATTTCTCTACACATCACAAATTAAATTTTAGAAAGGGCATAGGATTTCACTGAAGAAAGTGAAATTCATTCTCATTAGTTGTTTGCGAATTAGACAAACTGAGAAAAAAATCGAGAGTCCGACACATCTAGATATATATTATAAATGCGAAAGTTTGTGAGGATGTTTGGCCGTCTTTCACGCAAAAACAACTGAATGGATTTTAATGAAACTTTACAGTAATATAGCTTATACATCAGAATAACACATAGGCTATAATTTATAAAGATATTGTGTGAACTGTCCAAAATATAAAGATATTTGTCAAGTAAGTAGGAAAAAATTCTGCCATCTGCAAGCAATTCTGGCGTGCCCTGCAAAAAAGCCCACGGCAGCATATATATCTATCTTTTGTTTGTGAAGAAACCCTTTTTGTTTTGGTTACGCAAGGCGCTCTCTTCTAATTAGTTCCTGTAAACAGCATAATCCCTAATTTTTTTTTATTTCAGAATAAAACTAAGTTTTGAAGGAAGAGGTTGTTATAAATCTCTCTTTATTTGAATGTTTTTTAAATGATTTTATTATGCACATTTGGTAATAAGAAATTGATCTTTTTTCAAAATAAATACTTTTATTGCTTCTGGTACTTACAGTAGATAAACTTTGTCTTTCACACTACATCATTTGGACACATTTCCATAGTTTGTTTGTGGTTAGTAGTTAATTATAACGCTATAATTTTAATTGAATATGCGGATATTGCATTTTTAAGTATAAAAATAATTATAACTACTATACTGTATTTTTTGGAGTGAGTGAATATTAACGTCGCACTGTTCAGCTACACGAGGGCTTTTGGCAAGGGACCACGTAATTTTGAACCATGGTCAAGTGACGTGGATGGCACCTGAGCTAGCACCACTTTCTCCTAACTACCACCCCACGCAAACTTAGAAGGAATATTCTACCAATACTTAGCAGGAATATTCTTTGAAATCCACTCTTCCAAGATATATGGCAGCACGGGTTTTATGATGAGTATTTTAGCGGGAAAGGTGAGCAGTTTTGCAGCAGACATGCGTTTTCAGCAGACGGCGTTTTCAGCGGATTGCAAAGATTGTCCCGAAAAAATAGTTTATGTCAAAATTTAAGTGTCTTATGTTTTTGTATGTTAATGAAGACTTTAGAAAACGATTTGACTATTTATTTTATGTGAACGGTGTATATAATTAATTTTACAGTGAAATATCTTTAATTAATTTATTATCTCTAACGGATTAAATTTCCCAAAGTGGAGTATTTTGTTTATGTATATCCCTTAATTTTCAATGTAGTGGTCCAAAAAAAATATTGCATGAAAAAAACTGCAGTAAATCATAATGTGGTTGGATAAAGTATTAACATGCATCGTTCCCCTACACGGCGGGTCTTACAAAGCTCTAATAAATTTTGAGCTATGAAAGTACCTAGATATTTGCCAATTTGACTATCGTTATCATTTTGCTGTGTTTTCCATTGAATCTCCATTATTGCCATTATAATTTAAGAAACGGCGTTGCTTGCGAATATTACAATTTTAACATAAAATAAATACAACAGAAAGTAGTATTAATGTATTACACTTTCAGATATAAATTATTTACACCATTTTAAGCGTTCATTACGCAAAACTTTTAACAATGTGTTACTTTTGCTGAGCAGAGATCAGCTTAGGGAGGTATTTTCAAAAATCGACCCTCAAGAGTGTTACGGGGAATTATAAACAAAAAAAAATCCTTTTTATCAGCTATTAGATCTACATATTTAAAATTTAACAAAGGTGTTTGTTTTTTTTTTGTTTAGCTGAGATATGCAAGAAGCTTTTTTTGTTTAATTTGCAATTGACGTAAAATTAACTCATTAAAAACTTCTTTATCCTTCAATCTGTGTTGCTTAATAATTCAGTTCACCCGTGTGAAGAACGGGTATACCAGCAAGTTTATTTATAACTCTAGACTATTTCCTGATTCAGTTGTCCTCGGGTTATATAACTATTTATAAGAGCTCTGTGTGTGTGTAACCTTCATTTCCATAATATCTTTTCTTATTCAGAAGACAATGCGAATATTATATTGTTATACTATATTGTAAAGTTATATAGTTTATTTTGTTTTCTAAAGGACTAATGCTAACAATAGTTTTTGAATTCTAGTGATATCTTAATGAGCAAAAACAGTAAGTGAAAAAAATCTTAATTAAATCGCCAATCATAATCAAGCAATCATTAATTGGTTCTTCGATTTTTGACTCGTTCATTGCTCTCTTTTAAACAATTAAAAACTATTTTTTTTCTAATTGCGTCTTTCGCATTTAAAGAAACTTAAACAGCAGTAAAGTACAGAATTTCTTGTTTGAATTTTACTTTGGATTACATATTTTTTTTTATTATTTAAAGTCTCACAAAAACAACTGTGAGGGATCAGAAAAAGGAAAATAATCCCAAATAATCCCCGAATCCTTTACCCTCCCTCCTCCTTCTCCTCAGGTATTTATACTTTTAAACCATGCAAAAAAGAAAAAGAAAAAAAAATCGGCAAAGGAATTTTTTTTAATGTAGAGTTTGAAGCATAAGAAAGATATCCTGCAAAAAATATAGCATATAATTAGCTGATTGGACCAACATTATTTATCGTTGCACAGTTTTTTTTTTAAATGAAAATCAGAACAATATTTTCAACAAAAGAAAATAAGAATAATCTCTTACGTATTTGCAGTTTTGCTTTTTCTCTTTAATTATCTCCATAAACATTTTAAAAAAATGGAAAATAAATAAAGAGTAGCAATTAACCGATCAATTATGTATTTTCGCTTCTGCAGGTTTTGAAACCGAATGAAGATTGCTTCATTTTCAACAGAGAGAGAGAGAGAGATCGGTAATTAAATATTTCCATAAATGGTCTAATTAAAAACTTGATAGAGAAAATGCATTGTGATTTTTCATTTCATCATTGTAATTTGATCAAGTGCAGTACTAAACTATTTTTGCTCTATATCTCTCTTCCGGGTCCTCTTTTTCCTTTTTCTTTCACTTTCAACGCTTACAGAAGGGAAGTTAAGACATCTGACTTTCTCATCCACCAAAGTTTTCCTTTGCAACGAAAATTCACTTAAAACAAGAACAAAAATAAAATAAAAAAAACTTTCGAAAATGCTCCTACGATATTGACTTCAGAAGGATTTTTAAGTCTCGAAATATATACGTTTTTCGTCTCTTGCTGTTTTTTGTTTACTTTTTTTTTCTTCCCTTCCATACCGTGAAACTTCGAAATGAAATAAAAAAAAAAGATTTTAAAAAAAGACGAGGGAAGAAAAAGAAAACGCGAAAGAAAAGTTGTAAAAGTGAAAAGAAAACGTGTCTTCGTTGACAGCTTACAACTAAAATTAGTCTGGAAGAGATATAAAGCGCCATCTGGTGTCTGCAGTCGTTAATTAGGCGGAAACATGAACACACTGGTGGGAGAGATGAAGGCAAAACTCGCGAACATATCACTGGGAATAAAGTACCATGAATCCGAGTTGGAGGTATATGCGAGTATTTTCTACGTAGATGACCTCCTTGGGTGGTCTGGCGGAAAAAAAGTTTTTGGATTCAAAACTCGAAACGCAACACAGCGGCGTGTGATGATTATCGCGGATCCGAGATTCACAGAAAGTGAAGATGAATTGTGGCTGCGTCACCAATGTGTGAAGGGCTTGATTCTAGGTGAAAAAGATTGTGGGATTTTGAAGCGTATCATCAATCCTTCGGAGAAGTAAA
Source organism: Trichonephila clavipes (assembly GCA_019973935.1). Taxonomy (NCBI): domain Eukaryota; kingdom Metazoa; phylum Arthropoda; class Arachnida; order Araneae; family Nephilidae; genus Trichonephila; species Trichonephila clavipes. The sequence goes on from BMAU01018399.1 coordinate 1,384,118, forward strand.
GACAAAAAATAGAACTGGAAAATAAAAAAAAGAAAACAGGTTAAGAGAGAAAACAAGTTGTTGGAAAAAGTAACTTTGTCAGCAAGTAGCACACGGGATTGAGTGGTTCATAGATAAGGTATTATTGTGTGATTTATTTGCTGCATCAATACACTGAACTGCCAGTTTTATGATTTTCGATACATCAAATAGGGCAGAGGTGCGGAACCCGCGCCCTCTGTGAGTTTTTTGTAAGGCCTTCATGAAAGCAACACTTATGATAATTAATATTTAATTACATAGATTACAACAATTTTCAAATGAATGGAATTAAATAAAGAATGACATGAAAGCATATATATGTTTCAATGACTAATATTGGGAAAAGCCAATTGTACATTTCAAATGTTAGAGCGCCACTTGTGCAACACGGCAACAGTAGCAGACATGTTATATGATCTCTACAAAAAAAAACTATTTTCTTACTATTATTGTTGTGAGTGGCTGCATGTACGTTAAAAAACATTATTATTATTATTATTTTTGCACAAATGGCATTAATGAAGTGTTTTATTATAATTTTCTGTTGATTGACATACAACAGTTATGTACTAAAAATACGCTTATGACTTGTTGGGTATAAGACACATTCATAATCATCATAATACTATAGCAAAATAATAATTAATGATTAATGTCACAGCAAGTTCTTACCCTTATGTAAATACAAAAATATTTTATATTGTAACTTTTTATGTCAAATAATAAATCAATAAGTATTTAATTCTTTTTGTAATATTTCTATACACCGAAGTGTTAAAACTATACAAAAAATATAATAATACCATAAAAGTCGCATTTATAAATGCATCAACCTATGCGGCCTCCTGTATTACAACTTAATTTACATGTGGCTTCTAAAGGTAAAAAGGTTCCACACCTCTGCGCTAAGCTAATGCGGTCGCTCATTACGGTAAGAAACAAAATCTAAATTAAGTGTATAAATTGTTCATTGCGTGTTATTGATTCTCAAACAGATTTGAGAATTGTCTATTTATACCGTTGTTTAAAAATTTTACTATGAACTTGTGGCAGGAGTGTCCCGGGTTCGAGTCCTGGTACCACTGAAGACTCGCCGTGTAGAGGCGTCAATGCACGTTAAACCTGTCTAGGCTGAATGTGTTCCTATTGGTCTGGTGTGGTAGTTAGGAGAGGGAAGTGCCAGCTCAGGTGTCATTCTTGTCACTTGAACAAGGTTAAAAAATACGAGGTCCATTACCAATGACTCTCGTGTTACTTTGTAGTGCGAGGCTAGTAAAATTCTGAAAATTTATCAACCGTTATCTAGGAATTTATCAGGAAAGTGCGACACAAAACGAGAATGTTTCCCGATGCTCGAATGTATATTAATACACAAAATACTCGTATATAAACCTATTCTCTATTAATGCAGTTGGAGTTATCCCTTTCATATATATTTATCAGAGTTTATTTAAAATAAAACCTCTTATATAAGAACGGCTCCACTAAAATAATGATAGATATGAGTATTTCCTGTAAATTGTACGTGGGTTATAGTATATCGAGTACAAAGAAAAGTCTTTTTATTTTGCTCGTAAGGAAGAAAAGAATAAATTTAAATATTATTAAGTACTGTACCCACGCTGTGATACAAATATTTTCTGCTGTTGAAAAATAGTTTACAACCTCAAGGCTTCAGACCAAAATAGATTCTGAAATTATAATCCATCATCTTTTCTTGAGTGCGGAGTTTTTCCCCGCAGTTTTTATTAAAAAAATACGGTGCGCAAAATTTGAGATTTGTAGATTTTTTCTGGAGAAACTGGAGACGCACAAAAAAAATTATCCTGTTAAATATTTTTAAGAAATTTCCGATCATGTAACATTTTTATGCATATTTTTAAATAGTTGAATTTAAATACGTCACTTTTCTATGTTAAAAACGACGCCTTAGGGCTTTAGTAATCCCCCCACACACACACCCAGAGAAAAACTCCAGAAAAATATTGTTTGTAGTTTAATAAATGAGACAAAGGGGTTTTTTTCGCTAAAAATACTAACCGCGATTTTAAAGCTTCTCTAGCACAATAAAACAAGTGCCATTATACAGAACAAATATTGAAATAGTATAAAAGGTTGTTTTTTTTTTACTAACATCATATTACCAACTATTTTGTGTTTCCCAAGAAATACGATAATCATTTTAAAAATAGGATCAAGTATTAAAACAGTTATTTATTTAACATAATTATTTCCAGCTAATATTTAAAATCCTTTTTTTTTTATATCGCTGTCCTCCAAACAAATTCTTAATTCCTTAAAAAATATTAACTATCTTGCGTGAACTTCTATTAATAGTGTAAGCAATTATTAATAAATTTCATTTGCTTTAATAATTACTATAATTAGGTCCTCGTTACAACATCATACTGTGAGCCCATATAATATTACTAAATTAATAAAATAAAATCTTTTATATATATAGCTAAAATTGAGTTATTAAATATTTTTCAGTAAGTTACACTGATAAATTATTAATTGTATGTTGGTTAAACTGTAAAAAATTCTAATTATTACGAAAGTTATAATTGCAAATTGAAATTGAACATGGCCAAGTAATTTTTTGGTAACACTTTAGCTTACTTAGTGCAACCTGGCCAATAGACTAGCAAATTTAGGGTATTTTTTCAAAACTATTTTACAGTTTTTTTTAAATGTACTGAAAAAATTCTAAGAGACAGTAAATGTGCGTGTGTGTGTGCTTGCGTGCGTACCATGCCTTGAAGAACTAAAACTCCAGTCAGAAGATAAATTATACAGAATTCTATATAAATAAAAAAATAATTAAAACTTACCACATTGGAGAATAGTGTGATTATTGTTCAATACATCTATTCAGTATCTTAGATAATTGTAGTAATTTTCCAACATCCCAGGAATTAATAACACTTCAATTGCAAATTTTTGTCTGTCTTAATTTATTTCGACTTACGCTTTATTTATTGTTGCAAACAGAAGTTTTAATTTAATATGTAACATCCTGTAATAACAAAGGAGATGATCCACAAAGTCAAATAAACATAAAAATGTTTTTTTCAAAAGAAACGAAAAGAAAAATTGAATAGCGAAACTATTCATATTGTCAACATTTTCCCCTAATTCGCAAATAATTAATTTCCTCAACTTCTAAACTTTTAATTAATAAAACTTTGACTCGGCCAATTGAAAACCCAGCCTTGTGAGTTGAGAAATCTTAAATTTGCTAATTTTTGTCGTCCATTAGATGCCTCTGCACGCCTTGAAGACATTTTGATTCAATTAACAATGGAGGATGTGAGGAAGTCTAATTTTTCTTGAGTTTCGCACGCCACTGTTCGTAAAAGAGGATGAAAACTTTTAAGAAATATGACAAAGAGCTCGAATTCGTTTCGTCTAGAGGGTAATGAATCTTCATTTGAGAAGAAACCACTTTTTTTTTTCAAAAAGAAACGAAAATCTTTATTGATGAATAAATCTCATTCGGAAAAAAAAGTATTTCCTTCGAGTCATTCGTTAGTCATATTTTGACTCGTTCAATATTTCCCTCGATTTCTTCTTTCAACTTTTTTTGCTTCATCGTTCGCTATCATTCATCAATTAACGAGAAATAAATAGCCGAAACAAGATAGATGAGGATGAATGAGCCTTTTGGGTTGTATTGATAACAAAAGTGAAGAATCTGCCTTTTGGAAATTTAGGGTGAGAGATAAAACCAAAAAAAGTTTTTTAAAAGATCTTGCGAGAATATACGGTTGCAATTGGTAGAGTATGTGCTTATTCAAATGGATTTGATCTAATATCTCTCTGTGTAAAGATATATATAAATATATATCTGAGATTTTTGTTTATTAATTTATTACTTATACATATTACTGAAGTATCAATTCGTTATATGCATAAATAAAATACAAGAAAGTTATACAGACATTCCAATATTTCAATATAAAATTTGAATCCAAAGGTTCATGCTGCTACACAATTTTTAAAGAACGATCAAATCGAAAAAGAACATACCACACAAGAATATTTTAAGCATTAAAGAAATTTTGCACAAAACATTCCAAATAAGATGAAGAAGCATTTGATTTATTGAGTAGAACACATAATTTGTAAAATGTCCCATAATGATAATATCTAAGATATATGTCCCACCTCAAAAAAAAGAATGTATTTCTTAGCTACATTTGACTTCAGAAGAAGCTCTATACACTAATAATGACAGCTAACTAAATAAGAAATAGAAAATTATATATATATAGTTTAAAAACTTCAAATTGAGCATCGTTATTACATTACCTGGCAGATAAAAAATATGATAAATAATGAAAATAATAATTATTCGTAAAAGATGTAACAATTTATTGCACCGTTTAACATTTTGTTGTGAATACTGCTGGTTATTATGTATAAAATTTGAACTCCAGAAAGGAAGCAATTAATGAAACTTTACTTATTGTATGGGTATAGCCTAATAGGAAGAAAACATTGTTAGATTTGTATATAGGCAATTTGAAAGTTTATACAGGTTCCGAAATTAGTACATACAGCTGCCACCACTATCAGCTGGTGGTCGTGGTAACTGAGTAGTCATGGTCGTGAACTCATGGTCTTTGTTCGTGTCTTAACTAACTGCCACTGAACACTCTCCATGTAGAGGAGCTGATGCACGTTAAGTTTATTGAGGCTTGAAGTCCTTCCGTTAGCGTGGTGTGGTAGTTTAAAAGGGGGGGCAACGCAGATACCATCTTCTTCACTTGAACGAGGCTCGAAATTACGAGATCCGTCGCTTCATAGTGCAACGTCAATCAAAATAAAGTCAAATCACTGATAGCTCAAACAGCTTTAATAAGGTGTTGGGCATCGAGTTGAACTGAGCTTCGATGATATAGACACGAGTAATTTATTTCATACTGCTTCAAATCTATGCCACATTTAATCAATTATGGGAGTGAAAGTGGGTGGCCCAATCTCTCAGCTACCCTTGGCCGGATGAAAGATCTGGAGAAAGTACTCAACAGGGAAATAGTCAAACATTCGTTGTATCGAGGTAGATCAGGAGACGACGGGCAACATGCGGTTTTGCGCTATAATTTGGAAGATGACGCATCTGAATGAGTGTAAGGTTTTATGGCGCAAGAGCCAATTTTGGCTAAGCTACGCCAAACAACGTTTTAAATATTCAAGTTATAAAATTCGTTAAGAATGTTATAAAAAAAACATTTTATGATTAAAACAGTAAAATTTCACAGTATAAAAAGTTTTAAAGGTTACATTAAAAAATGGCAAGAAGTAGACAATGGTTTAAAAGCGATATATATTTTTAAATAAAAGTAACTGTGTGAAGTAATAGAATTACTTCTTGACGTTTTAGTAACATGTTGGGGTTATTATATGGGAATATTCCCCAATATTATAATGTTTTTTTATGTATTTATCCGCGTCACATTCGTCGGGATCGTACTCAATCATGTCCTCGTCTGGGGAATCCTGTTCAGAAGTGATTACTTGCGGTTTGTGCTGTTTCCTCTTTATTTCAAACATAGCATCGTTCATTTTTTAAGTAGCTCTTTTTTCTTTTTTCTGAATCGGGTTTTTGCTTTTTGTTTAGCATCCTGTATTGAAGGAGATGCAGAAGAGGGTTTAACACCGGAGTTGGATGGGAAAGCGGATATATTGGATATGGAAGGGTCGTTGTTGGGTATAGGATTAACTGGCGGAGACTCTGATATTATAGCTGCTATTGGAGGTGTGGATGTTAAGAGATCTTGAGTTGAAGATGCGGAAACTGAAGGAAATGAAGGAGATGCATTTGGCTAAGGTACGGAGGATAGAGGTTTAAGTAATTCTAAAGGTGGGCACTTGATTTTAGTAATATTTTCATCTGTTTGTGTTGTACTGGTATCAATTGAGGGTTTGGTAACTTGGGCGTAAGTTTGGATAACTGCGGGGCAATTAATTTTCGGGCTTCAAGGTATGATATATTTCTATTGGTTTTAATGGTTTGAATTTCCTTTTCAGTTTTCCATTTAGGACAAAGTTTTGAGTCGGAGGAATGAGGCTGTGAACAATTAACGCATTTCTGCTCCAGACTGCAATCTGTGGAAGCATGTCCAACAGATGCACATCTAGAGCACGTCAATTGCCCACGGCAGGAAGTTTGTGAGTGTCCGAACCTCTGGCATTTGAAACAGCGCAGAGGTTTCGGTATGTAGGGACGGATCTTACAGTTCAAGTAACCTGCTTTTATATTGTAGACGGAAGTTTAGGGCTATTGAATGTTAGTACTAAATGGTTTGTAGTAATAATTGTATTATCTTTTTTTATAGTAATTCTTCTGACCTGAATCACACCCTGGTCAGAGAATCCATCAAAGATTTCCACTTCAGGAGTGCTCAACAAGTCAGGTTCAGAAATGACACCGCGGGAAGTATTAAGTGATTTGTGAGGACTTATTGTTAATGGAGAATCAAGAAAAGATGTGGCAAGTATATATATATATATATATATATATATATATATATATATATATATAAAACATTTGGAGAGCACAACTTGTTTCAATTAATAAATCTCCGGATCTTAAAAGTTTTACTGACTAAGGTTCGCCACCTATTCCAATTAGTGCTTTGTGAATAGCAAATGGCGACTTTTTACTCATGTCATTATTTGGCAGAGATAAAATTAAAAATCGTGTATTTTTTTTTTCTAGCAATATTGTCGATGTTTAGGTTGGGTAAAACAAGGCCTTTACTCGGGCACAGCAGCATTGGATCCATAAGTACGCGTAAAACTCTTCGTTCGGGCGTATCTCCACCCACCACCCACCACGGAGTCCAACAAGGAAGACAGTGTACCAGTCATCTGGCAAAACCCAGGCACGGTACTTACCTGGAGTACACTCAGAATATAATGCTACAGCATCGGGGTGAGGATCTAACGGGTAAACCCGACACCCCTTATCTGCAGCACTAACCCTACAGCAGTGTCTCTTCGGAGACACCGAAGAGAGGTACCACCAGCCGATTGACAGGAGCAGGCTCACTCCTGCCACCCGTCTACAGTGAAGCATGGGCCAAAGGGAACGCAGAGTTATTCCTAGGCCATCAATCTCCTCCATATGGGAGAAGTGTAGGCAAAGGGAATGCAAAGGATCCCCAGAACACCACTTTCCTCCTTACGGGACGCCGCACACGGCAAACATGCGGGTTGAAAAAACCAACGGTGTTAGTCGAAAACTAAATAAAGCAACATAATCAAAGTATTTAAAGAAATATACGAAAAAGAAACTAAATTAACGCAATACAAAATGTAAACCAAAATATGTTATTAATAAATTGTACCATTTCTCATAAGAAAAATGATTTGAAATGTATTCATTTCATAATGTTTATCTGTGATCTGGACGTGAAAATCTGTGATCTAGACGAGAAAAAAAGGATAAATTGAATGACAAGGAGGGTCGAAAACAGAAAAGGATCACTACGGTACCCCGGGTTCGTGAGACCCGTGTTTACCAAAGATAGTAAACCCCTTGGGAAAAAGAAAAGATCACTAGGGTACCTCGGGATTGTGACACCCGTACTCACCTAAAGAAGGTGAGCCCCTGAGAGGGACACATCTGAAGCTTCAAAGAAAGAGTATAACCACTGGACAACACTGGATATGGGATATGTAACAGTGGCTACTTAGATTACCGACAACTCGAACAAGAGGTGTGTCGTGTACCCAATGGCTTCCCATACCCTCACACAAATTGCAAGACCTGTATGATGTTATCGAATGTAAGCAGGCCACGTTCATTCTTCTAGGTGACTCCAGACACGGATACGTCCATTATGAAGCTACACGCAGAACCGGGGTGTCAGAAAAGATGACATGGTACCACTCCTGTATATCCAATCGTGTCGTTGGGTGCACCAGAGTCGTCGCACGGTCCTTATGCTGCAATGTCAAGGAAGGCTACTTTAATGATCACTGTGCAAACAGTCCGTGCGGATACACGCCATGCTACAAACAAGCTCATTTCTTGAATCAAGGTTCATAATGTAATTGCAAGATCTTGCAAGTAATACTCAACAATATGCTTTTTCTTTCAATTGGACTGCATTTTGGCACACAAGTCTTCGCAGATACGGTAACTCCCCCAAGTAGGAGAGCCATTTTAGTGGTGGCTTTCGCTACCAAATCTTTGACGCTTCAATTATTTTTTTAATTAACCTAATTTTATTAACCTGACAATATGTCTGTCCTCTCGTGTGGCGGTGTTGATGTCAGGAGGCTGTTGAGATTCTGCATGGCATTCATAATGACTTTGCCTGAACCCATTGATTCCATATTTTCATAACAGTCGCTAGATCTCAACTAATATAAGTAGTAATATCGCGGAGAGAATGATAAAGCACACTCTCAATTGGCCATGATCTTGCTGCTCCCGAATTCCAACGCGTTATGTAATCATTTCTCCTTGTACAAGGTATAACATGGTGTTCTCACAAACAAACTTCAAACAAGATTTCTGAATGAGAAACCCACTGCATAATTTTCCTTTTGTACAAAGTTTGAAATGCCTTTTTTCCCTCCTAAGTCATTCGAGTTTGCTTAAATGTTAACCATTTGCATATTCCAGTATCTTCCTTTCGTGTGAATCTGACTTATTTATCATTCTTCCTTCATAGTATTGCAATTTTAAAGGCTAGTAGAGGTATTTATGGGGTATTCTAGCAGGCTAGAGTAAATCACTCTGTGACGGGCTCACGCGTTTTTTCATTAACATATCCTTTTGTGTTCTTTGGGGCCAAAATGAATCGCAACTCTTTTCCAACCAACCCAAGAAGTAAGGCGTGAAGGAAAGATGCAAATGAGGAAGCTTTTAAATAACAGAAGTTTAGAGTAAGCTGTGTGGCATTTGGGGAATGTTATGATAGTCCGTATTTCAAGTGTGAAGAAGTTTTGAGAAGTAAAGTGACAGCCAATAGAAGTTACCTTAGATAGACAGAGAGACCTTAGATCAAGGTGCATACCATTGCACGCCAGTAAACCGCAACTTCAACTAGGATCAGATAGATTGATACTTCGTTGGACATTAAGGGTAGGAGTGACTATTGAAATATTCGGATCTGTGATCGCATTGAAATTGAGCTTAGGCGAGTTAGTTATTGATAGTGGTCCAAGTTACGTTATTTCGGTATTATATATTGTGTGTTTAGCCACAGTAGATTCTCTCACATATCATATTATTATCTAATCTGTTAAAGGTTTAGGTTAAGATCTCAATAAAGTAATATTAAGACTATGACAGCTTCTAGTTCTTCACTTATTCCTACACCTCCCGCTGATAATTTAGGAGAAGGGCACCCGAGGGGGGCGCCCTTACAAGGCTTGATTTTTCAGTGGACATCTTCGGTCTTTGATTTTCTCAGTTGGAACTACGTCTTTCCAATCGGCACTAGTGTTACACAAGCCAAGCCTTCCTTTATCATATCCTTCATTTTGTGAGTGTATACAGGGCTCATCAAACAAGATCTTATTTCCAAACCGTCAATGTGTTTCTGGATTCCATTCGGGAACACAATATCTTGGGACTTAGCCCAGCTGGATTTGGGCGACTTGCAACATAACAAGATATTTTAGTATAAAACATTTCAGTTACATTTACACTGATAAATGAATGCTACTAGTAACTTGCAATTCTATAATAATTTTAAACAAAAAGAGTTTGAAAACTTTTTTAAAAAAAATAATGTACTACCATAGATAAACTAATTATTGAACTTCTACCAGGGCCGATTAATTCTCATTTTGGGTGCTGGGTGCGGAAGATCTACAGGCCCCCTTGGCATTGGCAGATCGAAATTTATAACCAGGAAATATGGTTAAGTCCAGTTTTGATGGGCCCCTTGGTGCCCGTCCCAAATGCCCAGTGGATAAACTGGCACTGTGATTTCTGCTATTCATTATTACTTCAAAGCATTTACATCTAATATATATTATAAATGTGAAAGTTTGTGAAAATCTTTGTGGGTCTTTCACGCAAAAACAACTTAATGGATTTTAATGAAACTTTACAATAATATAGCTTATACATCAGAATAACACATAGGCTATAATTTATACCATAGGCTATAATTTATAAAAATTTGTAAAAAGTGTCCAAAATATAACGCTATTTGTCAAGAAGGAAAAAATTCTGCCATCTGCAAGCAAAAAGCTGCAAAAAGCCCACGTCAGCATATATCTATCTTTTTTGTTTGTGAAAAACTCTTTTTGTTTTTTGGCTACGCAAGGGAATCGCTTCTAATTAATTCCTGTGATCAGAATAATGCCTATTTTTTTATTTCAGAATAAAACTAAGTTTTGAAGGGAGAGGTTGTTATAAATCTCTCTTTATTTTAATGTTTTTTTTATGATTTTATTATGCACATTTAGTAGTAAGAAGTTGATCTATTTTCAAGATAACTACTTTTATCGCTTCTGGTACTTAAAGTGAATAAACTTTCTATTTCACACTACATCATTTGGACAAACTTTCATAACTTTTTTGTGGTTAGTAGTTAATTATAACGCTGTAATTTTAATTGAATATTCAGATATTGCATTTTTAAGTATAAAACTAATTATAGCTACTGCACTGTATTTTTTGCAGTGAGTGAGTGAGTGAATATTAACGTCGCACTGTTCAGCTACACGAGGGCTTTTGGAGACGGACCATGTAATTTTGAACCATAGTCAAGTAACGTGGACGACATCTGAGCTGGCACCCCTTCTCCTAACTACCACACCACACCAACTTAGAAGGAATATTCTACCAATACTTAGCTTTAATATTCTTTGAAATCCACTCTTCCAAGATATATGGCAGCACGGGTTCTATGATGAGTATTTTAGTGGGGAAGGTGAAAAGTTTTGTAGCAGATATTGCGTTTTCAGCGGATTGCAAAGATTATTATTTTTGTCGCAAAAAAAATAGTTAATGTCAAAATTTAAGTGTCTTATGGTTTTATCTGTTAATGAAGACCTTGGAAAATGATTTGACTACTTATTTTAAGTGAACGGTGTACATAATTAATTTTACAGTGGAATATCTTTAATTAATTTATTAGCTCTAACGGATTAAATTTTCCAAAGTGGAGTATTTTGTTTATGTATATCCCTTAATTTGTACATGTAGTGATCCAAAAAAAAATTGTATGAAAAAAAAAAACTGCAGTAAATCATAATGCGGTTGGATAAAGTATTAACGTGCATCGCACCCCCTACACGGCGGGTCTTACAAAGCTCTAATAAAGCTCGAGCTATGAAAGTAGCTAGGCATTTGCCAACTTGACTCTATCGTCAACATTTCCCTATGTTTTTCATTGAATCGCCATTATAATTTAAGAAACGGCGTTGCTTGCGAATATTACAATTTTAAAATAAAATAAATACAACAGAAAGTAATATTAATGTATTACACTTTCGGATATAAATTATTTACACTACTTTAAGCGTTCATTACGCAAAACTTTTAAGAATGTGTTACTTTTGCTGAGCAGAGATCAGCTTAGGGAGGTATTTTGAAAAATCGACCCTCAAGAGTGTTACGAGGAATTATAAATTTAAAAAAATCCTTTTTATCGGCTATTAGATCTACATAGTTAAAATTTAACAAAGGTGTTTTTTTCTTTCTTTTTTTGTTTAGCTGAGATATGCAAAAAGCTTTTTTTTTGTTTAATTTTCAATTCACATAAAATTAACTCATTAAAAACTTATTTTTCCTTAAATCTGTGTTGTTTAATTTTTCAGTTCACCCGTGCGAAGAACGGGTATACCAGCTAGTATTTAATAATTTCTTCATCAAAAATGTTTTAGATTTCTTTTTTCACACAATTCCAGAACTATATGAGAGTACTACAGTGGTTCTCAAAGTTGCAATATTCGCGACCTATTATTCAATCATAATTTTCATCACGCTCCCCCTCCCCCTCATGCAATAACAATGTATTGTATTCAATAATACTATACTTTGAGGCTAAAAACTACGATACGATTTTAATCTCTTATGCACCCCCGGTGTATATAAACGTCTCGCTAAGCCAAAGCATTTATTTCCCCGGACGTGTGTATATGTACTTACCGAAGTACGATCTTTTCTGTGCACTGCTTTTGATAAAATTATTCCGAAAGTCTTGGGATGCAGTAAAAGGACCTTGACAATGTTTGCGAGGCATTTACTTATTTCAGATTATTTGCTTCTTTACCCCTCCCCTCCCCCCCCCCCTCTCAGTACATCACAAATGTGCTCTTACGTGGAAAACGGTTCGCATTGGGAAGCGAATCACGTGACTTTTAATGGGGAGTTAAGGGATTAATTATAAACGTATAAATCACCAAAATTAGAGGTAATTTTTATTTTTAATAATATGTATGACTAGCCCATGGGGGGTCACTGATAATTAATAAACTCGCTCTTAACTTAGTATTGTTAAATTAATTATAAAATACTTTCTGTAGCTCTGATACATTTATAAGTGTAATATATCAGTGTAAATGTGTTTACTTTTAGTAAATTAATAATTTTTTTAAACAATCTTTTGTTTTTGATTTTTCAATATGCTCGCGCCCCCTCGTAGAGTTGTCACGCCCCCAAAGGGGGGGTGCCCTACTGTTTGAGAAACGCTGGAGTTTTAAAATGCACTTTAAAAAATCACTTATATAATACACATCCCCACCTACAACTGAAAAATCTCCTAAATGTAAAGACATATTATCGAGAATGAGGTTAATTTAGTTTTGGAAAATTATCCTCATATAAAAACTAAAGTATGCCATCCTCTACTAAGAATATCATAATGGTATTAAATAATAATAATTTAGGAGGGTGATACGTGAATTTTTTATTAGTAAAATACTGAGTTGTACAAGTAAACGGAAAATGTAGGAGAGGTATATTTTCAAAAATAGAGAGCAGTGGCGTACATAGACCTCTCTTATAGGAGGGGTGTACATTCTAAGAAAACACGCAGACGAAAGCACCGAGAGGTAATAGTTGTAGTAAAAATTGAAAATCTGTTAGTCTACGAGGGGAGGAGATTGAAACCCAAATCCCCTCACCTTGTGTTCGTCATTGATGGAGAGGAAATTCAATCTGAGAGAAACAAAAGAGGGACCTTAAAGGAAAAGGGAGATTTATTTTGGCAGAGAGGTCATACTGCTAGAATTTCGCGGCTTGCTTTTGATTATTTAGAAATTATTTCTACTAATAAATATCTATGTAACTGGAACAATCCATTTCAAAATGACTTTTGCTGACTTTGAGGTGGCATAATAAAATGTTAAAACGCCTCGTTCAGAATTTTGACAACTGAAAGTGATGCTATTTGTAGGTCTAATAATGTAAAATCTTCAAATTATTGAGAACTGCCACCCTGTGTAACTTTTTTACAGAAGTGTACCAATTTAGTAATTTCTTCAATTGGTTGGTCTTTCGTTTTTAAATTTATCCTTTTTTTATTGCTGAAGGCGTATTTGTTATCATTTTTGAAAAGCTAAAGCAAGAAGAAAAAAAAACCCTGCAAAATATGAAATGTTTTTCGACCCAAAGAATTGGTGATGTAATTAATGTTTGTTTAGTTGGATTAGTGCAATATATCTAAATTTTTTGGAGGAAGCATAATGATTCTGCAGTTACTACTATTATTTCACATTTACCAAATAGGTCCTACGTTGCACAACTAGCAAGAATATAGCTTGTGCAAGGTAGTGAAGCAAGAATAACGACTATTTCGTCCAACAGAAAATTTATTATCAAATATTATAAAACTGGACGAGAATTGGAAAACAATTCTTCCAGTATCAACTCTAAAGCTGTGAGGCCATTTTCAGCTGCCGAATCGGTCATAACAAAACTAAGAACTAGGCTAAGTGATAAACGCATGGATTGCTTATGTTTCTTAAAAATGCGAAATCATTTTGTTTTATTTGTAGTTTGTAGCTCAATATATAAAGTATAAATTTTGGAATTTATGAATATCGTTATATTTTGTGTAATTATTATTGATATCAATTAAAAATGACTAATTTTTAGATTTTTTGAAATGCTGTTGTATTCCCGGGATTGACTCTTATGATCCTGGGATTTTCCCAAATTTTCTTGGAATAAAATTAGCCGGAATTTAGAAACCCTAGTACAACGGTGAAGGGTAGTCAATGCAATCACCTCAGTGTGACCTCAACTCCCTTTCGTTGAGTCGTTTATTGATGATCATTTCAGTCACTGATGTTTCGGTTACGCATCGAATCGTTGGTAAAGACACATTAGCGGCTGTGAGTGCCTATCTGATTATCAATCTGTCTAAGTGCTCTGTCTTCCCTTTCGTTCGATCTTACCTTCTTGACTCGGTGTATGTCTATGGCACATTCCTTCCTGCCAACGTCATCAAATGGTACCATTGCTTGGACCTAAATGTCGAGTGATCCCGTGATTTGTCCATCCTATTTCCTTTAGTCCGATTGTGTGTGTTATCTCAAATCTTGACATTTTCTCATAATGTTCACGAATCTGTCTCAGAAGTATTGGTTCCGTCCACGACGCTCGACAAACTCGCATTCTGACAGAAATTTTCCTTATCATTGGAATGTACTATGTTGTCTATACCAGTGATCCGCAACCTTTTTATCGCTGCGGACCGGTCAACGTTTGATAATTTTACCGCGGCCCGCTGAGGGTGGGACACGTTGATTGTTTATATTTTAGATTGTTTTGATTTAACAATTTTAATTTAGTTACATTTAAATATGCCTCCAGAATAAAATATAGTTTCACCAAAAATGAATAAAAGGGATTTAACGTGGAATATAAAGTGATTTCCGTGGAAAGTTGCGCAAATCCGAGAGAAATGCACCACTTTAAATAAAATGACGATAGTTTAATATTCTTTAGACGGCCCGGCACCATTTGATCCATGGACCGGTACAGGTCCGCGGATCGGGGGTTGTGGATCACTGGTCTACACCATTCAGATAGTCCGCTGCAATGTGCTGTAGCTCCAGTTAGTTATTGACCGGCAGAAACACATGCACATTTATCAGTGGCGCACACAAAGCCCTAGATTTTTTTCGATTTATTACAATCCTATGTATATTGTTTGTAAAATCTAATTAATGATTTGTTATTAATAATTAATTTTATTAATTAATGCTAATTATTTATTCAATAATCTGTTTTTTACTATTTTTTGTTCCCGACAATCGACAAAATCAAAAGAATAAGTTTGGCTGCGTATTGGGGTATGATAAGAGAATGGTGGACTTTCAACCCTGGACCCCTCCTCACTTGAAAAAGTCCTGAGAGCACCACTGACATTCATACAAAATGCATATATATAAGAAATACATGCGAAAAAAAACATACAAAAATAAATACATAAGGTATGTGCATACGCAATTTCGTCCCATTTGGATAACTGCACCTTGGTGCATTGCTTTTTATGTTATCGAGAGTATCTTTGAGAATTCTATTTTTCGTAATACATTACCACTAGTTTTAAATTTGCTATATTTTCAATCTTGCCATATCCCGGAGGAAATGCTACGATAAGTTTCGTTGCAAAATGGAAGAGTTTTTTTTCTTTGACGGTAAAAAAGAAATATAATATATATTCTATCAATATTTCTTTGAAAGGTTATCTGTACTTTTCCCGTTATTCTTTCTTACTTCTTCCACTGTTTTCAATCTCAAGCTAAGGTTTGTCTTATAGTAATGTATTCAAAATCGTTTTTTAAGTTTTCTACATCTTCAGTTTCCCCAATCTTCGGAACGAAAAGACGAATTTTTCTCGAATTCAGCAGCAACTGGTGGGAGGGATATGAATTTGAAAATAAAGAAACAAATATTTTTCCAATGTATTCTTACCAATATAATTTTTCTGTTATCTGTATTTTTAAACTGAATTGAAAATAGCATAGAAATACATTTACTCACTAAAATATTGCAGAAATAAGAGAATTTTACACCAAGGGATATAGCCACTGAGAGAGATAATTCTACATATTCTGTACATGTTTCGCGACCTAAATAAATAGGCAAATTTAAATTCATATTAAATTAAAGTTTTTAAGAAATGGCCAGGTACTTGTGATTGAAAGTTCCGTAATTAACTTTAAAAAAAGAATGTACATGTGTGTGTGTACAAAAGTGTCTTCTGTTCACGGTATATACATTTAGACCCTCTTTCATGTGATTAAATAGTATTTATGTTAATTTAGAAGTCTAACTAGAATAAACTGCAAATAACAGTTATTTCAAAAACCATCATAACATTTGGATTAAAATAAGCATAGATAGCTCACTTACTCTTTGATGATAGACTTAAATATGGAGAAGTTCCTAAACATTTCCAACATCGATCTCTTCTACAAGAACAATTTTCTTTATAGTTCCCCTTACATTTTTTATCTACGAGTATAATATACAGCATATGCCATAATCCTGAAACTAATAACTGCCCATAAAAAATTAAATATTAAAATCTGGCAAAAAGTATGAACAGAAAATTAGGAAAAAAGATGGCATATTAGATTTATGTTTTGTTTTTTAATATCATGACATTCCATTTTAAAAGCATGGATCACATCCCCTTATGCATATCTATATGTATTAAAATGGATATTATTATATAATAATTACTATTAAAAATTCAATAAAATTTTAAAACAGAAAATTTTTTTACTGATCCTCAGTAGACCCCTGGAATAATATAAACTTTTTTTAAACTTCCATAGTCCTCAAAGGATCCACCTGGGCGAGAGTGTTATTTTTTCGTAATTAATTATTGCATGCCAGAAAAAAAAAAGATGAATTTTGTAAATAAATTTCAAACATAGACTGTCTAAAGCTATCTCTATTTAATTTTTCAAAAATAAATTATTTTTCGTGATGAATATTATTTTAGAAAATAATGAACAACATTGATTAATCAATCTTGAAGTATTCTAATTTAATCTCCTTCAGGCTAAAGGAATTTCAAAATTTTTACAATTGCAGCAATATTAATTTTATTCAGCTATAATGAGAATTACGAAAAAATTACCTACAGTGCTTTTTCTTTTTAAGAATTTTACAAAGGTTGATGATCTCAAGATGAATTTCGGTTTTAATAAAAATTATCATGAAGAATATTTCTGTGCGTTTAATATATCAATCTGAAAGTCTTCATTTTGCATGTAATAAAATTTAGAATAAGATTGTCCCTTGATAATAGTAAAATATCTTTAAAGTTTAGCTGCGCGTGAAGGTCTCCTTTATATATAAATAATATTATAGTATATACATCGCTAAGATCCGGTTAAGGAAACTGTTCCATATTATGCACTCCATTAATCATTTTTTTGATACTTTGATTAAAGAAAAGGAAATATATACACTAATACCCTGAACTTAATACCTTATCACACGAACACATATTTGAAGCAATTTTTCTTTCAAGCAACTCTTTGGAGCGATTTTTGACCTGTTGTCATAGCAGCGTCTTCTAACAACTTTTTCCAAGTGAGCTGAAAAAATTGCTCGAAATTCCGGTCAATGTGGTTTTTCGGCTCCCTACGTCATAAACAAGATAGTGGTAAAAGTTGTAGCCTCGGCTTCGTCAAATGCATCAGAAATGGCAAATAATATTTTAATAGCATATAATATTTTAATGATGTATAATCTTTTAAGCAGAATGTCACTCCTTTTCTGCTTTCGACCGTAAACAAAAGTGCGAGCGGAATAAAAGAAATAATATCGGATGTTCGTGTTCCGAAACAGAAAAATCGGCAAGTAATTTTTCAATGTGAAGATAGCGCGCGGCTGATGTCAGAGCGTATTGTTTTGCTTACGGCAACCCTTTACCCTCACAGCAGCTTGAAACCGTTGTTCTTAAGAGACTCGAGTTGTTCCGAGACATGCGTATGTGTTAAGGCCTTTACGCTATAGGTGGGACTGAGAGATAACCGCGTAAGTCGGGGTATAATTTTGGATATGAATACATATAAATTATTTTTAGTTAGGGTCAGAGACGAAAAAAGTAATAATTTAGAGAGAAAAATGTTTAATAAAATCGTAGTTAACACACAAATACAAAATCACAAATCAAAGTTATTTGGATGTAGAATATTTCATAAAATCTAACTTAGTAATCTGTCAGCTCAAAATACTTTTTTTTTCTTCTACAAAATTTCCTTGTGGCATACTAATAATTTCTTTATTCCTTGTTTTGTTGAAAAATAAGCTCTTCGTTTGAGCCCTTTTTCAATTAAAATGAGATCTTCTGTCGATTTCCCAACCCTTTATTCGATCTTCTAATTGAACTGAGTTCTTCAATGTTTTGCTCTGGCTTATGCCTTTCTGTGAGATCATCACTTGTCAGCTCCTGATTGAGGGAATCCAGCAACTCTTGATCATCATCACTATCCACTTCTAAAGTTATTTACATAGCAAGATCCACAACTTCTTCAATCCCATTACCAGGAAGCGGTGAGGGAGTAATCTAGATGTGTAGCACTAAAACAAAGGACAAAACGGGTTCGCGTAAGTCGGGGTAGCATCAATCGAAGTAGTACTATATTAAATTTCTAATGTTTGAGTTCAATCCGGATCCAACTTTGTCAATGGGTCCGCAAGATCTATTTCAATGTCTCCGATCGTAGTTCAAAATTAATTTCTAGAAATGCGAGATTCTGCTTGATACCAATACAGAACATGGCCGATAGTTCGAAATTTATACTTAAAAACTTCTTTACTTTTCATATTAGTTTTGAGACACTTTTTTCTTTAAAGAAAAAAAATACGAGAAAAATACTGAAATCCGTGAAATCATAAATGAGTAGCTCTATTTTCTTCTGATAATTAATTAAGAAATATGTTATCTAAATATATATATAAGTTACTGACACATACAAGTATAGACACAATATGTGTCTATATATAAAAGAATAGACATATATAGATAAAAATACTTAAATGACTGGCTTTTAAAATTTCTTACCAATATGAGATTTTCTATAGAAAATAAAATTGTTTGGTTTGTTTTCAAATTTTAAGGTCCCTATCTATGCATACATATTTTAATTCAAGCATCTTATTTTCTATTTATTATCATTCCCTGAAACTGAATTCAAGAGGGAGGGGGTTATTTTTGTTGTGCAAATAATATTTGTACAGAAAGTATTCATTTCTTTCCCAATACAAACAATAACCATATATTTAAATGCATGACACTAATTGATGAATACTAGCAGTGAGAGAGTGAGTAAGTGAATAGTAACGTCGCACTGTTCAGCTACACGAGGGCTTTTGGCAACGGACCACGCAATTTTGAACCATGGTCAAGTGACGTGGATGACACCACCCTCTCCTAACTACCACACCACACCAACGGGAGGACATTTTAACTCTCGACAGATTTAGCGTGCATCGCTGCCCTACACGGCGGGTCTTTAGTGGTACTGGGCTCGAACTCATGACATGCCTGCCATGATCCGATACCTTGACCACTGGGCTACCGCAGACCCAATGAACATTAGTAAAAGAGTAGGTTAAGATACAAACAAATGAGGTTTATTTACTTCACAATTTCTTCACTGATCAATCTCATTACAATGATTCCTACAAAATATTAATTAACAAACATGCAACTTTCGAATTATCTCAGTTTAATTTACTGTTATGTGCTCTAGAAGTAAATAACAACACGTTCCCATTCCAGACATTCAAATAACAGTTCGTCGAAAATGGAACGATCCCTTAACTGTCAATTAAACATTTCTGGAACAATATTAATGGATATCGAAGTTAAAAACAGAGTAGTATTGAATGTTTAATATGCATGTTTTTACTTAGTCACTATACATTTCAGGATATCTCCGTAACATATTACGTAAAACTGATAGAAACAAAAATTAAACAATCAAGCATTCATGTTCTAAAACAAAATTGTATACACAAATAAACAATACGAAGTAAGTGACTTTAACAGACACATTAATCAGTATATGAATGCTTTAGTCAGTGAATGTGTCATGTGGCACGGATCCATAGAACATTCATGGGAAATCAATATCGAAGACAATTAAGAATGAATTTAAGACAGAGAGTTTCATGTACACATTTCTAGCCTTAATCCTGATTCCAAATAAGTTAAATACTCTCGAGTATATTTCATTTGTCAACACTGGTGTATATATCACGTGATTAACCTAATGGAGTGACCAGCAAGTTCCTTACAGTTCAATTAAGCATTAATCTAATTCCCACAGGACAAACATCCAGCTAATAAGTGGAGGCGCATGACCATTTTGTTTCGGTACAAAAGTGATGTGTGTACTACTCCAAAAGTTCACTCAAAATGTGTCGTCTGGAGCAATAATCTTTGGTACTTCTCCCTAAAGGGTAAACAGTCTTTCTTGACGGGGCCACGTTAGTCCATTTACGAGGAAATAAATGGCTTTGAAACCGGCTGACGCTATCAAAATACGTATTCCAAAGCCTGCGGCAACTTGAGATTTTCGAAAACTCCATCTCTTTCCACCCCCTTTAAAGCGGATTTACGCGTAATATTTCATATAAGTACTCTCTCTCTCTCTCCTCTCTCTCTCTCTCTTCTCTCTCTTTTTCTTCAGACATCTCCTTCAAGGAGAAAAGGGAGTGAGTTGCCCGGTTCCTTCGTGTTTATTTTCCATTTCCTCCATGTTATGATTGGATACACAAAGATGTATATATATTAATGAATTTATAGTCGTCATGAGGCCAAGTTTTAGTTGAGGGCCTCGGGGAACTGCCAGAAAGGCATCTGCAATTGTCGATAGTCGATGATTGGTTGAAATGTCTCGCAAGAGCCTGTACTTCTTTGCGCAAGTGTAGAGTCAACAAATGAACATTTCGTACCAGAAGATCATGTTTGTTTTCTCTGCAATGTTAGTGTTTAATTTTCGATGGAAAACACGACACATTCACAAAATAGGCTATCAAAATTTTCACTAAATTATTCATGAGACAAATAGAGTATTTACCTTAGATAAAAAAGTTCAATCCAAGTTCATTCTTATAAATCTGATGTACGATTTATAAATCTGTACGAAAAACGGGAATGAAGTTTAATATCTGTGTGATTGAGAAAGAGTCTCAGTAAAAATTTGAGATTGAGAGAGATCATTTTATGTTGAGAAAATATTTCAGTAAAACTACCAGCATTCCAGAAAGGAACATTCTTTTGCCGCGAGTATGACATGGTTATCAGCATTTCACTCTCTTGCAAAGATTTTTCATTGAATTTGTTCTCATAATCACCTTTTTTTCTTTTTAAATCATGCATGATAGGAGTTTTGGTTTTCTTTTAAGTAGCATTGATGTCAAATTATTAAAAAATAGTGTAGACTAGGAGAAAGAAAAATAGAGGAGAAACAAAATACGGGAGAATAAGAGAGATGAAGCAGCATTATTTTTATGCCACCCAAAGACAAGACACAGATGAGAGAATCCTAAAAAACTTTCAGAAATAATTCTATATTTTAAAATAGAAACAAACAGAAAGTAGAGAATAGACACCAAGTCCGATCAATAATTTCAACATCAAATTCAATTTAAGATTGACTATAGAGATTTCCCCCTCCCCCGACTCTTACTGGGAGTTGCATTTTATCCCAATCTTTTATTTAACTTAATATTTATGCAGATTTAAGAATATAAATGTTAAAGGTAGTGGTAAAAGCAAAGTGGCAAGGGAAAACGGAAGTTCAGAAATCCATCAAAATATAAAGCAACTTTTTATGTTTCATACAAAATAACTTTTTAAAAAGAGAGTGAGTGAGTGAATATTAACGTCGTACTATTCAGCTACTTGAGCGCTTTTGGTGACGGACCTCGTAATTTTGAACCACAGTCAAGTGACGAAGACGATACTCCTCCCTCTTCCTCTCTCTCTCTCTCTCTCTTGACTTCCAAACCACACCAGCGGGAGGACATGTGAGCCTCGATGTATTTAACGTGCATCGACCCTTTCTGCACGGCGGGTCTTCAGCGGTAATAGGCTCGAACTCATGACACCCCAGCTAGGAGTCCATTACCTTGACAACTTGGGTACCGCGGACACTTTTAAAAAAAGGAAGCTATCATCTTGGGAAAAAACTAACTTTTTGTACTGAAAAGTTAATATTATTTCCATAAAAATTTCTACTACTATAGGATGAGTGAGTGAGTGAGTGAATATTAACGTGTCGCACTGCTCAGCTACACGAGGGCTTTTGGCGACGGACCACGTAATTTTGAACCAAGGTCAAGTGACGTGGACGACACCTAAGCTGGCACCCCCTTCTCCTAACTACCACACCACACCAACGGAAGATGTTTCAGTTCTCGAGAGATTTAACGTGCATCGCTGCCCTACACGGCACTATAGGAGGATAGTTAAATGTTTCATTTTTATTGGGTTTTTTTTTGTTTGTTTGAAAGGCTTAAAATTGCTCAGTAAACTTTTTATGTCTTATTTTTATATGAACATTACGCATTACATCGTACCAAAAGCAATATATTGTATACATTTTATTTAAAATTTAAAATTTTTTACTGTACCATTTGAGGGCAATATATTATTAAAACAAAAGGATATAAACGTAATTTATTTCGTGTCATAAATTAATAAGTGCAATTTATAAGCATAAATTAATAAAGTAAAACAAAATAATAATTAAATAAATACAACTCAGTTGTAACTAATTATATTATCTGTATTTGACTGTCATTAAATTTCCTGCTGTTATAAATTAATACTGAACACTTTCCAATCAAATTATTTTTTACTATACCCTTCATTTACAAAAAACTGAAGGAAATTAGTACTGACAGCAAAAAATTAATAAACTTATCGGTAAAAAGGCTTAGTAATTTTTAAGTAGCATTGGTTAATAGGATGAAATAGTAAATAGAATTTAATATTGTGCTCCTTGTATATTGAATTTAATCAAATGTGTGTGAAAAACTTTAAGATAATTAAATGCTTTTTATGTATCAATTAAAAATTATCAAACGCTTTTTAATAAAAGCGAATATTTTATAAGGTATTTTGTTTACTATGATATGCATAGCATATGAAATGTGTTTAATTACTTTTTTATCATTATCTGAAGTAATATGGTTTAATCCAATTAACTATTCGTTCGAATTGCGCTTGATGGAATAAAATCTATTTATTGGTAGGGAAAACTATTAGCTTCAAAATATTAAATAATTTTTTTAAAAATATTCTTGGTAAAACCCTTATTGATTCGTGAAATGATTCCATCCATGAAAAATTGTAAAATAAAAAGTTTAGGATAAAGAAGTTTGTAAGAAATATTTTTCTTCTTTAATAAACCATAGTTTTTTAGCATAAAAATATTAAATTGTGTAAATCCCGATAGATGCATGAATAGAAATCAAAAATTCTATCAGATAATGATTTTATCAAGCGCTATAAGGCAATCTTTTCATTATTAAATATAAAACATGGCATTTTCAATAATGCTCTCCTTTGTCTGAAGTAAAGTAATTTAGAAGCAAAATGAGAGAGAGAGAGAGAGAGAGAGAGAATTATAATTTTTGGCATTAAAAATAAATATCCTACAAGTATAAGAGTTTATGTAACATATGAATTCTTATAGCGATAATTGAAATACTTTTGAGAAAAATCAAATTCTATATATTTGTCAATTTTTTAACTTATTTTTAAAAATCAAATTTGTTCAAAAAATATTTAAACTTTTCAATCTTTAAATATTTACCAAGTAAACCATAATATACAGTGGTGGCCAAAATTGTGGACACTTTTTAAAATTGTTGTTTTTTAAGTTTGTATGCTTATAGAAAATTTTACGTTGCCCAAAATGCAAAGTACACTGCTGGCCACTGTAAATGCAACACCCTGAAGGAAACATGCAAATAACATGAAATTTACGACATGCATTAGCGGAGGAGAGATATGCAAATGATTAGAATTTCAGCGGAGACACACATCATGCGCACCTGTGGCGCCGCCTCAAAGCGCTACTTAAGGCTTGGAGATTTCGACGATTTCAAGTTCGGCAATTGTGTTTTTCTTGTAGTTTTTTTCAAAAAACGATCAATTATGTTTCGTAGAAAACAGCGATCAGCTTTTGATCAAGTATCCGAGTTCGACAGAGGAAGGATAGTGGCCTACCGAGTTTATGGATTATCTTTCAGGGAAATCGATAATCGTGTTGGATGAAACCAAACAACTGTAATGCGGATATGTGATCGTTGGATGCAGGAGGGCACGACGGACCGACATGGTCGATCGCATCCACCTCAGTGCACTACCTCAGTATTATGCACGGCCACACTGGTCCTGCACTGTGTATTATGGTATGGGGCGGTATTGGATATCACTCTCGCACTCCTCTAGTACGCATTGCCGGTACTTTAAACAGTCAGCGCTACTGTCCAAAGGTTCTTCGTCAATCACCAGATTGAATTGCTTCCCTGGCCGGCTCGCTCTCCGGATCTTTCGCCGATAGAAAACATGTGGTCCATGGTTGCTCAACGATTGACACAGATTACACCCCCAGCGGACACACCAGATCAACTTTGGCAACATGTGGAAGCTGTTTGGTCTGCTGTACCCCAAGAACACATCCAAAGTCTCTTTGAATCAATGCCGAGGCGTGTGGCAGCGGTGATTTCCAACAATGGCGGCTACTCTGGCTACTGATTCTGGCAGGAACCATACTTCACAGAAGTCTATAAATTTAATCATTTGATACTTGGTCAGCATGTTATCTGCAAAATAAATTTTGTTGTGCTGTGTCTTGTCTTTCTTGGTGTTGCATTTACGGTTGCCAGCAGTGTATTTTATATCATTTTAAAGAGAATTTAATACTAAATTCGTACATGAAACAAAATTCAAATATTTGCAACGCAAAAGAAGTTATGCTACAATAACTATCGATATACATTAGATGCTGCTGATATCAGTGATTTATCAGTGCTTAGTGGGATAGTCATTATTTTTTATTACAGCTTCACATCGATGTTTCATCGAGCTGAAAATAGTTTTAAGCTCTTCATTGTTTTTACATGATGCCAGGAAACAATTATATCCTCAATTAGTTCATTTTTATTTCATGGGTAACTCATTCGGACAAGAATTTTCAAACGTTGTCACAAGTTTTCGATAGGATCCAGGTAAGAACCGTTTCCCGGCCAGGATAACAATGATATTTAGTCAAAAAGCAATGACCTCAAATAAAAGAGTAGATTGGACGCATGTATGACAAAAAAGTGTTATTTCCTATATTAAAATTACATAACAGGTGGGTAGTTCAGTGACTGCGTCTGGAGACTGAAAGCTTTGTTTGAGATGTCAGAAGACAAATTTAATAAAAAAAAAGCAGTTAAAGGCCCAAAAAGGTGCACCACATCTGTTGATGACAGAAGAACAAAAATACTATGTTTCAGAGATAAAAGAATTTCATGGACATCCATCAGAAGTGATCTGAGTGATGCTCTCTGGTGTTTCTGTCAGTTCAAAAGCAATCTGGAGTAGATTAGCAGATGTTGGACTAAAAGGCAGAATTCCACGAAAAGAGCCGTATCTCAAATTACAGCAGGGCTAAAAAAAAAAGGGACTATAGTGAGCAATGGAACACATTAATTGGATGAATGATTATTTGTCACAAGGTATGTAGAAGGACGAAACTAAAATATTGTTATTCAGTAGTGATAGCCTAAAATATGTAAGACGTAGAATAGCAGAAATACTGCATCCTGACTGCATCCAGGCAACAGTGAAGCTCCCACGTACACTGGTGTGCAAAAATTAAGGACGAAGTCGAAAAATTATCATATCAGCTGAACGAAAAGGCAGAGCGGACAGAAAGACCAATCAGGAGATTAAGGAAGGTGGTGTACGGTAGCACATGCGCAGATATGCAGGTAGACGTAATGGAAGAGTGTCTGAGTAGTATAAAGCATGTTGTCGGTGCAAGATCAGTATTTTTGGCAAAGAGATTACACGCCGTATAGCAGTTAAAATCACACCGAGTTGCTGCCTCAGCGAGAAATGGCGAATAATCAATCTGTTAGACGACATCTGGATGCTTTTACCCGAGGTCGAATCATTGGGAAGTTGGAGGAAGGCCGCAGTGTGACAAGTGTGGCTGCAGAGTTCCGAATTGCTCACAGCATCGTTTCACGACTTTGGAGACAATTTCAAACTACAGGAACAGCTATCCGGGGGTTCAGTAGTGGTCGTCCACGAGGAACCACACCCGCAGATGACCGGTACATTGTCTTACAGGCCAGAAGAAACAGGCGGCAGACAGCGGGAGAAATCGCTAGACACACGACACAGGCGACTGGACGACCGATATCGCGTTTTACCGTGGCCAGAAGACTTCATGGTGGTGGTCTGTTTGCACGACGCCCTGTACGGTGTGTACCTTTAACGCCTGCTCATCGGAGAAGGCGTTCTCTGTGGTGCCGGGAACACCTGAATTGGAGAGACAATGAATGGGGACGAGTACTCTTTACAGATGAGAGCAGATTCAGTTTGAGTAGCGATTCTCATCTGGAGAGAGCGGGGAAGCCGCAATCATCCCTCGAACATCATTGAAAGGGACAGGTATGGAGGTCGCGGTGTTCTCGTTTGGGGAGGCATTATGCTTGGTAGTCGTACAGACTTTCACATCTTCGACGCAGGTTCTGTCAACGGGACCCGTTATTGTAACGAGATTCTTCTTCCATATGTGCGTCTTTTTAGAGGCGCTATGGGTCTGCAGTTCCTTTTCATGGACGACAATGCACCCTGTCATCGCACAGTAGCTGCCGAACAGCTCTTAGAGAGTGAGGATAGTGAACGTATGGATTGGCCGGCACGATCTCCGGATCTCAATCCCATCGAGCATGTATGGGTTTTCTAGGCAGACGCTTGGCAGCTCGTACCTTACCACCAGTAACGATTCGGGAGTTTCGATTGGCGCTGCAAGTCGAATGGGCAGCAATGCCTCAACAACTCATTGACACCCTCATTCTCAGCATGGGCAGACGCTGTGAAACCTGCCTAGTAGTCAGGAGAGATCATATCCCCTACTAAAGACCAGATGTTTCTTGCTGGACACCCAACACAGGGATGTTTCGGCCTTCAGTCGCATTGCGCTCCATGCTACTTTTTCAATCAAGCTTCTTTTTATCCCTCTGATTTCTCTTTTAGTAAGTGTTGCTTACATTACACATGTCCTTACGTATTGGGGATCTTACGGTATTAAATGTGTTGATTTGGAAAGCTTTTGTACAAAGTTATATTGAAAAAACTGTCTCGTCCTTACTTTTTGCACACCAGTGTAGTTTTATCATTTAGTCATGCTTATCAGTAGATAGAATCGGCTACCATCATATTATCGTTGGGACACTGAATGTCATATAGTTCATTGACACTATTCTAGAACCCAAACTTCTGCCTTCCATCAGGGATCTATTTACCAACAATGCTTCATTTATTTTTCAGCAAGATTCTGCTCCTTACCCCACAGTAAAGTAATTGAAAGACTCGTACCATTCTAAGACCAATGAGTTGTTGTTCTGGTCAAGAAACAGTCCTGACCTCGATCCTATCGAAAATTTGTGGCACCATTTGAAAACTCTTGTCGGAATGAGGTACTCATGAAATAAAAAGGAACTAATTGAGGATATAATTGTTTCCTGGTATCATATAATAACGAAGAAAGAGCTTAAAACTCTCTTCAGCTCAATGAAACATCGATGTGAATCTGTAATAAAGAATAAAGGCAACCTCATTAAGCTCTGATAACTCTCTGCTATCATGAGTATCTAATGTATATCTCGACAGATCTTGTAGCATAACTTTTTTGTGTTGCAAATACTTGAATTTTGATTTTTGTATTGAATTTAGCATAAAATGCTCTTTAAAACTATGTAAAATACTTTGCATTTTGTGCAACGTAAAATTTTCTATAAACATACAAACTTAAAAAACATAGCAATTTTAAAAATTGTCCACAATTTTAGCCACCACTGTATATATGATGATTATAAAACCATGCTGTTTGCTCGTAACGTAATAAATTTACTTCATAGTGTTTTATTTATACTTTAAACCAAAGGTTCCCAAACATTTTTGTCTCATAGACCCCTTGCTAATGTTTTCTGGTTTGTGGTAGACCCCTGCTTACCTAATATTAAATTTTTGCAAATTTATCAACTATAATGTTTTTTTAACAGCTGGTATAGAACAACTTTAAAAGATTTAAATTTCTAACTGTATTGAGAGAAATAAATTAAAATTTAAGAAACACACATGTTAATTAATTAAATAAAAATTTAATTAATATATAAAATAACTGAACAGCAAACAAATGCTTTGATTGGATTGATTGATTGATTGATTGAATATTAACGTCGCACTGTTCAGCTACACGAGGGCTTTTGCTTTGATTGGAAGGAATGAATCTAGTGCTTTAGTAACTAAATTTTCAATATTTAGTACCAATCTTGTCAGGTTTAACTCTAAAACTCCTTGCTGAGTAGTGTGTGTGTGTGTGTGTGTCCAGTCTTTTTGATTCTCTCTCTCACTCTCTCTTAGATCGGCAACCGCTCTGAAACTCTTTCTCATCAGGAAAATCAATTAAAAACTTTTTCATGATATTTCATAATTCGGGATAAATAACAAGTATAGCGCTGGATTGATGGTTCTTGTTTTAATAAAACTTATTCGGCCACCTTGCAACTGCAAATTAAACTCATTACATTTAGTAAATAAATCTATTAAATAGTTAAAAAATTTGGTTTCCACTTAATTTAATTTTCTTTTAAAATTAAAGTACCGATCTATTTTAATGCGAGCCCCTATCGTAGACCCCATTCACTCCTCATGGACCCGCCAATTATTTTGTAGCTGACGTGGACCCCTTGAGGGTCTATATAGACCACTTTGGGAATCATTGCTTTAAACTATAAATAAATATAGCTGCTAAAGTACTTGTATTAACAATATTTTGTTTTTACTTTTCGTACAGCATCCACTGGAGGAAAAACGTCGCCATACTTCTTTTCACTTATTATCATCGGAAAATGTTGATGTTATTATTTTATAAGCCTTATTAGAACGTTCCTTTTCTGTGTTTTTTTATGCTAATGCCTTTTTTTATTAAATGTGATTCTCTTAAATTATGATACACACAGAGAGAGAATATTATCTTCCCTTCTTAAATTCTCTATCATGATCCGTTTTCATATAAGCAGTGAATTTTAAAACAACTATATATTGATTCTTTAGGTTTCAGATTCCTTATTGTATATTTATACATAATAATAAATATTTTTAGCTCTATATTATATAATGCATCCAAAAATCATTTGCAACATAAATTTAATCCTTCCGTGTCCATCACACCACATAAAATATTAAAAAAATTAGTACCAGCTCTAATCCAGTGTCCCATATCGCGAACTTAGACTTATAACATTTTAATCAATAAAGCTTCCATCTATAAAGAATTTTTTAAGTCGGTTATTTTAATCTAGATACATCTTCCAATAAATTAACTTTTAGTTTTTTGGCTTGAGTATTAAAACAGGTGGTTGAACTGAGTTTTTTTTTTTCTTGTCAACTATAAAACATGCATGTATAACACTATACAAGTAAGCAGAAGGCTTTACAACGCATTTCAAATTTTATTCTAAGTTCCATCTTTGCTTACTATTTCAGATTTTGTTATTCCATTTGCTCTTCCGTTATTTCAATTTCTTCATTTATCAATATAAATCAATTCTGAGTATTTTCTATGAATTTGATTTTAGTTCCTTGTAATAATTCTTATTTCTCGTAATTTGATAAATATTAACGTTATGCACATACTAAGAAAGTTTGTTTTTTTGATTCCTTATTTGTTTATTTGAAATTTAGGTTCAACTTCTCTACGTAATCAGTGCTGCAAGATGATTCTTTTCAAAAATGGCTGGATGCAACTGAATTATATCACCTTAAAAATTATGATTATCACCTTATTTATTCACCTTAAAAATTAAATGGTCTTTAATTTGGGTAAAAACAATGACGACATATATATATATATATATATATTCCACTTCTTTTTATTCATTCATTAAATTTTATAAGAAAAGGAAGTGATATATTTTTTGAATAAGTTTTATGTCTACGTAATATTGTTATGCTCTATTGGTCTAAATTTCCCAAAGAGTTTCATATACAAAAAATTGTCATTACAATGTAATGTCAACCTTATCTATTACCAATTTTATATTTTTGTCATACATAACTTACACTCAAATTGTAATGTAAAACATTTCCATTTTAATTTCACTCTTTCATGATACTAAAGATAGAGAATTGAAAACGACTATACATTTCTTCCATTTTCACTCTCATCGACAACAAAGGGATTGAAAAAAAGAAAGGAAAAAATTTTACAATCAAGCAAAGAGATACTGGACGATTGATATCTTGTACTTGAATCAATATCGTATACACGGGGATCTAAAGATTTCATCATCTTCCTTTCCCAGCTAGAAGATAACACTTAGATACACTTGTTGATTCTGCTGATTTTAAGAAAGACGCCTTTCTCCATAGAGCTTGGTTGTTCAATCCAATCTGCAACCAAGACACGATCAGCAAATTTTAGAAAGGAAAATTTTATTCTGAGGAGAGAATAGATGTATCATTTTGTAGACAAATAGAAAGGAAGGAAAACAGTGAAATGAAAAATACATCGATCAATAAAATCGATGTGTTGATCTCTTGAAGAGTCAGTGACTTTTCCATTACTATGGACAAGAAGTCGTGGGTTCGAGTCTTGGTGCCACTGAAAACCCGCCATGTACTGGGGGTTGAAGCACATTAAGGTATCAACTACCCTAAAACCATGATTTTTTTAAAAAATTGACAAATTTTTTGTAAAATTTTATTTTATAGGCCATCTTATTAGCTTTATAAAAATACCAGGTTTTTTTATTTTCCATTCACTAGAACAAAAACTACAAATGTTTTGGTAAAAGCAGATGCCAAACTTTAAAATGGGTTTTACTCGAAATGTGTGTTTGTTTTGTTTTGTTTTGAAAAGCTCAAACGCGGGGACAGTGATCGCTCAAAAAGTTTTTAAAATAATAATATGCTGAAATTTTGTGTGTATGTTCTGTAAAACAGTGGAAATGTTTAAACTTTCAGATTCATCAATCACTGTTTTATTACAAAATTTACAGTTCTTTATGTGAATATAATCACTGTTTTATAAAGCAACTTCACATAATAACTATGATAAAGTGCTCTAGTTTTTGTAAAAACTAAAATATCTCTTATCCTGAAGGTCATTTAAAAAAGGAATAGAAAAGTAATACATCAAAACTTAAAAATTGAGAATTTGTTCATTTACTACTTGTATAGAGCAGCGGGCCCCGTTTATGTAATTTTTTTTCAACTTGTACCCCTTTTTTCCATTTTAGTAGTAATAATTTATTTTTCTCTTCTTAATTTTAGCCTTTTTTTCTTAAAATGTACTAAATAAATCTATAAACCACAAAAAAAAATCCATATCTCCATTTAAAAAAAAAAAAAAAAAGTTGTCGCAAGTAGTCGGACACCTTAAATCTGTCGATGTTCAGTGTCCTCGCGTTGGTGTGGTTGTTATAAGAGGGGTACCAGCTCAGGTGTCGGTCTCGTCACTTGACCGAGGTTTAAAATTATGAGGCTCGTCACCAATAACCCTACGGTTGTTTTATAGTGTGGCGTTAATAAAAAAAAACCCTTCACTCATTCTCCATTACATTTCATTTACGAGAATCTCCGTGAGAAGTTTCTCAGCTGATGTCCTCTTATATACTGAATCAAAACTTTTTTTCTCTTGAGTTCTGAGCTAAAAAAATAATTGCGTGAAATGTATTTAGTATATTAAAGAAAATCTAACTCTAAAATATTAGCTTTCTCATCTCATAGAACATAATCTATACAGTATACTTTATTCTTCAAAAAAAAAATGTATAATCACACGACCAATAATTTTTCTTTCATTTTTAAAGTAAAAAAATAAACCATTTTGAAAAATAATATGCTCACACAATTTTTTATGCTCAAGTATTACTCAAATTAATTCGTGTGATATATTTTGCAAATAATTGGGTGTGATAAAAAATTTTTTTTATTGATTTTGTTATTATCTATCAGGTTAACAAGGTATATAAAAATAAACAATTCGATGCAATAAATAACTTTAATAAGGGATTATTTTAGCAGTTCACCTATATAATTAGTAATTTGGTATGTGAAAATCTTATTTTTGAGGGGTGGTTTAACTGATTAAAAATTATTATCACTCCGTATAAATGCTGTTACAGGAATTAAAAAAAGAAATTGTTAGACTTTAAAGAGATAATTCGATATATTAAGGAAATGAATATATTATTTGAAAGATGTAGCTCTCAAGTAAAAATTTTATAACACAAAAGAATCAGTAACTATAGTATTTTTACTACCACACACACACTGATTTGAAAAAAAAGTTTAAAATTTAATTTTTATATAGTAAAGAAATTCTTTCCTTCGAAAAAACATCCAATAGCAATACTTATTTTATATAGTACATTTTTTTTAAAAAAATTGGCGATACAAGTAAAAAAAAATAGAATTTAAATCACACTAGCATATAAAAGTAGTAGAACCCACTTCACTATCATAGCTATTACATAGTTTGGATTACTAAGTATCAATACAAGAGGTATTGCCAAATATTTTATTACGTATACGCTATTTAAAAGACAGATACTATAGAAAACAAATTTTCAAAGATTTTTACGATCGTTTCCAGTAAAAAAGGCTAAACAAACGCTTACTCCATCCATATCTAATCCAGCATCATATACCAATCAAATTAGACCTTTCCGTAATCCTGACTCAGAACCGGGGTCTTTGATCCACCCCATTACATGATCCTGGGCTCACCTCTCTTTATAAACATTATATTTAATAATACATCTAATGAAATTGAAATTCGTTTAAATTTTTCAAAAAAAGGAAGGGAATCGTGTGGGAAAATACTTCGTCCCTCTCAATACACTATTAATTAAAAGATTAACATCCTCCGCCCGAGTGGGTTGTCAACAGCTCCACAGCAGGACAAAGAACCCCATCTGCCTTTCCCAACCCTGGTCCCCCTAATCCTTTCAGAGACCCTGGGGCGCATCTAATCCAAGCGAATTAAGCGTGTTTATTAACCCTTTATACTCACGGACCACCCCTACCCCATAGTTCCCACAAAAGTAAGGTGGCCAAACGGGTACTTTTAGCTCTGTAACAATGGAAGGTGAAAGTTGCAGACGAGTCATATATGGAAGACTTCTAGGAAGCATTAGCATTTTTTTTAAAAAATCAATTATGTATGAGTATACGGATTTGGAAAAATAAGTTACCTTAAACGATTGAGAGTATATAACTTTCTTTTTATATATGATAGTGGAATGTGTATATGTGCTTCGAAAAAGTTTTTTTTTTTTTTAAAAAAATTGCAAAATTAGGCTTTTAGTTGTGATGATTTGCCTCATCTCCTTTCTCTGCCATCTAGTTTCATTTCCTTTTTTTTTCTTCATTTTATTTATTTGATAAATAATAAAACCTCTTTATGTCACTCTTTCTAATAATTAACGCTTTTTAATACAGCGGAAGCTTTTTCTTTGGATTATTGCTTAATTTGTTTCGATTCTTAATAAAATGTTGGATAACTGTTATGTATATTTTGCTTATTACAATCATGTTTAAAATACTATCCTCCTAACTTTCAAAAAGACCAAACAGTAAATATTACGTTTAGCATATAAAGAAAAATTAAGTTTTAAATTCTAAAAAAAAAAGGAAAGAAAGAAAGAAAACGGAACATTTCAAGATTTATAACCAATGCGACTCTATAGTAATTGTTATTGATAGAGAGTAGTAATAATAGCAGAAGTGTTTGTGTTCAAATATTATATATATATACACATATGTGTGTGTGTGTGTACATACAATCCTTAATATTTTAAGAAGTTATTATAAATCTAACTTAAAGCAAAACAATAAGTAGAATATACGTAGCAAGACAGTACAGGACAAAGTAAAATAGGCACTGTAACACGAAAGCAAACTCTTAAGCTTAGAACAAAAATTCAGGATTAAATAAAGCTTTAAGGCACCAACCCTCTCATTCATTGACTATATTAATGGGTTGAAATAAAAGTCAGAACAGGAAAAACAGTTAGAAATAATGTAATTTTCAGCAATAAGATTAATTTGTGTTGCATACTTATATATAAAAATATATGTATAACCACACACATTAAAAACAAATACTAATTGTCATTAATTTAAAAATCTCTAGAGCTATAAATAGAAATATAACAAGACTGTGTACACACACAGGCAAAAGTTTAACGGTCTCAGTAATATACTAGCAAACTTATAACCTTAGGAACTAAGATTGCAACGTTAAGCATAATTTTAAAATCAGCCTGTGTATTTGTCTATACAACTGTGCTGATAAGAAAAACATTCATTATATACAATTACATTTTAGAAAATTATTTCGCGTTGTATATGAATTTGATCAAATAATTAAAATATTTAAGTTAAAGTTATATATACATATATATATATATATATATATATATATTCACATTCCATTTCACCATTATTTCCGGTCAGTTATTTAATGAATAACGTACATTAATTTTTATAATTTATATTTCAAATGTTTATTTTAAAATTTTCAGTATATTTTAAGATGCATCAAAATCAAAAATAAGAAAGGAAATATCTGTACAACAACAACCCCTAATTATAATTAAAAATTAACCTAATTTACTATTTTTGAACTACCGAGGTAATATTTTGATGCTAGAATGCATTCGAAATTAAACAAAAATCATAATCTAAAACATAACGATATATAATTATAACTTATCTCTTAAAAAAGAGTAAAGAAATTTTAAGACACTATATAAAGAAATTATAAATTAAAACTTTTCATATTAACTGTGATTCTAATTTTAAATATTAATAAACTGTGGT
This sequence comes from Trichonephila clavipes, assembly GCA_019973935.1. Classification (NCBI taxonomy): domain Eukaryota; kingdom Metazoa; phylum Arthropoda; class Arachnida; order Araneae; family Nephilidae; genus Trichonephila; species Trichonephila clavipes. The sequence goes on from BMAU01018399.1 coordinate 1,419,229, forward strand.
GTTTAAATTTTTCTATTTTATATCATATTCATGATATTTTTTATTCTTAAATATATATATATATATATATGTATAATACTTAAGTTCATTTTACACAAAACGCAAAATCTTTTTTCATCTTAAAATTTGAAACATTTTGCTTAGTTGCCTTTGAAAGCGCTTGTATTTTTTATGCGTATTTAAAAAAGAGGGGAGGGGGGGGGGTTCCAAACAAATTTTCCTATCTTAAGATTAAATTACTAGAAAAAATAAATAGTTAATCTCAATTAAAATTGTAAACATATTTTTTGTCAATTGCTTCAATTCTGAAAGATTGTCAAGATTCTTTAGACAGTATATGTGCTAGTTCTGATTTTCAATAATTACTTCAGTTGTATAATTATTTAAAAACGATTTTACCTCAATTGAATAAAATTACTAAAAAAGGAAGTTTTCAACAAAATATTTTTTTAAAAAATAAAGAAATTTTGAATTAAAGAGTAAGGGTAATTATATATATACTTACAATGATCATTTGAAAAGTTTGAATCATTTGAAGGTCAACCATTTGAAGCTAAGATTATTTTAGTTCAGCATTTCTCAAACTGTGGGGCAAGCCCCCCCCCTGGAGAGGCCTGAAACTCTGCGAGGGGGTGCGAGCATACTGAAATTTGAAAACAACACATTATTTTTAAAAATTAATTTACTGAAACAAAACAAACAAAATACATTCTAACATAATAAAAAATAAAATACACACACATTTACACTAATATACTCTAATAAATGTATCAGTACTGCCCAATGTATTTTATAATTAATTTAACAATACTTAGTTAGGAACAAGTTTAATAATTACTAGTGACCTCATGGGCTTGTCATATTTAAAATTATGTACTAAAATTAACACGTATCTTGATAATTTGTACGGTTTATAATTAATCTCTTAACTGTTGATTAAAAGATTCGCGATTCACTCCCCAATGCCACCCTTTTCCCCGTAGGCGTGCTTATGTGGTGTAGTGGGGGGAGGAGAAAATGAATAAGCAAGCAAATCCTCTGAAATAAGTACATTCTTCGCAAGCACTGTCCTTTTATTGTATTTCGAAGCCTTCGTAATAATTTTATGGATAGCAGTACACAGAAAAGATAGTACTTCGAAAAGACGTACATATACATGCGGGGCAATTAACGCCTTGGCTGAGCGAGTCGTTTATATACGCCAGTGGCACTTAAGAAGTTTAAGTCGTATTATAGTTTTAGCGTCAAAGTATAGTATTATTGAATTCATTACATAGGATAGGGGAGAGAACAATGAAAATTATGATAAAAAATTGGGTCCCAAATATTGAAAGTTTGAGAATAACTGTTTCAGTGACCTTGCAAACATTTAGAATGATTTCTTAATAGAAACAAAACTTTCCGTAAGCAAACGTATCGATGAAAACATTCAAAATAAAAACGCAAAACTTCCAAAATCTGACTTATAATCAAAAATCAGAGTCATTAGTTTGAATTGTCAATTACAAAGTTTGATTTGAAGTTACATTTGTGACTATGTGAAAGTACATGAAGTCATACATTTTTCATTTCGAGATTATTTTAGATTTGCTTTTGTGCATGAAGCAATGATTTCTAACTAGTCAGCAATCATTCCTCTTATTCAATAGATAATTTTAACGTTTTTAGATTCTTGAGTTAGACCCTTGATTGTTATAATCAGGAGCACACATACATTTTCTACATCTACACTTGCCAGAAAAAGTCTGCGTACAAGCACATTACAAATATGCAAGAATGAAAAAAATCATATTTTAAGAACGATAGTAATTTCATAATGTATTTATTTTATTCCTTACACAATTGAGTAACTTTTCATAATAATTTATGATGTGTTAAAAAAAATAATAATAAAAATGAAAACTAACGCAAATGGCTACCAGAAAAAGTTTGCATACAACTAAAAAAAGTCATTAAAAATACTTGACACTAGCTGTCAACTAAACTTTAATAGCTGATTGGATAACCCTTACGTCTCAGAACCTCCGTCAATCGTTTGGGCATAGATTGAACGAGTTTGGATGTCTCCTCAGAAGAAATGGTATTCCATTCTGTGACGATCACTCTTTTCAACATTTCTTTTGATGTAATGTGGTGTTGGCGAATTTTTCTCTCCAATAAGTCCCATAAAAGCTCAATTAGGTTTAAATCCGGCAATTGTGGAGGAGAACGCAACTGATTTTTGATATTGTAGAGAAGCCAGAGCTTAACATTATGGGCAGTGTGTTTAGGATCATTATCCTGCTGAAACCAAAAGTCATCTCCAAGGTTCAAATCCTGTGCGCTCTGCTTCAAATTTTCTTTTAATATGCTAATATATCCCATATGATTTAATGTCGAGTCTGTGAAGGTTAGACGACTCACGCCATTGGCTGCCATGCACCTCCAAACCATCACACTACCTCCACCATGCTTAACTGTAGGCACAAGATTCTTCTTCTCAAGAGCCGTACCTTGTTTTCGCCACACCAGCTTACGCCCTTTTATGCCAAATATGCTAAACTTGCTCTCATCAGAGAATAGTACTTTTCCCCAAAATTGTGGAGGCTTATTTACATGCTCATTAGCGAAATCTAAACGCTTTTGCCTGTTCACAGCTGATATGTGGGGTTTCTTACGAGCTACATGGCCATAATAACCAGCCTTTTTCAAGATTTTTCTTATGGTATCTTCATGAAGTTTTTTTTTTAATCTCTCTCTAATGTCATTTGCAATCTGAGATGCACTTAATCGTGGATTCAGACGTATGGACTTGAAGACATACCTCTTTTCACGGAGAGTCAGCTTAGATGGACGTCCAAAACGTGGCTTTGAGATTACAGATTTCGACGAAGTGTAACTATTGATCACTCTTTGGATAGAGGAATGTGTTCTACCCACAATCTTGCCAATTTCCCGAAGAGTTTTGCCTTCATTCCTAAGTTTTATGATAATCTTCCTTTCTTCAGGGGAGTAATCTCTTTTCCTTTTAAATCCATTGGGATTTAACACAATTTACTTTCCAAAAATCTACAAAATGCAATATTTAAAATTTGTCTAACAAAACTGAGCACGTGTTAAAAAGTAAATTAAAGTTTGATTTGCAGGTTTCATTATATTAATTTTTGTTCGCAAACTTTTACTGGTAGCTATTTGTGCTATTTTTCATTTTGATTATTGTATTTTAAACACAACGTGTGATATGTATCATAAATTATTATGAAAAGTTACTGAATTGTGTAAGAAATAAATTAAATTTATTATGAAATTTCTATCATTCTTAAAATATGATTTTTTTCATTCTTGCATATTTGTTATGTGCTTGTACGCAGACTTTTTCTGGCAAGTGTATATTACTTGGAAATACTTATTCAGAAGAATACATTGTGTGTAATTAGTATTTGAAACGCGCGCGCGTATATCTAAACGTCACCTTTTTTTAATTCAGAAATATCCTGTTCTTAGAATGTAGGCAATTTTCTAAAAATGTCACTTCAAACCTTTTTGAAAATAAAACCAAATCCAGAGTAGAAACCCCCAAGAGGTTCCATTACTTTAGCTGAAAGAAATGCGCGTTTTTCGAGTTACCATATTCCCAAGAAATTCTTTCGCAATTCGAATGAAACATTTGGAATTTCTTTTGATTTTAAGAACTATTTCTTTTATGGTTTTTTAGAAGAATGAAAGCGAATATCCAGTCACTTGTAGTACTTTTACATCGAGAGAGAAAAAAAAGTTTAATCGAATCCGTGTTATTTTATAAGACTTCATTTTAAATCTCATGCCAGACATCTGGTGTTTCATTGCATTCAAACCTGGAAAGGCATGTGTGTGTGTGTGTGTTGTTTTTCATTCTATCTCTCTGAAAAAAAAATGGTCGTCGTAGCCTAGTGGTTATGGTCACGAACTCTTTGCTGGAGCATTGTGGGTTCGAGTCCTGGTGCCATTGAAGATCTGCCATGTAGAGAGGACTGATTCGCGTTAAATCTGCCGAGGCTCAAAGGCCGTGGTAGTCACGGGCTCGTGGTTGGCGTGTCTTGAGTTCAAGCCTAGTACCGCTGATGACCCATCGTGTAGAGGGGACCAATGCACGTTAAATATGTCAAGGCTCAAATATCCTCCCGTTGGTGGGGTAATTAGGTGAGAGTAGTGCCAGCCCAAGTGTCATCCTCGTCAGTTGATCAAGGTCCAAAATTACGAGATCCGTCGCCAATAGTTCTCGTGTTGCTCTACCGTGTGACAAAAGTATAACCCTATTTCTCTTAAGAAATTAACCAACTGAATATATTTTTAAATATATTATTGATTCCTAGGACTCACTATTTATCACTACTTATTATTTTGATTCGGAGTAAGACGACATGAAATAGCTTCTTGCTTCGTAATTCATTTAGTAGCAATTTGTAAAATCTTCCATTTTTCATCGAGTCCTTTAATTTTGTCTATTCACTTAACTAGTTGAAATAAGCCTGGGAAATCATTTAGATAAATTGCAGCAGTCGAGAACAACTAAGGACAGGAATAAAAGCTCTTAACGACTGACCGAATAGGGAATCCCTTTCGTCCCAGTCATCTAAGGCAGTGGTCTTCAAACTTTTTCAACTCACGGAACCCTAAAACAGGAATGGGCATTAAGTCGATGGGGATCAGGGCTGGGCATTTACTTAGACCTAAAGGCCTTATCACACGTACATTTTCCACGCAACTTTTTCGTCCAATTTTTGGCCTAATCTGAGGGGGAAGGGTAGCGGTAAACAAAACGACATGCTCTGACTTCAGCCACGCTCTATCTCCACATTGAAAAATTACTCGTCAATTTTTCTGCTCTGAAAACGAACATCCAAAATTGTTTCTTTTATTTCGCTTGCGCTTTTGTTGATGGGTGTAAACAGAAATGGAGCACCATCCTATTTAAAATATTATACGCCGTTAAAAAAAAGCCGCCATCTTGTTTATGACGTAGGGCACCGAAGAACACCGTTGGCTGGAATTTCAAGGAACTTTTATTTGGAACAACTTTTTGAGCTCACTAGCAAAAAGTTGTTCTAAAGCCGTTGCTATGGCAACTGAGTAAAAATTGCACGGAATGGATGAAAAATTACTTGAAACGTGTACATGTGATACGGCCTTTAGGACCGCACATACTGAGAGGAACATGTTTCTGGAACACGGACGCCAACTAGACAGAATCGACTTTTCACAATCGATTCAACTGTGTTTACTTAAGTAGATTATAAGATAAACGAGTAGATGACACAAGGAAGTGCACGATGACGCTTAACACGTTTATTGTAGCTGTAAGGGGGGAGTGATCACTGCAATGCCAGCCGTTTAAATGAATTTTTCCCTACAAGCTGACTGAAGGGAAGAATAAATGTTAATGATCATCCCTTACCACGATAGCACGGGATTGGCTATTGAGGCATAATCCCACACCTCGCGTTTCCACGGGATTGGGTTCTTGTGTTGTCATGTTCTGTGATGGCGTGGGACACGGAAGAGAACAAATTAAGTACATACGTTGGTTTCAGGATTCATCGGTTCATGTATATTCTCTGCACGCTGCATTGAATACTTCCACGCCGCTCCACTTTCTAGTAGTAATCTGTCACATATCAGGAGGAGTAAAATATCGAAAACAAGTGTTAAGAAAAGAAAACATGCAGTTTTAATCAGGGACCGCAACACCTTAAAAACATTAGAACTATCCAGTACCCTGGAAAAGTCGGCCAACCCCTGCCCTAGAACTTAAAGGTGCTTTCGTGGAACCCCTAGAACTAGAAAGAGTTTTTGTGGCACCCTATTCCATACATATACTTCGATGAATATATCTCAAAATGATATTTAAAGTAAATCAACATGTTATGGGCACTTTATATATGTAAATGCAATTAAAAAATTATTGAATTCTAATCTAATTTTTTAATATAATTTTCTCTTTAATATTATTAATTTATGATTTAAGAGTCACCTACCCATGCAGTATATTTAATAACTGGGATACATGGTAATATTTTTTACACAAACTGTCGAGGTCTAGGTCTATTGAGATTAAATGCAATTACATTATATATTCTGAGTGGAATTTGTTTGTATACTTAGTTTTTGTAGCCACTTAAGTTGAGAAATATATTTCCCTTAAACACAGTGTTCTGAATGGCATTTAAATGTTTAAAGCTGTGTGAGACATCCCGTGTATTTTGCATGAATTTTCAAAAAAAAAAATTTAGAAGCTGTTCTTGCTTAAATTAAGATTTTAACATCAACTTTGTTGATATGTTGTTCCCTTTCCTTCATTATAGGGATTGTTTCCCACATACGTAAAAAGGTGTACTTTCCAGTAGAGAACTATTTAGTTTTGCAAGACATTGTGCTAGCTAACGAGTATAAAATTATCCCGTGGAAGCCGAGATAGTAAACAATAGAAATTTCATAATCTATTAGGAAGCATGTATATTAAGATAAAATGATTTAATATTATTTTATTATATTATAATAAGAGTTAAAATTTTTTTTTGCAAATTAAAGTTATTATACATAAATAAAGTTTTCAGTTTTAATGAATGGGGGGGGGATGAGCTTTAGATACTTGTAACTATACAAACTTCACGAAGAACGTGTAAATCCATTTTACATACATATTTATTTCTTCTCGATTTTTTTTTTATTGTGACTCGTGGGTATGTTTTGTGGAACCCCAGGGTTCCATGGAACACAGTTTGATGACCACTGGTCTGAATCATGTACGGTGTAGCTGAGGACTGGTAGGTTGATGGTTAAATTAAACACCCTCACTGCCTCAATTAAGCTAAGATTTCTCAACTGCTATCACCGAAAAATAAAAGAACTATTTTAGATCTTAATTCGTCTTACCTGAGTCTAGGGATCTCTAAGAATTCTGAAATTATGCAAATTATTTGAAATAAAACTTGCTCGACGTATAATCTCTTTATAGGAACCATGCATTCTTATTTGCTACGTATTAAATTAAACAAATGCAGTTGAACCTGTTTTTGTGTGGTAGATAGGGACCGCATAAAAAAAATCGCACAAAAAAATATTCAAAAATTTCATAAATTCTTACATATAACAAACTAATTCGTGGAAATACTACAAAAAAAGTAGCATCTATAAAATATTCCAATTATTTACGAAATTTATGTAAGATTACTTCCATAACAAAATAAATAATTAAATATTATTCATGGAAACATTTTAAAAACATATAGTTTCTCATTGTATATATGGATAAGTCCTTAAAATGCACATGCATAATTCATCGCTACTCATCGTAATCCAAAGTCCTGTAATGAATCAGTTCAAAATCGCTTTCGTCACTTGAAGGTGCAATATTTCAATTGATTTATTTTATAGCAATATAATTGATTGATTGATTGATTGATTGATTGAATTTAACGTCGCACTGTTCAGCTACACGAGGGCTTTTGGCGACGGACCACGTAATTTTGAACCATGGTCAAGTGACGTGGACGACACCTGAGCTGGCACCCCCCTCTCCTAACTACCACACCACACCAACGGGAGGACGTTTCAGCTCTCGACAGATTTAACGTGCATCGCTGCCCTACACGGCGGGTCTTTAGTGGTACTGGGCTCGAACCTGTGACAAAGCAAGCCACAGTCCGATACCTATACCACTCGGCTACCGCGGCCACTTATAGCAATATAAAGTAAGAGAGATAAGTTTTTGTGACGAGGGACGGGTGGTCGGTTGTTTGTAAATGTCACGATAACCAGCTATACATGATTGAAACCCTTTTTGGAATTTTATACTCCTTTCTTAACTGGTATCTATTTTAAGAAAATGCTTTTCCAATTGGTTGGAAAGCTGGATCCCTGCATATTTTTATCCACTCTTAAAGAATCTGGCTTCTTGTCTGTCTTCATAATTTCTCAAATTATTGATAAAATGTCACTGTCATTGAAAGTTTCGTCTTCAATCAAGTGCGGGCTGCTGGAGCGTAGAGAGAAAGCAACTGAATGCGCATCGTTGGGAGACTTTTTATATAAATAAATGAATAGAACATCTTGATGTGTCTACATTTCAGTGGCGTAACGTACACCCCGGCATCACGGAAGGGGGGATAGGACTCTCGGGGCCCAAGGCCTGACTTACGCTAAATGCGTATTTACCCAATTTATAAAATATTAAAGGCGAAATCTGACTTTCAGGGGTAGGGGGGTCCTAACATTCTCCGTTACGCCACTAGTAAAAAAATAGAAAACATTACAGTGGCACCAAAGCCATTGAAATTCATACACAGCATAAAAAAAAATATCGCACAAAAAAAAATCGCCTAAAAAAAGACCGCACAAAAACAGGTTCGACTCTATATATAATTCGTTACAAGGCGTGTGTTGCAAGTATCCAATATTTTCTATTTTATATCACTACAATTTAATTACCCAACTTCTATCAAGTCGTTAATTGATTGATTGATTGAATATTAACGTCGCACTGCTCAGCTTCACGAGGGCTTTTGGCGACGGACCACGTAATTTTGAACCATGGTCAAGTGACGTGGACGGCACCTGAGCTGGCACCCCCTCTCCTAACTACCACACCACACCAACGGGAGGACGCTTCAGCTCTCGACAGATTTAACATGCATCGCTGCCCTACACGGCGGGTCTTTAGTGGTACTGGGCTCGAACCCGTGACAAAGCAAGCCACGGTCTGATACCTATACCACTCGTCTACCGCGGCCACATCAGGTCGTTAAGCAGGTACGTCTAGATATGTTAAAATTAAAATTACGTTTGAAAAGTATTTAGAAGATTTTGTTTTTAATACGAACCTTGCTACTATAGAGACTTACGTGTTTTAAAATTTTATCACACTCTTAAATAAAAATACAGATCAAGACTTTTTTAAATTTTATTTTAATGAAAATTAATAGATCTAACTCAAAGTAATGTTGAAAGAATATGTGCTGATTTTTATGCAATTATAATTATATTAATTGTGTGTGTAATTATTTTTAAAAATCTTTATACTGACCAAAGCAGCTTTTAATGTTAGATTTATATTTCGTTGTTAAATTATGCAGTTTCACGTCAGCAATTTTATTTCTTTTTGTATATTTTAGTTAAGTAAATGCATATCTGTTTATATTAAAATAGAACACTAATTTATAATATATATTTTGATAAAATCTTAATCAAAATCTAAAATCATGCGCTCACGATAATAAAAATGTTCAGTCTTGTAATGAAAGAATATTTTTCATCTTTAAACTATACATTCGAACTGAAATTAATATTGCATGTAATTTGAAGAAAAACAAAAGCGTCGCCCATCCGATACAGTGGTTAGCGACGCTGACTGCTGTATCTTGGTCCCAGGTTCGAATACCGGAGAAGACATGGATGTTTGTAAATGTATAGTGCCTTCGCGGCATGGGGATACTCTAAATAGCCGTCGAGCCGCAAGTCCCCTCGTGAGGTTGATGTAAGGGGAAGAGAGGTGGAAGGCACCCTGACCACCCCCATGGTTCTCTCCTTCAAAATAGGGGTGGAAAAGAGCTAAATCATTCTGTCACCTGTATGGTGCTCAAAGCTACGACTAACGACAGGCGTCACTAAGCCCTTTGCCATGATGAATATCGTGGGCTTCAATCTGGCCTTTGCCGATCAGGTGGAATTAGTAACAAAACAAAAGCGGGTAACATTTAATATCAATAAACTTAAAAATTTCAAATTTATTCTACAAATTTTAATTAAAAGGGGAAAATTACAAGTTTTGTTTTAATTTATTAATAACAAAAGTATGAAGAAAGTAAAATCAATATCTTAATTTTCGCATGCCAAATAAAGTATTTTTAGTTCCATATTTTTGAATTTTTATAATCATTTCATAATTATACATAATTAAACAGCCACGAAATAAAACACGTCCGAAAGTTTTGTATACTAACATTTCCTTTAAAAGTGGTCAAATTATAATAAAAACTTCCCATGTTTTCCTATTTTTAATGTAATGGATACAAGAAATATCAAATATTGTTCAGAAACATTGACTGAAATACGTTAGACTTTACAAATTGTAAAGTGACGCACTTAAATTTTAAAAAGGAAACACACTGAAGTAACAAGAACAAAAAATAGCTTTTCAATTTCAGCTCTCCCAACAATTTAGAGCAACGACGATGTCAGACTCATTGTCTTTAACAATATAATAAAGCCCTCAATGATTCCATAATTACCAATGATTGTAGCATTGAGCCACTCCTTCTAAAAGATTATTTTTAGTTTCTGGAGCAACGGATTTCTTAAATTTATTTATTCCATGAACTCACTTCTTCTAAATAGAATCATTTATCTCATGAGAGAAGTTCTAGCAATGGTCTCTCCTCTCCCAAGGGAGATTTCCTTCACACATTTGTCAAAAGCATATGTGTGGATAATTGTTAAGTGTATTTGGATTCATATATATATATATATATATCGTATAAGCTGAGAATTTTATGAACTTCTTTTAAGTTGAAGCAAGAGAATCGGTCGGCTTATATACGGATTCTCTAATCTAAACGCAGTGAAAGACACAGCAGGTTTTATAACATTTTCCTTTAAGTATGCATAAGCGATTTGAATTTTTAACTTTTGAAGTATTTAAAATGGAATTTTTATTTAACAAGTACTATATATATATATATATATATATATATATATATATATATATATATTAAGTCAATCCCTACTTAGAATGGATGAATAGAAAGTATTTTTATTACGATTGAAAATTTGCATAAGATATATTTATATATATATATATATAATTGAAAAAAGAGCATAATTTGTCTGCATTGTTGTAACAATGTAAACCTGGTTTGGCTAGTTTGACTGAAAAGTAGGTTTTCGACGAAAACTTTTGTCTTTGTTTTAACAGTTACTACATTGTTATAACAGTAGAGACGAATCTAAGATGGCGTCAGAAGCCGGTAAAAATGAGACCAACATAGCTGTATCTGTAATTCTTTGAATAATTAGTTTCAGTCAGACAATTTTAATTAATCATAATTCAATTATCGTACTTTTTCCCAAAACAATAGTGTGTAGAAAATTTCAGCTCAAATGAGCGCTTTATAAAATGTGAAAAAAAAACCCTTTTCATGTTTTGACACAAGTTGTCAAAGGGGTCGCTAAGTCGCCAAAAATGATGTCTACATGGCTGTATTTGTAATTTTTTGTATAATTAGTTTTAATCAATTAATTTTTATTAATTATAATTAAACTATTGTATTGTCCTCCAAAATAATCATGTATATAAAGCTTCAGCTCAATTGCGTGCTTTAAAATGTATTTTGTTAACGATTAAAAATTCCACCAAGATAAATAAATAAATAGATAAATAGAGAGTGTGAGCTAATAGTAGGAATTGAAAAAGAAGGAAAAAAAGTCATATAAATCCTTCGAAGTCAGTGCCAGAATCCGAATTTCCGAATAATTTGCAACATTCACATGCACTCATTGTGGTGTCTGAATGCACACATGTGATAATCATGCAGTGAGTTTTTCCTCCTAGGTAGGACACATAAATCGACGATCCTGTGCTGTATACGAATTTCTCTTACCCTCCAATCTTCTAAACAAACAAACAAAATGGCACAGAAGCTATGACCACACAGCACAAATATAGTGGAAGATAACAAATGAAGGAAAGAATGAGTTATCTTCAGAAGGATTATAAGTAGGGATTGCAATACCGGGATACCGAATACCGGTATTTTGAGCCATTTGTACAATTTTGAAATACCGGTATTCACAAGTTTAAATACCAGTTTTTCGGTATTTACTAGAAAATTTTTAAATTGTCTCCACTATATGTTCATGGATCGCCAACATAGCAAAATATTATACGTTTTTGTTTTTATGTCTCCCTAACGAGTGAAAATAATTAGACTGTGAATGTTAAGTTTCATCGTGCAATCAAGAGAAGTGATAAAATGTGGGAATCATCCAAGGAGGCGGGCCAAAACTATCCTATTACAACTCCGAGTGATACTGCACACGTGCAGGATTCGTAGTCTGATATTTGTATCTGTGAAACCAAGGCTGTAGTCGGGAAGAAAGTGTGCGTAATAGTTCGATATTTTTAAATTGGTGAGTTTGTTATTCATATTGTGTTTCCATATTATTCTTGAGAGTTCAAAATATTTTTAAAACACTCGTAAATAATACCTATAATAATGAATCAGAATAACTTAAAAGAATATAAAAAATCAGTTGATAATAATTCGGCTGGGTTTCATTATTTATATTATGAAAAGAATATGGTGTCACAATGTAAAAAATGTTCCAGAGTTAATAAAGTGAATGGAGGAAGTACAAGCGGACTCTATAATTTAAAAAAAGAGAACCACGATACAAATTTGTAAAGGAGGAAATAATCTAATTGCGATGAAGATACCAATTTAAGCACAGTTTCTAAGCCCAAGCCATTAAGAATTTTAGGTTGTTTTGAAAGAAAAAAGATAATTTGGATGAAATTCTAAGGAAAAAATCAAAGCATTAGGTGGTTTACCATTTCGAGTATTTTGCAATTCTACTGAATTAAGAAAATCACAATCCTCCAGAGGTTTTAGAAATCTACCGACATTGATTAATACTGTAAGAACTGTTATTGATTAAGAATTGTGTTATTGTCGATTTATTTGAAGATGAGGGATTTCGAGGTGAATAATTGGAAAAAGAGAGTACATCGCGTATTGTTAAAATTAGAACCACAACTAGCGTAGATACCGAAAAAGCGTTTTGACAACTGCTATTGTTTGCACAAAATTATGTTCTAGGCTTAATGACAGTACAATTAATATATTATGTTTTTTAAGATCACATTTCAAAAATTTGCAATCGCACCAGAGACTGAATTGTGATATTTACTTTTTTGTGATTTAAATAAGTAAGATGCTTCTTTACTTTTTGTGATTCTTTATAATTTTTTTTATTTACACTCTCTAATAAAACTGACAAATAAAACAAAGAAACACACACACACTTATGATTTCTTTCTTTTTCTAAAATTTCTAATACCAGTATTAAAACCGGTATCCCGGTATTAAGATCTAAAAAGTACTGAATACACACACCGGTATTGAACTTTTGGTCCGGTATTGCAATCCCTAATTATCAGTAATAAAACCATTCTCGTTGGCCTTTCAAAAGACAAAGATAAATTTTCAAATAAAAAAAATTATTTAAATTTCCGTATTATTTTTATAAATATTAATAAACCGGCAACTTCCTGCACTGTTATTCCTTAAATTTGCACACATTTTAAACACGTAAGTCTAAAATTATTGAAGATTTTCGCGTGGCTTTATATAATTTTTTCCAGCACTGTAGAATAAGATATGGGATTTTTGTCTCATTTTCATACACGTTTTAATCGTTGATAATATCATATTAGTTTAGTTTTTCAGTTAATAAATAAAATTTGGTTGAATGGATAAAATTGCTAAGAAGTAAATCATTCTTAATTAGATCTAAACTAATTTTTTTGAAAAAAATTTTTATTTTCGAAATTTAGGAAGTTTTTCCTGTATGTAAAGAGTGTTTTTTTTTCCCGGTATAGAAGTTTAAGTTGGCATTACTTTCCAAGATGGCGACCGATTTAATAGCTGTCAAGTGATTTATTCTCAGTTTGGTTTGGCAATTCATCAAAACGATCATCAAGCAAGGCGTAGATTCGTCGAATGGGCCCAAAACGAGATTGCCGTTGTTCCCGATTTTCATAAGCGAATTTTGTTTAGCGATGAAGCGCACTTCTGGTTGAATGGCTACGTCAACAAACAAAACTGCCGCATTTGGAGTGAAGCTAATCCACAAGTGTATGTCGAAACACCGTTACATCCAGAAAAACTGACTGTTTGGTGCCCTTTATGGGCTGGTGGAATCCATATTCAAAAGTGATGAAGGCCACAACGTTACAGTCAATGGTGATCGGTATAGAGCCATGATTACTAACTTTTTCTTTCCTGAATTGAACAATCATGATGTCCAGAAGCTGTGGTTCCAACAAGACGGCGCAACATGTCACACATCTCGTGTCACAATCGATTTATTGAAAGACACGTTTGGTGACCGCCTAATTTCACGTTTTGGACCTGTGAAATGGCCTCCAAGATCTTGTGATTTAACACCGCTAGACTATTTTCTGTGGGGCTATGTAAAGTCATTGGTCTACGCGGATAAGCCACAAACGCTTGACCATTTGGAAGACAACATTCGCCGTGTTATTGCCGATATACGGCCACAAATGTTGGAAAAAGTCATGGAAAATTGGACGTCCAGATTGGACTACATCCGAGTCAGCCGTGGCAGTCCTATGCCAGAAATCATATTTAAAATGTAATGCCACAAGATTATCTTTCGAATAAAAAAAAATTCATGTCAATCGAATAATACATCGTTGTTTTATTGAAATTTAAAGTTCTATACCTCCAAAAAAACACCCATTATATTCGAATTAACACCAAAGAAAAGAAATTAAACCATCCTGATTTTGAAAAATCCTAACCTCTCCAGGACGGCTCTGACTAAACCAGCGTGGTCCTGAAAATCAAATTAAGAAAGGTATGAAAAATTCACGTAGGAATACAAACACGTGTAATTGCATAGTTAAAAATTTATAATTTCATTATTTTTCGTTATTTTATTTGAACAATATGGAATAAAATGCACAGAAAGAAATCTAGTAAAAAAATCACTGTCCATAACCTATAGAATTCAGCAGACAGAAAAATCCGACTGTGTGAAGAGAGAGAGAGAATTCAGTAATATTTTTTCACTTAAGAGAGAGAGAGAGAGAGAAGCCACTAGGAAATTACGAGTGTATTGTATTGCAAATTGAATACAATTACGTCTGTAATTATAACATATTGCATTACGCATGAAATTTTCCCTAACTTCCCACTTCTTTTTCGCTACAAAGAGGGGGAAAAAAACAATCAAATTCTTGGAGGAATATTTCAAATTTTTCACTTTTCTGCAGAAATAAAAATAATTCATCCGCTTCACTTGATTATGTAGTCCTTGACAGCTACTGAAACTTACTCATCGAATGCCTTAATTTTTTTAGCGTTCAATTAGCTAAATTCATAAAAAAAAGAAAGGGGAAAAAACAATGAAAAATAAATTTATTTACTCAGAAAAATCTCTACGTTCCTCTCTCTCCTTTCTTTTTCCTCCCTTTGTGTCTTCCCTGCAGCTCGTTGTTTACCCTCAGGGAATATTATCTTTGAACAAACTTAAACGTTGAATTATGTAATTTTTTCCCCGTGTTTAGATTACTTGTTTAATCGCTAGGAAGATAATACCGAATTCTGAAGAGAGTCGATAACAACGCTGGTGTATGGCTTCTCCAAGCTAATTTACATTTTGTGTAAGAAACCCCCGTGGAATACGGTGAGAGCGTTTTTTTTTTAAATTTATTTTTTGAAAAAAAACATATATTTTTCCCTTTGGTAGTCCCTTATTCTTGTTAAAAAAACGCTATAAATTTGAAAGAAAAACTTGCATAACATTCGCGCACTATCTTTATTTTGTAACAGTTGATTTTAATTAATTTAAAAATGCATCCGTGATTTGCTGTTTTCAATTTTAAGTATTTAAAAAAGCTTCTAATAAAAAGACATAAAATGTTGCCTTTAAAAAAAGTAGTGGAGAGTATATATATATAAAGGAGAAAAACTACTTATACTCACTCACTCACTCATCACGATATTTCAGGAACTATTAGACCTACAGACTCGAAATTTGGTAGACATATTCCTTTCATGGAGTAGAGATCCGCTAAGAACAAATTTTACGGAAATCGAGTTTTATGGGAGGAGTTACAGAGGTGTGTTGATAAAAAAAATCTCGGTTTTTGAACTTCTAGACCTACAGTAATGAAATTTGTTGTGCAAATTTCTTTTGTTGCATTACGAAAATCGAGTCTCACAAAGAGGGGGGGCTTATTGATAATATTTTCCATTCTTAAACTATTAGATTTAGACTTGAAATGGGGAAGAATGTTTATTCCGTTGAATAGTGATGCGGAAATCCACTTTGTGGGAGGGGATTGTTGTGGGAGCGTAAGGATAATTCTACTTTGATTTTAAAAATTATTAGAAATTATTATTTAGAAGTTCTGCCTTTTTTTAAATAAAGACATGAGATTAGTAAAAATGTTTTTCAATACAATAGAACACTTAATGCTAGGACTTAGATATCATTAATTTATATACATATATAAACAGTATATATCCATACAACATCATGAAATATCCAGTGAAGCGGGTAGATAACGGCTATTAGTATGCATATGTAGCATATATTTTTTACATTTAGTTAGAAATCAAATAGGCTTGACTTTTAATTAAACTTTTAGTGTTTTTTTTTGTGTGTGTGAATCTTTTATTCTTATTTTTCATTAAATAATTTATTGGTAAATAGTTAGTGTTGCACACCAATCGAATTTTTTATCGCAAATCATAGGGCAATTTATTATTAATGCGAGATATTTGTACTGTTTGTGTTAAAGTAACTAAAAGGTTTGCGTTAAATAAATGCCTGTATGGTGCTTATTTTGTCATAAAATAAGCATAAGTTACCTCGTGAAGAAGATTTTTGTTACTTTTTTAAATCTTTCCAACGTAAATAAAGATAAAAAATAATAGAAATCTTAATCTTATAAAAATATGTCTTTGCTGTATAGATATTTATTCACTTAAATTGATTATGTTGAGTAAAATGAAACCTGAAATCGATTTCCTATCTTATAGTTTTTCGAGTGTTTACTAGTACACAAAAATTACTTTTTTAATGTTTAGATCAATTGAAGTTTAGCTAGTTTAACCTTTTCTTACGTTTTTAGCAACATGTAATATTCGTCTATTTGTATTTACTGCATTTTTATCCAAAATTAAAATAATGTATTTAATTTTTTATGAGATAACCCATTTCAAATATCATTGATTTTTTCGTAAAGAGTCTTTCGATGCTATTTATGTAATAATTTAGCAGATTTGGACATTTTGTTTTTCTTATTCAGCTATAAAGTAAACTCTACTAAATTTATTAAGTACTTAAAATTCTCTTGAGTGTGTCAATGTTTTGGATTTTATTGTTCTTTGAATATTATATTACATCTTGAATATTTTATGTCAATATATTTTTGCTACTTTTTATAATAACAAATATTTCATCGTGTGACTCTAATACTGTGTCAATACATCAAAACCAGGTAAACTCTATCAATCAGCCTATGATAAATCGTTTTTAGGATAAAATAGGCAATGATAATACTTTTTCGTGCAAAGTCGTTTACAGAGAACTAGGCAAAATGAAAAAAAATCTTTTTTAAAAAAAGAAACGCGCAAACTTTCTCATCTTTATTTTGATATAAAACAACGAAGGATTAACAAGGTGGCACATTCACAGTATGCGCGGATGACTAATGGTAGAGTCTTTAGTTCATCAAAAACAGTCAAGAGGAATATGTGGCTTTTATACGTTAAGCATAACCATACTTCACAGCATTTTCTTCGAATTGTATAGAACACAGTGGTTTCCAAACTTTTTTAACCCATGGACCCTTTGTTATAGTCATAACTTGCCCACGGACTCCCAAGTGAAAAAGCTACATAAATGCTTAGTATAAAAATTACAAATTAAAAAAAAATTTGAGGAAGAATTATTTATTGAAATTATAACTTTGTTTAAAATAAAATAAAGTAAAAAAATTAATGTCTTGGATGAACTTGATGAGATGTTATAAGTGTATTTATGTCAGTCTCAATGTTTGTGAGCACAACAACTGTAAATCCCTACGAGCACTAGTTTTTAGTCGGTTTATTTTTTCCGTTATGAGGTTTTTTACGGCACTGAATCCACGTTCTGCCAAATTGGAAGATGGGAAAGTAGTGAACAACTTTTGTATAATAACCTATAATGCAAGATATAAAATTAGGATCCGTTTTTGTAACCAGAACTTGTGGTATCCTTGTTCAAATATATGTTTAAGTCCCTTATTTGTGGAAATTTCAGTAAGATGTTCCTGTATTAGTATGGATTCATCTGTGTTTGGGATCTGAGTTAGTCCACGTGCATAAGGTCTCAACACCCAGTCGGGAATATCCAAGTGAATTATTGTTATTTACTTAAATTTCCATAAAAATGTAAATGGATCAAATTTTTTAAATTTTAAATTAAACCTCGCTTGGATCCCCTGACATTATTCAGGGACCCCCCAAATCAATTTTAGTTTTCTACGAACCCTGTGAATAATATCGGGGACCCCTGGGGGTCCATAGGGGCCACTTTAGGAACCACTGGTGTAGTATAATATCTATCTGTTGATTGCAATGATGTCCATCACAGATACCTCTTTGCTCTTTTTTACAGTACGATAACCATTTCTCAATTATCCAAAACTCTTATATGATACAAAAACTATTATTAACTTGGTATAAAAAATATAATTGGGGTATAAAAAATTTATCTATAAAAGAATATAAAAAATAAATTTACTTATGTTTGATATAAAAATTGTACTAATCTCCATTCGGTGTAAAAATTGTTCTATCTTATAATAGACGATGATATACGAAATATATTATCACACACGTATGACGAAAATTGTTCTAACTCACGTCTAATAAAAAATGCACTAACTCACATATGATAAAAAGCGAATTAACTACCGAATGATGTACCAATTATATGATCTCCTTTATATATAATATGAAAATACTATTAATTCGCCCGGCATGTGGAAATTCAACTCTTATATTATGTAAGAAATAATATGATATGAAAACTCTATATGAGCTCCTAGATATGATATGAAAACTGCATCAACTGTCGTAGGGATACACAATCTGTAGTAACTCTCTTAAAAGAGACATTGATTTCTTTTTAGTTATTATATAACCTATTTTAGAAATTCTTTTTGCGGGTTGACGATTGTAATCCAAAAGCTAGTCTAATGGTAGACCAATTACGTTATCTGTAAGGCCCTCTATCTCGACAAGATTCGATGCTGGGTCGCCTAATTGAAGAGAATGCAATACCAATCAAACTGTCATGACCTCGCGTTTCCCGACTGACTGCTAACTACCCAATACAAGATCAGTTTCGGCTGGGAGCTTCGAACTCTGTCAATGAGTAACATTTACGAGGAACCAATTGATATCTTCATTTGGCTTCACCTCATTAGTTAACGACTTTGATCCTTAAGCTCTTACCCAATTTTGCACAACACCTCTCCAACCAGTACTGTTTAGTATTTAAACAGTTTCGCGGAATTTGTTGATGCTAATTTTAATACTTTGAGATTATGGGTTTGCATTTTCTCCGATGTAGTATTGTTTCTGTGTTGTATAAATTATTTTAAAATTTTATGTAATTGCATAAGTTTTGTGAAAATCGCCAGCCATCAATAAATAATTTCACAATTTGTTTACAATTACGATTTTTTTTCACGTAAATCATTTTCCGTGTTATAGAACTTTGAACTAGAGGCCTCGATCTTCATTTTGAGTTAATGATTTCAGGGTGTTCGTTAATTTTATAAAGAAAAAAAATAATAATTTCGTTATCGCCAATTGCAACGTGTTAGATCCATTTTCATCTTTTTTTTATCTATAACTTCCATCCTTATATATTTTCCTCAATAAATTTCAAGGTTATATTTTGTCTTAAGATATTTGTGTATCATTGTTGAAAATACACACATTAATTTTCTTCATATTGATGCATCTTTAATGGATATATATATATAACTCTAAGAAATAACATTTTACTAGAAATGTATTCATAGCGAGAGGAATTCATTTCTCTGTATAATATATTCACCCTATTAAATGTTTTCAATATATATTATTGAAGTTTCTAGCAAAATTGTATTATAGGCATTTATATGTAAATTGTACAGATTCATAAAGAAGGAGGCCCATGAGAGGGAAATGCCCACAGGAGATGGGGTCCATAGACTTGGCTAATTAGAGAAGAGGGTCGGGGAACTAAGATGTCTCAGTGCTCCAGATCTATACACTTCTCATACGTATTTTAATCCATTTTTATGTTTGGATGGGATTATTCTCTCTTGTTGATATTGTGTGAAATAATCGGAAAAGGAAAAGCCCTATTTGTTATTTAATTATCATTATATTAGAGGAAAGCTTTGCTTAGTCCTCTTTATTTGATGGAAAAGTTGTAAGCTTTGAAAACTTGAATTTAGATTTAATTCTTAGATCGTGAATATTAACTTAATTTCAACTTATCCTTCCTTCCTTCCTTCCTCCTTTCAATTTATTATTATTATGTTCTCTGAAGTCGAGGCATACTTGCATTATTCTACTCAAACTAAGAATTTTATAAATTAATATCGTATGTTAGCGGAGAATAGTGATGTACATTCCCGTCCGGTATATGAAGCTCCTAATAATGTTGCGTATGGTTTTGTCTCCTGCAAAGTATTCCTTCATTAACGATTTCATTGTTAAGCCTTTATAAATGTATTGATTGTTTTGATTTTTTGAGTTATCGGGGGAGTAATTCTTTTATGCTTTAACATTATACTCGCAACGCAAGCGAATCAACTCTCGAATATGAACCAGGAACACATAGGTGTCCAGTCTCTCGAGCTCATGTGCTATCCTGTAAACTCACGTCATGAGTTTTAATTTATGAAAAATTGCAACTTTAGTCAAACATGAGCTCCTACATTTGGTTCAATTTGATCTATTTTTATTTAAAAGTAGATATTTTTTATTTTAATTTTTTTTAAAGTTTTTGATAAAAATTTTCCAGTTCATCCGTGGCCGTGGTAACCTTCACAGATCCCTTGGATGGCAAACTTAGGGGTTCCACGAGTCAAAATAAAAATTCGAAGAAAAAAAAATTTGTAAGCAAATAGATTCATGACCTCTATGGAATTTGTATGACCTAATGAAATGACCGAGAATTTGTATGACCTAAAAAAAGCCATGCTCCCCAACCCGGGTCCCACATCCCACGGGGAGAGGGAGATTCTAAACTTAATTCAACGCCATGCAGCCCCTCTTTTATGTAATTTCCAGTAGCTTTTAGTTCTTTGCATACGTGAGTGTTAGACTTCGACAGTATATCTCCGATAGACACATATACCAGTCATTATACATAAAGCAACAGAGGTGATACCTGGAGCACAAATTAATGTTTTGAAAAAAAAAGGAGTAAATTATATTAATATATATTTTCAAAAAGTGTTAATATTGAATACAATACTTTTCTTAATTGTATTTACACAAAGTACCTATGCTGTTCAATGTACTTAAATGTAATTTTAAAATATATTCTTCTAAGAGGGTGCGAGATTCCCTCAAAACTCCTTATAATTCTAGGGGTTCTGTGAATCGACAAAGTTTGAAGATGACTACTTTAGATTAAACACTCATTTCCTTACTCTCCCGGTTAATACACTAAATCAACGGTTTTTAGTCTGTATCTCTCCTAGGATGATTGGTTTCTGAAGCTCTGAACTAATTTAAGTAAATCAAAAAATATAAGGCAACTTTCAAAATTGTATCGTATTATTAGTTGTTTTTCGATATAGCCAAAATTTCCTGCTTTCCTTCATAATTTGATGTTTTAAATACATTTATAAAGGTCCGTAAGAAGAAATTTCCACCAAAAAAAAAAAAAAGAGTCCAGAGTAGGGTCGGCAATCTTTTAGCTGTAGCGTTCCATGCCAATGTACCAACATGATTCAGCGTGCCACACAATAAGGTATTTTTGAAATAATTCGATTCCTGCGATAATGCATGCAGAGTTAAAGAATTTTAGAGATCAATAATATATATTTACAGTTTTATTATAGATAAATTTTGCATCATTTAAAGATATTTCTTAACATAAAAATAAACAACATAAAATATAACTGTTTCTTCAACAAAAATATAAAAAAAATGAAATTGTACGTATATTATGTATTTTTAAACATATTTATTAAAATAAAAAATAAACAACACACACACACACACATAAAATATAAGCATTTCTCTTCATTATAATTAAATAAAAAAATTAATGCAAACCTAGTGCTTTCACCGCGTTCTACTTTCATATCGCAAAATCAAAGGTATAATTTGTCACTTTCAATTTGACACGATTCTGAGCATTCGGTCGTGAAACAACTTCCTTGTGGACTCGAACTATTTTTCATATGAAGAAAGAATTTTTGCTTAGATATGTGTAGAAAAAAAGCGGAAAACAGAGTATACATATGCAGCTTTTTCTCTTTAAACAATTAAATCTCTCCATTAATAGGATTCAATAATTCACAAAATATCTGTAAATTTATCACTTCCAACCACTCAAAAATTGACAGATTTGTAGAGTAGTGCAGAGGGCACATGTGGTGTCACATGTGGCACGCGTGGCATAGGTTGCCGACTCCTGGTTCAGAGCATTCAGCTTATTAGCAGAGTTCCGTGAAACTAAATATTTTCAGTACGCTTTCTTCCTTGCCATGATAAAGAAATTAAGTTCGTTTGTATCACCACCTCCAGACAAAAGCTACCATGACCTCCATATAAAGTTTAAAATTACTTAACGCAAAAGCCCCCGATGCACATTTAGACATTACGCAAAATGACACTGACAATGGAAATGAAAGCGTGTTAAAAAGAAATAATCAATAATGAATAAAGAGAATGGATAGAAATGAATAAAAAGATATTTCTTTAAAAATAGGGCCTGTTTATTTCCGAACAAAAGAATCGTGTAATGATTAGTATCTGAAACGACAGGGAAAAAATAAAAAATCGTCTCAAATATAACTTCTGATTAATGAAAGAAATGAATTCGATCCCTTCTTTGAATATCTCCTGTCAACTGTCATTGAATCTTACCCATGAGGTTCAATTAACTGAGTAGAACCCTCACTTTTATTTCTGGAAGCGTTTTCGGTATATCTCACGAAAGAAGTGAATTCTTAAATCCCAAGATGTAATGAATCGGAAGAAATCTTTTTTGTTTAAATTTGTTTACCTTCCTGACAAAGGTAAAATCTCGATAAAACAGCAATCGTGGGTGAGGATAATGGAAATAAAAAAAAAAATTGCAAATAAACGAGAAAAGGTCTTTAAACAAATGTAACAGAATTGATCAAGTCTCTACATTAAAAAATTCGTTCTTTTTTAAAAATAGAAAATAAAAGAAAATCATTGTGAAAATAGTAATAAAAAGGAAAACGGGAAAGATATGACAAATGTATGCGTGTAAACAACGTTTTATTTAAAATGCCTTCTTTGTTGTTTTAATATATTTTCATTAATGTCGCACACGTGGTTCACTTTTGAGAAATTGCTCTATAGATTTGAGGTCAGTTAAGAGGAAATATAATCACATACGAATCTGGTTGTTTTATTTTTTAGAGTTTGTTTCTAATTATTATTAAATGATCACGCTAGCTTATATATAGTGGTTACGATCTCGTGGCCGGTGTGTCATGAGTTCGAGCCCAGTGCCATAGAAAACCTTTTATCAGGAGATGGATGCACGTTAAATCTGTCCAAGCTCAAATTCCTCCCGTTGGAGTGGTGTGGTAGTTAAGAGAGGATGGTACCAGATCACGTGTCATCCTCGTCACTTGAATGAGGTTCAAACTTGCGCAGTTTGTCTCAAATAGCCCTCGAGGTGCTTTATAGCGTAAATTTAATTTAAATCTCACTCCCTCGTGAATTATTATTAGTATAGTCGGACCTCTATATAACGAAGTCGCTAAATCCCGAAAAAAGTTTGTTGTATGGAAAATTCGTAATAGAGAGGTTCATCTTTAATATACTTTATAAACCCTGTAAAACAAATTTTAAATTCATAAACACTATACATTAAAAAAAGTAATTATTCACATCTTTTTCAAAATTAATATATGTTTATTTTATACATATTACCCATCAAAAAAAGAAAAAGAAAGAAAGAAAAACTGCAAGGAAAACAAGAAAAAACAATGTCGAGGAATACTTTGTATTTTCAATACTAAGAAAATAATGTCATATTAAAATTAATGAATTATAAGGACATTTTCTAATTTAAATCATACAAAAAATATTAAATATACTAGCTGTATGGCTCGGCGTTGCTCGGGCTTTCTGTACTTATATAAGTAAAAGCTTCAGTAAAATATACTTTTTCGAAATTTCTTTGCGTTGTAGTTTTAAGAAATATCGTGTATTTTTCAGAATAAAAAAAATGCTAACACTCATATGTTCATTGATAAAATAAACGTAAAGCATGACAAATAAAATTGATAAAAGTGTCGTATTTTATTTTTCTTAACATTTAAAACAACCTTTTTTTTTAAAAAAACTAAAGATCATCACTTTTATTATATTTTTCAAAAATAATATATGGTTAATTATGTTATGTTCATTATTTTACATATGTGTGTAAAATGAATTTACCCAGCGTTGCACGGGCTTTCTCTACTTTTATAAAAAGTTTTCCTTTCCTTCTCAAAATCTGTTCTTCTAATACTCTTTTTCAAAATGACCCCCACCCCCTCCACCGCTTAGCCCGGCTTTGCTCGGGCTTTCTGTTTTCCTCATGACACCAGCATTTCTGTGTGTGTTTGTACGCGCATAATGTGAGTGATTTCTAAAATTATGTCAAAAAATTTCCCTTTTTCGAAAGTTGTTTCATTCCACTTATTTTTGATTGAAGACAGGTTTCTTTCCCCTCTCTATCGCCCGAACATGGTTATTTTTAGTGTAAAATTATTGTTCTATCTTCCCTTCCCCCTCACAGATAAGATATAGCTTCAAATTTCGATGTATGACTTATAAAAAAATATTGCGTTAGAATTAAAAATTTATTAATGTGAAGCAATAAAAAGAAAACGATTCTAATGCTAAGAGTAAAACAAAAAACTTTCATCATTTTTTAATAATAGTTTCTAAGAGTCTAAAATAATAAAATATAGATTTCAGATTTTCATGAATCAGTCAATCGTTAAATAAAGTTAGCTTAAAAATGTCTCTAAAATGTATTTTGATCCAAAATAATAGACGATGTACTTTTTAATTAACAAAGAATTCATTTAGTAATGAAATAATAGAAATAATCCTTTTAAAAAACATATATATATTTCTTAAAATCAAATTTTTATAAGTAATAAATAAAAGAATAATTTACAGATAGCTATTGAAACGATTGCTTTTTTCTGAACGTTTGAATGCTTGATAAAACATATATATATAAGTTAGAAAAAAAAACAGTATGGAGGAAAGCCTAGATATATATATATATATATATATATATATATATATGCATGTAATAAAAAACATTAAAAAAACGATTTGATAAAAACATTTTGGTATTTTTTATTTTAATTTTAACCTTTTTCATTCTACTGTTTAGTAAATTATTTAAACACGTATCTGACTAAATAAAAAAAGTATGTTATTTTTAGCAAAAAGGGAAGTAAACGAAAGACACAATTAAAAAAAAAAACGTAATTTTTAAGTAATTTTTTCAATCTTTGTGCAGATTACGGAGATTGATAAAATATCTTAAAAATTACGGTTTTTTTTAAACAAAAAATTGTATTTTTTATTTTCTTCCCTTTTTGCGAGAAATATTAAAGCATTATTTTTGTTACATTTTTTGTTTAAAAGAAATTACCGTTGTTTGCAATCGATATATGAAGTTTCAAGGCATTAAAAAAATCATTTTCATAAAATTTATCGATATTGATTTGCTTTAGAAAAATCATAAATTATGTACAATATCGTTGTTTTGTAAAAAAAAAAAAAAAAAACCAGTATCGTGATGAAATAAATTATCTTTCCAATTACAAACTTACTGGCGAAGTTTTTAAATGCGCGATTAAAATTTTTTTAGAAAATCATAAAATTTAAACGTCAGTACCGAACCCGGGTACTATGGTCTATGAAGAAGTGCCTTTACCGATTGCGCCGCGACACCTTGGAGATTAAGCAGAGAAAAGACTTTCAAAATGAAAGGGAGAAATGTTCAATTTCGCATTGCGTTATTTGATAAAGTTAAAAAATTTTTCGGGCTTCATTTTTAAGTTAATGCACTCAAACTTCATATATCGATTGAAATTTTAATTTGTAATTTTTAAACAAAATCTTAAAAAAAATAATGCCTACATATTTCTCGCAAAAGGGAAAAAAAATGAAAAACACATTTTAACCGTAATTTTTAAGATATTTTATCAATCTTTGTACAGATTACGTATAATATTATTCTACATACGGAAAAAAAGTTTCGTGAAATTATTTTTATAAATAAAGAAGTTATTAAGTATTTAAATAAAATTTTGAGTATTTTTTGAAAAATCGTAAAAAAAACAGTTTTTGACATTTAATTTTTTAAATGACTGATTCTAAAAGAGAAAAGCATGAACTTCTTTAGAAAAAAAAATTTTTTTTTTGATTAGCGCGAAAGAAAATGCTAGAGGAACAATTTATAAATCATACTCATAAAAACGTATCGATTTCGACTCATTTTAAAAAAATCGTAAAAAATAGAAAATATAGGTATTTTGTAAATAAATTATACCATATCGTAGCAAAGTAAATGATTTTACAGAATGTGTAATTATTTTTTTTCCTGAGTCTCATGAAAAAAATTAGATCGCGTTTTAACTACGTCAGAAAAAAAAAGAAGTTCCGAATTTTTGAACTTGTCCCCTGGTGGTGAAAAATGTAATTAATTATGCGTTTTAAGATTTTTAACATCTTTTTAACTAATTGGAATATTGGAATATAAATGGTCAAAACGGATTCCTCGGATCATTTGCAAAATTTTGGTACCTTCGGCGAGTTTTTGCGTCGTGCGGTTCGTGAGAAGATAGGGCATCATAGATTCCTAGATAGAAACGTTTGTTTACCTACGAATTTTAATAGTGTAGATGTTATTTTATAATTAGAGCACGGAGACACGAGACAACTCTATTGAGGGTGAAAGAGAATATCGAAGATTTTTCTAGTGAACTGGACAATGGGGTTTGAAGGTTGCATTTCTTGGATGAAATGTCCAGAACTCTTATTACTCTAAGCGAGTTAGAATCTAAGAAAACCAGTTCAAGATTTATGACCTCCATAAAATGTGTTAAAGAGAAAATAACTTGAAATATTCAAAAATACTTTAAAAATAGAGAGAAAATAATTGAACCACAAAAGAATAGGTTCGTTATATATTGAAAATGCACTTCACTATAGAGAGGTTATTTTACGAAGAAAACCGTGAAATATTCAAAGTTCCAGACAAAAATTCACAATACAGAGGTTCGTTATATAGAGGTTCGACTGTAGTAATAACGTGACTGTTGTATATACTACTAGAGTCAAAAAGTTCCTGAAATAGTCCCCTACATTCACGCTGGTGTTCGTTGGAGGAGAAATATTTGTTTCGGGGGTTGGCAGCCCTAATAAGGAAAACACACAGCCATCTGAAATTTATTTCCTATACTGTTGGCGTTAGCTGTAAATCATTTCTGACAAAGCGAATTCTTCCTTCGTCAAATTGTGCAATGCTATCTTTGGATTAGGGTGCAAACCAATGCCAGTTTAAGCTCATTTCGGGCCCAGGGCACAGAAAATTTACGGCCCCCACCCTTCGCACTGGCAGATCGAAATTTGTAGCCAAAAATCTGGTTATTTCCTGCTTATTTGAGCTTTCGGCGCTCGCCCCAAGCGCCCAATGGATAAACTGGCACTGGTGCAAACATCAAACTCTGTGTTTCGCTGGAGAAATCACATGAGACGCTCGAGATGTTGAAGAAAGCACACGAAAATGATTCCAGCACCAGTGGATTTTTAAGTGTTTCCATGGCTGAAAATGAAATTGAAGGGACATCGTTTTGTGGATTTAGATGAGGTTGTGGGAATCCCCCTGGAGTTCTCCCTGGACACCAAGATTGGATTGAGGCAAAGAACGACCAGATCACATTTTTACAATAACAAATTATATTTATTCACTTGAATCAATTATCAGCCATCTAATTACAAAGATTTATCAAGATGTCTACGTCAATGTGATTGACCCTTACTATTAAATTAAATCACGAAATATGATACTTATCAAATATTAAACTCAATATCGAACGGAACTACTGGAATAAGAGGACCGAGAGATACACGCAATTTGAATTACTCTGACATTCATTAACTTCCCACTAACTTTATTATATTTTTACTCTTATGATCCGATCATCTAAATTTAAATATCACCTGCCTTATACTTTCTTACTTTCCAGGTGGATCAAACTTTCCAATTGTAGATCGCTGCCTAATAATCAGCGAGACGCTAATCGCACAATCAACTTGAATCTTTTTAGAACTCCGTCCACCTTTCTCTTGGCGTATAACCTCCTGCTACTAACTTACAACTCTCTCCTTAAATACTTTGTGACTAATTTGCATATCCCGGTTTCTTCTTTTAGAGTTAGTTGGAAATATACACGAATTTACAATCCACAAAGACGCTCAAGAGTATTAGTGATAAAGTGCCGTACAGATCCGTCACAAGGTGATTCAAAATCCGACGAAACAACTGAAGAACCTCTCAATAAATGGATTCCAGGAGTGTTTTGAACAGTTAAACGAACGCGGCAACAAATGTGGGGATGCAGGAGGATAGTATTTTGAAGGCCAATAAGATTAAATTATTGTTCAATTTTTTAATAATTTGTAATTGACCTATTACGGGAACTTTTTGACCCTACTGTAGCATAAATTTTTTAACTGTCACATATCACAGATTCCTTTGCTAATAAAGTGAACTGGAAGCCAATTCTTAGATGGATTTCACCTCTGTAAAACAACACCCGTGTAACGGGCTCACGCGTCTTTTCTTTGACATGTCCTTTGGGTTCTTTGGGGCCAGAATTAATGGCAACTCTTTTCCAACCAAATCCGAGTGTAAAAGAAAGATGCAAATTAAGAACCTTTTAAATATCAGAAGTTAGAGTAAGCGCGATGGCAATGTGTGGCAAGTGATGGCAATTAGAGGAATGTAAACAGCCCTTGGTTCTAGATTGATGAAGTTTAAGATAAAGTTACGTGGCGAAGAATAGTAATTATACGTGATAGAGATCCATTAATCAAGGTGCATACCATTGCACACGAGTTATTGCAAGACCTCATCTAAAACTAGTGTGATCGTTTACTGATACTACAACAAGGTAGGATTGATTATTTAATATTAGGATCAGTGATTGTATTAGAATTGAGTGTAAGCGATTCAGTTATTGATAATGGTCCGAGTTAGGTTAAGTCGTTATTATAAATATATTGTGTGTGGTGTGTTTTACCATCGTAGAGATTCTCTCACATAAATTATTATATTCTAATTTGTTAAAGGTTTAAGTTGAATATCTTAATATAAAGTCATATTAAGATAATGTTTCCTTCTAGTTCTTTCGTTAATCCTACGCCTCTAGCTCACGCTGATACTCAGGGATAATCACCCTAAGGGGGGGGGGATTATCACACCCGTATTAAAAACATTGCATTAAAGCACATAAATTTTTTTTAAATACATTAAATTACAGAAATATACATATAGTGCTTTCTCCAAATTGTGTTGAGCTTACCTTTGGGGTACGCAAATAATCTTTGAAGGATATACGAGCTATCCGACGAATATTGTGATTTTTAGCAAAAGTCTAGAAAGAGAAACGTAAATACAAAATTATTTTTGAAAAATCCTAAGCATTTGGAAGAAAATTCTGCAAAATTGGATGTAAATTCAAAAACCCTGTGGGGAAATTGGTAATCCACATAGTTAAAACACGCGACCAAGTCGGACAAGCATGGTCTTGGTTTATTGAATTAACACAAAGATGTATACAAAACAGTAAGATTAAAATAGTGGTAATTATTAAATTCACATTCAGCACGAGCAACATATAATTTATAAAAATAATTCAGATACAATAGTGGAGTCTATTTGCAATGTGGCGGCGCTACTTGCAAGCAATAAGTAATAGCGATGGCGCCACAACCCTTTACGTGAAAATGGCAACCAAAAAGTATCTAACTTCCTTACATCAAAAATAGCTGTAATCATTCAGTCAAAAAATTCCATGGATAGCAATATGGAAAAAATGTGTTGTAGAATACGAGTCGTATAAAAAAAAATGGGCAAAACACATAATTACGCGGGCTTTGCTGTTGCTATACGTCAGGGAATCCAAAAATTAGAAGAAAAGTCTTGAAATGTTTGATCCTGGGGTTTAATTTAAGAACATCCTAGTTACGGAGATTCTACTGTTTAAAGTAGGGGTGGGCAAATAGCGGCCGGCAAAGACCATCAGAAAACCAAATATATTTGAGTCGACGTATATTTGTGAGCAAAGTATTCCTCGCATGAAGATCAACAAGAGTAAATATAGACGCAAGTTGACTGACATTCACTTGCAGGCTGTGAGGAAAATTTCAACAAGCAGTCTCTCTCTCTCTCTCACTCATGATTTCAAAAAAATTATAGGAACGGGTGATAGGGTACACTGTGTGTGAATGAAACTGATTCTAAAATTAAATTTGCCTACAGCTATAGATATGAATTTAAGACAGTAAACTAATTGAATAAAAAACTGTCACTATTTTATTTTATTTATTGAGTTTTATATGGTACAATTCATACCTTTCTGTGATGCAAAGTTAATTAACAAATGTGCAATCATTTTAAAAAGATACGGCCCTCCGGTATTCTCCGTTTTTGCAATGTGGCCCTCACTTATGACAATTGCTCACCTCTGCTCTATGGTAAAAATTCAAATTCTTTTGGGTGGGTGAACCCCCAAACTCCACCCTTGGGTACACTCCACTGGTTATCAGCTTCCTTATCATTCTAATAAATTCTAAAATCGGAGTGGGCATTACATCGATCGAGATCGACCGGTGGAACGCCAAGACATTTTGAGGTGACAGCCTGAAGAATAGCTGTCGGTAATGGTATACCGAAATATTCAAGATTGGCTGATAGTAATCAGACTATAAGTCTTCTACTGACTATAGAAGGGATGGTGAACCAGTGGCACGCGTGCCATTGATAGCACGCGACACAATATTTTGGGCACGCCATCGATCAAAACGGTTTTCATTTTAATTCAAAATAACTAAGTTCAAAATGAAGTATAATGAGAAATGTGAGTGATCGGTGGCAGTTTTCAGCGAGATTTTCTCAGTTCGAAGAATTATCGGAAACGCTCAAGTTTTTTATGCACCTTGATGTGACTTAATTTAATAAACTGGATTTGTTTCGACTCTATTGGCTGTAAATTGAAGTGCATCTCTGATTGATTTCTAGTCTAGTTTAATTTGGATTCAAAAATTTGTTGAAAAAGGAGAAAGTTGGAATTGATTAAAACATAAAAGATTAACAAGCAATATAAGTAAAAATGCTTGTAATGAAATTTTGGAAACATGGAATTTGATTTCAGATACATTTAACTGTTTGGGAAAACTGGCTCATGCTATTTTAACCACATTTTCCTCTACTTATGTCTACGAGTCACTATTTTCAGTGATGCATAACATTAAAAACTGACTTAGAAACCGTTTGGAGGATAGCTCCAATTCAGCTTGCCTTCCAGTAAAAGTAACATCTTACTATCCTAATACAAGTTATTTGTCATCGAATCTATCACAACAGAATTCACAATAATGTTACTGTAATTTCAATTGCACGTATAAATAAAAAAATTTACTATACTGTGCAAAATGTACTTTTTCGTTGTAATTAAAGAGTTTTGAGTTGTTAGTATTTAGCTTGATTATTTTCTCAATATAATCACAAGTCTAAATTATTTGATGGCACGTCTATACCTCCTTAAACATTTCTTTAAGAAAAAATGGCACGCGGATCCAAAAAGGTTCGCCACCCCTGGACTATAGCAACGAACACTAACTTTAGAGAAAAGTGTTTATTTTTTAATGTACTTCGAATTGTTTTATACTAAAAGTACCATTTGATATTATTATTTTGGGGGCTTTGTTATTATGTTTGTATCTTGCATTTTGCTTTAAACGTGGTTTTAAAGTGTTAGTGTGTTTTTTTTTTTATTTTATTTCAGCTCTGTAGATAAGAACACACAAATTACTTAATTTTAATGAATATTGTGTAGACCTTTTCCTTACCTCACCCCAACTATGACACTGGGCGGTGGCACACACATGAATTTTTCAAGGGGAGGGTCGTAAGTCTACCATTCTCGTATTATACCCCAATACGCAGCCAAACATATTTTTTATTTTGCAGATTATCAGGACAAAATACTAAAAAATAAATTACTGAATAAATAATTAGCAGTAATTAATAAAAAAATTATTAGTAAAAAATGCTTTAGTTGAATTTAACGTACTATATACATGGGATTGTAATCAATCGCGAAAAAAGCCAAGGACTATGAGGGAGGTTGCGGATTCGTGGACCCCTTCTTGTGTTTACCACTGATACTGAGTGGACCGCAGCACCTTGGAAAAATTAGAAGTAGCCCACACCCTGGAAAAGTCTGCCCACTCCTATTCTAAAATATTACCTGAAGAAGGAGAGGTTAGGAACAATATTTGTGCAATAATGCAAATTGAACATTGATGTAACTTACTTATAAAGGGTGTTTTTTTGAGAGGTATAGAACTTTAAATTGCAATAAAACAACGATGTATTATTCGATTGACATGATTTTTTTTTATTCGAAAGATAATCTTGTGGCATTACATTTTAAATAGGATTTCTGGCATAGGACTGCCATGGCTGGCTCGGATGTAGTCCAATCTGGACGTCCAATTTTCAATTACTTTTTCCAACATTTGTGGCCGTATATCGGCAATAACACGGCGAATGTTGTCTTCCAAATGTTCAAGCGTTTGTGACTTATCCGCATAGACCAATGACTTTACATACCCCCACAAAAAATAGACTAGCGGTGTTAAATCACAAGATCTTGGAGGCCAATTCACAGGTCCAAAACGTGAAATTAGGCGTCACCAAACGTGTCTTTCAATAAATCGATTGTGGCACGAGCTGTGTGACATGTTGCGCCGTCTTGTTGGAACCACAGCTCCTGGACATCATGATTGTTCAATTCAGGAATGAAAAAGTTAGTAATCATGGCTCTATACCGATCACCATTGACTGTAACTTTGTGGCCTTCATCATTTTTGAAGAAGGATTCCACCAGCCCATAAAGCGCACCAAACAGTCAGTTTTTCTGGATGTAACGGTGTTTCGATATACACTTGTGGATTAGCTTCACTCCAAATGCGGCAGTTTTGTTTGTTGACGTAGCCATTCAACCAGAAGTGCGCTTCATCGCTAAACAAAATTCACTTATGAAAATCGACCATTATTTTCGAAATAAAATTGCACAATTTGAAAGCATTGTTCAGGCGTGAGTCTATTCATGATGAATTGCCAAACCAAACTGAGAATAAATCACTTGACAGCTGTTAAATCGGTCGCCATCTTGGAAAGTAATGCCAACTTAAACTTCTATACTTGGAAAAAAAACACTCTGTATCAATATGAACATTCATTTAAGTAATGTTACATCAATGTTATACAATTTTATATCAATGTATTACATTGTGACTTAGGATTACAGCTATTGTGTATATTATTGTGTGGATATATATAATCCATAATAATATATACAATAGTTATAATCCTAACCAGACAGAACAGTAAGAAATGTTAATCACAGAAGTACAATAGCAAACTCTTGAACTTAGGGTACAAGAATACTGGTTTAAAACAATGTTTTTAGCGAGCCAGTGTTCACCTGTAATTTGCCTATACTACTGGGCTATAGGGAAAATACTATAAATATGTCATTATTAGAAGATAAGATACACTAATACTATTATTGAACAAAGTTATAACAGGAAAAATTAATAGTTAAATATATAATTATAAATAGTTAATATGTATAGTTAAAATATTTATATATGAAATATTGTTAATATAAAAGTAAACTTACCTATAAACACATCACCATATTTATATTTCCCGGAAATCTATATATAGTATAGAACTACAATCCTTTTCCACTTTCGGAGAATTACCTTTGATGAGAGTAAAGAGTAGGGAAATTGGATTACTGTATGATTTTTTTTAGTTGAAAGTGAATGAAGCTCCATTGTAGTTCGATTTGATTATTATCAAAAGGATGGCAAGAAAAATATAAATGACAGCAGCTACTACGTTAAAAAATATACATGTCATTTACTTCTATAATTTACTTTTCTTTTCTAACCATAATTTGAAGGAAATTTTTATATGTCTAATAAGCCGCGTTTTCAGTCTTTTATTCCATTACTTAAAATTAAATAAATAATAACTTTTACACTAAGTATATACAGTGGTGGCAAAAAGTCCTGAACACACTCATTTTTTTGCATAATTTTTGTGTTTGACTTCATTTTTCGTTATGAAATTATCTCACTATCTTAAATATTGTTATTGATTTTAATGTATTTTTTCATGCTAATTTCAAATCTGTTTGTAGATTTCTTCTAAAGTAGATAGTTTCATTGATATGTTGAAAAAACATTGACAAGAAAGCACAAGGTCACTGTAAGAATGAGTGAGTGTGTTTTCCACCAATGAAATGCTCCATTATTTCAACCAGTCAGAGAGCAGTAGCGAAAAAGGGTTGAAAGAAAAAGGTAAAACGTGGTTTATTGTATTGAATGCAGTTGTGTGCTTGTGGAAAATAGTGTATTGAAAGCAATTTGAAGTGCGTTTGTGGAAAATATTGGAATTATGGCTAAATTTTCATATCTGCCTGAGAATAAAAGGTACAAAATAATACATTTGAAGGAAGAAGGTTATTCTATGCGCCAAATTGCTGCTAAAGTACCATGTGTGGCCTTTCTACTGTAGTGAGAACTTTGAAAATATTTTCTGAAACAAATTTTATTGCGGACAGGGGGCGATCAGGACACGACCAAGAAAAACATCTTTACGTGAAGACAGGTTATTGCTTTCAAACAGAAAGCTTAATTCCTCGCAAATTTTGAAACAATGGACTTCGACATCAAATGTGAGTGTGTGCCCAAGAACTGTTAGAGGAAGACTGCTGGAAATTGGGTTACGTGGCTGTAAAGCGCGCCCAAAATCATTACTGACTGAGTTTCAACGCAAGAGGTGATTGACGTGGGCAAGGAAACATTCATTATGGACTATTAAATACTGGGAAAAGGTAATATTTAGTGACGAGAGTCAGTTTTGTATTTCTGGCAACCAAAGTAGTGCCTATGTAAGACGACGCACTCATGAGGAATTCAGCCCTTAGTGTCAAATGTGATGGTATAGGGTTGCATGTCTTCTCATGGTGTTGGAAGATTTCACATCGTTAGCGGAACAGTGAAAGCCATGGATTGCATTGAAATACTACAAAATAAATTGCTACCAACTGCGAGAGACCTTTTGGGGAATCAGTCATGGATTTTTCAGGACGATAACGCCCCTTGCCATCGTGCAAAGGTAGTCCAGAAATGGTTGGAAGACCATACTGTGAATAGAATGAACTGGCCAGGACAGTCTCCCAACCTTAATCCGATAGAGAGTTTATGGTTTAAAATTGGTTATGAAATTTCTAAGAAAAAACTTTCAAACAAACGTGTATTAATTGAAGCTTTAATATTTTCCTTCAACCATATTGTCAGGAAAGATCTTCTTTTGAAATTGGTGCATTCCATGCCCAAAAGATGTAGAGCCGTAATTAAAGCAAACGGCTGACCCATAAAATATTGATTTTCTAACATGTGACAACAATGTAATTTTCAAAATGCTTATATATATATATATATATATATATATATATATATATATATATATATATATATATATATATATATATATATAAATATACCGTATATATATATATATATATATATATATATATATTAAATATACCGTATTTGTCAATTTTCGTGTTATTTTTCTTTGCATATTATGTTATTCTATATTGTTTTATTCAGCACATATTTTACATTATTGTGTTTAGGCAGCTTTACTACAAAAAATATTTTTGTCATTAAGAAACTAGTAGTAGATTTGAAATCAGCATAAAAAATTACATTAAAATCAATAACAATATTTAAGATAGTGCGATAATTTCACAACGAAAAATGAAGTCAAACATAAAAATTACGCTAAAAAATGAGTGTGTTTAGGACTTTTTGCCACCACTGTATATACATAACTTAACATTTTGATATTTACATATCAAAAATGGACATGAAATTTTTATTCTAAAACAAAAATGAGCCACTATAGCTATGGTTTCTTTCTCGAGGGATCCGGGATCCCGGGAAATCATAAGATTTCTGTACTTTTTCTATTCCCGCGAATTATACTTCGTACCTGAGATTTCTCGGGAATCTAAAAAGATTAGGTTTGTGGTAAAATTATTCAGAAAATCACCTCTCAAGAATGATATTTTATAAAAAATATGTTAAAGAAGAGTTTGTGGCTGTGAAAAGATGGTTTGTTTGGATGCCGAAACACGCTGGAATAGATTGTTGACAATGCTTGAAAGATTTTTAGAAATAAAGTCAGCAATTTTAAAAGCATTAATTGACATTAAAGAACAAATGTTGGCCAATGTAGAGTTTGAAACTGTGACTACAATTGTAGCAGGCTTAAAGCCAGTAAAAATTGACTTAAAAAAATAATGCAGTTGAAATGCAACTTTGCTAACTGTGGAAGGTGTATTTTCCTTCGTTAATGGAGAATTTAACGAACAAAATTCAGAATTTGAGAAAAATATGAAATTTTCTTTAACTTATAAAGAATTAATGAGAAAAGCAACGTTATTTTTAATAGGATAAACGCAGTACCTGAATTTTGGAAGGAAATACGAAGCAGCTTTTGCCTAATTTCGCGATTGCTTAGTAAAAATTGTTGGGTTAGACAAGCCCAAAGGAGAGAGGGGGGAACAAGGCTTTTCTGCAAAAAAGAGGAATCAATATCCAACTTTTCGCACTCAGAAGAGAACATGGAGATTTTGAAACAAAAACATCTGGCATTGGACGAAAAATTAGAGAAAGCAATTTACTCTAAAACAAAAGTTTTATATTGTTCAACTAAAAAAAGTGCTAGTTTCAGCAAAATCATGGATCAAGAGATGTAGTTGTTCAACTCGACTGAAAATCCGTCATCAACATTATAAAATTATGTGAGGCTTTACAAACAATTCCTACGGCCTCAGTTGAAGCCTAGAAAGCATTTTCTGCTGCCGGATTGTTCGTCACGAAGCTTAGATGTAGGCTGAGTGTTAAAAGTATAAATTGCTTCTGCTTTTTGAAATCCTATTTTAAAAAGGAATAATCATTTTATTAAATATATTTTTTGTATTTTTTAGCTCATTATATAAATAAGTATTAATTTTGGAATTTATATGTATCTTTATTTTATATAATTATTATTGATTTTATTTAAAAATAACTTGTTTTTTTTTTTAAATTTTTGAAATTTTGATGTATTCCCGGGAATGGAAAAACCCGGGAAATCAGAAACCCCAGCTACAACCCACTATTTAAGTTAGTTACGCTTAAGAAAAGTTTTAAAAGACGATCGAAGTTTGTGACGTCCTACGCGTCTTTTCTTTAACAAGTCCTTTGGGTTCTTTGGGCCAGAATTATTGGCAACTCTTTTCCAACCAAATCCAAGAAATGAGATGTGAATAAGAGATGCAAATAAACGGACTTTAAATATCGGATCTTAGAGCAAGCGGGATGGCAATGTAAAGGAATGTTAGACAATTGATGCGCGTTGTGGCAGTTGATGATTATTACAGTTCGTGTTTCAAGATTGAATAAGTTGTGCGTGACGTGGATACATATATTGGTGCTCGACTGGAAGGTAGCCGTAAAGCTGCATCCCATTGCAGATAAAGACAAGTACTACTACGAGATATAATAAGGTAGGATTGATTACTTAATATTAGAATCGAGGATTAGGCGGTTCGCTTATTGAGATTCGTCTGAATTGGATTAGGTCTTATTGTAAATATATATATATTGTGTGTTGCGTATCGCGTCATCGTAGATTCTCTCATATTAATTATTACAATTGAATTTGTTAAAGGTTTAAATTTAATATCTTAGTAAAGTCATATTAAGATAATGTTTGATCCGAGTTCTTTCGCTGATCCTACACCTCTAGTTCACGCTGATACTTCGAGAGATGTACTTCCAAGGGGAGGAACATCACAAGTTGATTAAAAGATTAAAAGTAGAACAGTTAGTTCAGGGAAACTCATAGTAGACTCTAGTCTCGATCTCACCAAAAATCATTCTGCAGGATATAATGAAAACTGTATAATTCAAAATTCTCAAAGTTAAATGAGCAAAAAAATCAAGTGTTGTCCTTCTCTTATGACCTTGACCTACAGTTGCAAGAACCACCGCTAGAGTAAATTTAGACCACCAAATTAAACTGAAAAAGTTTAAATACTTTTAACGTTAGAAACTTAAGTGGCATATCTAAATAAATTACACTATGCCACTTTTAAAATTTTTCTTTCTTGGAAGGAATTGCTAAAAGCAAAAACGACATTAAATACTAAGCGACTTACATTCTATAAATTTAATCAAATCAAATCGAGTATATAACTGAAATTTAGATATTATATTGTTCCTTTCTTCTTCTGTCATTACTATTCATTTGAATAAAAGAATCATATGTTCAAAGAATAAAGAGTCAGTTCTGAAACTGCCCCCCTTTAACGGATTACATTTCTAACTTACGAGATCCGTCGTCAATAGTTCCTCGTGTAATTTATACAGCAAGGTATACTCCAAACAAACAAACAAGGGGAGAGCACGACTAAGGAAATTCATTTGGAGTTGAAATTTGGTGTTATAGTAGTACTCCTTTAGGATGTCCAACTCTCAATGTAATTCCGCCGAATGGCCAGTCAATTCAGGTAAAATAGCCTTCGAAATTCATACTTAGCTTTTATACAATTAAGTTTCAATTTCCTCCAACGATTCCGTAACTTGGTTGGTATATCGCCTGCATACTATGCGCGAGGTTAGGGTTCCATTCATCGATCAACTTTTTCATTTCATTTAATTTTCAAAATTAAATAAATTTATTCATGAAAGTTTTATTAAATATTAAATGATATTTTATGTAATTATTTTGTATTTTATAAAGTAAAAAATAAATAAATAAATTTATATTATTAAATTATTTATTAGTAAAATTATTTAAAATTTTTATTAATTAAAAATATTTAAAATAATTATTAACTAAAAATATTTAAAATAATTATTAATTAAAAATATTTAAAATAATTATTACTAAAATTATTTAAAATAATAATTATTAAAATTATTTAAAATAATTATTAATTAAAATTATTGATAAATAAAATTAATTACCGTAAAATCCGGCTTATAGCGCGCACCCATAATTTCAAGCGGCATTTTTTAATTTTTAAGTATATTCGTTGTACTGCGAATATACATAAAAATTAAAAATGCCGCTTGAAAGTATGGGTCTTTTACGAAATCAGAAGAATTGGGCGTGTACAATCCTAGTACATTTTTAAGCCATTTATTCGAGATATTATCCCATGATTTTGAAAATATAGTATATTTTTAGAATCCAAATCCTTTAATTTCATTAGATATGTTACTTCTTTCAAATAAACAGTATTCCGATCTATGTAGAAGTCTAATTTTTCTTATGCTCATCTCTCTTTTTTTTTTTTTAAATTTATTTTCGAAACTATAATTTTTCATACCCGGCGTATAAGGCGCATCCGTAAATTTCAATCTTACTTTTTGTGTTAAGGTATGTGACTACCTTCGGAGCACTTTTTTTGAAATATATACATTTTCCACTAAATAAACACTTTTTTATTTGAAATAGGGCTTAAAACTGGGAACTCAAGTACAATTACCGCAAAATTAAAAATAATTTTAGATATATTGGGAATTTTGAGGGAAATTTTAGTGAAAAATTGCAGTTACGGTAAGGCTTGTATTGAAAATTCTAATTAATATATTTCAGTAATATCAATACAGTACATAAATAACATCATTATCTGTGTTTAGAGCTATCAAATTTGTAATACTTTTGAAAGTTTTTGAAATATGTCATTTTTTATGCAAGAACTCGGTTTTTTACAAAAATCTAATGTTATTTTCTCACAAAAAGTGCAATAAAGTACATAAATATATACACAGAGATTAAATTATAGTCTAAACAGGAGATAAAACTAAATAAAACATTTTCGAAAAATTTTAATTCAATATCTTAAAAAGAAAATTTGTAGTGAACTCTACCGTGAAGCAAGAAATTAAAAAAAAATAGTTTCTCAGAAAATGCATTTTTTTTTAAAGATTTTAATACAGCATAAAAAAAATGTTCTACTAATTGTACATTTTTTAAACTCACCATATTTATAGTTCAAGATCTTTTTAGATTCATGCTTAACTGATTTGGGCTTTTTTTAAAATTTTTGATGTTTTCTGGTGAGTTTTATAGACTATAACAATTGTCGTTTCTAGTGAAATGTTGATGAAAAATTGAAAAGTTACACAAAATTCTAATAAATGTATTCAAATAATATGTATACAGTACGTGTATAACATCTTTATATGTGTTAGAAATTAAAAGATTTGTATTACTTTTGAAAGTTTTTTAAATATGCCAAATTTTATGCAACATGATTTTTTAAAAAAATAATGACTTTTTTTTCATAAAAAAGCAATAAACTACATAAATATAAACGCAGAGATTATATTTTAATTC
Organism: Trichonephila clavipes; assembly: GCA_019973935.1. NCBI lineage: Eukaryota > Metazoa > Arthropoda > Arachnida > Araneae > Nephilidae > Trichonephila > Trichonephila clavipes. Next base: position 1,460,041 of record BMAU01018399.1, read on the forward strand.
ATAACACAGATAGAACTAAATAAAACATGTTTTGAAAATTTCAATTCAATAACTTAAAAATATTTTGTGTAGGGATCTACTTCCGGTTTTGTAAACTCCATTTCTGGTTTACTAATTATGCTATAACTTAGCTTCTAGATATCGTAGAAACAAAAATACAGCGTTTTTGGAATCTTAAATGAATGGGCTATAAAATAAAAACATAAAGGAAATTTCGAAACTTTTCACCAAAACGGCGAATTTTGGGTATCTTATAAGTGCGCGTTATACGACAGATTTTACGGTATTATTATTAAGAATTATTATTAATAAGAATTATTATTAATAAGAATTATTATTAATAAGAATTATTATTAATAAGAATTATTATTAATTTATTATTAAAATTATTAATTTATTATTAAAACTATTAGTAATTTATTATTAAAATTATTATTTATTATTGAAATTACTATTAACTTATTACTAAAATTATTTAAATAAATTTATTAAAATTATTTAAATTTATTTAAAAAGCACTTATTAAATATTTTATAATATGATAAAATAGTTAAATTAATAATATATAAAAAAGGCACATTTTTTATTATATTAATTATAAAATAACTAATTTAATAATAATAATATACTTTATAAATTATTTTATATTATATATAATATTTTATTTATAGTGTATCGTATTTCACATTATAAAACTATTTGTAACTATTTTTTATGCATAATATCATTTAATATTTATTATATATTTTATTATAAATATTATTTGTTAATATAAAAATATATTTATATAAAATTTAATATAAATATTTATAAAATTACAGTATTTTTTTCTACTTTATAAATTACAAAATAACTACATAAAATGTCATTTAATATCAAATAAACCTTTCGTAAATCAATTTATTTAATTTTAAAAATAATTAAATGAAATGAAAATGTTGATCGATGAATTGAACCCTTACCTCGCGCATAGTATGCAGACGATATACCAATCAAGCTACAGAATTGTTGGAGGAAATTGAAATTTAATTGTATAAAAGCTAAGCATGAATTTCGAAGGCTATTTTGTCAGAATTGACTGGCCATTCGGCGGAATTACATTGAGGGTTAAACACCCTAAAGGAGTTCTACTATTACACCAAGTCTCAACTCCAAATGAATTTCCTAAGTCGTGCACTCCCCTAGTAAGTATAACTGAAAATGGAGGAGTTAATGACTTAATATAGCAATGGTAATGGAATAAATATGCAATAATTTGAAATTAAAGAAAGGCAGTACTGATAATGCAAGAGAATCTAATAGCGGGATACAGTAACAGAATTGAAAATGTGGCAATGCCATGATTCAGTAACAGTAATGGAAAGAAACACATTAATAGCATAATACAGCAATGAAGAGGAAAGACAAAGACGTGATAGTGACATAATGACTCAAGGGTAATAAAAAAGCTACAATAATAATAAAAAAACATGCTATATTAATATTTACGAAGAAACCTAGTAATATTATGTGTAACAGCGTAGTAATTGTATTAGAAAAGCATTGTCACGGCATGCTATTGTAATGATAAAGAAAAAAATGTGCAGTAAGGACAACTACAATTCTGTTACATTATCAATCCCTTATCTGAGTGAAGTATCATTTGGCATTAGAAGATATTACTAATTATTTTAGCTAGTTCCAGCAAAAAAAAGCACTTTATTTTTAATCTAAAGTAATTTGAAATAAATTAGCTTATCTATATAATTAAAATAATTTTGTATTATTTTTATAAATTTCTTAAGTACTGAAAAAGCATATATTTGTTGATGGAGTAAGAATCTCTTTGCCAGAACATTCAAATAAATTTCAAGAATAAAGACTCAATAACATTTGTTTAAAATTTCGATGGAGTCTAAAAATTGCTAAAAGTCTTCAAAACAAATTTTCCATTCAATATTTCTGTTTTATAAGAATTTAATATGGAACCATTCATTTCAATTAAGCCCTTGATCAACATATTAGGGATACTAGATGTATTTAAAGAAAGAAAGTTTTGATGCATGTGGTGTTTAGTTTTCTACCTGTATGGTACCACACTAAAAAGAGATACCAACTCCCGGGGAATGTACTAGGTCTGCAATGGTAAAACACTAATCCGCAGCCCTATTAGAAATTTTTAAAAAAGTTTTGATAAATATGCAACATTCACATCGTATTACTTTGCCTTATTGTAGGTATTTTAAACATTTACTTTTTTTTATCGTTATAATAAAGCAAACTGAATGATTAATACATTAACTTTTCATTGTTGGAATATGAGTACCTTAATTATAAAATTATTTTATTTTGGAGTGATGCAAAAAAAAAAATTGAATGACAAGGTTAGTGAAAATATAAGTGTTTTATAGAGAAGCAGTTTCCTGGTAATATTTCTATATAAAATAATTAAACTTAATTTATTGTAACATTGAGGAAGAAATTTTGAGGAAGTTCTTACAGTAAGAGTAATATTAGCAGTAATAAGTAAACAGAGTAAAGTTTGAGTTAGAAATACAAATGCCTAAATTTTCTAATATAAGAAAGTATTATTTTATTAAATAAAGGAGGAGGGGAAAAGTAAAATTTCTTATTTGTAGCAAATGAGAAATGGTCGAATCTCTGGTACGTAATCAACATGAATTGCTTATTGTTGTAATTGATTAGTATAAAAGTTCGTTGAAAAAAGTTGACAAATATTTAGCAAAATAAACATCAGTATTTCTTTTATAAATAAATTTCGTTAAATCTTTCGAGAAACAATAAAAGCTATCATAAATGACAATGCCCAGTAAATGGAACTAGTTGAAATAACTTTTTATCGAAACAATTATCTATAATGTCAATATATAATGAGTGACATGTTGTATTCTAAGTTTTATATTTTTCTAAATTACTCAAGTAATTTTTTCATATGATACACATACATTCTGTTAAATTATTTTTAACAATATCTTTGAATGCTTAAATTAGAATTTTTTCAGAATTTAATAAACTACAAAAAATGTGCACAATATTTGAAATCAATATTTCTCGGAAATTAGACAAAAGGAATTGATTTGCTTATTGATGTCGCTCTTCCAAGCAATACGAGGGCTTTTAGCAAAATTCACAAATGAACCGAGCTCGCCAAAAAGGACGAACCTTTAAGGGTTCCTGATGTTATTCAGGGGGTCCGTGAAAAATTAGTATTGATTTTGGGTCCTTGAACAATGTCAGGGGGACCGTGCAAGGTTTAATATAAAATTTTTAAAAATTTGATCCATTTATATTTTTATGGAAATTTAAATAAATAACAATAATTCACTTGGATATTCCCGACTGGGTGTTGAGCCCTTATGCACGTGGACTAACTCAGATCCCAAACACAGATGAATCCGTTGTAATACAGGAGCATCTTATTGAAATATCTACTAATGAGGGACTTTTGAAAAGAATACCACAAATTCTGGTTAAAAAACAGATCCCAATTTTATATTCTACATCGTGGGTTATTATACAGAAGTTGCTGACTACTTTCCCATCTTCCAATTTGGTAGGACGGGGATTCAGTGCCGTAAAAACTCATCACATAAAAAGAGAAACCAACTAAAAATTAGTGCTCATGGGGATTTGCGGTTGCCTACTCACAAACATTGAGACGGACATAAATACACTCATAACATCTCATCAAGTTCATCCAAGTCATTAATTATTTTCATTTTATTTTAAACAAAAGTTATAATTTCAATAAATAATTCTTCAACAAAATGTTTTTTTTAATTTGTAATTTTTATAGTAAGCATTTATGTAGCTTTTTTACTTGAAGGTTCTTGCGAAAGTTTTGACTTTAAAAAGGGACCCGTGGGCAAGTTTTGGCTATAAAAAGGGGTTCAATGGGAAAGTTTCGACTATAAAAAGGGGTTATATGGGTTTAAAAAGTTTAGAAACCACTGGTTTAGAGCTACAAACCAGTTTTCACATAATTCTGAACCCCGATTATGTTATGAGGAGTTGTTAGTTGGCACCTCACTTTCCAAACTTTCACACGATGCCAACCAAAGACAAATTAATATCGATCTTGACAATATATGACAATGATTCTGTTGACGATATAAGATAATGATGATGTCAACATCATCTTAGACCACCTCACCATACCAGGAAATAGTTACTTTTATAAAGAAAACACGAGTTTCTAATAAAGATTGAAATTATGGTGGCTTGGTTGAATTTCCTACCAGCAAAAAAAAAGGAGAGATTTATTTTGTAAAACATCTTTGAAAATTACTCAAGTTACTATTGATATACAAATTTTATAAAATATTTCTATATACTATGGAAAATTATATAGACTATTTATCTATGCATATAAATAAAAATGAAGTGTCTGTTTGTAATTTGAAATTAACAGCTTTTTACTAAATGCATTTAAAAGTATATACGGTACTTACATGAAAATTTTTTAAAAATTTTTGTCTATCTATCTGTCTTTCTATCTGTCTGTTTGTTCCGGCTAATCTCTAAAATGGCTGGACCAATTTTGACGAAACTTTCACTGGCAGATAGCTAATGTTATAAGAAATAACTTAGGCTACTATTATTTTTTTAAAAAAATTAGAATTCCGAGAAAATAAAATTAAAACCAATGAAATAGTGAGAAATATCCGATTCAAATAGGGATTATTTATTTCAATAGGGACTATTTTTATTCAATAGGGATTATTTTTATTTAATAGGGATTATTTTATTTCGCGAGCCTTCTGTCTCAACGATTGCTAGCAGTTATATCAAACTTTTTTCTTTGATTAGGTTGCTGCCATTCGCGACATTTCCCGTTCATGTCTTGATTCTAATGATTTTACAGTCCTTAACTGCATTGTCAAAAGTCATGCGTCCCTTTCACTCCCTTCCTTGCGGCTTCGTTAGTGTTCGCATTTCACCCTACTTGCTTCTTAGACCTATATTGATCCTAAAGATTTTAGTCCTCACACCATCGACAGTATCAAAGGTCATGCGTCCCTTTCATCTCTTGCTCAACAAAAAGCAAACAAAAAAATAAAACAAAAAAGAAACATAGATTCACAAAGTAGAAGAAAAGTTTTCGTAAACTCTGCAAAGTGAATAAACACTTTTTTTGTTAAATTCCACGTGGACGAAGTCGCGAGTAACAGCTATTTAACATAAAATAAATGCATCAGGAAGTAATATTAACGTATTACACATCCAGATAAAAATTATTTACACTATTTTTAGCGTTTATTACACAAAATTTGTAACAATGTGTTACTTTTGCTGAGCAGGTAGGTGTTTCCAAAAATCGACCCACAAGAAAGTTACGGAGCGTCATAAATAATAAAAACAATAAAAAAATCAGCAATTATATCTAAAGACTTAAAACTTAACAAACATGGTTTTTTCGTTCAGCTGAGTTATGTAAAAAGCTTTTTTTTTTGTTTAATTTATACAATTCACGTAACATTAACTCATTAAAAACTTCTTTATCCTTCAGTCTGTATTTTTTAATTTTTAAATTCACCTGTGTGAAGAACGGGTATACCAGCTAGTTTTTAATAAATCAATGAAAATTCTGAAAACCAGAAATTGAATAGGATGAGTCAATGAAGGCCGTCGCACTCTCTAGGCAACACGACGACTGTTGGAGAAATTTAGGTGGGAGAGAAAATCTTCGTTTTCTGTATCAACAATACATAGGGAATTTACCAAAATTAAAAGTACAAAAAATCATTTTGAGTATCGTATAAAAAGGGATGCTGGAAAAAAACGGTCAAACATTTCCTTATACCAATAATGATTTTTTCCTCCAAAATCTACGCCATCCTTACTTAGGAACAGTTTCTGCGCAGGGATAAAAAATTTTATGTATCGAATTTTTTGCAAAGCGAATCGATTTTTTTTTCCTTTGGTCTTAGGGGACAGTATTCTTGGCGAAAAAAAAAAAAGGTTTCTACTATGTTTGCAGATTCTATACTTTTATCTCTCCTTCCACCTTCTGAAAGAGAAATGTTGGTCGCGTTTGCGCAATTCGTTAGTTCATATAGTTAAATGTTCCCGAAAACATTCTTAGCGAATTCTATAAACCTCAAAATTGTTATCGTAGATTTTCATTGAAATTTCTTGAGCAGGAATACATTAGAAAAATGTATATAAATTCGTAAATGAATTCCAAAATTGTATAAAATAAATCTTTTTCTAGTTTATTTAATACATTTTTCCTTTAAATTCTTATTGGTTCGTTACTGAAGACGCATTAGAACGGGGATACTCAACCTTTTTTCCCACTGGGTCACATACATATGAAAGGTATTTCACGCGAGCCACATCATGAGGATAATGGCGGGAAAAAAAACCGGAAGACCCAAAGCAACATTGGACAAAGCAAAATTAATCAAAATATTAATATCCATTTTTTGGTTTTTACTTTAATACAATATTAACCTTTCTATAAGGGGCGTAGCTACCGCCGTATCAATGATACGGGCACCCTAGCTACAGGGGCCCAACATGTGTAGCTACAGTCCCACTAACAGGGCTCCCATATCTAATAAAGGGCCTCGAAAGAATTTTGATACAGGGCCCTCTCAGAGCTAGCTACGCCAGTGCTTTCTATCAAACACACAATATTTACTTTTATGCATCTTTTAATGAGTTATGGCAGTGCTTCTCAAACTTTTAATATTAGCGACCCACTTTTCAATCATAATTTTCATCGCGCCCCACCCCTCCATATAATGATATAATATTGAATGCAATAATTATGTACTTTTACGCTAAAGGAACAATACAACCTTATTTATAAACAGTACAAATTATCAAAATAAGTATGAAATGGCGCAAATGTTGCTTTCAAGTAATAAATATTTTAAGTTACTTTTTAATAATAGGATAAGCATTATGCTACTTTTTATAGTCCAGAATGTATTTTGCGTTTTGCTTCTTTTCTGTAAAAATTAATAATTTTTAAAATAATCTTTTATTTTCGACTTTTCGATATGCTTGCGCCCCCACCTAAAGTTATCACGCCTCCCTAGGGGCCTACAGTTTGAGGAACGCTGAGTTATGGGGCAGCTTCTATTTCCTTTCATCCATGACCAAGCCTCTTGTTTACTTTCAAGTATAAAAAAAAGTAAATTAATTGCAAAATTGATAGACTTGATAGCTTTATTGAGGCAGAATTTCCAGCTAAATTTTTAGTATATTGTTCTTAAATAATTGAATTTCTTAGTGCAATGAGTCACTGAGAAAAGGCCGCAGGTTGAGTGCTGCCACTGCACTAGAACAACACGAGGCTGTTGGTAGTAGACCTCATAGTTTTGAACCAAGGTCATGTGGCGAGGACGATGCCCGCGGTGACACCTCCCCTCCAAATTTCCACAACATGTCATCGTAAGGACTTTGAGTACAGACACTAACCCTTAGACTTATTATTGTAACTTCTAGAGCATGTGGGGATTTGGTTCATTTACCAGTCACAAAAACCCTATATTTCTGCAAGACGAATATTTAGTGAAGAATCAAAACTCTCAAATTCATGGATTGTGATTTTAATATCCTCTTTCAGAAGTCCGTCACCATGACCACTAACGACTTCTGAAAATGACGTAGTTAGTATTTCTTAGGGAATTAATATGCCTCAATACTTTTATTTAAAATTTTGATTTGAGATTATAGTACAGAAAGATAGTACGAAGTTTGATGCAAATTATTGTGGGCTTCCAAAATTATACGAAATATATCTTTTCAAAAGCTATACGTAATGAACTTCTAAAAATATTTATTTCTAAGTATACTGTATGATGAAGAATCGAAAACACTATATAATTTAATAAGATTTACAGATAAGATATCTTCTTAAATAATACCCCTTGACTGTAGTATCTACATTCATTATAATTACATTTATATTTCACTTATTTATAAGAAATAGTATGCCATTCTCCTTATACGAAATATTTTATCAGTCTGAAAGCGTAAAAGTAATATTTCTGGAAGTCGAAGCTTTTCTTTTGCAAGTTATTTATTATAACCCTCTATTCCTTTATAAGGTGCATTTAACAAAATTCGATACTTATCAGCTCTCGGGATCATGAAGCCAATCAGGATAACATGCAGAAAACATCCCTTATTCTGTTCCGTCATTGTATGTATATAGTAGATATGTTGCAGGAAAATAATGAAATTAGGAATTTCATCAAATCCCTAAGGGAGAGGATCAATTGACGGGAGTTGTTAAAATAACATCTCTCTCTCTCTTCAATGTTATTTCCCTGATAAAAGTAAGGGATTTGAACATATCCCTGATCCATTTCAGTGAAATGATGAAATAATATTGTGTGTGTGTGTGTGTGTCAAGAGTTTAAAACTATTTAACAAATATGGTGCATTATTAAACGTAGAAGTAAGTATTACAACAATAGTCAATGAAATACAAATTATTTATATTCAAAACTAATTTACAAGTAATTAGAAAATTAGGCGGATATTTTTTTATGTGTAACATCTTTTCTCTCGATTGCTTACACACTAAATATCAATCCCTATGTTAATCCTATGGTGCCATTTTTTTAAAGATATGGAGTCTATATTTAAGGGAGCGATAATACTACCTGTATGGTTAGGAGGTACAAGGACTCGCGACCTCCCCATGTGTATCCCCTAGACAGCATTTTGCCAATGCAAATCCTGACTAGTTGATTCCATCATTTCACTGAAACAATTCAGGGATTTGATAAAATCACTTTCATCAGGGAAATGACCTTGAAGAGACGCTATTTTAACATCTCCCGTCAATTGATCCTATCCCTTAGGGATTTGAAGAAAATCCTAATTTCGTAGTTTCCCTGCGACAGATATATCCCCAATGTTCATATTAGTAATAATTAGGAAGAATCATTACCAACCCATGCTCTCTGTAAACGATGAGTACCAAAAATTACACATATTTCGAAGAGAAATATTTCAAAATCAAATGGAAAATTCATTTTATATTCAAGTATATATCATTCAAGTAAATATATTTAATTTAAATGTTAATATCATTCAAATTTATTCTTATAAAGGCTTACTTGACATCAATGACAAAAAAATCTCAGAATGTCTGATTTCGGAAGGATTGATTAAGTTTTGCTTTTATTTTGGCTTCAATTGAATTAATGTCGGACCATATAAAGTTACACAAAAAGCTGTAATCGGAAGTTTGAATCATGATTAAATGATGCATTTCATATGGTACCACACTCTTCTCGCCAAAACTTCTAGGGAACTTATTATAAGGATTATAAGATCATATTAGATTTAATGCAGAAAGAAGTTCGTATTTTCTTTCACATACTAATCAGTAGAGAAATCGAGTTTCAGAATTGTTATCAGATTACTGAAGTCTTTGGAAGATTAACGAATGTTATATTGGAAAGACAAGAAACAAAATTAAGGTAAAAAAGAAATTGAATTTAAGTGTGTCTCACTTTGTTAACATATTCGAGTCCATTGGACCATTTTAAACACAGAAAAATTGTGCTCTTTTTGGTTCAGCATACTTTATTTGGAATTACAGCTTGGAATGTTTTCATAAAAAAATTGCTTCTCTCCTTAGATGTCTCTCGAAACGAAATATTTTGATTTAGATGTAAACTCTTATCACGAAACTTAACTTAGGAGTTCCGTACTTGAACTTCACAGCAGAGGTGTGTTTGTGTGTGATTGAACTTACTTTTAACGATCTAAACAAAAATATACACACAATGAGCGTTACAAGGGAGCAAATGTCTTTCGTGCTAAAACAAAAAATTCACGTAAAAAAGAATATAGGTGAACCGTGTTATTTCAAAATCGTGTAAAAAAAATAGTTGGGTGTATTTTTAATTTTCCATAGATAAAAGTTTATATTGAGAGGAATATTTATATATAAAAAAATATTTTTATATTTTTTTTTCATTAAAATTGTGAACAAACAATTTGATCATAATTTTTGTTGTTTTAAAGAAGAGATGACGTTTGATTGCGTTGAAATGATTGGTGAGAATTTCAGAAAAAGACCTGATAAAGTCTAGCCGTACATGTGCTCCTCATAATAATCTTAATCTAACGAAGTGCTTGAGAAAAACAATATTTGTGGAAAAAATTACTGTTAGATTATTATTATGCAACAAATAATTTTGAAAATGAAATAACAATTTCTCAAACATGGTACAAATACAATAAATACCATAAACAGAAGGAACCACAAGAAGAAAGTGTGCGATATTTGAAAAAATGTAGTGCCGCCATCTATTGGAGAAATCATACATGAAAAGATTTGACCCTTTAAATGCACCTTGCAATTAAACAGCATTGCAGAATAAAGGGAAAGAAATTTTTAAAAAGTTCAGTAACATTTTGAATTCCTTTTGAAATTTCAATGATTCTGTCACACTAATCAATAAAGCAAATACAATTTCTTAATAAAAAGAAAGAAAAAAGCTATCCTCATTAATCATGTAAGACAATGGCGTAACGTTCACCACCGCAACCCCCGCATCGCGGGGGGCAGGATTCTAGGAAGCCCTATATCTGAATGCAGCCAAGTACCTACCCTTAGTAAAATCCACCTTTGAGGTCCAAAACCTGACTTTTCAGGGGGCCCAAATGATTTTTGTTACACCACTCTGATGTAAGATATATTATCAATTAAAAAATGAATGAAAAGATATATAAATGAATTTAAACAACCACATTCCAAAAATGTAATCGATTTTGAAAAAAACTATGCTTTTTTAATGTTTAAAAAAACATTAAAAGATTACCTAAAAATACATTTTAAGGACAACGCATGTGTATGAAAGAAATATTCTGCTAAATATGTTCAATAAATCCCCAATAATAAGAGAGTAAATGCATATATGAATTTAATAAAACAATACCTAAGATAAGTATTTTTATTGAAAAAATTAAACAAAATTATGTGAAAGTATGTGTACTGTTTTATACTAATTATGTATATATACAAATATCTACACAGTCTAATTACATAGATATACGCACGCTTATATTGAACTGAACTAAATAACAACATTATAAAAAACAACTGATATATATATATATATATATATTAAATGAAAAAAAAATCTAGAATAAGGGGACATTTTGATTTAGCCTGAATATGTATATTTGATGATCTAATAAATTATATTATCAGTAAATTGCCCATTTAGATTTACTTATGGACATGTTATCATTAACAATCGAAAACAAAATTTTATTTTGATGTTTACTAGAAATATTACTAGCGTGTAAGGATGGCAAGCTATTGATGCTCCTTAAAGGAAATTTCCTACAGGTTTCTCTATTTCTTTTGTGACTATTCTTGTAAAAAACTAGAGAAATCTGATAGAGATTTCTCCACCCCTTTTTTTTATACTATCCCATTTTCTTTATATTTATAATACTGACTTTCTGAGTGTTTTCTTCTTACAAAAACAAATATTACAAATACCATTTACATTAAATGAAAACTTTCCTGAAATTCCCTCATTAACACAAACAACATGTGACGGGCTCACGCGTCTTTTCTTTAACATGTCCTTTGGATTCTTTGGGGCCAGAATAAATGGCAACTCTTTTCCAACCAAATCCAAGAAGTGAAGTGTGAAAGAAAGATGCAAATTAGGAAGCTTTTAAATATCAGAAGTTAGAGTAAGCGGGAAGGCAATTAGAGGAATGTAAACATAATCTGGGTTCAAGCGTGAAGAAGTTTCGGAAAACTTTACGTGGTGACTAGCAGAAATTATACGTGATTGAGATACATTGAGTCAAGGTGCATACCATTACACTCGAGCATTTACACGCCTTCATCTAAGATTGTGGTGATCGTTTCTTCAGACTGCAGCAAGGTAGGATTGACTATTTAATATTAGGATCAGTGATAGTATTGTAATTGAGCTTAGGCGAGTCAGTAATTCATAGTGGTCTGAGTGAGGTTAATTCGGTATTATATAAATTGTGTGTTTCTCCACAGTAGATTCTCTCACATATATTATTATAATCTCATTTGTTAAAAGCTTAAGTTCAAAATCTTAATAAAGGTATATTAAGATTATGTATGCATCTAGTTTTTCCGTCAATCCTACACCACTAGCTCACGCTGATAATCAAAGAGATACTCACCCGAGGGGAAGGGGAATATCACAAAGTAATTAAGATTCAAATTTTGGATTTCAAGAACATATGCAAATTAGCGCTCCTTAACATTTTATCCTTTTAAAAGTACATCAACATTAATACCAATTAGTTTTATTCGTTTTTAAGGAAAAACAAATACTATAAACTAATAAGATACAAATAATTTACAAGGACATTTAATAATCTAATAATATTTAGAAATTGAGCCAAAATTTAATCATAGAGGACTAATACAAATGGAATACTTTTCAAACTGGCTATCTAATGCTTCTTGATTTCTCTGGAAATGGTCTTGATAGTATTCAGTTAATTGAAAAGCGTAGTCTTTTCTACAAATTTGAAATAAATTTTAGAATATACATGGGGTTTCGTACTCATGGAAAGCAATTCATACATATACTGGAATAAAAATTTAGAAATCTAAAAAAAATTAGGTTATAAATTTAGATTTTTAATTCTTTTACTTAAAAAAGATAAGCATAAGAAATAATATAGTTCACCCATACCTCGCTTAACAGCTACTCTTTACACGGCATTTACTACAACGTCACAGTAGTCGCAGCACATTTTCGATTTACGGCCTACAATGTTTCGTTATAAGCCTAAAAAAGGCTGTATTCCCTCCACAAGATTTCCAGCTTCTCTGTTTGATCTACTACATTCAGTTACATGAAAATATGAGGAATGTTTGACATATCGTTATTATTATTTTAATGATTTATCATTTGAGTGTAGTTAAACGTGTTTAGATTCCTTTAATATTCTGTTTTATTACAGTTTGTATAAATTAGTAAAATTGTGAGCAGATTTGATACGTATGTATAAAAAACAAATTACATTTTCGTTAGTTAATTATTGCATTGATTTAAAAAATATATATAAATGTGTCATTTTTAGAAAAAATATCATTAAAACGTTCACTGAATTTGGAGATTGATACCAATAAAGATAGAAAGAGAAGCTGAGATCTCTCTGTCTTGCTGGAGGCTAAGCTAAAAGTTTTATGCCGTATTGTATCCGGGGAAAAATTTGTGAGACAATTGGATCAGCCAAGTGTACCTTTCAAACTATTCGCGATAGAAAAGAAATTAACACATTCACTATCTGTTTAAATACTTCAACATAACTCGCCAAAGAGAAAGCATTACGAGGGAGAAAAGGGGGAAAAGTATTAGATGTATGGATTGTGAAGACAATAATCACAACGAAGGATACCAATGAGACAAAAGACTATCCAAGAAAGGGCTCAAAGTAATTTGAAATTTTAAAGGAGGACACTGTTGTGAAAGATTTAACATTTAAAGAAAAAGGGGATTAGTTTGAAAAATTCAAAAATTGCTACAATTTCCGTAACTTAAAATTAAATGGGAAAGAACTAGTGCCAATGATGACGCAGCCAAAGAATATTCCGATGTTTTAAAAAAAGAATGATTGAAAGAGGTGGATACCAACCTGAAAAAGTTTTCAATGCAGACAAGACAGGATTCTATCAGAAGCGAATGTCTCAAAAAACTTACATTTCCAATTATGAAAAGTCTGCTTCTAGATATAAAGTGTCTAAAGAAGTATTAACTTTGCTCCCCGGTGCTAATACTGCAGGAGAATTTATAAGCTAAAATCCTTTTTAATAAATTTTCACTAAAATCCAAGATGTTTTAAAAAGCTGAATAACAAACAATTGCCTATCTTTTGGAATCCATCAGGAAAAGTTGGATGAATAAGATTATCTTTGATTGGTTTAACAAATTACATTTACCCAAAATTTATCATACGTATATATATTTCAAGAACAATAACGTGAGCAACAAGACATTGCTCATTTTGGATAACACGCTCTTATCCGAATTCAAATCGTGGATGGAATTTACATCAACCACAATGACAGTGGCGTAGCGTAGACTCCCGCAACCCCCGTATTGCAGGGGGCATGGTTCTAGAGGGTCCAAATCCTAACTGACTCTAAGTATATACCTTTGAAAGATCCGGCTTGGGGTCCAAAACCGAACTTTGCAGGGGGGCTATATCATCTCCGTTACGTCACTGCACAATGAGCTATGTTTGGAAGAAAAAAATATAGCAAGAATGCACACACATACAAACAAATGAGCCTAAACTTATAATTCTCTTTCTAAAAGTCTACTACACATATATATTCAACTTATAGCAAACAATCTTGGTTTTGAGGATTTGGGAAAAGGTGATTTGCTTGATTTTCTAGATGATGGAAAAGAATCTCTTTCAAAAGAAGAACTGATCCAGTTAGAAACAGAACGAGCACTTGATGCTCTATGCCTGTGATCCGCAACCCCTGGTCCACGAACCGGTACCGGTCCGTGGATCAAATGGTACCAGGCCGCCTAAAGAACATTAAACTATTGCCATTTTATTTAAAGTGGTGCATTTCTCACGGATTTGAGCAACTTTCCACGGAAATCACTTTTATTCATTGTTGGTGTAACTATATTTTATTCTGAAGGCATATTTAAATACAGCTAAATTAAAATTGTTGAATCAAAACAATCTAAAATATAAACAATCAACGCGTCCCACCTTCAGCGGGCTGCGGTAAAATTATCAAACGTTGACCGGTCCGCAGCGATAAAAAGGTTGCTCTATGCCACCAGCTAATAGTAAAAACCTGTCGAAGGAACTTTCTTATTTCAAGTATGGAATAAACATCCTTCTTCAAAATGATTCAGACGTAGAATGCAGTGCTAAAGTGTATCCAGGTGTGAACTCAGCCATAATCTGTTACAAATACTACAAAAGGAAGCCAAAAACAAGACGAGGCAGACACTGTTTACCAAGTCCAATGGTTTAAACATTCTCAGTCCACAATGTGGAAAGTGATGACGGCAGTATTTTATGGATTACTGATATTCTCCAAGTTAATATTCCTCATCAGATGAAAACAGTTTTTAAGGTATCCGAACACGTTCAGAGCACTTTTTGACAAAATAACATATTTAAACATATAAAGGCTTTTTTAGGATTCAATACCAATAAATACTAATATTTAATCAACAATATTTAAAATAAATTGCCGGAATTTCATAAAAATCACAATTATATGTTAAATTTTAGCAATATTTTTGGAAAACTTCAAAGCAATTAGAGAAAAAAGTAATAAACTTATATTAGTAAAAGAATTACCAAAACAATCTAGAGGCATTTATCTAGAGAATGTACTAAAATTTTAATGTTTTATTAAAATTTGAAACTTTTAGAGGAGATTGAGTAAACGTTATAAGAAAAATAACGCCTTTATGAGACCATTATTTAAATAACATGCCCTAACTCAAATAATATTCTTATTATAAGAAATATTTTAGTATATTCTCTAGAAAATAGCATAAATATCAGGTGCAAAAAGTTTTATAGAAATACGTTTATAATATTTTATGTGATCAGACTCGCCATGATAGATTTCGAGCAATTTAAATGCCCACTTCTGTTAGATCAAAGACACACACTTCCGGTTTTTCTAACTTAATAAAATTGATTGTAACTTGACCTCTAAGAAGCATAGAATCAAAACAAAGTATGTTTTGTAAAACCAAAATATAGATGTATTAAATAAAATATAAAACAAAAATATCGGTCTTGTCCGAATTTGGCCATTTTCAACGCGTTCGGATACCTTAAACATCTTATTTGATGTTTTTATTGTATATACATATAAACATATATATATGATTTCTTTTTTTTTTAATTTAGAGGATTATTTTATTTTATTTTTTATTCATTATTACTTATTTTGTACTTTTATTTTTATGTTAATGCTTTTATAGAAAATAAAAGGAATAAAATGCTTCATGAGCTAAAACCTACATTATTTTACAAGAAATTAGAGCAGATCCAGTCGAACTTGTATGGGTCTGTATCGAAATAATTTATTTGTTATGTGGATTTTAGCTTTACGGCAGTGATTCTTAAACTGTGCCCCTCCCCTAGAAAGGGTATTATTTAAGTATAATAAAAAAATTATTTAAAAATTAATAAAAGGAATAAAAAAAAGATTATTAAAAAAAATTCTCATTTAAAAGTGACTTATTAAATATGCCTATTCGTTAAAAGTAATTTATAAAAAAATTTAATACTTTTCTTGATAATTTGTACGGTTTATAATTAAGGTCGTATTGTAGCTTTAGTGTCAAAGTGCATTATTATTGCGTTCAATGCATTTCTATCGTATGAGGAGAGGGGGCGAGATGAAAATTATGATTGAAAAATAGGTCACAAATATATATATATATATATTGAAAGTTTGAGAATCACTGCCTTCCGGCCAACCTTGCGGGATGTATCTAAGCCAAAAAACTAGGTGTGAGTGTACATAGTTGTCGTATATGACATAAAAGAGAAAAATTAATATACGAAATTATGAATATAAGCAGCGATTCTCAAAGTGGTCTATATCTGCCATTAGGGGTCTATGACAACATAAAGGGATTCGCGTCAGCGAAAAAGTTACTTGGGGGTCCATGAGATCTAAATGGGGATTTGTGTGATAGTGGCTCTCATTAAACCAGATGGTGAATATAATTTTAAAAGAAAATTCGATCAAATGGAAACTAGAATTTACTTATTTAACATATTTATTTACTAAATTGAATGAGGCTAATTTGCAGTTACAAAGTGACAGCATAAATTTTTCTAAAACAAGAACTATCTTTTTCTCGTTATTCAAATTTTGAAACTAGGTTTGAGGATGCTTTGACTAGTACTTTCCACAGTTGGTAATAAATTTCTTATGATCACATTGAAAAAGATGTATTACAAAATGAACTGATCTAAATAGACACAGTATCCTTTTTCAAAAAAGTTTTTGGACAGCAACAGTAAAAATAATTTATGTTTAATATTCAGATTATATTATTCAGTTGATTCTGAAAGCAAAGAAGCAGTTTGAGCAGCCATTATTTTACAATTTTAAAAAATTAAGAATTTTTGAAGTGTTTTTAAACTTTTATAAAAATGCTCAACTTTTAAATTTTTTTAGTCGTTTTGAGTTATTTATGCTTCATTGCTTATTGCGAGCAAAGGTTAGTTTGGATTTGAAAATCTGTTCCCTCTCTCTTGTTGATTTTTAATAATTATTTTTCTACCTAAAAATGGAAAAAACACGGAATTTTTTTAAATATTAACTTAAGCATTTTTTAAAAAATAACCAGGGATTTCAGAGACCTAAAGCCATATTAACTTTTATGGAACATACGTTTGGTAGTATCTACAAAACATTTCAAGACTCTATCTTGACCAGAAAAAAAAATCCTTAGGAATTAGAAAGCGCCTACATCTTCAAAATTAGAAGTATGAGAAAAACGCATTTAAAGTTTGTAAAGGCATAAAACACAAAAACCTATGATGCCTGCAAAGCTATAATTTTCTACTATGCTATTTTCCAATTTATGCTCTATATCAAAACACGTCGCCTATCCGATATAGGGGTTAGCGATGCTGACTGCTGTGCCGTTGGGCCTGGGTTCGAATCCCGGAGAAAACATGGATGTTTGTAAATGTATAGTGCCTTCGCGGTATGGGGGTACTTTAAATAACCTTCGAGCCCCAAGTCCTCTCGTGAGGTTGGTGGAAAGGGAAGAGAGGTGGGAGGCCTCTGACCCCCCCCAAGGTGTTCTCTCTCAAACTTGAGGTGGAAACGAGCTAAATCGTACTGTCGCATGAACGGTGCTAGGGCTAAGGACAGCCCTTTGCCATGATGAATTTCGTGAACCTTGATCTGGCTTTTACCGATCAGGTGGCATTAGTAACAACATAACATATAAAAACACTACTTTAATTAACCATGAATAAAAACTTTTTTTTTTGAATTCGAAATATATTTTTGTTTATATAATATTGATAGTGTTTGTTACGACGGCCAATTCTTCACAGCCTAATGTTAAAAAATATTTTCACAAAAGTTTTTAAACACAAAGTACTTTTGTACAACATAATAATGACATTAACTTAAGCTAAAAATTCACCAGGTTTGTACATAAAATTTAATTTTTTTTTTTTAGTTTTAAATTGGGGAAGTTTAGCTAGTTTTTAAGTTGCCCAACAAGAACTCAAATACGATAATATAGAACTACTATATGTTTACTATAATGCAGTTCAGGACATCATGGAAATATTCGGTTTTAACTGCAATAGTCAGAAGTCTTATTGCGATATCAACGAAGGGCAGATTTTTCGATACATCATTTTCAGTGGTATTCCATCTCTTGAGAATATTGTTTCTCATAGCAACCTGGCATTTTCTCAGGAAAAAATTAATGAAAAAGAGATTTACTAGGTGTTTGTTTAGTAGCACTCTAATAAATACTCAGAGTGTTGAGTTTTCAAAAAATTCATAATTCAAACTTTAGCAATAACTACAGGAAATTTATTATGCGTGTCCATTCGACACCGTCAGCAAAGCAAGTAGTAAAACGAGGAGTGGATCAAGACAGCGCTACTGCACCCAGATAGATTTTTTAAATGCAGTGCTACCGCCATCTGTTGTCCAAAATATTATTTATTTTTGTGAATGTATCTCATGATTATTTATCAAACCTCAGTTTAATCTGCAATTTATTTAGTTAATGAAAATAATTTATTGTATTATAAAATAAATATGACTGAAAAAGCCAAATATATTGAATTATGTAAATTTCATTAAAATAATCTACACTTTAGCTTTGTATGAAGAAAAATTAAATCATAAAATATCAAACCTCAGAGTGGAATCTGCAATTAATTTAGTTAATGAAAATAATTTATTGTATTATAAAATAAATATGATTGAAAAAGGCAAATTTTTTTAATTATGTAAATTTCATTAAAATATCTGCACTTTTGCTTTGCATGAAGAATCTGTTTCAATTTTTCATATTTAAGATTTTCTGTTAGTGTTTTGTTTGTTCAGAACTGTTTATGGTAATTTTATCAAAATTAGGGCTTACATTTCTGTTTTTAGTTTTATATTTGTTTATTTCCTTAATAACATAAGTTATATGATACTGTGACTCAAAAGTTAGCTTTTCAGCAAAACAATAATTTGTGAAGCTTTTCCTAACAGAATCTTAGATCATGATTATTTATTCACCAAAAAATCTTTTACACAGTTTCTTTCTGTCAGAAAAAAACATTGCTTTTCTTTGTTAATTGACAAATTCTAAATCTTGCTTATTCTAACAATAAAGTAGAAAATCCTAGCTAACAGTATAACAAAAAGAAAATAGTAATAAATTTAAACTAATTACTATATATATTGACAGATTGACAATATTTGAAAAAAACTACTCTCTTTTTGTCAACTGGTATTAACTAGATTTTGGCATTTTTCATACATGTTGCTGTATTTGGCATCATGGATTTGATAAGCGATAAATCCTCACATATTTGCTCTCATGGAAAGATAGTTAACATTATTTATCAAGAAGATTTTCACTGAAACTATGGATGTGATTGAATGCATAACAAAGTTGTTTTCTTATGCACTTTAAAATTCAGTGTTAATGCAATTTCTGACTTGTGGCATCATGGTTTGATTTTCTTTCTGACAATCTGTTATTCATATAGACTTTATACATTTGTTATATATGCATATATTTCTATGAAATTTCCTTTGATTGGTAAAAAAAAGGTAATTTTTTTCTTCCTTCATCAACAAATACCGTGTTCTCATCATTACAGGAAAACAGATCTGATGCTGATCAATGTTGATCAGATTTTTTTAAATATATATTTTATTTATACCATTTGTGATCAAAAATGTTTGTAGAAAAAAGATGCAGCTTGATAGGATTTTCTCATACTTTTTCGTCAGATTTCTTCACAATTCAGTGTTGATGGGATTCTACATCTCATGTCATAACGATTCAACTTTGCCTATGATAATATTTTTCTCCTTTAGTTTTATGAAGATCATGCGCTTTATACATATCTTACTGTCCATATATATTTCAATTATCTCTGTAATTATTTATCATTGTATTTTCTCATTTGTTTGCTCTTTGCAACAGAATTGCAAGGATTTTTAATTGAAATATAAAATACATTTTTTATCAACAAGGTTTATTTCTCTCGTGGTTTTTTTCAACATAGGTCTGTTTTAGAGGGGTTTTTTTATTTTGGTTCTTACTAATTTAATTTTATCACTATTGTGTATATTACATCTAAATTTTATATTAAATCTAATATAAAGGGTGTTTTTTTGAGAGGTATAGAACTTTAAATTGCAATAAAACAATGATGTATTATTCGATTGACATGAATTTTTTTTTATTCGAAAGATAATCTTGTGGCATTACGTTTTAAATAGGATTTTTGGCATAGGACTGCCACGGCTGGCTCGGATGTAGTCCAATCTGGACGTCCAATTTTCGATGACTTTTTCGAACATTTGTGGCCGTATATCGGCAATAACACGGCGAATGTTGTCTTCCAAATGGTCAAGCGTTTGTGGCTTATCCGCATAGACCAATGACTTTACATACCCCCACAAAAAATAGACTAGCGGTGTTAAATCACAAGATCTTGGAGGCCAATTCACAGGTCCAAAACGTGAAATTAGGCGTCACCAAACGTGTCTTTCAATAAATCGATTGTGGCACGAGCTGTGTGACATGTTGCGCCGTCTTGTTGGAACCACAGCTCCAGGATATCATGTTTGTTCAATTCAGGAATGAAAAAGTTAGTAATCATGGCTCTATACCGATCACCATTGACTGTAACTTTGTGGCCTTCATCATTTTTGAAGAAGGATTCCACCAGCCCATAAAGCGCACCAAACAGTCAGTTTTTCTGGATGTAACGGTGTTTCGATATACACTTGTGGATTAGCTTCACTCCAAATGCGGCAGTTTTGTTTGTTGACGTAGCCATTCAACCGGAAGTGCGCTTCATCGCTAAACAAAATTCGCTTATGAAAATCGACCATTATTTTCGAAATAAAATTTCACAATTTGAAAGCGTTGTTCAGGCGTGAGTCTATTCATGATGAATTGCCTAACCAAACTGAGAATAAATCACTTGACAGCTGTTAAATCGGTCGTCATCTTGGAAAGTAATGCCAACTTAAACTTCTATACCTGGAAAAAAAACACTCTGTAGATGTTAGATAGCATTACATCCATTCCTCATGTAATATTAATTTAATGCTACAGAAAATTTAATTAAATTACACAACATTGGCTTATTTTATCTATTTTCTAAAATTTTAGTTTGTTTTAATTTACTTTTTTTCCAGTTGAAGGCTTCCTAATATATATTATTTATGATAATATTTTAGTAAAACGGTTTATCACATTATTAATTTTTTTTTCTTTTGGTTTATTTCTTTAAGATTATTTCACTCAAACTTTTCATAGCATAAACATACTTCTGTTATTACTTTTCTGTTATAATTTTTATTAATATTGTCATTGATTCATTTCTATTTACTGCCTTTTTAGAATATTAATTTCCTCTCTTACATTCAAATATATGTTTCTATGAAATCATTCTTTACTGTAAGGCAAAATTACAATTAAATTAAAATTATTTATAATGTGAACACTCATTAAAAAAATTATTAATTTTTGTCTTGCAATGGCTCTAATCTCCTTAAAAAATATCATGTTTGCTATAAAAAGCTGAATTTTATTTATTTTAAAACTTGAAAAAACCCGGGCCATGCAGCTAGCATAAAATAAATAAGACTGAAAAAGCCAAATTTTTTTGAATTATGTAAATTTCATTAAAATATCTACACTTTTGCTTCACTTGAAGAAAAAATTAAAGCATATATATATATATATATATATATATAAAATATATTAGAAATATAAAACCTTAATTTATATATATATATATAACATGTAAATTAGTTCACCTAGGTTTAGATTCTATTTTTTTTTTCAAAAGAATTAGGCAATATGTCAACTTATCAAGTAAATTTTTAATAGTATATTCTTTAAGAATAACTCTTTCTCAATATAATATAAGATTAATACATATATATGTACGTGTATTAATATTATATGAAAATAACATTTAAGCTATTTTCTTTTCATCACACACATTATAATATATTGAGATAAAATGTAATCACCATGATATCATATACTTTAATTGCATATTTATGCCAGTAGTTAAATGTGTATACTTGAAAGAATAAAGAATCACACATCAAAATGAAAATAAATAAATCTTATTTATTAACTAAACTAAGCACAGGAACCACCAGTTAGAAATTATTTATTTTGATTGCAATAAGTATGATCAAAATCTGTATTGATGGATGTAATTTCTTGTGAATTCAACAGTAATCCTTCTTTAATATTATTTACTTCTTCAGTAGTTGGATTTTTGAGTATACTGGCAGTGCATCTTTTTCTTCGTGTAGAGAAATATCCAGGTTGTTTTTCAATCTTCTTTTTTTTTATATTTACAATCGAGGATTCCATCATTTTAATTATTTTATTATTGTGCTCCTTTTGTTATAGAAAATATTTAATATACTATCTAGGTTCCTGCGAATTTTACTTTCTTCTTCTGGTGTACACTCGTGTTCATCAATAAGAGCAAGAATGCTTTCAATTTTTCTTTTTTTGGATTCACTGCCATCATTATTAGCAGTTTTAGAGCTACACGGTAAAACATTGAATGTGTTTATTTTAAAATATCATTTTAATTTAAATAAATTTCTTGTCTTTCTTTATTATGTTTATCATCATTTAAAAACATTTGGGCAACTTTATGAATGTGCTTGCAAATATTTCCTTTTATTAAGCTCTCTACATAAGTGCATGTATAGGAATGAATACAAATTTTGAAGGCAGTACATTTAATGTTGCATAATCTATGACATTCTTCTTCTTTCTTGCATATTAAATAGTTGGAATGATTAGATTCAATTTTCCACTTGTTATCTGTTAATTTTTCAATTCTATTGCTTTGAATCTCTAGACTTAATCTGTGGCTATTGACAATTTTTGATAATTTATCAGAGGAAATGGGGGTTTGAAATTTTTATTAAACGTTGAAATATTAAGTCTCTTACAAGTTTTAAGAGACCATCTATTGCAACATCTAATCTTGACATATTTTCCATCAAAATAATGGTACTTAATTTTTTTATGAATGGACTCCAAATAAATTTTTGTATTTATGCCCAGACTCTTTCTGTAACAATAGGCCCCATTTTTCAGGTCTCTGAGCATAATTTTGCTGGAAATATTTTCCGAATTCAGAAGTGCCTGGGTCACATTTAATAAGTCTTCTATGAATTGCTTCTTTAGGTTGGAAAATGTTTCTAAACATAGTTCATCTTTCACTGCCTTTAATGCTTTATTAACAATTTTTCTCTTTTCAGGATTTTTAATTTTGTTTAAATTTTGGTGCCAATTTCTTGTGACATGCCAAGCACACAATAAGACATTTTTAACTGTGGCCATCACATAACTCCAAGTATTATAGAATACTGGAGCATCATCAGTCAGAAATGTTGTAGTTTCGATTTTACCCACAGCACTTTTAATATGGCACTAAAATAAATTCTGAATACATCTTCAGAACTTCTGCTGGAAAAACAAAATGCCACAGGTATTCCATTTTTATGTTCATCAACTACCAGAACTGAGTATAGATTAAAATCATAGCTGTTTAGCCCATGTGTTCCATCAAAACAAATTTTGTCCTTTTCATATTTTGTAAACATTTCTTTCTGAAAATCTGTCATGATTACGAGGACAAAATCTTCATCTTTTAAACAATAGTCATTCCCTGATTGTCCCTGCTCTTTGAAAAAAAAACAATACAACTTTCTCCATTATTCTTTCATTTCTTGAGCTCATAGCTTGACTCTCACTGCATCAACTTCATGCCTTTTTAATATTGAAGTCCTTTTTAATATTATGGATATCCTTTTTTTTCAATAATCATCTTTCTGCCAATGTCAACAGTAATTTCTTCTCTAATATCCTGCAAGTTTTTTTTCACTAACACCTTCTTTTAATCTCCCTGAAAATAAATAAACAAAACTAATAATAGTAACTAATAATAATAAAATTAAGAACAATGAAACTCTAATATAAATAAAATACTATAGCAGCAATATTTGTCCTATCAGACTCTGATAACCTTAAATGCTCCAATTGAGTTTAATGATTTTGATGCTTCGGGAAATACTGCACTACTACATTTTCAGTACTCTGTCTAACTTTTATTACTGCTGGGCAACTAATTCCAATTTTGACAGAGCCTTGAGACTTTAAATTCTTGAGACCTTTCTCTTTTGGTTTGCATGTCCCACTTCAACAACAGTAATAATTCATCCCTATGTCTCCATTTTTAAGTTTTTTACAACCTCGCTGTCTAACATATTTTGACATGGTCTTGTTTCCTTCTTCTTTCCATGTAACAAATTCTATAGTGTTAATTAATAGAAGTTTTACATTTATTAATATAAAATCACGCAAACTTCAGTAGAAAACATTTAAACGTTATAAAATTCTGTCTACTACAGTGAAAATTTATAAGCTAATTTTTTTTAATGCAACTATTCATATCACTGAAAGTATTGAATTCCTTCAAAATCTCTCCATTTACATCACACTGTTGGTGATCATGAACATTTTTAAATGCCTTTTCAAACAGAAAGGGCCAGTGAAGACTTGATTACAAAATGAGCAGATTAAGTTTCTGCTATGCACATTCATTTCAGAAAACAATAAGTATGCAAAAAATTGTTTACAGAAAATTAAAAAACATATTGACTAATTAAAATAACAAGAAAGATAATAAAACAATTAACAAAATAAAGCAAAAAAAAAACAGGAAACCAAAAGTAAAAATGTAAATAAGATGCAAAAGAACTTCAGCAAAAATCGTTCGACTAATACAGCGATACAAAAATAGCAAGACTATTCAATTGTTTTAGTTTCCATATTTCGTAGCAGATGGCGCTAGCACTGCATTAAAAAATACTATCTGGGTGTATTAGCGCTGTCTTGATCCACTCCTGTAAAACTTTGTATAAAAATACCACGCTTTACAAAAATACAGTTTCGTTACAGTTAAGCATATGTATAATCGATAGTTACACAAGTAAAAGTATAAAACTGAAATATAAATTATGAGGATCATTTTAAAAATTAACAGAAATTAAGTGCATTTATATAAAATAAGTTTAACAATTATTATTTAAGTTTAACATTTATTAGAATAGAATTAATTTGGACTGTCTTACACCATACCACCTGTTCCGCTGATTCGGAAACAGCTGACAGGTGCAGCCATCTAGTGAGGGAAAATCTCCACAAAAACTGTCCTTTACAGATTCTAAGTTATAATAAACTATTTTTTTAAACAAAAATTGGCCTTGAATTCAATTTTAGTTAAGTAATTATGTGAACTCAAAAAACTCAGAACATATAATCAAGCAGAAATTATTTTGTAATGAAAATTGAAATTAATAACCACTTCCCACTGAAAGAGTTGATTGAGCTTAAAAATATTTTTGATTAATTCAACATAAGAGTGAAAAAACGCTTTAAAATGAAACCAACACCTAAGCTTAGGAAACTTCAAATATCTTAAACACTAATTCATTATATGATCTGAAACTTGGTAAAAAGCTTCCCAATGATATGAGCCACAAAAATGAAAAAAAAATTCGGTGTATTTGAAATTTGTAGGGTACTGTGTTGCCTTAAAGTAAAGTTTAGGAATGGATGTCCACAAAATTTCGGCTTTAAAATGACAAATGACATATTTGTTATTTATTCCAAATTATGGAGTATTGTGAGAAAAATAATTGCATTTCCTAGTAAGAAGGAGTTTCAATGCGAATGCCAATCTCCAAAATACCAAAAGGAAAAAAAGAAAATGGCTGGACACTACTAACCGATGAGATTTAGGGTTAAACCTGACAAGATTGAGAGAGAGATGCCAAATGTTGAAAATTTGTTATTGAAGCACCCGATTCATCCTTCCCATTAAAAGCATTTGTTTGTTGATAAGTTATTTTATGTAACAGTTATTTATATATAAATTAAATTTTAATTTAACTAAGCAATATGTGTTTCTTAAGTTTTAAACACTTTACTTCATTACAACTAAAAACTTAAGTCTTTTAAAGTAACTCTATATCAACTGTTAAAATTCAATATTAATTAAGAAGGGGTCTACCCCCTAACTAAAAAACATGGCAAAGGGTCTATGAGACAAAAAGTTTGGGATCCTCTGATCTAAAGTCTATCCGCGTCCTTCTGACTAACAAGTTCTCTTGGGAAATCTTTGGTCCTTTAAATCTATTTTATTTGCAACGAACCATCTGAAGAAGAGAACGTGATTATGTAAATTAAGTCTACTATACATAGTCTAAGCTTTCAAGCTAAAGAGTGAAAGAAAAAGTAAGAGAGATAGGATAGATTACTAGCAGTTCAGAGATTAATCAAATTGATAGTGTAACGCAGATTTTTGATAATTGTAATTATTAAAGTGACGATTGATCACTAGAGATTAGATAGCTAGGAAAGTAATATCTATTGAAACCTGTGAAGTAAAAGTTTTCTGATATTTAAAGTCTTCTCATACTTCGCGTACATCGTTATTTACTTACGTGTTGCTTCAATTGGGTGTATCTCTTAATTTTGACTGCTTGAACTTGTGTTGTTGATTGTGTGACAAATAAATTGAGTAATTTTGGACATAGCCAGTCTTCCTTCCCTTCCTCCCACATCTCTTGGCGTGGATGAGAGAACCTTACAAGTTTTTGTGCCAAGAAAGTCGATTATTCAAAATTAAGCGAATATATGCCGCCCTACCGAGTATGGTGGTTATGACACTCGGCTTGTAATCGAGTGGGTTCGAATCCGGTGTAGGGCATGGATGTATCTTCGGGAAAAGAAATCGGACTTTCGCCTGAAATGGATTCCCGTCTCGAAAGAAAAGCAGCGTACCTCTTCTTTTCTTTGATGGGATCATCGTTTGTAATAAAATCTGTATTCCTCTATAGTTGTGTTATATGTTTCTGTTAATTTATCTCACGTCTTTCGTATGTATCCCAGTAATAAACACACGACAACGACAGCAAATGAAGATATAAGTTAAATAAATCATAATAGCTTAAAAATGTAGATTTAATAATTAAAAATTTAAGTTGCAATAGTAAGGGGAACATTTAAGATATATTCATACTGTGAGGAATTGTTTAGGTTTGCAAGGGAATCTAGACTGAAAATCATCAATCTTCTAACAAGAAGAAAATGAGCAAATTCATTATTTTAAGTAATAATTTTTTCAAGCATACTTTTTTTAATTACGAGAATAAAAGAATGGTTACAATCAAATGGATATTAAAAACATAAGGAGAGATTATCCCCCAAAAAAAAAAAAAAAAATTGTTGCCAAAATTGTAGACTAGGTTACCATAAGCGAATGCCAAACAATGTTTTTGAAAAATATATTCGATTTTTAAAAAGTTTGGAACGAGATGCCAGTAACTAGTTATCACTCACCTAAAATACAATGCTGATTGATTTATGATGGAAATAGTCTTTTTACCCCAAATTTTTCATAATCAAACAACAGATTCTTCTTGTGGTATTTGCCATGTTTCGGAAGTGAGTAAATAAAGTGGTTTTAAAAATTTATTTAGTAATTCTCATATCACGTTTGTTGTGATTGTAGATTAGATCTCAGCCTTTCGTGTGATGTTATTTTACGAAAAAAAATTTTTTTTTTTAAGAAAATATGGAAAAATCTAGCTGCTTCCAGTAAAGAACGTATTGAAAATTATAGATATTTTGAAGAACGGAAAGTTTTTTTTAAATGCTGCAGCTCTCAAAGTTTAAACTTTGTAGTAGAACTCTTACATGCATCTGACCAAAATCCTTTTAAATTTTGTGAACATTGTCTTAAAAAATGCATCTTTGAGCCTTTTTTATTCATATTTATTTTATGCAATCATAAATTATGTACTCCATTTCAATGAAATTAACTAATCAAAATCAGCTCAAGGGATGAAATGAACAATTGCATTATTTTCAAGTTAGTAGCTTCTTGAATCTGGCAATGTGAAAACTTGATTCAAAGTTTTGGTATTCAATTTCAACAAGTGGCAGGAGAATAGGGCGTGGTCGGTTGAAAGTGGTGTGTTAATTTCCTCAAGTCAAAAGGTTGATTTAATTCTATCTTTCTTTTTTTATTTGGTTCCCTTTTCAGAGCAAGAGGGGTTTTCCCCCCTATTTTTGGTTTAGTTTTTTGGTAATTTTCCAATTTCTATTTTTCTCTGATTTTTTTTATTTGAAAAAAAATTCAAGCTGAGTCACTCTAGATTTATCGTCTCCGATGTTGAACAACCCTTAGTCACTAATAGTTTAACAATGGAAACAGGATTTTCAAAAATTTTCAGAACTTCTGTGAGGGATGCGGAAATTATTTTACGAGCTGGAAAAAGAATTATATCCGAAATCAATATTTTAGTAGAAAATAGTCAAGGATCCTCTCAGATTCCAAAGTCCAACCCACAGCCTTTACATGCAGAAATAAAGAAAAAAATTGCTCGTCATATATGAGAACATAAAAAGTATGACTTTTACTCGTAATGGAAAGATAAGATTCTCTATGCTAGACCCAGTATGTGCAGCACAAATTCTATCTCTTGAGAAAATTTTAAATGTGTCAGTTAAGACGAATATTCTTTGGGAGGGAATCACGTCTAGATTCCTTATTTATGAAATTCCACTTGATATATCTCTGAATGAGATAGCAAAGGAACTGCAAAAGAAACCAATGATTTTGATATACTAGAGATGAGGAGATTTATTAAAACTGGTTCTCAGCAACAATTCTCACCAATATTAATTACAATACTCGGGACCAGTGGCGCACAAGGGGGGTCCTGGGGTCCGGACCCCTCCCCAAAGCCCTTGATTTTTTTTCCGATTGATTATAATTCTAAGTACATAGTAGGTAAAATTTAATTAAGTATTTGTTATTAATGATTAATTTTATTAATTAATGCTAATTATTTATTCAATAATTAGTTTTTTACAGACTTTTGTTCCCGAAAATCGACAAAATCAAAAGGAGCATGATACAAGAATGGTGAACTTTCGACCCCGGACCCCCTCTGAAAAAATCCTGTGTGCGCCACTGCTCGGGACAACTTTACCGGAAACTATAAAACTGTGGTTCATGAATCATCGAATTCAAAATTTCATAGATAAACCCAGACAATGTACAAAATTGTTTTAGTTTTCTTCATTCTGCTAGATTTTGCCAAAAAACTGCAATATGTATCAACTGTGGTGTTTCGCATTCTGGACAATGTTCTAGTAACTCAAGATGCATAAATTAAAAAGGTGATCCCCCTGCTAATTCATTAAATTGCCCCGAAAATATGTGGCCGCGGTAATCGAGTGGTATAGGTATCGGATCGTGGCTTGCCTTGTCACGAGTTCGAGCCCAGTAATCCAGTATTATATTGTGTGTTGCGTATTGCGTCTCTCATCGCAGGTTCTCTCATTAATTATTAATATTATATTTGTTCAAGGTTTAAGTTGAATATCTTAAGTCATATTAAGATAATGTTTGATTCTAGTTCTTTCGTTGACCCTACACCTCTAGCTCACGCTGATGCTTCGAGGGATGTACTCCCAAGGGGAGGTACATTACAGTAGTAATGGGGTTAAATGAAAATTACACCTTTGAAGGTGCTGCGGATTGATGCGGACAAAACCTTGCGTCTGTCCGTTGCGTTTCCAGTTTTACAGAATGTCCCGGTACGGGGTTCAAAAGTTTCCGTTGGGGTAGGAAAGCGGGAAAGTATGGCGCACTCAGTTACAGTTAAGTGAGGAGTGTAGTAAACAGAAGCATTTGTGGATGATTTTTTACGTGATAGAATTATTGGACGACTGGAATGTGGACGCACCCATCTGGAAGTATCCGAGGAACTTGAAATCGCCCAGAGTGTCATCGCCAGGCTTTAGCAACGATTCCAAGATGATGGTAATGTGAGTAAATGTTACAGCACAGGTCGCCCCCGAGTTACAACGCCGAATGTGGACCGGTATATATATTTGGCAGTTACTGCCAAAAGAAACAGACGGAGCAAAGCATCAGACCTGTCTCGTCAGCTCTCTTCAGCTACCGGTACGACAGTTTCACGGCAGATCGTGTACAGACGCTTAGGGCACATTGGTCTATATGCTCGTAGGCCTGTCAGATGTGTTCTACTCACCGCAACTCACTGTAGCCTGCGATTAACCTGGAGTAGACAACATGCATTGTGGACACCACAACAGTGGTCTTGTGTGATGTTTTTCGACGAGTCCAGGTTTAGTTTGCAGTCTGATTCTCGATGGACTTTAATATGGAGAGTGAAAGGTACCCGTTACCACCAAGAGAACACCATTGAACGACACCGTTACGGTGGTGCAGGATGGCTCGTTTGGGAAGGAATTATTCTTGGTTCCAGAACTGACCTGCATGTTCAGAGTGTAACGATGACAGGCCACTTCTATCGGGATGTCATTCTGGAACAACATGTACGTTTGTTTCGGGGTGCCATGGGTGCTGAATTTCTGTTTATGGATGACAACTCCCGTCCTCACCGTGCAAACATTGTAGACGAATGCCTTCAATCGGAGGATATCACCCGTATGGATTGGCCAGCATACTCACCGGACTTGAATCCAAAAGAGCATGTGTGGGGTATGCTTGGCCGACGAATTGCAGCCCGTCAACCCCCTCCCACCTGTCTACCGGAACTTCGGAGGGCATTGCTTGATGAGTGGTGTAATATTCCCCAAGATCAGATTGATAACTTGATACTCAGCATGCCTAGGCGTTGTAAGGCCTTTATTACATCGTCCGGGAGACATACTCCGTATTAACCATCATACAAACCATGTTATACTGTTTTTTTGTAAATAGGTTCTTTTTTGAAATTTGCTCCGGGGAGTAAAAATCGCTATTTTTATTAATTATGTCAAACATATAGCATCTTTTTTGCTCTTTACCTTTCGTCTAATAAATAGATTTTACAAATAAGTCAAATTTGTTTTGCGTTTGTCTCTTTCTTTGCTTGAACTTCATTATCCTTAATTTATGGAAAGTGTAAATTCTATAAGATTAAAAAAATATTTAGGAAGAGAGCTATCACAGAAATTTCATCTGAATTATGGATCAGATATAAACAATATGCGAGCAAACTTAGATTCTACATTAAAAATGCCAAAAGAATGTACTGGGACAAGATATGCAATAATATTTCTAATCCCAAGATGCTTTTTAATATTCTGAAAACATTTTCCACAGTTACTGACACTGATCAAAAACTTAATATTCTTCAGCTTAATAATAGGTTTATCACTCATCCTCAATTTCAAGCAGATATGTTTGCAGATTATTTTGCATCTAAAAATGCCTATCTTGAACCACTTCCTTTGGATTTTCTTTGCGACAAAAATAACCTTCTTTATAAACCATTCCATATTCCTGCATTGCATAGTGCAATAAAAAATTCAAAAGACACAACTCCTGGGGCTGATCATATTACAGCAAATTTTTTTAAAAAATCTTGATCAGGGTCAACGTGATGTAATTTTAAGATATTTTCAAAAATTATTTGATAATGCAATCGTTCCAGATTCTTGGAAGCATGCAATCATTCTCCCGATTCCGAAACCATGAAAAGATAAAACTAAGGTATCTTCCTACAGACCAATACTCTGACTTCTGTATTTTCAAAAACTTTTGAGAGAATTTTGGCTAATAGGATTTTTACTATTTAACTTAGGAAAGAAAACTTCATCCCAAGCATTATGGTTTCGTTCCTTTCAAAGATAGTAGAAGTGCTACTTATCTTGTACATAAGGCAATAATGAATGCAAAATTACAGAAATTTTTTTTGTTGGAATAAGTTTAGACATTAAAAGTGCATACGACTCTGTTTATGTGGATGGTTTTATTTATAAATGTTTACAAACTGGTATAGCAGGAAATATAGCAAATTGGATACATAAATTTTTCTCACATTCTCGATCATTCCAAATAAAATGGAGGGGTTATTTTTCTCCCAAAAAGCTTGTTCCGCAGGGAGTAGCCCAAGGCACAGTGTCCTATCTCCTATTTTGTATACTGTTTACATGCATGATATTTTTGAAACCTTAGAATTGGAAGTTGAATGCCTGGTTTATGCTGACGACATTTTTATATTTTGCTCTCATAAATCCCTTGATGTTATTGGCAAAAAAAAAATACAAAATACTCTGAAAAGAATTTCCCAGTGGTGTAAATATTGGAAACTGAATTTAAGCCCAGAGAAATGCACAATAACTGAATTATCACAAATAAAAGAAATTATACTCTTCCTAATATTTTGTTGGCTGGATTTCCCTTACAATGGCAAACTTCTATTAAATACTTAGGAGGTTTTTTTTCTAAACGTTGTCAAAATTTATATATTAAAAATAAACTAAGCAGTAAAGCCTTGAAAAGGATCAATGCACTGCAGGGTAAGGCATATAAACATTATGGGCCGAGATCAAGATATCTCATTAATTTAGTCAATAATAGCATATGCAGTGTTTTTTTATTACATTTGTCACATAATAAATAAATGATCTGAAAATCAATTAAAACCTTTTAATGTTATCCAAACAAAAGCCCTTCGAATAGCATTAGGTCTCCCTCAATGGACCCCTAATATTGTGCTACTAAAGTTGGCTGGTCAAGAAATTTTGTCAGATAAAATTAGAAGATTGGCAAACAAGTTCTTTGTTACTCAAATCTCCAATAGTGATTTTTCTCTTTATTACAATAGCCCCGAGGCAATGAATCTTAATGTTTTGGAAGATAAAAATCGTATCATTAGTGTACTGCATGATTTAAATGTTGGTGGTGATCAAATTATTTCAATTCCCAGATTAATTACCTTTTTTAGACCTTCCATGTAAAACTTATATCAATATACGTTTAAATTTCAAGATAAAAATCTACCGATTCCTGCAATAAGCGTTTTATTTGATGAAACGGTCGAACGAGAAATTCAAAAGTTTTTTTATTATAGCTACTGATGCTTCAAAAAAATCACCAAATTACTTCAATAGCAGGTATATATATAAAAAATCTTCATTTGCTTACAGCAGTGTTTCTCAAACTGTGGGGCACCCCCTAGGGGGCATGATAACCCTGCAAGCGAGGCGCGAGCTTATCAAAAAGTCGAAAATAATAGTTTTTTAAAAAATTTGTAATTTACTGAAAGCAAGCAAAAAAGGCGTTCTCACATAATAAAAAAAAATACACATTTACATCGATATAATACACTTTTTGTATGGTTTATAATTAAATTTGCATTGTAGCTTTACGTCAAAGTATATTATTGAATTCAATACATTATTATATGGAGAGGGGCGCGAGGAAAATTATGAATGAAAATTGGGTCGCAAGTATAGAAAGTTTGAGAAGCTCTGGCTTACAGAATCAACCATTATAACTCCATTTTCACTGTAGAAGCTTTGGCCATTTGTCAGGCTTTAGATGATCTGGTGGAATTTAATGTAAATTTACTTGTTTTGTCGGATAGTCTTTCTGTTCTTTCTGCACTTCAAAATTTCTCGATCAAATCCCATAAGGTAATTCATGACTTACTAACAAAATTTACATGCTATCTAACTACGTTAATCAGTTAATTCTGCTTTGGATTAGGGGACACTCGAAAATTGTTTGGAATGAGCAGGCGGATAATCTCGCAAGATTGGTCACGGAGTCCAATGTTTACACTGACTGGATTGCTTCAGAAGACATTCATAAAAATATATATCGAAATAGAATTTAAAAAAAAAAATCAATGGAACATTTTACTCAAGCAAATATTTTGAAAAATTGGGAACTATTCCGACCATTGATATAATTTCAAAGTGGACAGAGAATCGAAGATAAGAAATCTTAATCATTTTACTGAAGATTCGAGTGCTTATCACTCCAGGCCTTCTACATAAATTTAATTTACAGGATGATGCAATGTGTATTACATGTAATTGTATAAATGATTTGGACCACATTATACCGGGTGGGCAAAAAGTCCGTAAAAATTTTAAATTCATAAAATCCGGAGAAATGAACGAAAAAAAACTGTTTGCAGGATCAGCATTAGTATGTCACAGGATTTTTTTTTTAAGCTAGAAAAAATAGTTCGAAAATCATCCGGTAGGTGGCGCTAATGTACGCAAATCAAAGAAACAATGCATAAATAATGAACATAAAACTTTCACAACTTTATTACACCAGAATATGTTCCACATGACTACCCCCCACGGGGGATAAGACATTCCAGACGAGTGACAAATCCAGCAACGGCAGAGTGCAACATGTCCGGATGTATGGAGAATACTTCTCTGCGGATCGCATCTTTCAGTTCCAGCAGACTTGATGGACCGGATAGATACACGCGAGATTTCAAATATCCCCACTACCAGAAGTCTGCCGGTGTTAAATCTGGAGACCGAGGAAGCCATGGGTACCAGCAGCGCCTGCTAACGATTATGTCTTCCCCGAACGTCTGTATCAGGAATGTCTTAACCGGGTTAGCAGTGTGACTGGTTGCTCCATCCTGCATGAACGCGACATTCGAAATCTGACCTCGTTGAATTAAACATGGCACGACAGTCTCCCGCAGAAGCGTTAGATAACGATGAGCAATTACCGTTTCCGTTATCCATCCATTTACTGGACACTGCGTTTCAAAGAAGAAGGGTCCTATGATAAATGAACCCGTGAAACCGCACCATGCTGTCACTTTTAGGGAATGCAATGGCTTCTGTGTGTACTCACGTGGATTAGAGGTCGCTCAAATGCGACAGTTATGGTTGTGTTAATGTCACCATGAAGCCAGAAAGGAGCTTAATCTCTCCACAAGATGTTAAAAACCCATGTGGGATCCTGTTCCATTTTAGAGAAGGCCCACTTCGCAAATGCTTCCCTCTGTGCGGTATCTGCTGGCAAAAGTTCATGGCACGATTGCAATTTGTATGGATACGGCTGGAGGAGTCGACGAAGAATATTGCGGACAGATGGTGGTAAGCCCAATTGTCTGGCAGCTTCACGAGCACTGCTGGTCCCTGAAGCTGCTTCGAACGCAATCGCTTCCATTTCGACAGCAATGCAGGGTGCACGTGCTTCTTACAAGCATGGTCGTCCGGCTTGTGCTCGATCCTCTAATTTTACCTGTTTCCTCAAAACGTTTAACAAGCTTTAAGAGACCTGTAGGTGTTAAAGGGCCTTGTCCACTCTTCACATTTTTCTGAACTCGGAATATACGCAAGGCAATGGTCGCTGATTCCTCGTTCATGTAAAATAATTTCATCAACAAAGCTTTATCCGGCGCACTGAGCATCCTTGTTCACATTCACTGTTTGTAATGGTGAAATGAATGTGGATTAATTGAGAGCAAAGGTTTTTATAACCGTCTAATTTGCATATTTCCACCACAGACGCTTGCAACAGCGCCACCTACCGGATGATTTTCGAATATTTTTTTTCTAGCTTAAAATAATCCCGTGACATATTAATGCTGCTCCTGCAAACAGTTTTTTTTTTCGTTCATTTCTCCGGATTTTATGAATTTTTAAAGTTTTTACGGACTTTTTGCCCACCCGGTATTAAATTGAAGCAGATATACTAGGCATCGTAATAATCTCTGGTCTACTCTTCGTATTGATCCACATTCCACTATCACATTTAGAGATGTTTTGGAAAGAGCAATGAATAATAAATCAACTTTCAGAGGCTTTTTAAAGGAAATGAAATTTTTAATATTCAGTAATCTATTATGCTTTTTCTTATCTTTTTTGGGGGATCATAGCCTGTGATGCTCTATATCCCTTTCAACCTTTCAATCAATCAATCAATCAACAAGTGACAGGAATGTGTTTTCGCGTCATTGTCACACATACCTGCATTGCATTAAAATGATTTGAAACACGTTTATTTCGCTTGCAGGTATTTCGAGAGTATAAAATTTTTTCGATGTACGACGTTGCTGTCAATTTTTAATTATAGTTTATAAATATGACAGAAAAAGTCGGGAAAATCGAAATTGTTATTAAAGGTGGACAGCCTTGGGGATTTCATTTACAAGCAAAGGCTGAAAACAGGTCCGTCGTGATTGTCGATGAAGTATGTGTTTTTATGTTCCGATTCTTTGTTTGATTAGTGATTGGTATTTGATCTCAATAAGAGAAAAAGTTCATAGATTCTCAATATACTCATAAATTGCATTCGAGTTTTTTTTTTTATTTTTCTTTATGTAGAACCATATAAAATAATCAAAGATTGAACCTGTCTATCAATTTACAAAAGGTTGAGTAAAGGAGAAATTTAATAAATTTTTTAGAATGAAAAAAACAATATTTATGCTGTGATTGATTTTTAGAAATTTTCTTTTTTAAAGAAGTATATCCATTTATTTTTTAATATGTGATAAACCAAATTTAGGTACCCATTTTTTATAAAAAATTTTAATGTGGAAAGTTAATTTTAAATTTATTCTTTTGGAGTCGAAGGAAAGTACTTAAATACTTAAAATATCTAATGTTTCATCTTATAAGTATGTAGTGAAATTGATAATGTCATTTATTTTTAAGTATTTTATTATAATCTGATGAACTATGAAGATATCAGAAACTAGTCATAAGAGGAGTTTAAAATTTTTATCGTTAATCTTTCCTGTGGTTTGCCAAAAGCCATGCTTTTAATGAAACCCATAGAAATCTTTTAAGTAATGTTAATGAATAAGAATAATGTACTTCTGGGGAAAAAAATCAGTTTGAAAATTTGACACTGGTTTGTAATAAAATTTAGTATTGAAAAAAGCTACAAAGATTCATAAGAACTTTAAAACTTTTGTTTCATCCTATATTTTATTGTAATTATTTCTACACACAAATTTGTTAAAGCATACTTAAACATTATAGCAAGAATTGAAAAAAATTGTATATTAGGAACACTGTTTTTACTTTAAGCAGGCCTATCCCTAGAAAACTTAAAAATATTCATTTGTTGCCTTTTTTCTCATGAAACTTCCAAAAAATTTGACAACAATGCAATACTGAAGGCATTCCGGAAAATTGAAGGCGAAATTCAAAAAAGAACTACCAGAGAGTGAAAACTCTCTTGGTGATCTTTTCTCAATTAATTAGCAAACAACATCAACTTTCATTTTGTTGTAGTTTTTCTGTTTAAATCTGTTTGTCTGAACAGAAGACATTACAGAAAATTAAATCTTTTAAGTCTTTTAAGGAACTATCTGGTGATGGCAACATGAATGATCTTTATACTGCTTGATAGAAACATACACACAAAATGGTTACTTAAAAGAATAGTGTAGATTTAGTTTGTAATCACAGTAAACATAAGAATTGTTAAAATTAAACCAGCCAAATCATGATCATCAGTGAGGACAATACCACATCTGTACCCTTGATATTTTTGTTTTACACATTATTTATGTTTTAATGTTATTTATCATGAAAGCTATAAGTGCATAATATTTGTGTATTCCAGATTGAACAAGGTGGAAGAGCTGACAAACAGGGACAGCTTAAAGTTGGTGATCATATAATTAAAATCAATGATATTCAGTGTTTGTCTTTAGCAGATGCATTACAACTTATTGATTCAGCATTTCGAACATTAACTATTGTTGTATGGAGGTAAGTTTATGTGATCAATTTGAAATAATCATAGAGAAATGAACCTGATTATTATAGTTTAACAAACAAGTTATTGCTTTTTTAACACACTTTTATAAGTTTCACTTGTATGTAATGGAATCTTGGAACTTGATTTTTACCCACTTTAAAAGGTCAAATTAATTTGAAATTTTGCGCACTTATCAAGGACCGATAACAATACAATAATTTCATAATTTTGTTTTATTGTCCTGATTAGAATCCATAGGAATAAGGATTTCAAGATTTGGTGACTAATTCATTATATCGTTTCCAGATTTGGCGACTAATTGCATGTACCATTTTCAGATTTGGCGACTAATTCCATATTCCATTTTCAGATTTGGCAATAAATTCCAGATTCGGTGACTAAAAGATTAAGCTACAACCCTATAAAAGTGAAAATGCATTTGCATCAGCAATTTCTTACCATAATATAAAGAATATTGTCTAGTTTTTCTGAAATGGAAATAAAAAAAAAACTCATGCATGTGAAAATAAAATTTATGATCTAACACAATGTTTCTCAAACTGTGGGGGCCGTGAGTATATTGAAAAGTCCAAAATAAAAGATTTAAAATAATTATTAATTTACCGAAGCAAAACAAAATACATTCTGACATGATAAAAAATAAAATACATATTCACTCTGATATAAGATACTTATAAATGTATCAGAGCGGCAAAAAGTATTTAATAATTGATTTATCAATACTAAATTAAAAGAAAGTTTAGTAATTACTAGTGACTTCCATGGGCTTCTCGTATACAAATATTATACATATATTGGTAATATGTGCAGTTTATAATATTAAAGTAGCATTGTAGCTTTAGCTTCAAAGTACATTATTATTGCATTCAATACATTGTTGTTGTATGAAGGGGGTGCAATTAAAATTGACTCAAAATTGGATCCCAAATATGGAATATTTGAGAAGCACTGTTCTAACCACTGAACTCATAATTAAAGTCTGTTTTCTAAATTCTCTTGTTGGATCTATGGAATAAAACATTCATTGCTTTATTTTACCAAAACAGCTGAGAATTGATTCAGAGGTCTCACAGGATTAAATAATTTCTCACAAACTCTGATTCAGAAAGTATACTTTTGTGTCTAATACTGATGCAAGTTTCAGAGGATATTGGGCTCTTTTTAATGAAAACTATCATTGACTTTACGTCTTCTTTCACATGAAATATTTCAAACTTAGCTCTTCCAAATTTCCTTCAGTTGGTTGATCCCAGTGGAGTAATGAAGAATACTAGTCCCTCCTTGCAAAATCAGGCTTTGGGCCCCCTAGAGCACCTGGGTCTCCCTGCAATGCGGGGGTATACCTTACACCACTGCTGATCCTACATTTTGCAAACCAGGCCATATTGATGCACTGATAGGATGCCATTGGGTATTTCACATTCTAAAAAATGACGCATTTCATAATAATTCATCAATTAATAAATGATAGCTTAAAAAACTAAATGCATGCTTTTATTGTGGATCAAACTAAAAAAAATGAAAAATAAATTATAGTTTAAAAAAACTAAAAAAAACCGCATTTATGTTTAATTGATCTAAAAAGTAAAAAAACAATTTTTAATATAAGATTAAAATGATTAACGAGAAAATATTAATGTCATTGGGGTAAAAGCATTGGGTGCTTTGTGCTGCATCTTTATACTAACTCAGCATTTCGGAATAGAACTAGTAAGAAATTACAGCAATTGATAAAGAGCACCCCACACGCTTTTACCCCAATGACATTAATTTTCTCGTTAATCATTTTATTCTTATATTAAGAATTGTTTTTTTTACTTTTTAGTTCGATTAAACATAAAAGCGTGTTTTTTAGTTTTTTTAAACTATAATTTATTTTAC
Source organism: Trichonephila clavipes (assembly GCA_019973935.1). Taxonomy (NCBI): domain Eukaryota; kingdom Metazoa; phylum Arthropoda; class Arachnida; order Araneae; family Nephilidae; genus Trichonephila; species Trichonephila clavipes. Next base: position 1,499,794 of record BMAU01018399.1, read on the forward strand.
ATTAAATTTTTTGATTTAGAAATTTAATTAGTACAAAGGTTTCAATATATATATATATATATATATATGAAAATTAATATGAACAATAGGTGCTAGTTTGATATCGGGGGTAATAGCGCCAAATTTATGTTCGCCAAGATGGGTGATACCATTACAATATGGTAACCTTAATATTTTTATCGTCTGTCGATGTGGTTGCCATGGGGATAACATATATTAGAAATAACTTTTATTGGTTTGTTCCCGCTGTAACCCTATTAATTTCAGACTATTTTAATAAGAATTTCTATATTCTGTAAAATTTTAACCATTTTCAGTGTAAATTTTCTATTGTTTACGTATTCTGTTTAATTCTGTATTTTTTTCAAATATGGATATTTCTAAAATGAGTGAGCACTAGAATATTTTTTTCTTAGAAGAATAAGTGTTGTGCTTTTAATTATTGCTATAAATCGTTTATTTTCATTTTATTTTATGTTTAAAAAAAAATTTTTTTTTAATTTTATTTGTTCAATGCAATTTGTTGAAGGAACTCGCAGTTCAAGTTTCATATTGCAAGTTTTCACTGCTTTGTAATTGGAATTCTTAATTAATTTTAACATACATTATGTAATTATCTTATTCATAATGTAATACAAAAATGCAATTACTTTTTTAATAATCATCTAATATTCGTTATTTATAATTGTTTCTTTTAACATTTATTGAGTTCAATTCTAGGGTGGGCAATAGTAAAGCTGTTCCATAATTAATATTGTTATTTATTTATAATTGTTATTTATTTGTAATTGTTATTTATTTGTAATTATGTAATACGAGTAATCTTATGCATTATTTTTATTTTTTTACAATTTGACCATTATTCTTTATAATTACTATTAAATTATATTTTATGATTATTATTTCTAATAACTGTTATTAAATCGTACTATATGAATATTATATATAATTATGATAAAATATTATAAGATTGTTATATGCTGCTTTATAATACTATCATTACTGCATGTTACTTTTTACTACATATTATTGCTATTCATTATTTATTGGTTGATCAAGTATATTCTCAATCTGTTCCTATATCCTTTATTTGAAATACATTTCACTGTATTTCAAAACAATTCTTTAAAATTATTGTGTATCATTAAATTACCGTTAGGCCGCCACATATTGGATTCCATCTCAGCTACAGCAAACGCTGCTAGGCGCAATTACCCCCGATATCAAATTAGTTCCAAACTTTTATTATTTATTGTAGTGTGTGTGTGTTTATTACATTAGATTAAAATCAGTTGTCTAATCACAAATCTCCAACTTTTTTTAGTTTACTATATTTTGAACTCAAATCAAAATTATAAAACTAAGTTTTTTAAACAAAAAAGTGATAAGTAGAAATTGTGGTTAACATTTGTAGGAATAATAGCCTACTTTTATCTACAAGGGATAAATGCTGAATTTTTTCATAAATGGAAGCAATCTCCATGTATATGTGTTTTTCAACATATATAGCAAAAACATCTTTTTGTTAACTACTATAACTAGTAATAAAAGAAAAAATTAAATGTGTATATACATTTGAAGTTAATGTACATAGCATTTCAACATAAAAATTTTACTTAACAGTAAAATATCTGTTTTCATGTCAAAGGTTTTGGTATGCTTAGCGTGGATTGACACTGAAAATGTTAACTTAAAGCAAAGATTCCTTTTATATTTGTATATTTTTTTAATCATGTTAGATAATTTCTGTCAATGTCATTTTAAAAGAGGAAGAATGTTTTATACTTAAATGACTACAAAAAAAAAATCCCTTTCTTACTGCTCTTTGGCTTTTCAAAGATTTAGTATTTAGTTGTAGCATATTAAGTGTCCTTGTATACTTTTTGTCATGCTACTGGGCAGAATCAGAGCCCAATGTGTCAGTTGTCCCATACACTGTAGCACCATGTGCAAATCAAGAGTTCAAATTCATCATGGAAAGGGGTGTTATATTGCCCCAAGCTGACATTTCTAAAGTGCGACAACTATCATGGCACTGAGCTGGACAAGGTCCCATATCTTTAGCTGTCCTGCCATTCTCACCTCTCTGCATGACATTATAGTGCCTTTCATCATAGACATAAGCCTCTATGCTGACAACATAGAAGATCTGGCACAAGTTGTCATCGATAACTCGTGGTACACCCTTGGTACAATCTAATTCATCATGGACACAGTATCACTATCATCAAAGATCCAGTATTATCTAAATTGGTTATTTAGTTCTGTACACACTTCAAAAATTCAATGTGCACATTCTTTTTAACTCTTATTATCCTTTGATTATAAAATATACATGTGATACAAATGTAAGATATTGGAACCGTTTTCGATATTTTATATTAAGCTTTGCTCATCAGTAGTAATTTGCTGTATATATTAATACTTATTTGATACTTTTGAGTTAGAATTTTTATATTTCACATTTTTAAAGGTCATACTCGCACACACAAAAATATCCTATTTCATGGTAAAATTCTAAAGGTTAAGTAATCACATGGAGTTTTTTTATTGAACCAAGATTTGCTCTTTTTCTTTCTATGAATAGAACTATTAAAATATTTGTTTGCATAAATTTCGTTTTTTTTCAATGTGTATATACTTGTATGTATGGTTAAAAGTGTAGAATAGAGGGGGCCTTTTGGCATCCGATTCTGGTTGCCAAGCAACTTAATTTAGTGATAGGTGTTCCAAGAACTTGCAAAGTCAAATTTTGCAATGAAAAATAAAGAAATATTAAGAAGAAATAATAAAAAAATATTTTTTAAAAAGTTGCTTAAACACTTAAAAAAAATTGGCTTTGTCAAAAGGCTTGCTGTTCTACATTTTAATCACTCTTGGACAAAAAAATTAGCACACCAAGAAGGAATCGTCAAAATGAAACGAAATTTTACATACGTTATGACTACTTTGATATAAGTAAATAATTAGAAAATCAAAGAAAAAGGCAAAAGAACCGAGGATTTAATACCCTGTTGAACCTCCTCTAGCGCGAATGCACGATGCAATGCGATCAGGCATTGAGACATACAAGTTCTGTATGATGTCTTGAGGCATTTCGTTCCATATTTGCTATAACCTTGCCTCTAGTCATTCAAACTCGTGGGAGGCCCAACTCGTCACCCCAAATGATCGGGCAGACCAAGGAAGGGTAGTAACAATGTGGAGACAGTCTTGTGACACTCTTCCCGTGTGTGGCCAAGCATTGTCTTGTTGAAAAATGGCTCCTGGGAGCCATTGCATGAGTGGCAACACATCTGGTTGCAGGATGTCATGGACATACCACTGGGCTGTCATGGTGCCAAGGATCAATACTAGGGGTGACCGTGTATTGTAGACAATGGCACCCCATACCATCACACCAGCTGTGGGAGCGGTGAGTTGCTGTAAAGCAAAGGTAGGATTGAGAAGTTCACCACCTGGTCTCTATTTACGAACACAGCTGAGATTGAATCTGGATTTGTTACTAAAGATGACCTGGTTCCATTCCGCTGTGGTCCTGTTTCCTTGTGCGCTGCACCACTCCAAACGGAGGCATCAATGGGTGTATGTCAAGGGCAGCACACGTAATGGACGCCACAACTGGATGGTGGCCAATGAAGCAGTTGGCTGTACGCATGCATTTCTTACGATGTGGTGGTCTTCTTGACAGGTGGTCTGTCGAGGGCATGCTGAGCGTGGTATTCATGTAAATTACATCTCTCGGATCCTTTGGTCCCAACCTCCTCACAACACAATCAGAGTGGCCTAATTCATGAGCTACTCGCCTAGCTGACCACCCGGCTTCCATCATGCTGATGATTCTCCCCCTCTCAAACTGCATCAGCTGCTCATACTGTTTTCGAAAACGGCGTAATGGCATGTCTACCTCAGCTCTTCCTTTGTAAACGATTCAGCACACTCAAACAAGCTTTGGTTACCTGTATTATACTCCATGGAGAATGACATTAAATGCCCTCTATCAGCTATATGTAATGCGCAATCATGCTGCATTTCTTATCATTTGCATATCTCCCCGACATGTACCTTCTTGCCAAGTTTCTTTACGATCCCGCAATTATTTTTTGGTGCACTAATTTTTTTATCCATGAGTGTATATCCTTAAAACAACTATATTCAAATTTTTCTTGGGGGATTATAGTTTCAACTGAAATTCACAAGGTATGATTTTTTCTGTGTCTAAAAAAAAATAATTCAATTTTGAACTTTTTAAAAATATTTAAAAATCCTTATAATACAAGGATTTTTTTTATCTTTGTTTGTTTAAAAATTATTCCTTATATGCATTGCAGTACTTTGAAAAATACTGTTTTTGTTGTGTTAATGTTCATGGTTTGATTCTGTTTAATATATTTGATCTCCATAAAGAAAAAAAAAAATATTATTGAATGTAGAAGTGCAGATATGAGTGTCCTTTAACAATTTACACAATTGTTACTATTTACTTCATTATATTTGTTTTATTTATAATAAACTGATAAATTTTTATAGGACCAACAATGTTTGTTTGAAAGATCCTACAAATCAACCATTGAATCAAATGTCTTGTAATTCAAACTCTGTTACATACAATAATTCATCAACTTTAGCTCTGCATGAAAATCTGAAAGATTTTACATTACAAGATGAAAAATTAAGGTGTGATAAAAAATATTTGCCCCAAGAAAAAAATTGTGTCTTAAATGACAAGAATTTCATGATAAATTCAGAACAGATGTATAAAAATGATTTCAAAGTGCAGTCTGAAAGATCTACCTCTTACAAAAAGGATTTAAGAACTCCAAATACTTGTTTAGAAAAAACATTTATGAATGAGTTAGAAAGGAAGTCTAGAATTTTATATAGTGGAAGAAAAAATTATTCCGAGGTATCAGATGAAATTCATCAATATAGTAGAGATCAAAATACAGGTAGTGTTTCCAAATCAAAATATGTGCGAACAAATCCCTATGAAATTTCCTACCAACATGTGCCATTCCTGCCAATTTCTGAAGATAAAATATGTGATACTATTGCAAATAATTTTGATGAGTATTCAGCAACTGTACAAACTAAGAAAGTTCTACCTCAGTCTGACTGTTGTACGTATCCTAATTGCTATAATAAGTATATGAACTGTAAAATACATTCACCTCCAGAAAAGGATATTACATATCCATTTAACCAGCCATTTAAAGATTCTATGAATGATTATGAAAATGTTAAATTTGTTTCAAATTCTACTGTAGCATATGGGAAACAAACTTGTTGTGATAAAATAAATACTGAACAAAATATTGATACTTTAGTAGTAAATTCTGTATCATCTTATCCTGGAAAAGAAATATTTAATAGTAAAATTTCAAAGTACAAAAACGAATCATTGCCTATAAAAACCTGTGATAATTATATTGTATTTCAGTCGCCAACTATCCAGTCTGGAAACAGAACTGAAAACTGCTTTGTTCCAGAAATATCTGATGTACAAACTGAAGCTAAAATGCAAAATTCAACATCAACTCTGTGCCATATTTCAAACTGCTTTGATAATGAAAAGACTAATATGAATAAATCCCAAAGTTTATCATGTCAAACCATCAGAAGCTCTAATATTTATCAAAATACAGCAATGTGTGGTCAATTAAACCACTTTTCTTATAATTCACAAGTAACAGAAGCATCAAATGACACTTTATATTCTTTCTGTCATAAATCGTCATCTTTAAACAGAAGCACATTGACATGTATAAATAAGGCCTCTTACCTGGAGGAAAAAGATGTGGTAAGGCACAAACTTTTCTTTTTATTCTTATTCTGCATTATAATTTTTAAGCATACTTGACTTTTTTATACTGCTTTTAAAAATCAATTTCAACTAATAATTATACTACAAATAAGTTACTACAAATTACTAGTTCACTTAGAAGATTCTTTTTAGTTCATATATTTTTTTAGTTAACATGAAATGAACTCTATCAGTAATGTAAGATTAAAAAAGATGTGTTCAATGCTATTAAAAATACCTATTAACTAGCAAAAGTTGCCATTATTTTCTAATGTATTTTCAAAATCCATAAAAAATTTAGCATATCTATTGCAAAGCCAAAAGATATCTTAAGCATTTCTTGTATGAGCACCATTCTTGGCAGGTAATATAATCGAGAATAACAACCTCTTATAAATATATTGCTTGAGAGAATTTGTAAAGGTAATAATTGAATCCAAAAGGGTTTATCTTAATGACCATGATATTCATTCTTCTCTTTTATAGCATGTGAAAATCAATTTTCAGATTAGATTCTGTATCCTAGAGAGAGAGATACATAGGTTTATATTAATATATATTAACAAAAATTCTTTGAAAACTACTAATTCAATAGCTCAATTTACAGAAAAATATAAAATTTTGAGGACTATAAGTTTTAGCATCACTGAAGTAATTTATTAAGATTTTATGTTTTAATACATTTGCAAAAATTTAAATTGCCTTTGACTAAGTTATTATCTACTACTTTTATTTTTAATTTCTATACAACACTTAAATTTGTAATTTTATCCATAACTCAAATCGGGTTATTTTATTGCTTTTCACTAATATTAAAAGTTGCATATCATTGGAAAATATTAGTATACATACACTGCTGACCATTAAAATTTCATCACCAGAAAGGTAAGTAAGTAATAAAAGTGTTGTTATCCTGCGTGGTGTTCAGTATAACCCTACTTTTAAGGCTTATTTCAGTATTTGAATATTTACTTCTAAAAATATTCTTTAATCAATAAATGCATATCAAATAACTCAATTTAAGTTAACAAAAAACAAACTTTAATAATCTATAAATTACCAATTGTTAGATTGGTTCAGAACTGGGTATAGTGCCAGCCACTTGCTTCAAAGGGGTTCATACATCAAGTAAAAAAACACTTTTAAAAATACAGGTTACTACAATTTTTCTGGAGTGAATAATCATCGCCAAGGGACAATGAACTGTGGTTTTAACACCTCCTGAACCCATCAATTCTATATTCACATGACAATCATTGAATTCCAACTAGTGCAAGTAGCAATGTCACAGAATAATGAACCACACTTTCAATAGGCCATGATCCTACCACTATCCAATTCCAACACATGCTGGTAGCTATTTCTCCTTGTACAAGGCAGATCTTGAACTTTTCACAAACAACATTCAAATGTGATTTCTAAATTTAGAACCCACTGTGAAACTTTCCTTTTATACAGAGTTTGAGATGTTGTTACTCTTTGTATTGTTCGATTGTGCATAAATGATGTAGATTTGCATATTCCAGCATCTTTTCATGTAAAAAATTTTCATGAGTATTATCCCTTCTCTTCATGATGTTGCAATTGTAATGGCAAGTAGGTGTACATGTGTGTGTGTATGCATGTGTATCTTTATTTTAAAATGTTGTGCTTGGTTTCTTTTTTTCTATCTCTAGAAGTTACTTGTAAAACAAATTAATGTTATTTCAGGGTTTTTAAAAAATTGTAGATGCTATCATTGGTAAAGGCACTAAAGGCTAGTAAATAGTGTAACTTCAATAAGAGCATGAAGGCTTATTTGTTCAGGATTTTCAAGGTTGTAATTTAGATATGTTTAATTGTGGGATTTTAAGACTGAAAACAAATAAATGTGCATCATTTTGATTAATCCAATTGTGCATCATTTTGATTAATCCAATTGTGCATCATTTTGATTAATCCAATTGTGCATCATTTTGATTAATCAATTGTGCATCATTTTGATTAATCCAATTGTGCATCATTTTGATTAATCCAATTGTGATGTATTATTGAAATTCTTTATCAATTGTATTAAAGTATGGCTTAAACAAAAACACTGCAAAGAGATATTCTACATGTAGAATATCTCTTTACAGTGTTTTTGGTTTTTTATTTGACCTCAGTACTTCAGATATGTATAGCATAATTCATGATGAATACAACATGGCTTTGTAAATTGGATGTTTATCTAGGGACCATATTTTTTGGCTAGGAGTAATGTAATGTTCCTTTTATGCTGTTATGATTTTTGCTTGCAAAATTCACAACAGTTTATATGTTCCTTTAATGTGTTGTGAAAAAGTTAATTGTTTGTCCACAATTTGATGCCTAGATATGATTTTGCTGTCTACAGAGGATATTGTATTTCTAAATTAATTAATTTAAAAATTAATAATTATGAATAATTCTCTTGTTGATCATGTGTATAGTAAGACTGAACATACAAATGTAATTTCAATTCATTTGAAGTTAATTTGAATTAGTTAAATTTTTAATGAGCTAAATTTTTTATTTGAGATCTTCTATTTAGCTCTAATAATAACATTCTAAATGATTTTTAATTTCAATGTAAAACACTACCTTAAAATGTCTGAAAAATTAAAGCAAAGTATTGAATTGTTAATAATTGTTATAGTGTTTTGACCCATTTTCTATAATTTTTTATTCAGAATGTTTTAAGTAAATGTAAAAAAAAAAAAGAATTCTTTTTTAGGTTAGAAAAAAATTGTGTTAAATGTAACGTAACGTCTAAAATATTAGTACATTTCAGTCATGATGAAATTTAAGTTACTGAAATTTATTAAAAATTGTTTCCAGTTACTTTTAATTTAGTCTTTTGAAATAAATAAATTGAAACAATTTAGATTATTCTGTGATAAGTTTTATTTTCTGTGATTTATATCACTGATTTGCAATTTATTCTGATGAGAATTTTTTTAGCTCAAATATATTTTAATCTGATATTTGAAAACATAATTGTTATTAAATATTTCTGTAATGGGAACCAGTATTTTAAAAAGCCTTCTTTGAACTGAAAACTAAAAAGGAAAAAATGTCATGTTTATTTTTATTTTGTGCTGAAAATTTCTTAACTGTTAAAGAATTTTTTTGGATGTATTACGTTGCATTGTTTTGAAATTGCAAATTTTTCACCAAGATTCAAATACTGGCTTTAAAGACCATACTAAAAGATCTTGCTTATTTATTTGAAATATTAAATAATGTTTACATTTTATTTTGGTCATTTGGATAAATTGCTGGGAATGTGAAAGCTGTTCATTCTTTAAAAACATAGTTGACAATTTCATATAATTTGTATTACATTTTCCTATAATTTGTATAGGCATAATTAGCTCTCATAAAAATTTAAAGTACTGTTTTATGTCCTAAATAATCAAAAACTATTTTTCAAATGTTCTATAACAGTGATCCGCAGTCCGTGGATCAGATGGAAAAAAACATTAAACTATTAACGCCTAAAGAACATTAAACTATTGCCATTTTATTTAAAGTGGTGCATTTCTCTCGGATTTGCACAACTTTCCACAGAAATCACTTTATATTCTACATTAAATCACTTTTATTTATTTTTGGTTTAACTATATTTTACTCTGACAGCATATTTAAATGTAACTAAATTAAAATTGTTAAATCAAATCAACGTATCCCACCCTCAGTAGGCCGCTGTAAAATTATCAAACTTTGACCAGTCAGCAGCGATAAGAATATTGCAGAGCACTGTTCTCTAATATATAGGTGAAAAGTTTCGACTTCCTTTCTCCCTGAAAAATACAATGTATATTCTAATAAATCTTCACATATTGTAATGAATAACTTTTCTTAGTACTGTTTGTATGTTTAAAGGTTAAGTAGGGAATTAACTAACCCAAGGTCCCCCAGTGATTTGGCCTTTCTCTCATGGGAGTTATTTTTGGAAAACATGGATGTTGCAATAATTTATTCTTGACATTTTTTCTTATTTCATCCCCCTCTTTTCTTCCTTTTTTCGTTTTTATAAAATTCTATCTGTATCAGACATGCTTTTTTATTTCAAAGAAAATTAAAATGTTTGGTTCATTGTGGAGAGAGAAGGTATCTCCACATTTCGCTAGCAAAAGCCTCATTGTCTGAATTATTTGATCGCACTTTGAAGATTTGAATTCATATAAAATGTACCTTATTCTACAAGTATTTTAAAGCTGCAAGTTTAAAAAAGAATCAATAAATTTATAAAATTCATAGTTTTAGATTTTAAGAAAAAATACCTGAAGTTTAAAAGTTATAAAAAAATATAAAATCACATTAAATATAGGATTTTTCATTTGTTAAGATGGGAAATTTGCAAAGAAGAAAAATACTTTAAATCTATCATTAGTGATTTTTTTTTCCTTTTATAAAGTAAACATAAAAGTACTAGGATTGAATTAATAAATTCAATGAACACTTGAGGAATTTTAAGTATAAATTCTTCTGAAATTTATATTTTAAATATTAACTATTGCTTTTTTTTAAGCTGTTTTTCTTTAACTGTTATGTTTCTATCTCTTTTTTTTATTGTATGAAGTATAAAATCTTTTTAGAAAAATATATATTTCTTTGCCTACAAAAATATAGCTGTTAGCTATATTTTTGTACAGTATAAGTACAGTAAATTTATTTTTTCAAAGGTCAATATTTTCTGAAATAGGAACATTAGGTGCTTCAGGAATTCTGTAACTTTTCAAAATAAAAATTGATTTACATTAATTTAAGAATGTTTTAGCTTCAAAATCAGCTAATACATTAACAAAGCTTTCAATTTTGAACATATTGGTGTTTATTTAATTGAAATGTAGTTTTTAAATACATAAAATGCTTCAAATTTCTTGTTTAAAATATTTCTATTTTCCCAATTTAGTTCGTTGATGCTAGTAGCAACTCTCTTTGTATGATTTCTAAGGAAGCAGCAGTTGTGAAGCTCATTTCTCCTAGATATCATGAAGAATATATGGATGAAGTATTAAATTTATTATTTATTTATGTTCATTTCAGGATCAGTTAGAAAAATTGAAATCGTAATTTTTTTTAGTTACATTTCAAATGTATGTAATTCCTTTGTGTAATAGATGGTGATTTATTTTATTTTATTTATAAATGTTCTAATTAGAGTTGGCCAAAAAGTGCATCATTATATATAAAAATGTTAGATTTATATTAATTTCTTGAACACCTCCACCATACTTTGTTCAATGATAAAAGTAATAAAATAAATGAACACGTCTTCTCTACCATTGTTATTATTTCTTAAAAATAGTTTCTGTTGTAATACAATTCACTGGCGGAACTTTTAGAAAGAATCATGATTTAAAAAAGGCAATTTGTCACATAGTTAGTTAGATTAGCAAGAACAGAATAACCCACTTTGGGTCCCTAAACATTGCCTTCTTTACTGGGCCCTCTCCCACACACAAGAAATATAAAACAATAAATAAAACAAAATTGAATAATATGAGACACTAAAACTTTAAATTTTTATTGATAAAAATATTTAATGTACAATAATAAATTTTAATTTTTCAAGAAAAATTTGAGAAGTTTGCTTAGATTTTAAAAAAGCTGAAATTTATTGTTTTATAAAAATAAAAAAATGTGAATAAATTTAATATAAATATCACACATAAATATGAATAATCTTTATTTTAAAAATTCTGTTTTCTAGTCTTTAATTCAACACAATTATCGATGATTTCACCATAATTAATACTATTCAAAACATTTTGTTCAATACTTAAAACAGATGAAAAAATTTAATTTTGATTTACTCAGTGAGTTTTGAAAGTATTCTTTCAGTTGGTTCAGTATCTAAAAGGTTATGGACACTTAAGTTCCTAAAAACCATTTCTGTCTTTAAAGCATTTGTAACTGGAGAAAAGCATAAATGCATACAATTTTAAGTTAAAGTACAAAAGACAAATGCTAAAATATTATGTTCAAGTATTACTTCAGGCTCACTTGTAACCATATAAAAAATATGTTTTCGTTTATTATATACAATTGTCCAATAAAAAAGTTAGCAATCTTATTTACAAATCTTTTTAAAATATCAATTTGACCAAACCTTTAAAAAAAAAACGAATGACCTTGACAGCGAAGGATTTACTTATTTCAGAGAAATATTTGCTTATTTGGGGTATATTGGGAAACCCCTAGTACACTGCATATGCACGCCTATGTGAGAAACGTTAGCACTTGTGAGCGAATCCTATATATTTAATTGGCAGTAAAGGGGTTAAGAAAGGGAGCAAATTGCTTAAACACATTGAAAATAAGTCATAAAGAGAATAAAAATAATCAATATAAACGTGCCAGTAATATAATCAATAATATGTGCCAGTAATACCTCATTAAATTTAGCTCTTATAATGTTGGCAAATATGCTGCTTAGAAATTGATATACAAAAGGAAAGTATTTTGTTGCAATAAATCACTGATGTAGGATCCTAGATGTTGTCAATTTATACAGTTGACGTACAAGCTTTGTGAATCATTTGAAACAAGTTGGGTCTGTGAATATACTCGATATACGAGCATGTCATAAACGATTTATCTTAAGAGAATGTAAATTTGTGAGATTTAATCATGCAATTCTTTAAATATATAATAATGACTTGAATTCCTATCTTTTTTCCGGCATAAAACTATGTGTTAGTTCATTCCATTTGGATGGATGGATGTAGCTTTCAGATGAATTTTTAATTTTGTTTTCTCCATTTTAAACTGCAAACCATGACATATTTTGTATTAATTTTTCAGAGTAAAATTACAAAAGTACAAGTGAAAATCACAAAAAAACTCTTTTCGAAAGCATTGCCTATATCTGGCTGATTATTTAAACTAGGAATACAAGTTTTAAAACTATTTCTTTTTGTTTCTTTTGCTCTTTCGAAATTTTTAATTCGATCCTAAACAATGTTCATTATAAAAATTTAACTTTCTTCCTGGAATGTTTTCTAAATTGAAATCTTTTTGTAATTTATATGTTGTATATGTTATCCACAAAATGCAGAGAAAGTTATTTTTATTTGTGTTTTTCTACATTGTTTTTAATCGCTTTTTAAAAGATAATTAAAAATTCATAATTAATTGTGTGTACTGTTTGCATTGGATATATCTTATCAAATGCAGACCTTTTTGTTGATAATGTGAATATTATATATTAAAAGTCATGCAGTTCAAAACATAATTTGGATTTGTAAGGAATATGCTTATATATATATTTGTAAGATGTTGAACTATTACTCTGTTTATAATAATTTAATTACTATCACATGAATGTTAATACTGAGGAATGTTTATTGCTATTTTGTGTATTAAGTATAGAAACTGACTATGTTGAAAAGGACTGCAGATTTGGTAGAGATATTTTGGTTTGTGAAAACTATTCTCTGTAATATGTATGCCTTAAAACTTTTCTTGCATTTTAGTCGCTCATTAGACAAATTTTTTACTATCGTATTTCTCTTTTTTTTCCTTTTTTTTTTCTCAGGAGTACTTTCGCAAACAAAACGAATTTTTAAAGATTATTTTTGTTGTAAATTGCAACATTATTCTGTAAACTGATGGTTAGGTTTTTTAATTTCTGAGGAAATATATCATCAAATAACTGCGATATTGGTTTTGATTTAATATTTGACGCAATGTTAGAATATAGTATTTTGATAATTTTTGATGAAATTTTTAGGATGATGAATTGAAAGAAATAGATAAAAATAGAAATTTTGATTCAATATTTTTTTCACCCAATGTTTCTCCACCTTTACCGCCACCACCACAAGAAACTGAAACAGAGATATTACCATTTGATGAACCTCTTCCTGCTCCTCCGTAAGCAATTATACTTATTTAAATAATTTTGGAAATATAGCATTATAATTAAAATTTAGCAAAAGCTTTATTGTTTAAATTTCTGGTTATGTTAATTTCTTTTTTAACTATATGTTCCTATAGCAAGGAAAATATGTGCTTAAATATTTTTGAAGCATTTATTAATTTATCTTCTATGATATTATTAAATCATTCTTTTTCTTTTTTTTTACTTCAAGTACATATTTTTCTGTATAACTTACTAAATTAAATATTTGAAAGTTTGTATTTCAATATTTTGAACTACTGTCTGTATAAATTCATTGGTTGAAAGCATTTAAAAGTTTTTACCTTTATTTTATGTATCAATGTTTGATTTTTATAACATCTGTTAACATGTATAAAATTGTCACAATAGCTTCATTCTGACTATGAATGTTCTTTATGCTTTTTCATTTTTATGTACATCCAAAAAAATCTGATATAAATTTCTTCAATAAATTGTAACAGTTTTAGTAAATCTCTTTTAAAATGATGTTCTAAATATTTGAAATAAAACCCAGTATTTCACTATGTAATTTATGGGTTAAAATTGCATTCAATAGTGAGCTCAATAGTGATGGTTTCATTTTTTCATTTCTAGCATCAGCATTGCTTCATTTATTGTCTTATTAAAAAGAATCTCAAATAATGTAAAATTTAATTTTTCTACTTAATTTTGAAATTTTGCTGATAGATATTTGTTGTAATAAACAAATATATTTCTACATATAAGTAGTTTCTTTTAGCATAAACATTTTGAATCTTTAATACTATCATATAAAACACAATGTAAATAAATTTGTATTCAATAAAAAATTATCAGTTTTTATGAAAAAAAATCAGTAATTCTGAACTACTCTTCAATGTTTCTATTGGTTGCTTAGATATAATATTTTTGATAAAATCAGGTAAAGCTATTATAATATTTGATACTTAGTCATAAATCAATTACAATGCTAAGATAAACTGTCTGAATAATATTGTTGCAAATAGTATTTTAAATTAACAATTTGCTCTTATAACATTGTCTTTTGAACTTCTTACAGGCAACATAAAGTATATTAATTAGATAAAACTCACTTTCATGTGTGCATGAGTAATCTAAATATTTGTATGAAACTTCAAGAATATATATATATTCTTATAAATAGTTTTGCTCTGAGTGGTCATCTATTTCCCTTTTTTCACCTCTTAATTTTAAAGTGTAAATAGTTACATGGCTTTATTTAATTACCTGTAATTTAATGAAGGTATATTGAATGATGAAAAATTTCCTGTAAAACTTTCTTTTGTCTTTCCATAGGTGTTTTGCATCTGGAACAAAGGTAGAAAAAGGAAAAGAGCTAGTTGAAACCATTTATGCAAATTTGGAAATGTTAAAAATCCAGTGTTCTGTTGTAAATTCTTCTTCTCAAACTCATACTCTTCAAAGAAAACAATCTATAAGCAGTACTGGTGCTGATCTTTCATTTGTAAAAAGTAAGTTTTCTTTTTCTACTGGAATAAGATAACGCTACTTTTAAAAAAAAATCTGTAATATTCATAATTTGCTAAACTATACATTGTAGAATAAAAAGGGGGCTACTGAAGTAGATGTTTATAAATATCTTTTTTATTGTAAAAAAAATATGAATAAATTATTTTAAAAACCGTTATAACATTATCATCACTTTTTCAAAAAACATCTATCAAGATCAGTGTTTTTTCAACCTTTTTTGGTTGACAGCACACTAAAAATATCTGGAAGCACACCTAAATATAAAAATTGTGTGATACAAAAAATATATATTTATAAAGTGTATTCAGTGAGAATGCTGAACCCATTTTCTTGAACAAATTAAATGAAGAGATTAGAAAGTCATCAGACATGATGCCTTTTGTCAGCTCGCTTTTTTGACTTATTTTCTATCAATGCTCAAAATCCAAATTCACAGTACCATGACGATACAAAAGGCAGAAAAATTTTAACAGCTATCAAGCTGAGTTCAGCCTGCAAATTTTTGACAAAACCAAAATTCATCCAATTTTTTTTTCAAAAAATGTTGAACAGTAAAACTTTTCTTTTCATGAATCAATGATCTTTTCTGTTTTGAAATTTGATTCTTGTAAATTACAAATGGATTTGTTAACCACTCATATGGAGCTAAAGGCTAAGGAAAATAACTTCTAAATGAAGTTTGTAACCGATTTCAGTCAACAAAGACATGGGATAGAATTATATGAAAAAAATGCTGCAAAATTGAATCTTTAAAGATTTTTTTAGCAACCGTTGAGGTGATTATGTGTACTATTTCCATGTTTCAAAACTCGAACAACTTTAATTATTTGTCAAAAATCCTTGAGGTACATTTGGTAATATCTCATAGCACACAGATTGAGAAACACATGTCTAAGCATCTAGAAAGGTGTTAAAAATAGCATGTAGGGAAAAACTAATGGAGGTTTTTGGCAACTATAGGCTAAAGTTACGTGAAATGGAGAAGTGAATGAAAACTTAAGTATATTTTCTTGGTAATCTGATTGTGGCTGAAAATTGGCATAATCTGTAACTGAGTGTCATTTTAATAGAAATGTAGACATAAGCTTATTTAAGATAAAATTCCAATTATTATAATTAATTGGCAACAATATTTAAATGTTAACAAATATATTAATATATCTCAGCATAAGTGTAAAATTAATTGAAGTGTTGTTAAATTATTTTTTATTAGTCCATAAAAGAGGAACCATAACATTTATTTTTCTTTAATGGGCAATTGCTTACTTACATAAATTTCTTTTAACAGTTTAAAACCAGTATAAATAGTGTATTAGTTATTTGAAGTAATAGCATGTTTGAGGAAAAGAGGTACATTCTGTGCCTCTGTGTCCAAATTCTGTGCCTCATTATGTAATATTTTCTGAAAAAATTTATATAATTGACTTTAGTTTAGCCATTTTTTTATACATAATTTTAAAAAGCAATAAACTTAAGACCAATTTTTGGTGCTAAAATTGGAGGTAATTTAGTGAATCATTTAAATTTTTAGAACTTTTTCTTTTCCTATAAAGACTGAAATCTTTTCTTATTTTGGTGTTCTTTTTAAATATCAGCATTCTTTGTAAATTTATGAGAACATTTTTTATGATCAATAGGAATTTATTATCGAATTAAAAGTACACCTAGGATCTTTTATATAATTATATCAATTTAAATTAAATTTATAAATGTTGAATTAATTATATACTTATTAAATTGAATGAATTTATAAATATGTAAAATTAAATTAAAACTTTGGATTAATTTTAATTGTTTTGTGATTTTATACAACATGGGTTAGATATCGTGTTATGTAGAATGATCTATAGAGGCTAAAAATGTTAATGAGGATGAAAAAGTATATCATTTGACTTGTCAGGAAAGGAATGAGAGAGGAAATTTTGAGATAATTTATGTTCAATATTTTCTGATAGCAGAGCTACATTGCAGATTTGATAGGGATATTTTGCATGTTTATTATTTTACTTAATTTAGCTTTATTGTTTGTGTATTGATTTCTATAAGGCACAATAAGAAGTTATTAACTGTATTGGCTTTCAGTGTTCTTGATTAAGCTGCACTGCATTTATTTGTCTTTTACACATTTTTGTCATTTTTGGTTATGTATGTCTTAAAATATGTGAAATTTTGATAAGTAATTAATAAAATTTTACAGAGACTTATATCGCACAGAAGAAATAGTTGCAAACTACTTAAAACTGATTTAGTTTGTGCATAAAAACTATATTGAAATTTTAGAAATCCAAAGAAAAAACAAATAATTTATTATTTTAAAACACTTAAGTTATTGTTTCACAGAATCATCACAACAATTGCCAACCAAATATATAGATTCAGAGCTTCAAGTGGATACTTCATTCCTAGAAAAACTTATTCAAAATCCAGCAGAAAAGTTTTATAAGTAAGATTTGTTTTTTTATTGTAGTTGAATTGACTTTACTTTTTTGTTTATTTTTGTTTAAACAAGAATAAGCATCTGAATATTAATCAGTAAGGTATTAAATATGAAAATTCTAAATAAGTTGTGTTTCTACCATGTATGCATTACATCCATTATTGATCATCCATTATTCACAAATGTATAATATTTTTAGTGATGCGTTTTCATGTAAAATCTGGATACAAATTATTAAAATGTATTTTATAAAATCTGTCCCCCCAAATTAACCAAACAATCGCATACTTATTTTAAATATTGCTGCACTTGGAAAGAAAAGATCAGTTGGAAGTTAGAATGCGTTCTTTTTTGGCTGTAAATATTTTCATGACAGGGAATATAGAGGTACATGAACAAGAAATATAAATTAAAAATATTTGTTCAATGCTTTTGCTTACTCCCGAATATAATTTTATCATACATTAAAAACAAAACCAAATGATTCATATTTGATTAAGAATAAAAAATTGAATCATGTATGAATATTTTCTTAATGTAAAGCTCTTTTAATAATGTTTAGCAGAGTTTAAGTTTATATACAGTTTTTTGCTACAATGTCATAAATACCTAGTACCAAATAATAGAACCATGTTTAAAACCGTTTGATTATCAGAATTCATATCTTTATGAAACCTTTAAGGTATTTTAAAGGAGTTTTTCTGAAATTTGATATTTTGATTGCTTTTCAAAACTGACCATTTGAATGAGAGATAATTTTTTGGCAAACAAGGACTTTGTAATTTATGTACAAATTCAATATTTACACTCATCAGTACACCAACTTCATTTGTACAGGTACCAATGCAAGCTAAACTAATTTGTATGAAAATTCATCAAATTTAAAATGAATAATTGCTCTACCAAATGACTACAAACCAATGAAGAAAATTTTTTAAATGCATACCTGGAATAAAATTTCTGAGTGCAATTATAAAGAAAAGTTTAATCCAGGAATTAGAAGTTGAGCTGTTTTTTCAGCCTTAATCAGATGCTGTAATTGTTTATTACTTCTTTCTAAGATCTCTAATTAGTATTCAATAAAAGAGCTTCACAAATTTCATGTCTTAATTTTTCTATGAACCATTTCCAACTTTTTATTGTAATAGGAAATTGAGATTTTTTGGTATCTTGAATGCTTTTTTAAAGTTTTCTTTCCTATTAATAAGTTTAATAAGATGTGATTAAACTCTTTTAGTTGGCAACAACACGTAACTCAAAGCATTTCTTTTTTAATTTGAAGAATATAAAAGGAATTTCAAAAATTCTTCTGTGTATAACTATGTGTTGCATGCTTAGTATTGATATTTTAGTCATTTTTGTTTGGAGAGTTTTTACTTTTTTTAAAAAATTTCATAACAAATTAAGAAAAATAGGTTATTCCACATCATACAATTAACATAAAATCCAAATGTCTGAAAAAATTCTTATAATTTTTATGTAGTCAAGTTAAATTTTTATTTCTGAAAAGAGCAAGTTGCTAAGCGGGAATTTTTCATTCATTTTTTTTTCCTAATGAGCTGCACATTGGCAGCTTAGTCTTTGCAGACACGGCAAGTCCTCAAATGTGAGAGCCATTTCATGGCGGCACTCGGTACCAAATTTGAATGCTGCAACTTATTTTAATTCAAGCTTTCATTGGATGCTGAAAATTCGAAGCGATTTAATTTTTCCGAGAGTACCAAAGCCAAATTGATACTCAAGGTACCTTTTACAAACCACATAATCATATGACATGCGTGCCTACGACTTTCGCATCCAGAAAATTATCGACTTTACCCGGGATCGAATCCGCAACCTTGTGTTTACGATGGGGCACGCTACCCCTGAGACATCGAGCCGAGTTCTACTTTATTCAATATAACTATTTAAATAAATAATTAGTATTTGGTTATGACTGACCGATGTTTTGCCTAAAAAAATTATGGGATCTATCTTTTGGGACTGGAAAGGAACTCTCATTGAATTTTTGTTCTAGAGAATTATAGTTAATGCGAAAAGATTCTGCGAAACCTTTAAAAAATGTGGAGAATTAGACACAAGGAAAATGTTAACTTTGAAAATGAGTTCAGTTGTTCTGAAAATAAGTTACAAAAAAAACTCCGGTATCATTAAAATCTTTTCTCTTTTGCCCATTATTATAAAATCCATCACTTATGACCATTGTTCAACTCTAGTAAAATTTTAATGAAGGAAAAGAAATATTATAAATACTTTTGTTTCTCTATATAAATTTAAGATTGTTGCTTTTTTTTTTTGTCTATGAAAAGTACTAGATTTAAGTAAAGTTTAAGTAATAGATTTCTTAAAATCTGATAAGTGCTTTAGTTTATAAAATTTCGTTTTTTTTTTCAAAAGAATTTGAGTTTCTAATTTGATTTTTTCCTTTAGGAGGATATTAAATATTCCATTTAACAGTGCTTATTTTACTACCTCTGTTCCAAAAGCAAAACTGCTTACTCAATACACTTCAAAGCTTCATGCTCAAAGTATAACTGGTGTAAAAGAACTCTCTAATGAGAAGGTAATTATTCTTTAAATTACTATGTATTGTTTGAAATAAAAACGTAATACTTTTCTATTTTTTAGACGATGAACTTGTGACTATTTGAGCCTACTTACTGTGTTAAAAGCAAAATGGTCAAACCTCTATTTTGTTTTTAAAAAATTTAAGTTGATCTTTAAAAGTTGTATGTAATTTTCTGCCCTTTCTCAGTTGTATTGGGAAATCAAGCATTATGACATTGAGCACCATTTATATAAGCAATAGCAAAGTTGGCCATGTATGTAGTTTTTGACTAATTGGATAAGTTTGTGGAAGAATGACTGTAGTTTAAAGCAAAGCACTATTTATTGTACGGCATGCAACATCACATAACTTCATGACATAAAATATGAAGAGATGTTAATTTTTTTAATTGCTATTATTTTTTTCGGTTTTGTTTGATTAATGTTCATCTCTCATTAGTAGAGATTTTACTCTACATATAATATTGCTTTGTCCATTCTGCATAGAGGATTTTTCTTTTGCAATAGAGCCCCAGACCATTGAATAGCACAAGGTGACATATCGGCATATAATAAGAGCTTAGGTAACAACTATTTTAATTTTACTTCTTGTAAAGAAGTAGAAGTATGAAGAAGTTTTATGAAACTAAATATCACCCATTCGGTATAGTTGTTAGTGACGCTGACTGCTGTGCTGTAGGGACTGGGTTCGAATCCCAGAGAAGATGTTTGTAAATGTGTAGTGCCTTTGCGGCATAGGGGTACTCTGAACAGCCGTCGAGCCGCAAGCCCTTTCGTGAGGTTGGTGGCTGGGGATGAGAGGTGGGAGGCCCTGACCCTCGCCTAGGATGTTCTCCCTCAAAATTGGGGAGGAACCGAGCTATATCGTACTGTCACCTGTATGGTGCTAAAGGCTATGGCCAATGACAGGTGTACATCTAGCCTCTTGCCATGAAGAATTTTGTGTGCCTCAATCTGACTACATCAGACAGGTGGCATTAGCAACAACAGAAACTAAATTCTGTTAATATCAATGTTTTAATAATTAGGCTTTATATAATTTTACTGTCTCAAGTAATGTAAATATTTTCTTTAGTATTTTATTGATTTTGTGCTGGAAAGTATAACTAAGAAAGGTTTATCATTTTTGTATTAAGTTATTACTCAATGGACACCTATAGTTTGTGTTAAAGATCAGTATTTTGAACCAAACATGTTATTAGACTTTTTTATATGGACCTTAATTAATCAATGCCTTTTAGGTGGTGAAATACAGTTTTGTGTGGTGACAGTGAAAAAAGAAACTAAATTACAAAAAAGCAAATTTAATTCAAAAGCAAGATCTTTATTTTTATTAAACAGATTGTAAAATTATTAAAAATATTAATAGTCCACTTTAGAGACCAGGTAAAATTTTTAGTGTAAGTGTATTATACTTTTAATAAATGCATCACATTTATTTTTATCTTAATAAAAAATGTATTTAAAATTAATGTTCCATTTATTTAAAATGGGATTGTTTGCCGTCAGAATTTTTCTTTTCCAAAGTTCAGCGCCAGTTATGTGTGCAGTAATTTTTCGCTTTTTATTTAAAATAAGATTTTTTATTTGAATTTATATATGATTTTCCTAAGTATAACATTTTTTTAATAAACATCTACAGATCTAACTCGAAACCAATGAACACCATAGGGCAGTGAAAATGCAAAATTACAAATGCATCCATAGAAAGTAATAAAAATAGACACACACGAAGAGAACAACGTACAATTAGTAATGCTTATTTCAACAGCAATTAATCAGTAAGTTTTTGTTCCACCACAGGTAGCAACATTTTTTTTTTGTCGTGGAACAAGGTGAATGAAAGGGAATTGTGGTCTTGTGGATGTGAACGACCCACTAATCTCGATTATTTACCGAAGTTGTTTTCAAAGTCCTGCGATGACTGCACTGGCAAACGAAAACCAATCACATCACAGATGTTACACGTTGGGTGAAAGGTCAGGGGTAACTGCTGGTCAAGAAAGCTCTGAAGCTATTTTCATGGCTTTTTTGGCTTGTTTACATACGTTCGAGAACTATCCTGTTGGTAAATTGTTTTGGGTTCAACCAGATGATGGAAGAGTAATGCTACCGGTCACAGCACGTCATTAACATATCATATTGTTACCTCGACGGATCAGTAATTTGACAATCCCTGCGATGTTCAGATTGAATGTTCATACCCTTGATATATTGGAGTTATTAATATATACTCTTTAATAAGTGATTGTAAGGGAATTTTTTATCTTCTGGGTGTATCAGATCTTTGTTACAACTATAGGGTAGGTAAAATTCTAGTTAAAATAAGTAACCACCAACATTTGAACAATTCAGTTAGTTTTCAAACCGTTGTGACTAACAGCAGATTAATCTCGAGTGTAGATTGTTAGAGGCTTTAATGTAAATATTTGGTATTATGTGCATCCTACACAGATATAGACCAAATCCATGAAGACTCTAAACATCTTATATCAAAATGCCACTATTATCATCCTGATATTCTGTGATTTTATAAGGGTGGTAACATATTCCACATTCTCTACAGGTTATGGTGTATTGAGAATCACTGTAAACTAAATTGGGATTCATCAGAGGACATCAACATGCTCCTTTGATTTCCTGTGCACTCTAATGTTGTCCACTCAATATATTCTCTCTTTTCTCCCATAAATAAAGAGTCTACAAACATCTAGACGTCTTGCATACAGGGTTCCTGAATCTTCTGTAAATGGTTTGACTGGAGAAATCATTGTTCCTGTTTTTGCAGTAAATTTCAATGGCAGCTGTGTGTGACACACATCTGGTTATGTTGCACAGTTGCAAACAGAAGTTTGTCACGTAACCTGTTAAAACTTGTCTAAGAACAATTCCAATGGTTTGGTAGAATTTTCACTTTTGAAAATCATGCACTGCGCAACATTTACGATATTCAATACTTCCATCTGTGATCACATTTAATCCTTTCACACGATCATTTCTGTCATTTCAATACTTCTGCAACAGTTTAAATATGTGCGAGCTTATTGATTACACAGATAACATCTCAATATACTTTTATTTTCAGCATTCCTATAATATAATTCCTTATTCTTTTCAGCGTCCTATTATGTCACTGACAAAAAATCTGCAATATTAAGCTTTTATGTTTCACTAAACCCTTTCATTTCCGCAGTTTTTTTATTTACATTTAACTTCCGGATACCAATATTCACATAATGTTAGCTCATATTTCTTATGGATGTTCAAAAACATCTTACGTAAGAGTCATCATCAGTCTTAAAATGATCCAGCGGTAATAAATGGAGTGTCGTTCCCTCCATCTGAATTCCTGACTATAGAATAATTTTAAAAAAATAGAAAACAAATTTTTTAAAAATTAAAACGTTCTAGTTTAATTAGTTTGATTTATGTGATTATTATACTGCTCTGTCTTGAATTTTTTAGGTGAAAATAACTTTCTAGGTATTTTTATATCAAAATATTCTGATGCACATAATGCAACATTTTTGATAAATGTACATCTGTGGTATTTACTATGTGTTAATATCAAAATAAATATTTCACTGAAATGTTCAGACTCTAATGCTTTAATGACACAAATTCTTCCAAATAACAGAACAATTCTTAATTACATTAAAAAAGATGAATTTTTTGTAAGAAAGGCTTTTGTAAAATTTCAAAATGTGACAAAATTTTGATAATTTGATTCTTTTTTACTGGAATGAAACCTGTTTTGTAAATTTAAGATTGAGTTAGTTTAAAAGATCATATTCCCCATATTAATGAAAAAGAGTGATTTTAAGATTTTAAATTCCCCCCCAAAAAAATTTGCAGAATTTATTATTCAAAATTGTATAGAAGTAGTAATTGATGTAGTTTTGACTGATTTGATTTTGTCTTTTTACCTCAAGGTTTAGTATTGATAATGTTTATTAATAATTATGTAATATTTTTATCCTCTATTCGAATATTTTTATTCATTACTTACCCAGATTTTTTATTTTAAAATAAAGCAAAAGAAATGTATACTTTTAAAGGATTATTTTAAAAAATTATATTAAATTATTTTATTTCTCATAAGATTTATTGTATATATGAATGAGATTGTAAATGCTTAGTTTAAAATCTTGAGAAATTGATTTACTTTCGTTTTTCGATGTTTGTTACATCCATAAATGCTTTGTCAACCTTTTCTTATAAATATTTCTCAGATTGTATGGCAAAACAGGCGGTGATCTTTTGATTCAGAACTTCTAACTATCAAAGTTTCCACATTTTTAATGGCTCGAATCCCTTAAATCTTTGACAGTGGTACTACACACTACAATAGTTTAACAAATTGTTTATCTGCTTTTTTTTTCTCATGAAAAGCTGAATATCATTTTACTACAGTTTTTATATCCAAATTGGGTTATCATGCATGGAGGAAATTGGAGAAATTATATGCTAAAATACTTAAGTGTGCAAAGTAATGACCTAAAGATGTATATATATTTTTCTTGCACAAACATTTAGTTAAATTATATTCAAAAAAGGCTTTTGTAAAGATTGCAAATTTATAGAATTTAAAATTTATCAGAGCATGCTAAGAGATATGTAAAGGTAAGTCATAATAAATGTGTGAAGAAGGCTTTTAATATTTGTGTAGGAGTATGGATTTGTTAAGTAAAGGGTGGTATATTGAAAATTTTAATTCATAGAGTCAGATACTTCTGGTAGATACTGATTGTGAAAGAATGGTAAATATACTTTATATAAAGAATGTTTTATTTGGCCTCTTAAGTTATTCATGTTAACTTAAAATTCACTGTTTACCTTGCAGTTTTATTATAAATATTAGACTTTTTTCTGCAAGTTTTTATATGCATTTTGATGTATGTCGTTTTTGTCTTATGTTTTCTTTAGGAAGAATTAATATCAAGTATTAGAAAAAAATTGGACATATTACTACAAGAAGAAGCAGCTTTACAGGATGAATTACAGCAAAATGATGAATTGGGGCACTGGCTTTTAGAAAAACTGGGGAAAGCAGCTAAACATAATGAAGTAAAGAAATTCAAGAATCATGTCGAAGAATTAGAAAAAATTACTAATTTGTTATTATTTTTATCTGGAAGACTAGCTCGAACTAAGAATGCTCTTCATAATTTGCCTGATGAAACTTCAGCTGAAGAAAAGGTAATATATATATGTATATTTCTAAATATAAAATGATAACTATAAGTAAAATAGATACTTGGTATT
Source organism: Trichonephila clavipes (assembly GCA_019973935.1). Taxonomy (NCBI): domain Eukaryota; kingdom Metazoa; phylum Arthropoda; class Arachnida; order Araneae; family Nephilidae; genus Trichonephila; species Trichonephila clavipes. Next base: position 1,525,270 of record BMAU01018399.1, read on the forward strand.
ACAATGGTTATGAAAAATAAATTTTTAGTACAACAAATGTGCTGTTTGTATTTATTATTAAATAGCTGCAATGTTCTGCAATCAGCTAAATCAAAAGCAAATTGAAAAGCATTTGTATTTTGTATATATGCAGCAAGAACTAAATATAATAGTTATTTATAGTTACTAAATGTAATAGTTGCCCATCCGGTTTAGTGGTTAGTGTCGCTGGCTGCTGTGCCGTAGGGCCTGGGTTCGAATCCTAGAGAAGGCATGGGAGTACTCTAAATAGAAGTTGAGCCGCAAGTCCTGTCATGAGGTTGGAGGAGGGGAAGAGAGTTGTGAGGTCCCTGACCACTGCAGGGTGTTTTTCGTCAAAATTGAGGTGGAAATGGGCCAAATTGTACTGTCGCATGTATGGTGCTCAAAGCTACTGCTAACGACAGGTGTCACTTATCCCTTTGCCATGATTAATTTCGTGGGCTTTGATCTGGCCTTTGACGATCATTTGTAACAACAATTTTACACTTCTGTGTTCAAGATGAGTCTTAATTTTTACATATTCAGTGTTACAAAGTTACATGAATCAAAAAATTTCTCAGGCAGGAAAATGTAAAGCATTATCCTGAATTTTCTTAGACATTTATGTTAAGGAGAGGATTTGAACACCGAAGTCTGTAGATTTTCTTGATGCAAAAATTCCGCAACATCCATGTCGTATGATTATGCAGCATATTAAAGATCCCTAGACTGCCTGTTTGGTTGGGTGCTCTTGGAAAAAGAAAATTCCTAGTAACATTTTTCATCGTCAGAGCTTAAGTGTCTTCCTCTGGGGTGAAAATTGGGCATCAAGAATTACATTGTGGCAATTGGTATCCACTTATATGGCGTCGCTTTAAAAATTAATACCAGTTCCTGGGGAATGTGCTATGTCTGTTACGGTAATTGCCAATCGACAGCACTATTTAAAAGAGAAAAAAAATGTTAAGGAAAGTTAAAATATTGTAGAAAATAAAAGGAGGCACTTTTTTAGGTACCTAAATTAAAATCTACATCATATATAAGTAATTATTGCAAATGATTTATCTTTTTACCTTTTTAGTGGAAAGTCAGCTTCATTTGCTATAGTAAAATTTTATAATGTTACACAAAAGCATGATTTGCCTTATTATTCTGGATTTTATTCAGATGATTAGAGAAAAGGGGACATTTTTTAAACAATGAAATATATATATTTTTTAATAAAATTTGGATAAAAAAGTTTGCAAATGCTTTTAAGTTCCTTAATTTCATTTGAAATGAGTGATTTGTTTTCCAAAAATCCCTAAGTATTCTTTTATCCTCAGTATTTTAACTTTTTTATATTAATTTCATGTACCAATTTTTATTGTGCATTTTATTTTATCTTCGTAATTGTTATTGTATTTTATTGTAAATTTATATGCTTTGTTAAATTCTTTTTTTTTAGAAGCTTCTTGAATCAAAATATAAAAAACTTACTCAACAGTATGATGAAGCTCTACATCTGCAAAAGAATATTGATAAAAGAAACAATCAAGTATTATTTTGTTTATGTAATTACTTCACCAAGGAGGAACTTGCAGACTATGATCATTTCATTAAAATGAAAGTTAAGTTATTGATAGATTACAAAGAATTGGTTGAAAAAATTAAACTGGGAGAAGAACAACTGAAAGCTTTAACAAATAGCTGAGATGCTAATCGTTTTAAATAAAGTATTTTTTTGTTTCTATGTTAACTTATTTGATTACTGTCACAGCCTTTGGTTTGTTTAATAAAATTTTTGTTACTTTAAAACATTTAAATGTTTCCTTTTTTTTATAAAAAAATTAGTAGTGCGTTAACCATTATACAATACATCATTAATATTTTTAGAGTGCTTAGTCATTTTTTTAGTTCATGAATTGCACATTACTAGATTTTACTGTAATCTGAGTATGGTTATTTGATTCTGTATTGTTGACATCATTGGTGTAATTAACCATAATAATATCATTAAAATTTTAAATACTCATCACAGATCTATTTCTCTTGTTTGACGGTGATGGCAAATGCAACATCAAAAAGCTTTCATTTTTTGGAATATAGCTATACAGCAGGATGCTAAATTCTAATATGTTGTGTAAAATTTCGAAATTACTAAGAAATGATATTGTCAGGTGACAATGGAATATGAAGCTTTGTACAGCAAATTTCACTTTCAATGAAATGAATTCAAACATTGGAAGTCTTGTTGTCTGTTTTGATTAAAACATTTGAGGGTAAAAGTATGTAGCAAAGAATGGATTTAAAAATTTTGTAAACTAACGTTTTTTTCATCGAAAACCACTTCAGTATTCTTTCCATTTTCCTTATTTGCCTCTAAACATCTTAAAATACAGAATTTATTTTTAATGTTTCTATTGGAACTGGATTTTTGCTTGTGTTGCTTTGATCTTGTCTATTTCATGCATGCTCATGAACTCATGTTTGCAAAAGAGAAAATATTTTTTTAAATGACTGAAAGACTTGGCTCTTTGTTTCAGCAATTATACCAATAAATTGATTTCCCATCTTTTTCTGTGACTTTAATATATTCACTAGAAAAAACCCCCAATGCTTTGCATATAGAAGCATATTTTTTTTATAAGTTAAAATTTATTGATAGTGATTGTGAATTGGGTAAACTTGAGAAGAAAAAGAGAATTTTAAAATTTTATAAGTATAGATATGTAACATGTATTTCAAAATATAAATATTGTATGGAGAAGTTAAAGTACTCTTTAATTTTTAATATTTGATATATTGCATACCATTTTTCTTTAATTAAAGTTAAGATTTTGCACTAACCCTGCAAAGCATCAACTACATGTATTATAATTTTTAGTCTTAAGTCAATAACAGACTTTATAATACCAAAAGTTATAGAAAATTTATAGGAAGCAACTTTTTCAAACTTGCAAGTGCTTGTACCTAAGATTTTGATACCAATTTCTTATCCAGAAGTGTAAAATAAAGAATAATATAATACATGAATTTGTTAGTATGAAATCATAAAACTAATTGTCTTAAAATATCATACTTAATATACATTACATTTACAACATACTATGCTCGTACTTACAAAAATCGGGCATAAATGCAATTTTTATTTTATTTTTTTGCTGTATTTGTAAATATTAAATAATTTTGCCATTATCTTCAATTATTTTCTGTTTTTTTTTTAAAGAATCTTTTTAGTTTTTTCTAAAAAAACTAACAAGTATATGAAATGTATACAATCGAACCTCTATATTGTGAATGTTTCTATATAGCGAACTTTTTCTTGGAACCAAGGACATTTCACAATTTTCTTCATAAAACAACCTCCAGTTGCAGATCATTGTCCTAGATGATTGAGTCCCAGGAAGAATCCTAGATCAGTGATCCGCAATCCCTGCTCCACGGACCGGTCGGTCCGTGGAGCAGGGATGGTGCCGGGCCTCCTAAAGAACATTAAACTATTGTCATTTTATTTAAAGTGGTGCATTTCTCTCGGATTTGCGCAACTTTCCACGGAAATCACTTTATCTTCCACGTTAAATTATTTTTATTCATTTTTGGTGTAACTATATTTTATTCTGAAGGCATATTTAAATGTAACTAAATTTAAATTGTTTAACCCAAACACACAAATCTAAAATATAAACAATCAACGTATCCCACTCTCGGCGGGCCGTGGTAAAATTATCAAACATTGACCGGTCCGCTGCAATAAAAAGGTTGCAGAGCACTGTCCTAGATCATTGAGTCGCAGGAAGAATCCTCGATCATTAAACAGGAAGAATCCAAGAAGTAATGCGAGTATGTTAGAATATGTGAGGAAAGGAATAAAACGATATTTATTGATGCAACAAGGTTTCTATTAGTTTTTAAAGAAACTTAAATGTATCATACTTTTCTAAATAATTGACTTTTAGGATGATTAAATTAAATTTTATGTTTATGTGGTTTGAAATAGTATTAGTTCTATTGATTTTGAAAGAAAATTTTTAAACTTTTGATGCATTTTTGGAATGATATTTTTTCATTATCATACAAAATAAGCAAAAAAAAAAAAAAGAAATGTGTGTGTAAATTCACATCCCCAACAAATAAATTTTTGTTATGGTGTTTTTCACAAAAGTTTCTATAACAGAACAATGGTCTTAAAAGTAATTAGTTAAAAAATGCTTCATCACAAAGTTGAAACTAAATCTTCTAAATTGCTTAAAAACTAAATAAATTAGCATACAATTCGATATATTTTTCTTTTTAAACATTGTATAATTAGTGTTCATATAAAATTTTAAATTTCTTGCATTTGTATTTTCATAAAAGAAAATATCCTATCTAAATGTTTCAATATAACGTACTTATGCTTGCAATAAATCCATAATTTTCAACAGTCCTAGTTAGTGTAAAAAAGTTGAAAACATTCATCTTCCTTATAAATATGAAATAACAGGAAGAATAATGCTGGAGATTAGATACTGCAAAATTCTAATGGAAATGTACTCCTGCAGAAAATATACATTTAAAAAATATATATTTTTGAGTGAGTAGGAAATCAGAGTAGATTATACATATTTTTTTGGAGAGGATTTACTTATGATATAAAATAAGATTTTTTTTTTATGTACATTTTTGTTTAAAAATATGGTTTGTTATTTTAAAGCATTTCTTTTGAAATTTTAGGATGTAAATTATTAGCCTACAAAAAATGAATAAACAAGTTAAAGACAAAATTTTTTTCCCAGAAAAAGCGATTCAGTATATGAAGCAAGTTTTGAAATGTAATCTGCAGTCTTTTTTTATATAACTTCCTTCAATACTAGTCTAAAATGTTTATTGAAGATGTAAGAAATAAGAACATTTCTCTAGGAAAGTAGGTTGCATAAGATTCTCTAATGATGTATTTCTAGAAATTTACATAAATTTTTTTCCCCCTCAAAGTTATAATATGTACTTTCTTCTATTTTTCTTGAGTTGTACTTATAAAACATGTTTTTTACAAAAAGTTTTGTGTTCTTATACGAAATTAAAAAGATTAAATTCTTGTAAAAGTATTTTTGGAATTTCATGAGATGAATTACTTGTTTTCAAATAAATAAAATAAGGATATTAAATTTCTGAGACTTATTTCTTCCCTAAGTACAATGAAAAGTAACGAAGATTAGTTTCTAAAGTAACTATTTCAAGTGGAAAATCATTGATATTTTTCTCAATTTCATTCAGTGCTAATTTAAAATATTTCTCCCCGATGGAAATTTAATATAACTAGTATGTACTAATATCTCTGATCTAATAATAAATATTTAAAAAAAAGAATGAAAAAAAATATTTGGTTTATTAATAATTTGTGCAATTGGTTTAACACAAAAATGAGGTGTTTAAAAGATATCAAATTATCAATGTTTGATTAGAAAATTTGGCAACCTGTGATTTCAGTACTTGAAAATACTATATTAACTGATATAGAGCAGTGGTCTTAAAAATTTCAACTTCCCCATTGGTGTGGTAGTTAGGAGAGGGGAGTTCCAGCTCAGGTGTCGTCCTTGACCATAGTTCAAAATTACGAGGACTGTTGCCAAAAGCCCTCATGTAGCTGAACGTTAATATTCGCTCACTCCACCATTATAGATGTTGTTTTCCACAAATATAAAAAGGTGCATTTTCATTAGAAAATATTTTGTTTTGCAAGACATTGTGCTGATTAATGAGTATAAATTTCTTGTGAACCTGAGATAGGAAACAGAATATTCACAATCTAGTAGGAAGTATATATAAATATGAAACACATTTTAGTATTTTATTATAACAAAAGTTTTAAAAGTGTTGCAAAATAAAGTTATTATTTATGAGTAAAATTTTCAGTTTTAATGAATAGGATGAGCTTTAGATACTTGTAACTGTACAAACTTCATAGAGAATATGAATCCATTTTGCATACATATTTGTTTCTTCTCGATTTTTTTTATTGACTTTTGGAACCCCAGGGTTCTGTGGAACACAGTTTGAAGACCAGTGATATAGAATAAAAAATATCGCTGAATGATTTCTAATACTTCTGTAGTGATTTTAATGTATTGTCTTTCAAACAAGGGTAAATATAATCTGTATTTTTAATTCTTAATAACTTGGTTCACATTCAATTTTGTACTTATTTTTTTAAGTTATGGTAACCTGAAAAACTTTCATGAATAATTCATGAAAGTTATTCCAATGTATTAATTATAATTATTTATGTATGTAATCCAGTCAAATGAAAAATTTCATGTACAAAAGAAAAATTTTATTTCAAACAAAATTTCAACACTATATATACACATATATAATTAACATCCACAATATTAGTACAATTAAAATGAATTTTAATTAAAGCAATTATACATATGCAATGATGTCCATTGAATAGTCACTAACAAATATTCTTTAAAAGACTAAAATAATAAATACATTTAGCCTAATAAAAAACATCAGCTAGTATCTCAATCAAACAAAATTACACAAATAAAAATAAATTAAAAGAGTACCCTGAAAAAATAAGTCAAGAATGTATATAATCCATATTTTTATTTAGTTTGAAATTTCCAAAGTAACACAACAATAAATATTTTTACATTCAAATTAATATCTAATGTACAAAAAAAAAATGACATTCAGTTATAATTACTAACCTTTCAATTGGTATAAAGTTGTACAAGATAACAGTTTTCGGCTTCTATCACTAGTTTTCCTAACATACCTTTCATAAATTGTGACACTCATCTTGTAAATAGTATACATTTTCTCATTTCAAAGTTCTAAACCAGATATTGACACATTTGAGTTGTATTACTTATTTTTTTATATGCGTATATATTTCAAATGCATTACCTTGCAGCATTTTCACTCCCTTCATTTAAATATTCCCTATATTCTTGAAAATGTAAGGCAGGTTTCTGAACTTCCAAGGTGTAAGTATGAAATGGTGGAAACCAGAATAAGAGCAACACACATGTACACAAAAAGTAAAATATTATCAATTACAGCACATGAAGGTATAGATAATTTTTTATCCAAATTTAACTATAGAATCAAGATTTTGGTATAACACAAATTCACTTTGAAGATCAAATGTTTGCACATTTAACATAATTAGGTTTGATGAAAAATTCATGGTTCTATAAAAAGATACAATTTATTAAATTACAGACACAATTAAGAGTCTTAATCTGTACTTTTACTGTTTTAATCAGAAACACACAAGAGAATTAATGACCCTTTATAAAGACAGATAAATGCAAGGTTATAATGTAAAATAAATTATTACAGAATATTAACTAATGTTCTCTCCTGAAAAGAGAAAAATATATTAAGATTAAGTTTGATTCTATTTTTATTACTCTTAAAAATTAGAAATTATAAGTGATTGTCACCAAAAAAATATTATAAATGATAATGCGACAGTAATTTTTTTTACATCTGAAATGTTAGACTTCTCTTTAATAAGTTAGATTAATTTTTTTCTTTAATATCACAACACAAGTCAAATAATATTAAAAAAGAGTAAACAATCAATGGTTGATGGAAACATTTCGTGTATGAATTAAGTTTGAAGAGCTTTTGTGTTAACTGTAGTTTTATAATAATCGTGTATAGAAAATTTCAGCTCAAATGAGTGCTTTAAAGTGTGAGTAAAAAACCTTTTAAAGTTTTGACACAAGTTGGCAAAATGCTCGCTAAGTTGCCCATAATGATGCCAACGTGGATGGATTTGTAATTTTTTTGAATAATTAGTTTTAATCAAATTATTTTTATTAATTAAATTACCGTATTGTCATCCAAAATAATCGTGTATATAAAATTTCAGCTCAATTGAGCGCTTTAAAATGTCTTTTATTAACGACTGAAAATTTGAACAAGATAAATATATAGAGTGTGAGTTAATAGTAGGAATTGAAAAAGAAATTATTTCTCTGGAAACTGAAATACGCGTGAACCGTATTAATTTGAATTATGAGAAATCAATTTACAGAATTTTTTTTGAAATTAGTGTGTGTGTGTGTTTCGACATTCATTCCTCAAGATTATATTTAATGGGAAATTATATATATATATATATATATATATATATTATGGAATAAAAGAGTAGTAATAGAAGTAGAACTTTTATAAGAAGTCTCTAAATTATAAGGAAACATGTGAATGAAGGTTAAACTTTTCGGGAAAAAAAATAGATATACATTAATTAAAATTACAAAAAAGAAAATCAACTCAAAAAATGATAAATAGTTAGAATATTATGTTATTAATACGTCAAAACTTTTTTCGGTAAACAGTTTAAGGCAACACAGTACCATTTTTCAAAAAAGATTTTGGAGACAGTAACAGAAAAAATAATTTGTTTTATATTCAGATTATAGTATTAAGTTGATTCTGAAAGCAAAAAGCTAGTTTGAACAGCCATTATTTTACAATTTTAAAAAAGTCTGAAGTTTTATCAAATTCTTATAAATTGCCCAGTTTTTAAAAAAATTTTAATCGTTTTAAGTGATTTATGTTTCATAGATTATTGCAAACAAAAGTTTGGATTTGAAAATTTGTTTCATGGTTGATTTTTAATAATTATTTTTCTAGCTAAACATGGAAAAACACGAAAATTTTTAAAATATTAACTTCATTTTTTTTAAAAACATACTAGAGATCTCAGACCTCATATTTCATATTAACTTTTATAGAAAATACGTTTGGGAGTGCCTATAAAAAATTATAATACGCTACCTTGAACAAAAAAGACCTTAGGGATTAGAAAACACCTACATCTGCCAAATTAGAAGTCTGAGAAAAACGTATTTAAAATATGTAAAGGCATAAACAAAAACTGTTAATTTTTTCCCGTAAAGCTCTAATTTTTTAATATATTATTTCCCAATTAACTTTCTACATTAAAACACTACTTGAATTAAATATGGCTGAAAACATTTTTTCTAATTCAAAATATATTTTTGCATACTATTGACAGCACTTGTTACGACGAGAGGTAATTCAGCTGAATTTTAACCTAATAATTTCACGAGTTTTGAAACACGAAGCACTTATTTACAAAATAATAATGCTACTAACTTAAGCTAAAAATCGCCAGAGGTTTGTACATAAAATTTATTTTTCAGTTTTAAATTGGGACAGTTAGGCAAGTTTGAGTATTCGTTGCATGACTTTAAAATACTATAATATAGTACTACAGTATTTTTACTATAATGGAGTTTGATGCATGATAAAAATATTCAGTTTTATCTGCAATACATGCATTCAGAATACTTGTATTCGCGCGGAAATGTAATTGCAGCATCAACTGAGGGCGTTTTTAGATTTATTATTTTCAGTATTATTCCATCCCTTCGAAATATTGTTTCTCATAGCAGCATCAGAACGTTTTGGCCGTGGCATTTTCTCAACTGGAAAAATTATGATAAAGCTTCTTAGTTATATAAATTATTTTTCAAAACAAAAATATTAACCTTGTAATCAGTCTGAGTTAAGCAACTACGAGAACTCAAAAATCTTAAAACATAATCAAGGAGAAATGATTTTAGTAATGAAAATTAAAATTAATAAACATTTCACACTGAATTGGTTGCAGTCGAGACTAGGCTAGGATGGTCTCTTCAGGGAAAGTGTGATGAGCGGAGTGATTGTACTTCGGTACATTTGGTTCACAGTGAAGAGGAATTGATTTCGACTGAGCTAAGGAGATTTTGGGAGATAGAAAGTTTAGGAATACTTGACAAGGGTTCGGTGACTTTAGGTAATGGGGATGAAGAAATACTTAGTGAGTTTGATAAATCAGTTAATTTCGTAGATGGTCGATATCGTGTAAATTTGCCATGGAAACCAGGTATGAGAGAGGCTTTACAAAATAATAAAACTGTCGCACGTAAGCGTTTTGAGGGGTTGGTTCGAAGGTTTAAATGTGATCACGAGTTGTTCTGCGAGTATAAGGATGTAATTGATGACTATGTTAGGGAAGGTATTGTTGAGCGTACTTCTTGTGATTCCTTATTGGATAGTCAGGGATTTTACCTACCCCATCATGCAGTGATACGTAGCGACAAAACCACAAGTCGTATTCGAATAGTATTTGATGGTTCAGCACACGAAGATGGACAATCATCGTTAAACCAAAGTTTATATACGGGACCAAATTTGCATCCCAACATTTTAGAATTGCTTTTATGTTTTCGAAAAAGTCCTGTAGCATTTACAGCTGATGTAAAATCGGCTTTTATTCAAATTGAATTAGATTTCCGTGATCGAGATTTTACACGTTTCTTCTGGACTGATAATTTGAATAACGAGCCATACGTTTTGAATTTCACGAGAGTTCTTTTTGGACTTCGACCTAGCCCATACCTTCTCGCAGTAACTTTAAAACATCATTTTAAGAAGTACAGAGAGCACAATATCCTCATACATTTGAGTTGCTGAATAGTTCCATTTATGTTGATGACCTCATTTGTGGTCAGAATGATGTTCCGGACGCTCTACGTACTACCTTGGAGTGCTTGCAAATATTCAGTGACGCAGGCATGTTATTGCGCAAATGGCGAAGTAATTCGAAACAACTTAATTTGTTATGGCAGCAAGGTGTCAAAACGGAATCCTCTGAAACTAGTGCTATTGATCTTACACCTCCAACTAAGGTTTTGGGACTTGCTTGGGATCCAGAAAATGATTTAATTTATTTCGATCAGAAAATATTTTAATTTATTTTTTACTCCCCAAAGGATCTATTGAAGTTTATGTCACGTAGAGGAGAATCGAAAAGATTTATTCTGAGTGTGGTTGGTCGCATCTTCGACCCCATTGGAATTCTTGGCCCATTCGTTATCAAATTGAAATGTCTACTTCAGGAACTTTGGACTCTAGGAATAGAATGGGACTCTGAACTTCCCCCAAAGCTACGACACAAGTGGCAGCAGTGGAGTAGCGAAGCTGAGGGCTTGACTGAGATAAAGATACCACGGTTCTATTTAGGTAACATAGATCAAGAAATATCAAAGTGTGAAATACATTGTTTTTCAGACGCGAGTAAATCAGCTTATGGAACAATATTATACTTGCGATTTGTTACTTGTAATAACGAAATCGAAACTAGTTTCATTTGCTCAAAAAGTCGTGTGGCACCTTTGAAATCATTGACGCTTTCTCGTCTTGAACTGACAGCAGCCTTATTGTCAGCTAGGTTGGCCAAACAGGTGTCATCTTGTCTCAAATTTGATGCTAATATATATTATTGGACAGATTCTCTCATTTCGTACTACTGGATACGCGGCGATTCTTCAGCGTTCAAACCATACATTAAAAATCGTGTTCAAGAGATACAATTGCTCTCTGATCCGATGCAGTGGGGACACTGTCCAGGAAAGGACAACCCTGCTGATCTCCTTTCGCGTGGTACATCTGCCGTCAAGTTAGCCTAGAATGAGCTGTGGTGGCATGGCCCACCTTGGCTTAAACTAACACCCGATCATTGGGCAAATCGTCACCGAGATATTTTAGATTCGGAGCTCTGCTCGGAAGAATTAAAACATCGTTCTAGTGTGCATGTGGCAGTTACTCAACAGAGGGAAGCTCTTGTTGACATAAATCGATTCAGCAGCCTTAAGAAACTTTTTGAAAACGACTGCTTGGGTTTTCCGATTCGTGAACAATGCTAGAAACATTTACAAATCGATGGACTTCTACATTACTGCAGATGAAATACAAAATGCTGAATATTTTTGGCTTAAATGTGTTCAATCCGAATTTTATTCAGCTGAGATATTAGCCTTAAAACAAAACGAACAACTTCGATCTAGCTCTGACATAAAGAGTTTAGTGCCGTATTTGGATGAAAATAATTTATTACGACTTACTAGACGGTTGCTTGAAGCAGACTTATGCTTTGGTGAAAAGCATCCTGTTATTCTTCCTCGACGCTGTAAATTTACAGAATTACTTGTTATTAGGGAACATGAACGAATTGGTCATTGTGGCGTATCTGCAACTTTGACTCAACTTCGGAAAAAATATTGGATACCTAAGGGTCGTCAGTTAGTGAAAACAATGATTCGAATCTGTCTCGTTTGTAAAAAATACAGTGCCAAACCAGCTGACCAGTTAAGTGGTCAGTTGCCCCGAGATAGAATCACCCAATCTCCTCCTTTCCAAATTGTAGGAATTGATTTTACAAGGGCAATACTTGTTAAGGACAATCAAGGGACTCGCAAGTCTTATGTTTCTTTGTTTACATGTGCAGTCACTCGTGCCGTACACTTAGAACTTGTGTTGGACATGTCCACAAAGTGTTTTTTACTTGCTTTACGGAGATTCCTCGCCCGTAGAGGTAATTGCAAGGTAATATACTCCGATAATGCACGTACATTTAAAGCAGCTGAAAGGGAGCTAGCATATTTTGCCAACATCTTGAAAGACAGTGAATTTCAAAGTTTTGTCGCAGATAAAGGTATTCACTGGAAGTTCATAGTTGAACGTGCGCCTTGGTGGGGTGGATTTTACGAACGTCTTGTTAAAACTATAAAGGATCCTTTACGTAAAATACTTGGCAGGGCACTTCTAACATTTGAAGAACTTTCAACGATACTTTCAGAAGTTGAAGTCATCGTTAATCATCGACCACTGACATACGTGGAGAATGATCCAGGAGAGCCGGAACCACTAACACCGGCCCACTTCCTCGAGTTAGGTTATGGTGACTATAAATATCCTATACATTTCATCGAACTGATCGACGACACTACGGCAAAGGAGTCGTACAAGAAAAGAAAGACTTACCGAACTCTTCTTTTAAAACAACTTTGGAGACGCTGGAAAGAACAGTATTTGCTCCAGTTAAAAACAGCTAATCATTTTAAAACACCATCTGTTCATAAGAATTTAAAATTAAACGACGTAGTTCTTGTTGAAGGAAATGTAAAATCAAAATTGTGGGAACTTGGAATAATCAAAGAAATATTTATTGGAAGAGACGATAACGTTAGATCTTGTCTTGTAAAAACTTTTAAAGGTCTCTTCAAAAAACCCATTCAATTGCTGTACCCTTTAGAAATTGTATAATATACTTGTACTAATTTGTTTATATTTTTCAGATTAATGGTAGGAGATTACATATTATTAATTAATCTCTGTTAAATTTATTTTTTGTGAAATCTTGAGGTATGTATCCTAGTATTTGTTTGTTTGTAAATTGAAGCTTTGTCATCTTTAAGTTTCATTATATTGTGTACTTTAACGTATATTTACTTTTTTCTTTCTAATATGTATAATTTAGATTTGATTAGTAGTATTGTATCAGTATTTTCTTTGTAAGAATTGTATTTGAATAATTGTTTGTATTAATTGTGGTTCGATATTTACTGGGTGAACATTCTGTTCACCGGTGGGGGGTGTGCCGAAATACTGACCACGCGAGGGCGCTGGTGTGCGCACATCTGTATTAAAATTGTAAAGTTCGTGAAGTGTGTGTGTGTGTAACTTGTATCGTAGAATGTAAGCCACATCGTGGCAATTCGTATCTAATTAAACATTACTATACCTAAATTTTCTCATTATTGTGGACTGTCTAACTAATTCGCCCGGATACACACTCCTTTCGTTTCGAAATAATTATAGACATTGCTTCGTTTATAATTCGCTACAGACGTTCTTTCGAAATACTTAGTATTGGAATAGGAAATTTATTTTTCAATTCTAGGTCATGCGGTTTTACTAGAAATTCTGTGCGTTCGCGACTTTCTACTTCGCTTCGCAAATATGCAATTAAATCAGTGATTTGTGATTGTGTTTCACATTATGTTTTTTATTATAATCTAATGCTAAATCAGGGGGAATAGCTTTCATAATTATCGGAAACAAGAGACAACTATAGGAATCGGGAGAGATTTCAAGAGATTCAAGTCCCCTTATATTAATTTCTAACTGATCATATAAATTTCTTAACGCAATAACATCAAACGATTTACGGACAGGGGTCAGATTTAACAAGCGATTCATATGAAAGTCAACAATAAGTTCTTTACGTCCGAACCGATTTTCTAAAATTTTCATTGCTTTTGCATAATTTTCCGATGTTAGAGTTAAGCCTCGTATAGCCAATTCTGCATCAGATGTGACAATCGATTTCAAATAGGAAAATTTGTCCACATCATTTAAACTCGAATTTTCATGTACTGCGGATTTAAATCTAGCCCAAAAACTGGGAAAACTACTGATATCCTTGCCCGAAAAAGATTCTAATGTGAGTTTAGGTAAACGCGGTTGATTTGTTAAAATAGAACTAACTGTACTATTTAAAGGAAGTGTTATGTTTTGTGGTTGATTTTCCACCGAATTTTGAATAGCAGTGTTCGAAACTGATTCTACATAACGTTCAGCACGGATTTTCCAAATTATAAATTTATCTCGATATTCTTCGCGAGTTACGATTTCTTCTTCTAGACTCTCAATATCTATTAAATTCTCAATTTCCTTATCGAGTGTACTCAGCTCTTCAAATTTAGAAATTAATTGCATATATATCTCATGTACTGTTGTTTTATCAGCTGTATTGCTTATTTCGGATTCTAATTTATTAATTTGTTTTGTCACGAGGGATCTCGAAACAGATCGAGTCTTTTTCGTTCTTTCTAATATAGCCATATTTGCTGCATCCATTTTAAACCAAAATACTATAATTGCAAACAAATATACAAATGACAACACCAATTCTAAATGCAACTTCGTACAACTTTCAAACAAAATTCAGCTAAACAATATGCATACAAATAAACAAAACTATACCAGAGCAACCTTCCAAATACCGACAGTTACGAATAAACCAAAATCAGAAATGATGAGAAATAAGCTTAACTAGACAAATACCGAATTCAAAGTTAGACAAAACGAAAGTACTCACCCCCCATCACGCAGCGAATGACCTTCCCGGCCGATGCACCATGTAGCGAATTATAAACGCAGCAATGTCCATAATTATTTCGAAACGAAAGGAGTGTGTATCCGGGCGAATTAGTTAGACAGTCCACAATAATGAGATAATTTAGGTATAGTAATGTTTAATTAGATACGAATTGCCGCGATGCGGCTTACACATTCTACGATACAAGTTACACACACACACACTCTAACGATATTTTTACAATTTTAATACAGATGTGCGCACACCAGCGCCCTCGCGTGGTCAATATTTCGGCACAAGCTCATCAGATTTCACTGATTTTATGTTTATGATCTTAATTTTGGACATGAGTGTACATTTTCATGATTTGATCATTTTCATACCTTACATAATGCATTTTAAATGTTAATTACAAACAGCTTAAAACATTAATTATAACAATTAGCCTAACACATAACCAATCTAACGCAGTGGAAATTCAAACCTGACAACATACAAATAAACAGTTATACACTCAGGAACATTGAAAATAGCGACCCAAGAAGGAAGCTAAGTACAATCGCGAAACTTTGCAAATAAGTACAGCGTAATGTGATATGCAAATGATCCAAGTTTGTGCCAATACGCATGCTCATACACGCCGAAGTGGCGCTACAATCAGGAAGAGGGTGCTATATAAGCCAGCGCAAATTCGAAGATTCATAAACGTGACGATTACCCGCCGATTGTAGGAAGACTTTGGTAAGCGAAACATGCCAGGTAAACGTGCTAGAAGACATTTCTCACAGTTAAGCGATTTTGAGAGAGGCCTGATCATCGGGGTGAAAACTGCAGGCTGGTTGACGCACCGTGTTGCTGGCCAGGTGGATCGTTCGGAGTGTGCCGTTAGAAATTGTTGGGAGCAGTGGACACGAGAAGGTACCCACGCGCGGAAAACCGGGTCTGGAGCGACCAGGAAGACCATGAGGAGAGAGGATCGAAGGATCGTGCGGCAAGCACTTGTGGACCCCACAGTGACTCGTTCAACGATACGAGCAGGTAGGCGTAGCAATTGTTCCACAAATAATTTCCAGACACCTTGCAGAAGCAAATCTTAAATACAAGCGCCCTTTCCGTGTACTCCCTTTAACACCGGAACATCGGCAACTGCGTCTACAGTGGTGCCAAGCCAGATCAATGTGGAATGTCACAGATTGGCAAAATGTTGTGTTTAGTGATGAATTTTGGTTTGTTTTGGGGATAGATGATAACCGTGTACGGGTGTGGAGGCGCCCTCGTGAGCGGCACAATTCCCCCACACTGTTCTACGTCACACTGCCCCCACAGCTGGTGTCATGGTCTGGGGGGCCATAGCCTATGATAGCCAGATCACTTTAATTGTGATGCGTGGAACCTTAACGGGCCAACGTTACGCTGATGATATTCTTCGATCCCATGTAGGACCTTTCCTAAATGGTCTCCCAGGGGCAATTTTCCAGCAATATAATGCTCGTCCGCATACAGCAAGAGTTGTTCAAGACTTCCTACGTCATTTTCAGACTCTTCCATGGCCGGCCCGCTCCCCCGATTTGTCCCCTGTAGAGCACGTTTGGGATCAGCTAAAACGACAGATGCCATCGTGTCACTCTGTACATGATTTAGAGTTGGCTGTTCAAGATTTGTGGACTCGTCTGCCTCAGGACAACATAAGGTGTCTAATCAACTCAATGTCGGACCGTGTGGCGGCATGTATTGCAGCTGGAGGTGGTCCAACGCGCTATTGAAGTTGCCCAGTATTTGTGTCGTTGCACACCCTGGATTCGTTTAATTGTCTTGTTTTTGAGATCAAGTGAATCTCTCATCTGTGTCATTATGTGTATTAAATTTCATTTCAATCCGATGCTTTCTTCTTGGGTCGCTATTTTCAATGTTCCTGAGTGTATTACAGTAATCATCCAATTGAATAGTATATAACGCTCAAAGCATAATAATCAGTTTTAGCGATTAAAATTATGTTTGCTTCCAGCTTAAACATTTATACAATTATTTACTGAACAATGCAGTTGATACATAATTTAATATTTATTATTCAAATAGTAAATGTTTGATCACTACACCCAGGATAGCTCAATAACACACACCTCACACATGGACTGTAAAACACTCTCTATTTTTATTCACCTAAAAACATAGTAACTGGAGATACACAGACAGCGCCGTCTGGCGCACGGTTTTTGCGACAAGCATGAACATTCTCCCCCGCGTTGACATGTAATACATTCAACAATAACACAAATTACAATAAAACATTAAACGATAAAATACTATAGGATTACGTAAAACAAATTAAGGTACATATAAAAATTCTAATACACAATATTCAGAGACAAAATTCAAACTGGCATAGGTAAAAGACAAACTCTTGAAATGGCTCTTTTATATTCTCCAAATTGTGTTTTTACTTTTACAACCCTTATTAGTGCATCACTGCCACTATATAAATCTCAGTGATTCTCCCTAAAGGCCATTTAAAGGTTGGCATATTGTCTTCAATGAGAACTACCAAATCACCCACGTTAACATTTTGTTTTTTAAATTGCCATTTATTGCGTTG
Source organism: Trichonephila clavipes (assembly GCA_019973935.1). Classification (NCBI taxonomy): domain Eukaryota; kingdom Metazoa; phylum Arthropoda; class Arachnida; order Araneae; family Nephilidae; genus Trichonephila; species Trichonephila clavipes. Next base: position 1,542,798 of record BMAU01018399.1, read on the forward strand.
TTGTAATTCACTAAGATAACATCTGTGCCACTTATTCCAAATTAGTTGTACTAGTCTGGTTATCCGTTGCCATTTTTAAGGGCATTCTCTTTTAATTCAATTAAATTGGGCTCGACTACTGAAGTCATAGACCTCCCTATCAAAAAGTGGGCTGGAGTTAAAGCGTTCAAGTCATCCGAATTGCTCGATAAAGGGCACACACAGTGGCCTGAAATTTAAAATTCCCTCTATTTGGATACAAACAGTTAAAAATTCCTCATAGGTTAAATTTGAGCCACTGACAACTCTCCTAAGATGGTACTTTATTGACTTAACCGAAGCTTCCCAAAGACCACACCAAAGGATGGCGCTCTAGGTGGTATAAACTTCCATTCTATACCCTCAGCAGATAAGAAACCTGCTAAATTATCATCTGAATCCTCAATAAGTTTTAGAAATCTCTTGAGCTCTTTATTGGCACCTACAAATGTTTTCCCATTATCGGAATACAATTTAGCACATTTACCTCTGCGACTAAAAAATCTTTTTAATGTAGCAATAAAAGCATCAGATGTAAGATCTGACACAATTTCTATGTGAATCGCTTTAGACACAAAACATACAAATACACAAATATAAATTTTATGCAAAATTCCTTTTCTTTGATTTTTGTACCTGATCATGAATGGGCCACAAAAATCCACACCAGAACAGTTGAACGGGTAATCTGGGACTACTCTATCACGGGGTAGATTACCCATTAGCTGAGAGGTAACAAGGGGTCGGCTTTTAAAACAGACAAGGCACTCATGCACTACTTTTCTGCATAATGAACGACTATTTAATGGCCAGAATTTTTCCCTTACATAGTGTAGAAGAGAAGAAGCACCAGTATGCAGATTCTTTCTATGGAAATGGACAATTATTTGAACAGTTAAATTATGATTTCCTGGTAAAATTGCAGGATGTTTATTAACATAAGGTAAATCTGAATTACTCAGCCGGCCTCCAACTCTCAATAATCCATCGCTGTCTATAAAGGGGTTTAAATTTCTAAGTTTACTATTAGGTGAGACAACTCCTTTACTTTGTAAGCTCTTAATTTCAGCCAAAAAAAACCTGTTCTTGGACCATTCTGATCAGTTTAGTTTCTGCTTGGTCTATATCTGTAGCAGAAAGGGGACCACTCAATGTTAGTTTACGTTTGTTTACATTATTACTAAATCTTAACACATAACTAAATATACGAACAATTTTCATATAACTATTACTTTTACGTAACAAAGTAGATAAAATAGAATATACACAATTAGTTGAAACACAAACACTAGATGTAATTATATCAGAACTCGAACCAGTTTTCAGTTCCTTAGAATACTCGCATTCCTTAACTGGTGACAAACTTGTTTCTTCACTTGACAACTTACCTTTTTCAAGGAATTGTGGACCATGCCACCATAACCTTAAATTTGGAAGGTCACAAGGGCGCAATCCCCGAGACACAAGATCTGCTGGGTTGAGAACAGATGGCACATGGTTCCACTGGAATCCTTCAGTCAATTCTTGCACCTTGGCGACACGATTGGCCACGAAGGTTTTTAAACGATTGGCAGGTGTATTTAACCATGCCAATGCAATAGTTGAATCCGTATGTAGCACAATATCACTTATGTTTAACCTCAAGGTGGAGCGTATTTTCTTGACGAGTTGAGCTAATAAAACACAGGCACAAAGCTCGAGTCGAGGTATGGAAATAACTCGAATTGGTGCAACACGAGATTTGCTGGCAAGAATGCTCACTTTAGCAACACCGTTGTGAAGAAAACACTGTAGGTAAACGACAGCTCCGTAGGCCGCTTCAGATGCATCCGCAAATCTTTGGAGAACGATTCTAACATTATTGTCAGCCATAATAAATCTGTTAATTTTCCCTTCCTCGATACATTTTAATGTTGTCACAAATTCTCTCCACTCGTTGGCAATTGAATTAGGTAACACATCATCCCAATCCAGTTTACATTGCCATAATTGCTGGAGAAACACCTTTGCTTTCGCAATCACTGGGCCTAAGAAACCCAAAAGCTCGTATAGTTTAGCAATTACACTTAAAACTTCACGTTTTGTATATATATGTTTAGCTGAAACAGATACCTTAAACACGAAACAATCTTCAAATGGCTTCCAACTAATTCCCAATGTCTTCACAAATAAGTCAATGTCAGTAGAAAATGAATGCTCGACGTCTGATGACAACGAACTATTTAATAACTCAGGAGAATTAGATGACCACTTATGAAGGTTCATTCCACAAGATTGCAGGGCGTCTTTCAGTTGCGATTGAAATTGTTGAGCAGTCTCCAAATCCGGCGCTCCGCTCACAATATCATCCATGTAGGTATCATGGATGATATTCAGAAGCTCATGGGTTTCAGAAGCTAAAGGAAATCTCGATTTTTCATCCTTCGCCAACTGCTGCAGGGTTCTTATGGCAAGGAAGGGTGCGTTGGACAGCCCGTAAGTGACAGTCTTTAGTCGGTACGTTAAAATTTCTGCATCTGGTCCATGTTTCCATATAATGCGTTGCAAATCCTGCTGATCAGGATTTATTAATATTTGCCTGTACATCTTTTGGATGTCAGTCGTAAAAGCAAATTTGTGTCTTCTAAAACGAGATATTGTCTCAAACACATCTTCCTTCACTTCACCTTTCAATAAAATGTCATTAAGGCTTATGCCTGTTGTGGTGGGGGATGAACCGATAAAGACGATTCTTAGTTTAGTAGTCAGTTTTTCAGGGCGTAATACACCATGGTGGGGTATGTAGTAATGTGTGGGTGGTTCACTTGACTCAACTACCCTTTCCAAATGACCTAACTCCTCATACTCCTTCAAAAATTCCGCATACAACGATGAATAACTAGAATCCCTAGATAACCGTTTCCACAATGAATTAAGTCACCTAATAGCAATATCTTTGGAGTTTCCTAAACAAGACGGATCTTTATTTAATGCCATCGATACTACATACCTACCCTCACAATTCCTCCTATGAGTGCGCACAAAATGATCCTCACACAAGGACACCTCTGTATCAACCTTAGGCTCTATGTGAACACCCTCAATTTCCCAGAATTTTTTCAGTGTTTTGTTTAAATCGTCATCAACAATTAATCCGCAATGAACGCGATTCTCTGTAACTTGTGTGTGTGTGTGTGATCTACACTTCCACTTACAACATAACCAAACACCGTATTTTGTAACACTAAATGCGAATTATCACAATAAAATTTTCCAGGCTTTAACAATTCGTAAAAGATTTCAGCACCAAGTAACATATCAATTCTATCTGGTATATTAAATTTATCATCCGCTAAGGGCACAAACTCTGAAACATTAACATCTACATCAATCACCTTGTTTGGAATGAGATCTGTAATCTTATTAACTACTAACAACATTAACTCACTCTCAAAAGTTTTGGCTTTATTTGCAACTGAAGTTTTTACGCAATTTTTAACAACCATAGAAGCATCATTAACGCACGAAACCACTGTATTTATTTTCTCCATTTTCAGCTGCAACTTCTCAGCACATGCCCTTGTACATAAACAAGACTGCGATCCTACATCTAACAAGCATCTGACCTCCACCCATTGAGAGTATTTATTTTTAACAAGCGCGCGTACAGTACTCAAAAACACATTCTTTTTTTTAGTCTGCCTTTCTCAAACCCAGTCGCCACAAACTGTGATTGTGAATTTGCTTCAACTGATCCTTCAATCTGCCCTGGAACAAAAGTAGGAGCATCCAAATTTAAATTACTAGTGGGAGTGGGATTCCTCGTTTTGTCACGTGAAAAATGAATCAAGCTATTATGAGGTCTAAGGCAAAAACAATTTTTCTCTGAACGGCATTCCTTCAATCTATGAGGTAAAAAACAACGAAAACAAAGATTATTCCGTTTAACTACCTCTACTCTATCCTCAACTGACAGTTTCTTAAACTGATAACACTTAGAAAGGGGATGAAAATTATTACCCTTACATAGAACACAATTCGGTTTGGTTTCGGCCACGAAAACTTTCGACGAGTTTCTCTCTCGCCAAGTGCCAACCGTCTGCAGTCTATTTCGGCCATCTGTTTTGACTCCACTCCCTGGATTTCTGCTCATTAAATCATTCGAAACCTTTCCTCTCGCGGATAAATAGACATCACATTCCCTCCCAAGCTGTTGAGGCTTGAAATATGTTTCTCCCTGTTTCGTTGCAATATGAGTCTTCGTATCTCTATCTAGCGTTTCAAATATTTTATCTGAAATTATTAGATCACACAAAGAGCGGAATTCATTAACTTTACGCAACTGACAATAATAATCGAAAGTTGCACTTAAGCGGGAAGCAAACTGAACATAGTTTTCGGATGGTAGTTTACGAGCCTTTTTAAAGTTACTCAGACATTCTTAAGGCGTCGGTTCAAACTCTTTTAATATTAATTCTTTAATTTTAACATAATTGCTTAAATCCTCTTGACTCACATATGTTAGCAAATTATTGACTCTTTCTCCTAAAATATTTAATAGAATTTCGGCTTTTAGCTCATCAGGCACGGATTTGATTTGAAATGCCTTTTCTAAAGAATGAAAAAATAAATTAAAGGACTCTGACCTAACCGGTACTTGAATTGTCAAAGTTTTAATGCTCTTTACCAAACTCTCCAATTTATCAGTTATGGAGCTTGGTTCTCCGCTTTCAAGAGATAGAGAATTTTTTTCGGATTCCTTCCTAACCTTCTCCAATTCTAATTGTTTTTCAATCTGAGATAATTTAATTTTTTCTAATTGAATTTCAGCCTCGCGCTTATATTTCTCAGCCTCGCGCTTATATTTCTCAGCATCAGCCTCTTGTTTACTTTTCTCTAAAGCATTTTCAACAAGACTACGCACAAATTCAATATCATTTTTATACACGGCACTTGATTCAATTAACTTTTTTAAATCTATTATTTTAGCTTTGCTAGGAATCTCCAAACCCATTTCCACAGCAACCGAGATAAGCTCGTCTTTCTTTAGATTTAATTTCAACGCCATTTTTAAACTTATTTTGTCACAATATCTACACAATATACACTATTTTCAACCAAAAAGCATTTGTAAGCATCTAAATTACACTATTGAGAATAGGAAAGTATACAAAAACACACAACAAGAATATCATAATCAACACAAATCTACAAACACTAATTTCAACCATGATATCCGTTAAAACTATTCAACTATTAACACCAACTTTAGCGAACACAACCAAATAACTCCTAAAAACATCATTAAGAATAGAAACATTCACCTATTCAAAAATTTCTTCACCAAATACTCAACTAATAAAGCACAAAACCATAGTTGCTTGTTGAACTCCGGCTCGACGGACCAAAATGTTTGATCACTACACCCAGGATAGCTCAATAACACACACCTCACACATGGACTGTAAAACACTCTCTATTTTTATTCACCTAAAAACATAGTAACTGGAGATACACAGACAGCGCCGTCTGGCGCACGGTTTTTGCGACAAGCATGAACAGTAAACATTATAAGAATATGCAAAAAAAAAAAAAAAAATACATAAAAGGCTTACCTTTATTGTATTTTTGTTTTCACCTACATATTTTCTATAATACAGCTATTACTCCAATGCATACCATAAAATACACTTTGAAACAAATCAAACGAACTGAGTTCTTGGTTACTGAACAAGCCATTCAACTAGAGATAACAGTAAACAGAAAAAAATACAATATATATGTTACCGGTAAAGTATGAAATCCTGCATTCTATAGAATGCCTAGGCATTGTATAGAATGCTTAAAACTAGCCGGCAATGTATGAAATGATTTTTATTTCACACATTGCCTAGGCATTCTATAGAACGCCTAATGAGAAACCGGCAAAGTATGAAATACATCTCCGATTCGTTTCGAATATTGTATGACAAGGCATGAGACTTTTAACGCGTACTTCAGGCTCAGAATTTGTCAGTTGCACATTGTGTGGTTTGTTCGGGAGTGTAAAAATACTCACAATTTTACTTAAATTTATTCAGCAAAAAATTGATTTTTTTCTATGCTGCATGAAAATGGAGAAGCAAGTCGTATTGTTGAAGGAGTCATGGTCTAAAGCAGGGGTAGGCAACCTATGGCCTACGATACAATTATCAGTAGCTTTCAGCACTACTCAACAAATTTGTCAATTTTTGAATAAACTTGATAAATTTATAATAGATCTTATTTGACAAACATCTCCAGAATTTGGTCAATTAAGGAATTACGAAAAAAAATTGAAAAATATAACTCTAAAAGTAAATTTACAGCTTTTTTGTAAATTATTGAATGCCATAACTGGAGATATTTAATTGTTTGAAGAGAGAAAATTGCATATGTATTCTGCTTTTCTGCTTTTAGTTCTACATATCTAACAAGGGAAGGGCACGACAAAGTAAATTCATTTGCGATCGAGAATCAGTGTAATAGTAGTACTCCTTTAGGGTGTTCCCCCCTCAATGTAATTCCGCCGAATGGCCAGTCAATTCCGAGAAAATAGCTTTCGAAAGTCGTGGTTAGTTTTTATACAATTAAGTTTTACTTTCCTCCAACGAGTTGGTAGCCTGATTGGTGAATCGTCTGCTTATTATGCCCGAGGTTAGGGTTCAATTCCACGGAATAAGCCTTTTTTCTTCAATTAATTTAATTATTTTTTAAAATTAAATAAATTTATTTGTGAAATGTTTATTAAATATTAAATGATATTTTATGTAATTATTTTGTATCTTATAAAGTAAAAAAAAAATTAAATAAATTTATTACTTAAATTATTTATTAGTAAAATTATTTAAAATTATTATTAATTAAAAATATTTAAAATTATTAATTAAAAATATTTAAAATTATTAATTAAAAATATTTAAAATTATTATTAATTAAAAATATTTAAAATTATTATTAATAAAAAATATTTAAAATTATTATTAATAAAAAATATTTAAAATAATTATTAATTAAAAAATTATTAATAATTATAATTAATTACTATTTATTATAATTAACAAATAACTCTGTTTATTATAATTAATACATTTATTATTATTAAGAATTATTATTAATAACAAATATTATTAACTTATTATTAAAAGTATTATTAATTTATTATTAAAATTATTAATTATTATTGAAATTATTATTAATTTTTATTAAAATTAGTTAAATAAACTTATTAAAATTATTTAAATAAATTTATTTGAAAAGGACTTATTAAATATTTTATAAAATTTTAAAATAATTAAATTAATAATATATAAAAAAGACATTTTTTATTATATTAATTATAAAATAATTAATTTAATAATAATATATTTTATAAAATATTTTCTATAATATATATATATATATATATATATATATAATATTTTATTTATTGTATATTGTATTTCACATTATAAAACTATTTGTAACTAATTTTTATGTAAAATACCATTTAATATTTATTATATATTTTATTATAAATATTGTTTATTAATATAAAATAAATTTATAAAATTTAATATAAGTATTTATAAGCAATTACAGTAATTTTTTTTACTTTATAAAATACAAAATAATTACATAAAATATCATTTAATATTTAATAAACTTTTCATAAATAAATTTATTTAATTTTAAAAAATAATTAAATGAATTGAAGAAAAAAAGTTTATCGCGTGGAATCGAACCCTAACCTCTGCCATAATAAGCAGACGATTCATCAATCAGGCTACGAACTCGTTGGAGGAAAGTAAAACTTAATTGTATAAAAGCTAACCACGCATTTCGAAGGCTATTTTCTCGGAATTGACTGGCCATTCGGCGGAATTACATTGAGGGGTGAACACCTTAAGGGAGTACTACTATTACACCATGTCTAGATCCCAAATGAATTTCCAAATTGTAAGTAAAATATCTTTCTTCTTACGAAAAATATTTCCGAGTCCACAAAGAAATTGTTTAACAACTGAATGCTCAGAATTGTCAAAGTAAAAGTAACAAACTACACCTAATTTTTTTTGTGATATGAAAGTAGAGTGAAGCTGTACTAGGTTCACCTTAAAAATTTTATTTAACTGTAATCAGGGGAGATACTTATATTTTACTTTGTCTATTTCTTATTTTAATAAATATGTTTAAAAAACATAATACGTATATATGTATAATTTCGAGGGTTTTTATTATATTATTTTGTTAAAGAAATAGTTATATTTTATGCTGTTTAATTTTATGTTAGGAAATATTTTTAATTGATGGAAAATGAATGTGTGATATAAAAAGCTGTAAATCTATATAATTGAACTCTATTCTGTAACTCTGCATACGTAATTGCAGGAATAGAGTTGTTTCAAAAATATCCTACTGTGTGGCACGCTGAACCATAATTGGTAGATTGATTTTTGGTACGCCACAGCTAAAAGATTGCTGACTCCAGTCTATAGGGATGAAACAACTATTTGACTACCAGCTTCCCAAAACATGAGTTAAGGCTGCAAAAAAAAGGGTTTTTTTATTGAAACCACGTACAAGAAGTTAATAACTGATACACAAAAAGTCGAAAGGACTACTAAAAAGGAATCCAAGGCTTATTGGTTGCTGAATAGCTATGGTTTGATGTTTGGTGAAAATAAAAGTTAACTCATGTAACATGTTAAAGAAGGCGTCAGTACTGTAAAGAATGGTTCCGAATCACTGATCGTTGGATCAGATGGTATCGAGCCACTCAAAGAGTATTAAATTATTTCTATTTTATTTACTGGGGTGTATTTCTTTAGTGTTAGTTTGACTTTCCATGGAAGTGAATTTATATTTCATCTAAAATCACTTTATATTCATTTTTTGGAGTAACTAAATTTTATTCTGAAGGTATGTTTAAATACAATTAAATTATTAAATCAAAACAATTAAAAATATAAACAACGTCCCATCCTCAGCAGGCTGTGATAAAATTATCAAACAGTGACCGGTCCACGGGGATATAAAGGGGTTGGGAAGTACTTCTATACAGTATCATATCAGTTTGATATCACGGATTCTGAGTTATTTTAAGTACTTCAACAAGCTCATTTGGCTATTGCACACGGAGGACGTGATAGAATTCTGAAAGATCTTTCAACCAAATACTAAAAGGTGACATCTTATGATATTGAACTTTACATCCACTTTGTGAACCTTGACAGATAAAACAGACAAATTATTTAAAAAAAGGCATTTTTTTGTGAAATTTATGATTTTTTTCTGAATGCCAATATATTGGCACTTGCAACGAGTGGGAAAAATGGTTTCTATCGACTTGGAACTTTTGAAGGAATTTTAAAAGAAGTATATGAGAAATCACAATTTACTTTGTACCTTAAGAACTTGCTTAGAATTAAAGATATTCCTGACCATGAAACTCCTCATCTGTCAGTTGCAATTGCTCATTCCAATGGAAGCGGCAAAGGATTCGTCAAATGTATGTGCAAAGTAGCAAAATAAGAATGGTCTTTGCGTAAAAAATGTAATGAAATGTAATTCAAAATACCATTCAAGCCTACCATGTTGCAATAAGTAGATTGATTTTAAGTTCTTATTTTTTATTTGAAGATTTTTTCCTTAATAAAAGAAAGACATACATTTTGTTTGGTACAACTTTCTTTTTCCTTTACGTATTTTGAATTTTTTTTTTATTGGCACTCTCATTATTTTGTCAGAATAACATTTGTATTAAAAACTCTTAGCAAACTTCATTTGCTTCCCTCCAAAAGAGCTAAAACATCAACATCTTGTTTCAGTGATATTGTGTGCATTGTTCAAAGATTAATAAAGCCACCATCAGTTTTTTTTTTTTTTTTTTTTTTTGCTAACTGTGATTACATTTAAGTTCTTCATATTGGCTTTCCTTCATACACAGAATTCAGCAACAGATACTAGCTCTAATTCTTTTTTTTATTAACAATATTTTATATATATATAAATTGCACTCTTCACATCTAATAGTCTGGCATAATGAGAGTGCTATGAATAGAACCCAATGGAAGGTATATTAATATATAAGTACATCATGTTGCTCCGTAATATGACATTAAACACATATACATACATAAGTACAAAAGCCAGCATCTTGTAGTAACATGTGTTGATGGATGAAGGAAAGCAGATGAGCTTGGGCATGTTCTTCCTCTTTCAACGAGAACTTCGTTGGGAGTAGTGTATTTAGCTCTATTTGTTAGCGAAATACTTTGTCTCTCTATTTTTTTTAAGTTCAGATTAGTAGTCTTTTATACTGTTGTATCTACCAATGAAAAATCTGATGATGAATTTAATGAGTTGCCTTAGAACTGTGGAACCATCTAGAGGAAATAAAAATATAATAACGGATCAAAGATGTTTGTTATTTTTCCTTCCGAAATAGATGTAAATTTGTTCCGTTTATAAAATATATTTCAATCATGGTGCAGTAATTAACACCATAATTGTGACTTCTCGGACTGTTTAACTCAAATGATGCTTATTTGGACTGCTATTAAAAAAAATGATTCTACCTTCTCTTGGAATAATGTGATCGTCTTTTGCCAAATGTCTCATCTTTGAAACAATTTTTCAAGATTCGGAATAATGTATGTAGTTCTATTTGTCAGAAATAATTTATGTCTATATTTTTTTCAGTTCAGAATAGTAGTCTTTTATCCTGTTGTATCAGGACATAAAAAAATCCGAAGATGGATTTAATGAGTTGTCTTAGAACTGTAGAGCCAGCTAGGAGAAACAAAAATATAATAACGGAGCGAGTGGAATCAAGATGTTTATATATGTTTTCTAATCTTCTGAAATGGATGTAAATTTGTTTTATTTATAACATATTTTTTATCATGGTGCAATAACTAACACACTACAATCTACAGATTTAATGTTTCTTAAGAGAATTTCACAACATGCAATGCAGTTGTTTCTCCCCTCCTCTTCTTCCTCAAAGAAATTAATCAAGAAAATAATAAAAGAATCTTCAACAGGGAAAATTCTTAAAATTACAATTTTTTGGTACATTTACAGTTATATTCAAATTTGATGATTTTTAACCCATTTCTTTTAACAGCTTACATACACACACACACACACATCTAACAGATTCTTCCCATCAAATTTTTCACAAATAAAAAATCTTCAAACAATTTTAAAATATTATGCATTTAATTCCCTTCCTCAAGTGGAATTCGCCATTTTTCATATACTGAATTAAGAAAGGAAGACCGTAACTTTAACAACTACACAAATCCAGCACAATTTTTTCAAACATTTGTAATCAGCTGAAAGAATTTATCATAAAACTTAATATATCGGATCAAGATTATGAGTTATTGCAAGAGTAAAATCAATTTCATTTAGCAGCAAATCTAGCTAATTTGTTCTTTAAACCACATACTGCTAATTTATTAGTTTTTTCTTGATTCTTTTCTAAAATGAAATAAATGCATTTCCTTCTTTAAAACGATTTTTTAGAGTGTGTTATTGGAAATTGTTCAATTGCATGTGAAAATAAACATGCCATATATAATTTAAAAAATGAATAATTTTGTCAAATGTTTATTTCTGAACTTCTACATACTGCGCATGTCAGACAGAATGAACTCTGCGATTAAAAACACTTCTCGTACTGAATTCTGCAGATCTTATTAAACTGTAATTTATTCACCCCGTTTGAGAAAAAATATTTCAAAGCACAATAACATAAATTTTTTAAAAAATGTAGACTATAAAATTAATCACTTCAATTTAACAATTAAATCAAGATTTATAAGCAAAGAAAACTGAATATTTACAAAAAAGGAAACATCAAAACTGCATAAAAATAATCAATCATGCTAAACAGAATTATAAATTGTCTGAAGACATTCACTATACCAATAGAAGAATAAAATTTTAGTAGAAGCAAATTAGAATAGAGTTTAAAATAGTTAATTCTATACTAAACACATTTAATTAGTAGAAGAATTTATAAAATTATTAAAAACTTTAAATCTGCATTAGCTTAATAGGCTTAAAGCTATACACATATGAAAAACATGATTATACAGAAGGTTCAGTTTTCCTACCAAAAAAAACAAACACCAAACATAAAATGATGTTAACAGAGTATTTTAATACTGTGTTGGTAAGTTAAGTACTTATTTATATTTGATTTAAATTAGAATTGATTAATAATAATAAAAACTTTTTAAGTTTCCCACTTAGAGAAGAATGGGTTAAAGCTTGAAAAAAACACATGTGACATGAAATACAGTACATAAGTTTTTGCATATTATGCACATTTTTTATCAAACAAAACATGTGTGACGACTTACGCGTCTTTTCTTTAACAAGTCCTTTGGGTTCTTTGGGCCAGAATTAATGGCAACTCTTTTCCAACCAAATCCAAGAAACGAGAAGTGAAGAGATGTAAATAATATAGGATAAATATAGGATCTTAGAGTAAGCAATAATGGCAATGCTGGCAATGTAATGGTAGTGTAAAGGAATGCTCGACAATTAAAGTGCGTTGTGGTATTGGCTGAGTATTGAAGTTCGTTATTCAAAGATTCAAGTTCTACGTGTCGTGGATAAACTTATTGGTGTTCGACTAGAAGTTAGTCGTCAAACTGCATACCATTTCAGATAAAGACAAGTAGCATTACAGAATAATATAAGGTAGGATTAATTACTTATTAGTATAATTGAAGATTAGGCGGTTCAATTATTTATATAGGTCTGTATTATATTGTGTGTGTTGCGCATTGTGTTATAGTAGATTCTCCCATTAAGTAGTTATATTATATTTGTTCAAAGTTTAAGTTGAATATCTTAATAAAGTCATATTAAGATAATGTTTGATTCTAGTTCTTACGTTAATCCTACACCTCTACCTCACGCTGATACTTCAAGGGATGTACTTCCAAGGGGGAGGTACATCACACATATAGTTAATGTTTCGCAAAAAACTCAGGCTTGTAATAAAATATACTGGAAAAATTTTGAGGGAAAAATATTAAAAATGTCTTTGAAGAGTACACATACACACACGAAAATGCTAAAAGTTCAGCATTATGTATATGTTAAACTTAAATAAACAACCTCAACAAAAATATTCATAGGACAATGGCCCAAATTTTAAATTATAGAGTTCTTTTATAAAAATTTAACACTCTCTCTCTGTACTAAAACTGTTAGGCTCTTGATGATATACTTCAAAATTTGGTGCTATAATCAGATGACAAAGATAATCTATGCAAGAGCAAAGTAATGGTCCCATTTCGTATATTGCTCTACTACAACATATTTTTCATAATTACTTAATATAAAATACAAAAGGAAAAAAGACATTTTATTCAATTTTCCTAATATAAATTACTGTTTGCATGTTTTTTTTTTTAAATATTTCAGTTATATGTCTTAACAAGAACATCACTTAAAATGTGTTAAAAAGATATTTCCTCACATGAAAATGTTCTAGGATGCTCTTTTTCTTCTCTTTTCCTCATCAGGTTATGATGAATCAGATTGATTGATTGATTGAATATTAGCGTCGCACTGTTCAGCTGCACGAGGGCTTTTGGCGACGTACCGCGTAATTTTGAACCATGATCAAGTGACGTGGACGACACCTGAGCTGGCACCACCTCTCCTAACTACCACACCGCATTAACGGGAGGACGCTTCAGCTCTCGACAGATTTAACGTGCATCGCTGCCCTACACGGCGGGTCTTAAGTGGTATCGGGCTCGAATTCGTGACAAGGCAAGCCACGGTCCGATACCTATACCACTCGGCTACCGCGGCCACATGATGAATCAGAACCATCAATGTCAGGAAACTGGTTTCCATAATTCACATAACCTCCTGGTTGACTATAACAGCAAAATGGGATTAATTCAGTCTCATGACCTTGAAGATCACGGAAGTCAAGCAAATGTTCACTATCCATCTCATTGTCACACATTTCTGGAGATACATCGAACGCATCACCATTTTCGTTCATATTAATTGGTACATCTTCGATGCATAATATCTCTAGGCAAGTGATCTTGCTACTTTCTTTGATTTAAAATGTTTATAAGAAAGATTCCCTTTAACATTTCGTGGTACTCTATAAGACTAAACCTTTTAAAAATAAAAATAATACTTTTAGAGAAAAATTTTAAGTACTCGAAGAAGTAAATTGAAGTTTAACGAATAAAGAAATTTTGTACTTAAATCTATAATCATAATTTCCCCTTAATTACAAAAAAACTAGAATATATATATATATATATATATATATATATATGTATATCCAATGTAGGATCCAATTCTCAAGATAACAAAGCAGTCTTCGCGCGCAGGCGCAGCTAACTAAAACACGAACTGAAACTTTTGAACTAGTAAAAAGTAGAACCAAAACTTTAAAGAGAGGAGAAAAGAGAACGCGAGAGGTGCGCGAGCAGGCGTTATCTTCTGCATATCATCGTCAAACTTATCTGTTAGAAAAACTACCTTTTTAATTAATTTTTGTTTAATGTTAAATAAAATAGAGGAAAGACAAAAGTCTTGGACCCCTTGTTGTCTCCCACAAATTATGGGGGCTCGGCCGCGATCGATAAAATTTCGATTTTGAACCAAAGTCTGGACAATGAACAAAAGCGTCCGTGAAGGAGACGCTCCGCCATTTTTCAGAAACTTCGTTCAACCTGTGTAGAGGTTTGAACTCAGCATGAATACTCCGCCTGTGTAGAGGCCGGGATTGAAAAAATTTCGATTTTGATCAAAGTTTGGAACGTGAACAAAAGCCGTCCGTGGAGGAGACGCGCCGCCATTTTTCGGAAACTTCGTTCCGCCTGTGTAGAGGTTGGAACCCATCGACGAAAATCCGCCTGTGTAGAGGTTGGATCCACTCACAAACACCTGCGAAGAGGTGTCAATTCGAACAATTTCAACTATATTACCTGCGAAGAGGTGAAATCAGTGGAATCGAAATTTTCTTCAATTATTGGATACATCAGACGTGCGAGCAACAAGGGAGCTAGAAAAAAAAGGTAGGATCTTTCCATATTTTTCTAAACTGTATAAAAACGCTCTTAAAGAGGATTTCATAAGAGTTGTTGAGGATCTAGACGGTACTGTGCAGAGTACGGACACTATTGCTAAACTAAAGACTAAAATTGAGACGAGTAGTACATTTGAAAGTGATCCAGATTTCGTTAAAACTTTAATTCAAAACTGTATAGATGAGAGAGTATCGCGAAACGAAAGAGAGGAACTTTAGAAAAACAGAAAATTGAGCTCGCGAAACTTCAGTTAGCAAAATTAGAAAAAGAAGTCGAACTTCAAAGGGCTAAAAATAAAGCATTAAGTTTAAATCCTGCAGCTAAAGTCGAAGAAAAACAGTTCGAAACTTTAAATAAGGAAACTGCAACTCATATTGGCATTCGAGAAGCAGAAGATTGGTTTAGGCCTATTGATTTAGCTAAAGAGTGCGATATTTATATTTCATCTAGAAGCGGATCACATAAAGAAATTCCTATTACTTATGGATATACCCAAGACCCCTTTAAGAATAGATCACAAAACTTTAAACCAAAGATTAAGGAGAACTATCCCCAATATCTTGAAAGAGAAATAAAAATTGCTTTATATGCGGTGATTCATCTCATTGCGCAAGAGACTGTGAGAAGCGTTTTAAACCTAAAGAATCTAACAGCCACATCCATAATAAAATAAACGTGAATACTTTGAAAGTCGAGAGCGAAAAACAAAATAGCGATGAATTCGAAAATCTTCAATACGTAAACATTTTTGTGGAAAATCAGCCCGTAACAGCCTTGATCGATTCAGGTTGCCAGATCCCAGTTTTAATTCCTCACTAATTAGAGTGCAAACACCTTCCGAAGAAATAATAACATTAAGTTCATGTTTTGGCGAACAGCGAATGGTAGAAGTTAAACCGATAAATCTTTCTCTTAATCAACACTCCCCCAGCTTAAGTGTTCGAACGGCAATATCACCGACCTTGACCGAAGAATTTATTATACATCCCAGTGTATGTTCTGAAATAAAAAAACTAGGCCACGCAAAGAGCGATGTTTTATTGAATGAAAGTGAATCCTCTTTAGGTGCTCATGCTTATGCTTATCCTAATGTTGTTTCTGTTTCAAATGTGATAGAAAACTCTAGTTATGATTTGCCAATGTGAAAAACTTTAATACTAGAAATGATTTGAGTTCTCTAATTAAGGATTATAAATGTAATAAAATTAAGAGTACTAAGTTAAAAATGAATATTAAATTGAAAAATGATATTCCTGTGTATCAGAGAACCAGACGTTTATTTTGTTCTGAGAAATTACAGGTAAACAATCAAATTGATGATTGGTTACGACAAGGTATTATAAAAGAGAGTGTTTTTGATTATTGTTCACCTATAGTATTGTGTAAGAAAGCCAATGGCGCCATGAAAACGAGTTCCGTGGAATTTATCTCCCGCTCACCTAACCCTTTACCTATGAAGAGTAAACATCATCGGTTTGTGTTGCTCCGAAGGATCTTTGAGCCCTGGCAGTGGAAACGAAGGAAAAAGAGAAATCGTTTTGAACAGACGTCCAGAACTCTAGAGAGGAAAATATCGATGCGTTCAACCAAAGATCAACTTGTTAAAAAAGACGTTCTTATGCCTGTGAAACACAATGTGTTTTCCTGTGGAACCTTCCGGATGTCGAAGAGATGCCTTCACATGATGGAGAAACTGTCTAGTTCAACAAAACTATGATATGTTAAATCTTTGTGTATTTGTCGTATAGTCCTTGTCTGTTCCGTCTTTTTTGTATGTTTCAGATTCTCCTCTGGTCTCGATGAAAAAAAGGAGGAAGTACCGCTGCGGACAGCGTACAGTCAGGATAGCCGACTGTAGGATCCAATAATTCTCAAGATAACAAAGCAGTCTTCGCGCGCAGGCGCAGCTAACTAAAACACGAACTGAAACTTTTGAACTAGTAAAAGTAGAACCAAAACTTTAAAGAGAGGAGAAAAGAGAACGCGAGAGGTGCGCGAGCAGGCGTTATCTTCTGCATATCATCGTCAAACTTATCTGTTAGAAAAACTACCTTTTTAATTAATTTTTGTTTAATGTTAAATAAAATAGAGGAAAGACAAAAGTCTTGGACCCCTTGTTGTCTCCCACACACACACACACACATATATATATATATATATATGGAAGGAAATAGAATTTCTTCCATATTCTATAGTTCTGTTAGTTCAAAATTAATACTCCTTTAAGGAATATTATGTATACTACTGGCCATTAAAATTGCTCCACCAGGAAGAAATGCAGATATCAAAATGATATTTATTGAACAAATATATCACACTGAAACTAACAAATGATTAAATTTTCGAAAAATTTGGGTGCGCAGATCCTGAAAAATCAGTACCCAGAACAACCCCCTCTGGCAATAGTAACAGCACTTATACGCTTGGGCATTGAGTCAAACAGAGATTGGATAGTATGTACATGTACAGGTGCCCATGCAGCTTCAACACGATGCCACAGCTCATCAACCGTGGTGACTGACGTATGGTGACGAGCCAGTCGCTCGGCAACCAGGAACCAGACGTTTCTTACTGGCGAGAGTCCTGGTGAACGTGCTGGCCAGGGCAACAGCCGAACATTTTTCGTATCAAGGTAGGTCCGTACAATACCGGCAACATGCGGTTTTTCATTTGTAAGGATGCCCCCCTCGGGTACACTTCTCCTAGATTATCAGTGTGAGCTAGAGGTGTAGGAATAAATGAAGAACTAGAAGCTGCCATAATCTTAATATTACTGTATTAAGATCTTAACTTAAGCCAATAAAAGATTAGATAATAATACGATACGTGAGAGAATCTACGGTGGCTAAACGTACATTATATAGTACCGGAAATAACTTAACCCAGTCCACTATCAATAACTAACTTGCCTAAGCTCAATTTCAATATGAACACCGATCCAAATATTTAAATGGTAACTCCTACCTTAATGTCCACCGAAGCAACAATCTATCTGATCCTAGTTGAAGTAGTGGTTCGCTGGCGTGCAATGGCATGCACCTTGACTAAGGGCTCTATGTCACGGGTAACCTATCTTGACTGTCACTTAACTTCTCGAAAATCTCTTCAGACTTGAAACACGTACTAACGTAACATTCCCCAAATGCCACACTGCTTACTCTAAACTTCTGTTATTTAAAAGCTTCCTAATTTGCATCTTTCCTTCGCGTTTTACTTCTCGGGTTGGTTGGAAAAGAATTGCCATTCATTCTGGTCCCAAAGAACCCAAAAGAACATGTTAATGAAAAAACGCGTGAGCCCGTCACACATTATCCTGCTGAAACGTAGGGTTTCGCAGGGCTCGAATAAATGATACGAGTCCCGGGTTGTAACACGCCAAAATTGTAATGTGCGCTATTCAAGTGCCGTCAATGCGAACAAGAGGTGACCGAGAAGTGTATCCTATAGCGCCCTATACCATCACGCCAGGTGATGGGTCAGTATGACGATGACGGATGCACACGGCCAATGTGCGTTCATCCCGATGCCACCAAGCACGGATGTGACCATCTTGATGCTGTAAACAGATTCCCTTGAAACAATGACGTCTCGTCATTCGTGTGCCCAGGTTTGTCATTGGTCACACCATTGAAGATGTTCCTGTTTGGGATGCAGCTCTATATTAATTGTTATACTTTCTTGTTAGTTCTATTTCGAAATGCTGAGTTAGTGTAAAAATGTCGCTCAAAGCACCCCACGCTTTTACCGCAATGACATTAATTTTCTCATTAGTCATTTTATTCTTATATTAAGAATTATTATTATTTTTTTACTTTTTAGTTCGATTAAACATAAGAGCGTGTTTTTTAGTTTTTTTTTAAAACTATAATTTGTTTAAAGAAAGAATAGGTGGATTTAAAGCAGTGAAAAATTAAATTTCATGCTTCAATCGATTGTATTAAAAACGAACTAAAAATATGATGCAATTTTACTTTTTTTGTGAATGGATATACGTATTCTAAAAGAACATTATATATTCTACTTTTCGAAACTAAGCTTACATAAAAGTTACAAATATATATCCTCCTAATACTCTTTAAATTCCATGTAAAAATAAATTCTATGTAATTGGGGAGTAGTGTCTTTTTGGGAAGAAGAAAGTACAAACAAGAGAAATATTACAAATTTTTTTTATTTCGTCGTTTTCCAGAACAAATTCTGAATTATACCAAAATTGATAAAAGTATTGTGTATTTATGGACATGATGAGGGAGGGAGAGTTATATTCATGTCACACTATAAAGTTGCACATGGGCTATTGGTGACGAACCTCGAAATTTTGAACCATGGTCAAGTGACAAGGCCGATATCTTTGCTGGCAACCCCCTCTCCAAAGTTTCACATCACACCAACGGGAGGACATTTGAGTTTTTTCAGCGATACTAAGCTTGAACTCCTCACATGCCAGCTACGAATCCGTGACCTTGACCACTCAGCCTATATTAGCCCTTGACCTGGTAGAAGCTGAGTTGTCAGGAAAGAAAACCAACTAATTTCTTTAAAAATTGTATTTTGTTTCTTTTCACCAGTGATTCCCAAAGTGGTCTATATAGACCCCTAGGGGTCTATGACGACCTACAAGTGGCCCACGTCAGAGAAAAACAATTTTGGGGTCCATGAGGTGAAAATAGGGATCTAAGATAGTAGATTTCAATTAAACCAGATAGTGACTTTAATTTTAAAAAGAAATTTTTTCAAATGGAAACCAGATTTACCTGTTAGATTTATTTACTAAATTTGATGAAGTTAATATGCAGTTACAAGGCGACAGCATAAATTTTATCAAAACAAGGACCACATTTCAGCCTTCTTGCCAGAATTAAGCTAAAGTAGCATAATTTTGGACGTCGAAAATTGTCCCAGTTTCTCATTTTCACAGACAATCTCCCAGGGAAAAAAATGTTCTAACCTACGTTAAACATTTACATGCCTTTTTTTTTAGATTTTGAAACTAGGTTTGAGAATGTTTTGATTATTATACTACCATAGTAGGCAATGTATTCATATGGTCCCTGTGAAAAAATTAATTTTCTATTTCACAAATTCTAATATAAGAATAAAGGTATCACTTACCTTATTCTTCCGTTTCTAACGCCCGGGATGAGCTTGACCTAAAAGATTCGATTAGACTCTTAACCAAGAGAATGAGAGTCCTTTTTGATGCAAAAAAGATTTAATGGATAAGGAAAATAGACGACTGATACATTTCACGTTCGAAAATTACAGATTCAACTACTACTACTCACAAACGTAAACAAAAAGAAGGAATGCGCTTACAGCGCCACTGTAGTTAAACTACAAGTTCGCGCGCGCGTTAGCTCTGTTCGCGACACTCCCCACATTAAGTTTTGAATTTTTAAAATAAAAAACTCAACAATAGTCATTCAGTCCTTTTCGGGGTTTCAAGTCTACCATAACGAGATCGTTGAGGTCTCGGCTGTTGAAGTTCACCGTCAGAAATTAAGACATCTGACAATTCAAGGGTCTCAAGTCTCGGCTCCACTCCAGCTTCCCCATCAGAAACACTGGAACAGGGCTGCATCGAAGAGGTTTCTGCCTGCTGGTGTCCACTTGTCTCAGCTCTGAGCTCTAGTCCAGCTCCACCATTAGAAATACTGGAACAGGGCTGCATCGAAGAGGTTGCCGCCCACTGGGGTTTACTCAGTTCATGATCTATATTAATGGGTAAATGACTTCCTTCATTAGCATCTGAAAATAAAGGAGAGTTAGTAGGGTGTACACAGATGATTTATTTTTCTCCATCACCTCTAAGATATACAATTTTCGCACTGGACGCAGAAAAGAGCCAAATTTAGTTTTTCCTTGGGCTACTCCAACCTTCTTGTCTTTGCTAGGGTAGAGTTTCAAAATTTTACCTAAATTCCAGTTTAATCTTTTGGTGTGGTCATCTCCCACCAAAACACACACAATATCTCCTTCACTTAAGGTATTTTCCACTTTTATATTTCTTGTCTCCCTCAATTGACCTAAATATTCTACTCCAAAACGTTTCCTAAGATCATTTTGTATTCCATTTCGGTACACTAATCTTTTATTCAATTTATTTTCTTCTATTTGATCTAACTCCGGCACACCAACTTCTCTAATGTCTTGCAAAAACATTGCTGGAGTTAGAGGTTCCAAATCTTCGACGTCTCATCTGTAACATAAGTTAATGGCCTGGAGTTATAATTAAACTTTCACAATCGCAAAGAACCGTATACAATTCTTCATGATTCAAGGAAGTTTTTCCCAGTGTTTTTCTTAAAGTCCTCTTCGCAAGTCCGATCAATCTCTCCCAAAAACCTCCCCACCAAGGAGCCTGTGGAGGGATGAATTTCCATGAAATTGGATTTAGCTCTTCTACATTCTTCAATTTTTTTAAGTTCACTTTCTGATAAAGTCGATAAGCACCTTTAAAACTGATGCCGTTATCCGAGTAAATGACGGATGGTCGGCCTCGGCGTGCTATAAATCTTAAACCAAGCAAGAAACTTTCAGTCGAAACGGAGGTTAACAATTCAAGATGAATTGCTCTATAGAGTGCACATGTCAATATCAAAATCCAATTCTGCTCCCCATTCTTAAGAATGAGAGGTCCTGCCAAATCTAATCCTATAATTTCAAAAACAGCAGTATCTCTCACCCGGTCTTGAGGTAAGAGTCCTTCTGATACCGATATAGGTTTCGCATTGAATCGCTTGCAAATAATGCAAGTCTTAATGACTTCTTTAATGGTTTTTCTTCCTTTCAGGATCCAATAGCTTTCTCTGAGAGTGTACATAAGCATTTGAACTCCGGCATGACCTAATTGTACATGCTTATAAATAATGAGTGCTTTGACTACTTGATGATTGGAGGGAAGTATAATAGGTAAACGAAAGTTTTGTCTAGCGTATGATGATTTCGAAGCATCACAAAAAACTTGTAGTGATAGGTTCATATCTTTAAAATCGAGACTCGATAATCACCATGGAATTTTGAGGTCTTGTATCTCTGTAAGTTGGTTTTTCCACCTTTCAAATTTTCTTTCGATATCTATTTGTAATTTAGAGTTCCATGAAGTTTCTATCTTCCAACACTCTTCTATAAGTAATTCGGTGATAAGGGTAATAGGACATGTGAATCCTATCGGGTCAAAATATCGATGAGCCAATGAAAGAATTCTTCTTTTTGTGACTTCTTCTTTCGATTCTGTTTCTCTGTAAGAGATGGAAAACGTATCTTCTTTCACATTCCACATAAGTCTAAGAACTAGTATTTCTTCTGGGTCGGATTTCTGTTGATTATCTTGAAAGTCGAAATTTGATTCTATATCACTGTGTCGCCATCCATGTAAATCGAATTTACCCAATGCTAACAATTCTGTGAAATCTCTTTGAAAAGATTCAAGTTCTTCGGAGGAATCGACACTCGCCACACAGTTGTCAACGAACATCGAATCTATCAATTTTTCAGCAGCCTTTTCAAAATGTTCAGGAGCCTGCTTAAAATGATGGTTTAATACTGCCGCTAATAAAAAGGGACTGCAAGAAACTTCAAAAACCACTCGACGATGCCTGTAGATAACAGCGTTCTCTCCGAATTACCACCTTCCCTCCACAAGAAATGTAAAAAGTTCATGTCATTTTCGTGCAAAGATATCTGAAGGAAAGCTTTTCGAATGTCAGATATGACTCCGATTTTCCTAAGCGAAAACGATTTAAAAATTGCAGTATCATTTCTATCACCGGGGCCCCTTTTCTACGCAGTCATTCAACGAACAAGATTTTCCATGATGAGCTGACCCATCAAACACAGAACGAATCTTAGTCGTGGAATTTTCCTTGAATACAGG